>JAENPR010000218.1:0-600000 GCA_018135685.1 Themeda triandra | reverse complement strand
AAACATTCGTGTGTCCGTCCATGCATCCGTCCGTTTCTCCCGTGACTCTGGCTTCCGTTCGCCGCCATTCAGTTCGTAGATCGCTACTCCTCCGGTCCTAACCCGGTCCATCGCGCTCGCCGCGCCTCTTCCCCCTCCGTAGGCGCCCCCACCGCTCGACGCGCCAGCAGCCGCCGCTACGCAGGCAGGGCACATCGGCCGAGGGAGGCGGCCGCCCGCGCTACCATGGCCCCGCCGCGCCACAGTCCGGGGAAGACGCGCCAAAGAACTAGCAACTGACTCGAATCAGATGCAGAACACAATTGGTGTACAGTAACTAATTCGAAGTGTTAGCCAAACACAGGCGCTCAGAGTTTTCGCTTCAGCCTTTTCTTCAGCACATATATGACGGCGCAGTTGGAACTCGGTCCAGCCTGACTTGTAATAGCCGTAGAGCGGGTTTTTGCTGGCCGCCTGTAAGACGAGCCGCGGCACACGATCAACAAGCCCAAGAACACGGCACATCTCGAATCCCTTGTGCAACGCATATATGTTCCCTAGATTGCGTACTGGTACAGCGTGAGTTGAGCGTCGTGGCGGAGCGGGAAGCAGCGTGGTCAGGGTCCCTGGGCATGCCGTGGATGCCGTGGTGGTAGGCCGGGTTGCTGGCAATGCGTTTGAAATTGAAGTGGAGGCGCAGCGCTGTGTCGGGTTTGTACGGCACGGCATGCCGTTGGTGCCTATGACGGGGAACCAATCCTTGACCTCGTTGCCGGCCACGACGCGGTAGGCGTGGACGGTGATGGTGCCGGATGAGCTGCGCGACCAAGGTGTGGCGAGTTGTGGTGGTCAGAAGCGGGGGAGGAGGCGGCGAGGCGGGGGTTCGGCTGCCCGGGAATCGCCTTGGGGGCGATGGGGTGCGGTGGCCGGAGGCATGGCCGTCGCCGCATGGGAATCGTCGGCGGCTTGTAGGCGGCACGAAGAAATGGGATCGAGGAGAGGAGTAGCGACGCATGAAACGGCGGCGGACGGGGTCACGGTCTCACGTGACGGCATCACGGTCTCACGGAGACCATCCCGAACGTTTGTCGAATATAGGGCTGGACTCGGGTTGGAGTTGGATGGGCTAAGGCCCAGGCGGGATCCAAATTCATGCTTTAAGATTTGTGTAATTTTTTTTTTAGAAAGGAGTACTGGAGCAGTTCCCAAATAGTAAATGGATTTCTAATGTGGTCGATCTATTTACGGAGATAGCCAAGAAACAACCCACCTCCTAAAATCAATTAGCAGAGGATGGTATCTTAAGACACCAACATATGAAATTAAGACCATTTTCTAAGGAAAGCCTCTTGTAACCATTAAAAAAGCACTACCCATAGGAAAACCCTAGCACCAACAAAGCCATCCCAAGTTCCCAACTCCCTCAGTCATTCCTCATTTCTCCCACCCAGTTCTCCGAAAATCCAATCCCGCGATCGTTCGCGAGAAGCGAATCGAGTGAACGGTCAGCGCGAGCGATTGACCTGGCTGCGGTCCTCCTCCGGTGCGCTTGTGCATGCGAATGACGTAGGAAAAAAATATTTTTTTTTCTTTTCAAATGCTATAACTTTTAAATGGTATATGTGTTTTTAATTCCGTCTTCACAGTTACGTTCTATGTGACAAGACAAACAAAACTAGATCCCACTTTTATATGTTTTAAAGAATTTTTTCTAGCTACTAGCAACTTATACGAGCTAACTTATGACACATAACTTAGAACTTTTGCAAATAAGTTGTATTAAATAACTTATATACATAAGTTATGTATGATAACTTTTTCTATATAAGTTGTATTCTATAACTTTTTTATGTTCCCAGCTTTAACATAATTTTATAAGTTAATTTGTTTCCTTTGTGTTTAATAAGTTTTGTCTTTCTAAATTTCTAGTACATAAGTTCTGATTTTATGACTTTTGCGTTCTAAGCTTTGAGTATATCATAACTTATATATTATAAGTTTATAGTATAAGTTATATTGTGTAAATTATATGGTATAAGTTAGTGTATATATATTAGTATCAGAAAAAAATCTTTTGAACCATATGTAAGTGGGGTCTAGTTTTATTCACCTCATCGCATAGAACACACCGGTGCAAACGAAATTACAAATAGATATATCGTTTAGAAGTTATAGTATTTTAAAATATATGTTTCACTTTTTTTAATGACGTCATTAGCACAAGACGTTCACAACACCGGGTGTGTGCGGCTCGCTACCGAAAAAGGAAAAGAGGTGGGATTTTTCTTTCTAAAAACGGTATGTCGGAGAATCGTTCGCTCGATCTGTTCCCAGTGAATGTTCGCGAGATAGTCGTCCCTCCCCCCCCAGTTCTCTCCTCTCTCAACCTTCTCGAGGAGAACCTATTGCCCATGGGAATAAAGTTGCTTTCAATGAAATTCATCCTGCAATTTATTTTTAGTCAATGGAATAAGCTAGGAATTTAACGAACTAGTATTATCCACCTTAAAACAAGGAAGTGATAAGGATCCTTCAAGATTTGGGAGTCTCCATGAACAAATTAGTGGAAAACACCCCAACAATGGCGAAATGAAAGTAGGAGTTGGATGCAAAAAAATTGGAGAGATTAGAGTAAGAAAAAGAGACGAGAAGTTGAGTTTTCCTCTGGTGCATTTTCACCACTTGTTCAATCCTTGAATTAGTGGTGAAACTAGTTTTCTCCACTGATTGAGTAGTATGTGTAGTGCCGATCAAACCAGTGAAAAGTGTTTTCACCGCCAATTTGTTGTATGATCCAATCATAAAAAAATTGGGGCATATTCAACACTAGTTTGAATGCCTACCGTGCTCTTTGAATCGCTTGAAAGGTTATGACTGCTGGTGTTCTTGCCAATTTGCCGTGCAGAGAAAATAAATTTTATGGCGATATGGGCAACAAGTGGCTGGCTTGTAAATGACTAGCAAAAAATTGCTGTCCTAAGATGAGTTGGACCTACACACAAATTGGTTTTAACAAAAGTGCAATAATTATAGAATGGTTATGTGAAAAATGAGTAGGGTTGTAATTGGGATCAGCTCACAAATTTGCAACGTGCTACATGAGCCTTGATGGGCCACATGATATTTGCGACATTTTGTATCCCACAAAAAGGTTTCTTAATATATGGGCCTTTGTTGGGCCATAAGACATTTGTGTATCTAACAATAATGAAATAAAAAAATGTCATAATTTAATGATGAAAGGATTATCGTCATAAGATCTATGATGACAACATGTTCTCATCAGAAACCATGATCTAACATGTATGATAGGTGACGACTGATTTTCATCACACAAGCATCATATATTTTGTAATGTAACATAATTTCCAAATTAGATCATCACAGAAGGTCATATATGTTCTTATGCGCTAAAACTCAAAATGGAGGACTTCACAAAGAAGAGTTTGATCTAATAAGTGGCAAGGGAAAGTTGCTTATAGTCGACGCATTTGTAATTTTAAGATACTTTTGCGGGTCTATTTTTAATGTTGCCTTAGTATTTTGAATATTATTAATATTCATTATTTCTAGAACCTATTTATATATGTATTAAATTTCTCCTTCCCCCACATGCCCTTTTCTCCACCTTCTCATGACAAGTGACTTCCTTCCATTAAAAACCATATGACACGTGGTGGACATGCAAATATTTTTTAAGACTAGTGTTTCCTTTTGTCCACCTTGTCATGACAAGTAGCTTCCTTTCATTCAAAACCAAATGACAAGTGGTGGACATGCAAAGATTTCTTAAGGCACGTGGCAGACATGCAAAGATTCCTTAAAGGCACGTATAACTTGTCATTCCACTGGATGACTATAAATAAACGACTTCTGTTGATGAACATAACAATAGTGGTAGCAACTGATGGAATTATCATCATGATGTATGAGGTATGTTTTTCCTACCTATGTATTTACAATGAAATATGAGCACGGGAGGTCAAGAGTTCTTGATCCAAACTACTGACTGTTGCAAGTGTAATATCAAGCTAGGGAAATAGCACAATTAACAAAATAATGAGTTAGATTTGAGAACCTCACAAGATTATTGTTGGAATATGATTATGGTTGCATATAGATCGTAAATTCAGTTAAGTTTTTATTAAGGTTATTACATTCTTTATTTCTTTATTTTAGTCCAAACAATTGTATGAAGTAAGAAGAGAACTATGCAAATATGTTTAGCATGTTTAGCCATGGATTAGAGGCAACCTTTTATTTAATAGAAGGAGTGAACATGGTTGGCTATCAGAGGAGTCACACGAGAATAAACAAATAGTCATTGACAATTCATTTTGTGAGTTGTATGAAACTTTTATTCTTAACAGTGAGCTACTTCATATTTGGTAAACATTAGTTACACTTTTTCTCATATAAAATTAGCATGTGGGAACAGAAGCATCACATGCACACACCGCCCCAACAAGCATCCTCGTGCGCATCATGTAGGTATCTGGCTCACCATGACAACCAACTTAAAGACGATCACCAACGGAAGCCATGGAGCACATGAAAAGGTACATCACTCGGTCAGTCACGGAGAAATATAGGAGGACACAGCATTGGTAATGTTGACTATGGTAGCTTTTTGTCGTCATTCACAGCATTGGATTTATTGACTATGGTTGCTCTGATGGAGTTCCTAGGTCACTATCATCAATCCGAGGCCACAATGCCATGCGGTCAACATTCAATCTTGTATGTTTCTAGCGCTGGCTATAGTGATCTATCCCAGCAGCAAAGGCCGGGCCATCACGGTTTGCTGGCTGACATGTGCCCTCGGAATTATGGTACTGGCGTAGGTACTCGGTCAAAGGCTATAATAGTCAACAAATTCAAGGCAGTTGATGTTGAGGATATTAGGGCAGTCCCAATGCAGACTCTATCATAGAGTCTAAACTTATCTATTACCTCGAAAATTATAGAATTGAAGTCTAAATAAGACTTGAAGTCTTGTTTTTTCTCCTTCTTTCTTCAATAAATATGGTGCCACATCAGCGAAACACCATAAATAAGGAGCAATAAATAGCCTTAGACTTTGTGATAGAGTCTTGCATTGTGAATGCCCTTAGGTTGTCGCTTGCAATAGTGAAAGTGTTAGGCTCGTATGGTGACCCCAGAGAACTGTGTGATGCACGCCAGTCCATGTTCCTCCTCCTCATTGTTGGAGGTCCTGGAGGTTTTTGGTAGAGATTGGCACATGATGTCATTGTGCACTTTTGGGATCATGTATTCTCTTCATCAGGTGCGCTTCTTTGCTAGCATATAGTACTAATGAAACTTTATGAGTATGGTACTTACCAGGTATGGATATCTCTCACTACTAAAATTGTAAAAAAAAAATATTGAAATGAATGCAGTATCAACAATCTGGCTATGTGCTTCGATGGTCCCTCCAAAAGCATCTTATTATGTGTTGAAGACATAACATATTACAACTTTTTACTTTGATTTTTTAGAACCCCCCACCTTTTAGTGATATTCATTAATTTCATCCTAATTCTATTCTCGTCCTACTTGCCAACTACTACATCATCTTTACTTAACAGTTGCATCCATTCATGACTATTACCAATTACGGTCTTAGTGGGTTTGCATTCCAATCTACCTTGCTTTTGACTGCTTGAGAAACAACGATCACACGAGTAATTCTAATGAGTTCTATATCAAACTTCAAACCGCCAAAACAGAGCAGGCGTTTTTTTTAGAAAAAGGAATATATTAATATCCTAACTTCTTTATCGACTAATGCATATAGCTGTTCAATATTACAAACTACCAAAACAATTTCAAGGAACCTCAAAAACAAAGTTTTGAGCCATCAAGACAAAAATGTTTTTAAATATAAAAGGAGTAAAGAACAAAGCAGAGCAGGCGGTTGGTGACTCAGCCCCTCTTGCGAGTTCCTGCTTCCAAGTGAGGTGAGGTCTTGATCATGCAGCGTATGAGCTACATCAAGCCGGTCGATTGTTGTTAGTCAGTCAGCGGAATTATGGTACTGGCATAGGTAATTCCGAGGACAAAGATCTGGCTTTTGTCATCATTTGAAGCCTCCGATTTGTGACAAAAGCCGGGGACTGGGCAATGCGAACCGAGCTTTGCTCGGGTGGCAAAGCGCCCAGGTGCTGGGCTGCCGGCCAGAGTTCGTGTCCCGCAGGGGAGTAAATTTCTGGTCTCGCATGGCCTCCGATGAAGGCCGGGTCACGTGACCCTTTCTAAAAAAAACAAAGTCTGCCGGGTGTGTGACATGTGCCCTCGGAATTATGGTACTGGCGTAGGTACTCGGTTAGAGGCTGTTATTCAATCAATCGGAGGCTGTTGATGCTGAGGATATTAGTTTGTCACCTGCAATAGTCAAGCCAGATCTCACATGGCATCCGGCCTCCTGGCCGGGTCTGGCCCCCACCTGAGCGTCGCCGGCCCACTCCCAGCTAAGGATGAAAACGGTCGAAAACGGTCGAAAAACTCCTCTATTGTTTTCTACATTTATATATAAATACGAACGCGAAAACGAAAACGGTATAGTAGGAAACGAAAACGAAAATGAACTTACGGTATTTCGAAAACGAACCAATTCGAGCGGAATTATGTCGGAAACGGTCGGCGTACGAAAATTCAGTACGAAATACCAACCCACTTTAAAAATGTGCATGACCAAACTAACAAGTGCATGATTTAGTTCAAATGCACATAAAAGAATAAGGGGTGCATGACGTAGTTGCCGACACACAAATACAAGTCTAGAACAAGGAATTAATAGGACATAAACATCTACAGTTCATCGGCATCATCCATGATGTCAGGATCACTTTCCATGTCTAGGGTTGTTGTTAGCGCTCCTTATTGCATATAATTTGACCGCCAAAGTAATCCAAAACGACCAAATCCATGGTGCATCATAGCAAATATATTATTTATCTAACAAGTTCCACGAGTTTTGGTTTTCAAACTTGTTTTGTAGGAAACATAATATTTCATGAAATAAATTATCTCAAACAATGAAATAGACTGCACCATTGCGAAGCTCTCGTCGCGCTGATCAAAATGCATATATTATTTGCTATATTTGGAGCTATAAACAAAAAGATATGGGAATAGAAAATATATTTTTGTGTCTCTACCGAATTTCGAATATGGTTACATACCGAATATAATGTAGAAAAGTAGAAATCGGTCGAAATAAGCCCATTTCGAATTCCGCTCCGTTTTCGAATTGTCTGTCCGAATTTCGTACCGTTTTCACATTTTTCCGAAAAAAGTGAAAACGATCGGATCAAATGTAGAAAACGATGCGATTCGGTCGGGAATTTTCATTTCCGTTTTCAACCCTACTCCCAGCTCCTCCGCCCAGCCCCCTCGCCCCACTGCGTGGCCCCGGGCGAGCGCGCCCCGCTCCCCCGTGCTCGGCTGCCGGGGTTGGAGCGGGGGATGCATCCTCATTCATCTTCGACGCCAGGGGCCCCTGGATGAGTGGGTGCTGGCCCGGCGGCTGCTTCTCTCGGTGGTGCTGGGCGTCCTGCCGGCACCACCACCTGGCCGCTAGGGCCTGGCCCCCACGCGCACGGCGACGCAGCGACGAGCTTGGCGGCTCCACCCCCTCCCTTCCTCCATCTTTGATGCCGCCGGCGGCCGGCGGTCGAGGGGGGCGGGGCCTGCCTCTGTCGGGCTTGTGTGCCCCGGTCTAGAGGCGCGGGGCGCCTCGGCCAGGATGGTGCCGGATGCCGCTCTCTCCTCCCCCTCCCCGCGTCCTTCGTCCCCCCCGGCGTTGGTCGTCGGGGTGACCTGACTCCGATGACCCCCTCCACCCTAGACAGTGTGAGGGGGGGGATGAGCGTCGGGCCGTCCCCGGTGCCTCCTGACCTGCTGCGCCCCGCGCCCGCTGCACCCCGGGCCTCGAGGCACGGGCCTCGGCTAGGGTCGTTGCGGCGGGGAAGCCACCAACCGCAACTCCGACGCAGCAGGGCAGTTCTTGGCGGCGGGATGGCCCTCGCGCGAGCCGCCCCTCTCCCTTTGTCGTGCGGCTGCGGCGGTGTTCGCCGACACGCCCCCAGCCCCGTAGAGCCTAACTCAAACCCACCGGCGCACTGCTCTGGCCTGGTCTTGAGGTCAGGGGACTTCGGCCGGCATCGGCGGTGCCGCTAAGGACAGGAGCTGGGCGGCCGGGCGGGCAAGCGCGCACACCATCTACTCCTACGGGGCTCGCCCTCCCCACCGGGCGGTGGGTCGAGGGGCGGGCCGCTCCGATGCGCGCTACCCCAACTCCCCAGCGATGACTACCACGGATCTTCGATGGGCGGCTGGACCCTTCCTCCCCACCGGGGTGGTGGGTCGAGGTCGGACCCCCTTAGGCGACGGTGTTGGTGAAAACCAGTTCTCCTCGGGCTTGCCCGGGAGCCGCGACGGTGGCGTCCCCGTCATCTCCTTCCTGAAGGCGTCGCCGGCTTTCCGTCCCTCTGCGACGAATGGTGGGCACGGGAGCGAAGGTTCCGGCGGAGTACCTCTGGAGTTGGCGCCTGGCGACGTCATTCCCTTCTTGAAGGCTCCGATGAGGCCGTCACGAGCTTCCACTTCGTCTGCCGCCCCGGCGCTTCATGTACTTAGTCGCTGTCGGTTTGGT
Source organism: Themeda triandra (assembly GCA_018135685.1). Lineage (NCBI taxonomy): Eukaryota > Viridiplantae > Streptophyta > Magnoliopsida > Poales > Poaceae > Themeda > Themeda triandra. The sequence goes on along the minus strand of JAENPR010000218.1, from coordinate 591,362 downwards.
CGTTTGCTAGGGTGATGTCTGCGCGTGAGCTTCGCTCCGCACGTTGTTTCGTTGGGCGGGGAGGCCCTTTTTCTCTTGCTTGCTCTCTTTTTTGTTTCTTGTTGCTCTTTACCGGAGGTGGCAGAGCTTGTTTGAAATCTTGTTTCCACCCCGGTTTCGTTGTACTGCATTGCATTTTGCATTCTTCTTCTTAATGGAAAAAATGCGCAAATCTTTTGCGTATTCGAGAAAAAGATCTCGCATGGCAACCACAATGAACTCCACGTCATGCACGTGCACTAGCTAGTCCATGTCCACCTTCACGTAACTAGTGGTCGTAGAGTTTTTCAGCAAAAATATTGGCACATGATGCACATCACGGTGCCCTTTTAGGATAATGCATTCTTCATCAGGTGCACATCTTTGCTAGCATATATTATCACTAAAACTTTATGAGTATGAAATTTATCAAGTATGGATATCTCTGTACTGGAATTGTACAAGAAAAAATGTAGAAATGGATGCACTGTCAACAATCTGGCTATGTGCTTCGATGGTCTTTCCAAAAGCTTCCTATTCTGTGTTGAAGAGTTATAACACATTATAATTTTTTACTTTGACTTCAACTAACCTTTTAGCTAGGTGATATGCATTAATTCATCCAAATTCTGTTCTCGCCTAACTTGCCAACTACATCTTATTTACTTAACTATTGCATCTATTCATGACTATTAAAAATTATGGTCTTTGTGAAACATCCTCGATTTTCCACGAAGGGAGAATCCACAGAATGCGCAATAAGGTGATAGTCTCAAAGATGATTCCATCACATTATCACATATCAGTTAATATCTTCTTCATACATCGAGGGATTACAATATTACAGGGGTTTACAACTCTTGACAACACACCTATTACATGTTATTCTAGCGGAAACGTAAACGGGACATCACTAAGTTAGACGTAGATCGTCGTCGAGTGAAGGCTCCTCCTTCACGGCATCCATCAGCTTAATCTTGACGCAGCATATCCTGATCCAAACTTGAGCGCAGGCACGAGACCGTCTAATCCTCCCAACCTCAACATCTCTGAGAATCAAGTAATCTGCACACCGCCAAATGTGTGCAGGCCATGGTCAGCACCGATGAGCTTTGGTGGAAAAGAGAAATAAAGGGGATCTGGCGATCCTATTATTTGGCTGTGGGTTGCATCTTTAGAGCATGCGAAGTAGCAAGTAGTAATAATAATAATAATTCATCAAGTTATATTCATTCCCATCCCACACATACACCACCACCATCACCAACCATCAGACCACATAACCAAACCACGCTCTCACGTGGGCGGCAAGGACAACTCCCTCTCGTCCTGCCTAATCGGCCAACAATGCCGTAGGGTAACAACAACACCGCTCGGGGGAAGGTAGAAGGACTCCTCTCTCTACTCAAGAGAAGCGTAGGTCAAGGGAATGGCCATACCGAGGCCGCGGTTATGCGCATAAAGTCAACTCTGCAGAGCTTGTACTCCTGTACCCACAAGATCCACCATCATCGCTGACCGTCGTCAACTCGGCTGATTCCAGCTGCCTCCTAACTAGTTACGATGCCACCCTACCACTCAGCTCTGGGATGTCCCGGAATCCACCGGTCCGCTGAGACTGTGAAACGAAATGCCAAGCCACCAAGGTCACATCGTTTCCTTAGGAGGGTGTGGGTCTCAATGCCCGTACCTCCCTACACTATCCACTAACAACCTAGTAGTAGTGGCACCGCACTAATCAGTCAGTCATCCGTCCCCCGCCCATCAGGGACGAGTGGTGAGCACGAAAGGTCCCAAGGTTCCGGTCCTCAAGATACATCAGTCCTTAGGTTGGACTAGATAGGATATCTCCTCAAATAGGGGCACCAGCGCCCCGTGCCTCGATGGCACCTCCTTCCCGGGGCTTCATTCCACAAAGGCTCTCGACCCTGGGATCTCCTCAAGTCACCATGTACCCGCCACAGGCACTCAAAACATAGGGGTGCCCAGATCGCACCCCCTGGCAAGACTCGCTCCACGAGCTCGTCACAGATCCTGTCCAGTCGACTCAACCCTCACCACACATACTCACCCAAGACACACGCAGAGACCACCCGAAAGCCCACCAAGTCCGGCATCCCAAGCCGAACCCAAACCCAAGGGTTCACCACCTGCATCACATCATAGACATAATGCAAAGCGGAGTTAAATATAGTGAAGTAATATGCAAGCAAGCAGGTAGGCAGATGTAAATAAGTGCGAGCGCAAAGCTGGGTGATCAGGGTGAAGTGGCTTCAAGCAGGGTAAGTCGTGGCTCAGGCAAGAGCATGCATTACTATACTAGCAAAGGAATAAATATAAAGCACTAGCATTTCTACTTAATTGCAATGTCTAATAGGATTCTCTAAGTAAAAGGTGCTGCCATGACACCTGCGATGTCGAGGTAGTAGTGGTACAAGTTGATGTAGTCGATCAGCGAGTGCTCCTCTCCAACAGTTGTTGTTGATCACGTCCTCTTCCTCCAACGGGTCCTGATTCGATCATCGTCCTCCTCGAAGCACTATCTCGTGAAACGACACCCAAGGCAAGAGAACAATCAATGCATGACTTAGCCCTCTCGGTGGATGTCCGATCCCTGGGCTAAAGAAACAAGAGTGGTTGCTCACTAAGCGTAAGCTTAAGTCATAGCCTAGCTCATACTTCCTGAGTCGATCGTGTCGACATATGTATGGCTTCAAGAAAATGGCTTAGACCTAAACTCATCCTAAGCAAACACCACGGCTCACGGTCTTCGGATTCGAGCGTCACGACGATGACGAGAATCAGAAGGACAAGCTAAGCGGAAGGAAAAGCAACAAGCGATCGACTTCACTCAATACCCACATCACGGGAAGGATGGGGCATTGACAAAGAGCATCGCACGAGAGAACACGAGTGCTCAACCCACTTGTAGGGTACCCAGACCTAGGTGCACTAATGTGCTATGACATTCCTAAGGTTCTTGGTGGTGTGGTTGTCACCACGTGAACTAAAGGAAAGTTGAGGTCTAAACAGGTACAAGCATACAAGGTTTTAAGCACGAAGAACTAAGAGAGAAGAATGAGATCCGCACCCCTTCGACCAACTCGTCATGGAACGGACGAAGGTTGGGAGAAAGAGACACGATCTCACGATCCAAACCAACTCGTAGGGCACCACGACCGTGCATCGTAACAGCACAAGGGCTATTCGTACAGCTCGTAGTGATGCGGTTGTCACCGCTAGATCTGAAGGAACACTATAGTCAAAGTGGTACAAACATACGAGGAGGCTAGGATAAACACGACCGCAAAAGAAAGGTAGAACCCAATGGCCAAGGCAAGGCGACTCGCGACCATGAGCTTAACCTCAACGAGTTGGCATCCGTCGGCCCACGAAAGTTGCTCCTTAATCATACCCCACTAGACTTGTTCACAGGGAACTTGAAGGATGCGGGTAAGATCCGCGTCAATAACGATATCGTCTTCAAGTCCATAATGACCACGTCCTAGGGACGAAGGTAGGGGCTAACATTCGTAGCACTAAAGAGACAACTACAAGAGAACCAATGACACGATGACAAGAACCAAGACACATGACCACAAGAACCGACGAAACGACCACAAGACTAAACCAACATAACAACGACAGAGGAGTAGCACATTTCCATAGCGAGAAAAGAGGTAGAGGGGCCCTGCAAGACAAGTAGAGAGGTAGACATATGAGGGCTTGAATAATAAAGGTGAAATGAAATTAGGCTAATGCACTTGTGCATTAGTCGATGGCGTGGAGCTTGATTTTAGAAAAATTATGAAACTGGTTTCATATTTTTTGGAGTTAGGATGAATTTTCTACGAATTTCCAAAGGTTAATTCCTTTTCTGAAAAAGAAAAAGGAGAGAGAGGAATCTGGGCTGACACGTGGCGCGATCTGATGGGCTGGGACAGTCGCAGTCATTGACAGGTGGGACCCGTGGCTTTAGTCACTGACATGTGGGACCGGGTCAACGTTGACCGGTCAACGGTCAACTCGACCGGGCCAAGACTGGGCTCAGGCGGGCCGATCAGGGTTGGACGCGGACCGAGTTGGGCTGGGCCGGCCCTGACACGTGTCCGGCAGTTAGACTGGCCACGTGGGTCTTCTGGGCTCCTAGCGGGCTTTGGTCCATGAGGCCAGGTCCATGGTGGACCGGCGCGCGCGGGTGCATGGACCACAGACCAGGTCCACGCTGCACCGCGTCCATCTTCACTTCCTGCTGCATCGGCTGATGAGGACAGGGTTCACGGGACATTGACTAAAAGAAACAGGAGCTCTGCTCCTTGCCGTGTCGGCTTGCCGTCGGTGAAGGGTAGCACAGCGAGACTCCAAGGGCGGCTGGAGGGGCTTCAGGGCGTCACGAGCTCAGGGCGAAGGCGATGGTGTGGTCACGGTGGGGCCGTGGGGCCACGAGTGGCCAGCGCGCACGACACGGCGGCTGCGGGCTGCGGCGAGGCGCCTACGGAGCGCCGGAGAGGCTGCGGGGAGGCGACGGACAGGCTTCGACCTCGGTCTTGCGAGGTATAGACGCGTATAACGCGGGCGATGGTGAGGGTTGCGGGGTCCCGGCGCGGCTGCCCGCGGCGACGGAGGCATGCCAGCTGCGGGGCTCCGGTGGCCGCCAGCAGCGAACTGCTGTGGGCCACGTCGGGGCTCCGGGAGGCGTGTTCTGGCACCACGGAGCTCCGGCAAGCGCGGCCGATGCGACGGAGCGGCAAAAGGGGCTCTAGGCGAGTGCTGCCATGCGGCAGCAAGGGCATGGGTGCGCCTGGGCTTGACGACGGCGATGGCATGGCCGTGGCCATGGCGGGCGCGGGCAGAACAGGTCACGCCGGTGCTCTTGACGCCGGCGGTTTGGCAAGGCCAAGTCCTGGTCTCGTTCGTGTGTGCGGGTGTCCAAGAGCCAAAAGGGGCGACCTTGCTTCGATTCGAGCCGGGACAGAGCGAGATTCGACAAGCGCTGCCGAGCTCGCACCGTGGCGAAGGCACATGGCGGGGCGCCAGCGAGCGCGCGGTCTTGACGGTGGCTGAGCAAGGTCAGGCGCCGGCGGGGCTTCACCTGCGCGCAGGGGCTTCGCGTGGTCACGGCGAACGCGACGGGGAACGATGGAGGAGGCTCGCGGAAGTCCAAGGCGGGGTCACCAGCGGATGCGGCGACAAATCGGTTCGACGGAGCGCGCACGGTGACGATGGCCGCGACGGCGCTCTGGTGGCCGTGAGACCGCGGCGGCCAGGGCAGAGCAAAGTTGTACGCTCTACTGTTTGCCAGCCGGGCTCCGTAATCGTGCGCGCGGTGCGTTCTACACTAAGGCAGAGATGATGGAGGCGACACGGTGCGCGCCACACGGCGGCGCTCCGAGAGCGGTGGCGCCAGCGAGGCGCGCCATTGTGGCAAGGCAGGGGCTTCTAGGGTCAACAAGGTGAGAGCTTGGGGTCTCCTTGGAGAGGCGAGTGCGAGTCCTTCATCATGGCTAGGGAGCCACTATCACCCTGGCAAAGGTGTAGGACGGCTCCGCCATGGCAGTGCACTGGCCATGGCGAGCGGGCTCGTGTACGAGAGCCGGCGGCGAAGGCCGGTACAGGCAGGCAAGGGCGGCAACATTGGAAAGGGGAGGTGAGTCCTTGGGCTCACCTTGGGGATTCGCGCAGGTTGGCCGCGTGGAGCAGGTTGGGCTCGACGCCGGCGGATCATGTGCACTGGCTCGACGTCACGGAGACAGGGCGATGACGTCGTCCGCGGCTCGGCGGCACTGGTCGGTGAAGAGGAAGCAGGGCTCGCGGTTCATTTATCGTGCGGCGAAAGCCGACGGCTTGTGGGCGTCGTGCTCCCCTGGAGTCGCGGCTGCTTGAGCATGCCCGCGTGGCGAGGACGAACGGCGGCGAGCTGCTCCAGCTAGGCATGGTGTTGGGGGGGGAAAGTGGCGGCTTTGGCTTGACGGGGCCGAGGCCGACAAGGAGGCGGACGGAGCGGTGCCGGTGCGGTGCTGCTTCGGTTCGTCCGCGTCCGTAGGGGCGACGTCGAGGACAGCAGGCCGATACGGCGAGGCCGCGGCGGCGAGCCGCTCGGTGGCGAGGCTGCTTGTCCCATCAAGGCGGGGCGCGGTGGAGATGGGTGCTGGAGAAGAGAGGGCAGTATGGAGTCCTATGTGGCGGCATGGACAGGGAGAGGGCTAGGGCTTCCGCGGTCGGCCTTTTATAGCGGGCGGCGGCCATGGCGGGTCGGTGAACGGCGGATGGGGAAGGAGGGACGCGTGGAGGGCGATCAACGGCTCGGCGCTAGGGTTTGGGCGAGCGCGGGCTGGTGCGCGGGCGCTGGCGCTCCAATTTGGGAGCGGCGGCGGTCAAAAAGGCGACGGGGCGGCGTCAGCCGAGCAGAGTGACGCCGGCGACGTCACTGCTCGTCGCGGCGCGGTTTGGAGCGGGGCGCGGTGCCGCGGATCGTTCGCGTGGCGTGCATCTGCGCGGGTAAGGTAGGTGGCGCGCGCGGGGACGGCTGCGATGCGACCGGGCGCCTGGGATTCCTTCCGGCGCGCCGGTGCTCTGCCGCTGCTCTGCGTGGCCTGTGAAGCAGAGGAAGGGAAGATAAAGGTAGGGGATGACGCGGGTGGGGGCCACTGGTCAGCGTCGGGGAGGCAAAAGGAGGAGCTGTCCTCCTCTTGGCGCGACGTGAGGGCGAAACGGGCCGCTGCTGGGCTAGGTCGGTGCGGGATGCAGGCCGGAAGCAAGTGGAGAGAAAGATGGACCGGCTGTGCTGGTGGCCTTGTTGGGCTGGTGGAGGTGGGCCGACTGGCTGCTATTGCCTGAGTGGGCCAGGAGGGAAGGGAGAGGCCGAGCTGGGCCGGGTCTGCTGCAACAGCCCGGGTGGGCCGACAGCAGGAGGCCAGGCTGGGCTGGTTTGGTGCTCTAGGCCGAAATGGCCTTTTCCTTTTCTCCAGGGATTTCTAGGTCTTTCCTATTTCCTATTTCTATTTTATACCATGTATTGGGCACCTATGTGTATGTACATGAGTTGCCAACCATGCATACACCCTTGGGGTTCCACTATGGGTCGACTAGGGTAGTGGGGTCAATGCCAATGGTTGACAACCATGAGGTTCAAACGAAAGGATCATTTGACTTGGAATTAGAGAGAGGGATCAAGATGTAGGGATAAGTGGAGAATAGGAAAGATGCAAAGGGCATTGGAATGAATCCAACTATGGATTTGGGAAGAAGCGAGTGGAACTCCATCTCCATGACTAGAGGTGCTTGGGTTGCTTGAAGGGAATTGAGCACAAGTTGTAGAGGGGAGTTGCAAGGTGAGTTCACGATACTTGGATGGACTTGATAGAGCTTGCATGAGATATAGAAGGGATGAGGTGAGTCGAGAGGGAAGTGAAGGGTCTCAAGATGACTTGCACGGGACAAAAGATGGGGACTTGAAAATAGAGTAGCAGGGGAAAGGGGCCTTTCCCTCTTGCGAACTTGTGACTCAAAATCGGGAGACACTCGCAAGAGTGGAGGGGAAAAGTACAAGAAGGACTAGAGGAGAGGTTTAGAGAAGACTTGAGATAGTCCAGCAATGGACGAAGGAAGTTGCTATGGATCTATGCACTCCAACACAAAACACTAACTCAAATAAAGAACTCAGGCAACTCCTACAAGCAACACTACATGAATGCAACAATTTATCTATAAATTGTTCCTAGTTGACCTAGCAACTACATGATTCAAACAATTGCAGGAAAAATTTTAAAAAGTTCGTATTTTTGGCTTCTCCAAAAACCCGGGATGTTACACTTTGTGTTACTAAAACTTTTTGAGTATGATAATTACCGAGTATGGATATCTATTTGGTGGAACTGTACCAAAATATGTTGAAACGAATGCACTGTCAACAAGCTAGCTGTGTGCTTCGGTGGTCTTTCCAATAGCATCTTATTTTGTGCTGAAGACATAACATTATATAATTTTTTACTTTGACTTCAGCAAAACCAATGTTTTAGATGACATTCATTAATTTCATTCTAATTCTATAATCGCCCAACTTTTCAACTATCTTTTTTTACTTAACAATTGCATATATTCATGACTATTACAAACTATGGTCATGGTGGCTATGGATTCCATTATACCTTAGTATTTTTACTACCAGAAAAACAAATTAAAGGTCACACTACTAATTCTGATGAGTTCTATATCAAACTTGAAACCTCTAATCTAGATGGGTGCAGATAAATCAAAGACGATCACCGGTAATAGCCATGGAGCTCATGAAAGGTACCTCACTCAGTCAGACATAGAGAAACATAGGAGGACAAAGATCTGGCTTTTGTGATCATTTGCAGCCTCCGATTTGTCCACTATAGTAGCTCTGACAAAGTTCCTCGGTCATTATCATCAATCCAAGGCCACCATTGCTATGCGGCCAGCATTCGGCGGTGTGTATTTCCAGCACTGGCTGAGTGATCGCAGCAGTGGAGGTGCCATGACATGGGTCCTCAAAATTATGATACTAGCGTTGGTACGGTACTCGGTCAGAGGATATACAGTCAGCCAATCTAAGGCTACTAATGCTAAGGACATTAGGTCGTCTGCTGCAATAGTCAAGCGCCGGTCTTGCATGGGTGACCGCAAAGAACTCAAAGTGATGCACGTGCACTAGTCCATGTAGAAGCCTTGTCCACGTTGGCCTTCCCGATCGATCCGGCACCATGGCCTGACCTTCACCTAAACCCGGTGAACACGGTAGTGAGAGGCCACGACGATCGCGCTACGGCCAGCAGCAGCACGCGATGGTGCCTGCCGCATCACACATTGAATACCTAGCGCTAACGGGCGTGAGGAATGGGCTAGCTGACACGTAAGATAAGCACAGTCATCACGGCCCCACGCACTACTACCGCTGGCCTGACGCCGGACAGGAGCGGTCGCTTCGCCGCTGTGGGCGACGAAAGAGGCAGGCAAAATCGTCGTCTACCCCATAGCTGCGATCATCTCCCTGCGGACCGGTGCCTCGACCAGGGGGCACCAGAGAGGGAGGGAGTGAGATACAGCAACGGCAGATCTGTATATATCTTGCAACGACAACATAGCAGAGTCCACTTCGGAGAAAGCGAGTAAAAAAGAACAATACTAGTAGTATCTTACAGTTACAGTCAGTCAGTGTACAAAATTCTGTGACCTTTGTCACCATTTCATTCGTGCTTCGCGTGCAGGGGGCACACAGATCTGATTACTCGGCCGCATCCGTGCTGCGCAACATGAGCACCCTTGTTGACAATTGCTGCTCATAGTAGCCCTCTACTTCCACTCTGTCTTCGAAGGCATCGCCAAGGAGAATCATAAATTTTGAAACCTTATCAAATCAGAAGGTAAGCTTAATTACAAGTCATTAGGAAACCAGCCATCAAGCCTGACTAGCAAAAGAAACTAAGAAGGCGGCCAAACATCTACAACACATTGAATGACTTGGATTCACAGGCTAGTTTCCTCCAACAAGCGCGTGACAACGCCACGCTTGGCCTTTTAGAGGTAACTGAAGGGCGTTTAGATTTTTTTTTTTTCCAGTTTGTGGGCAATCTAAAGGAGTCATTTTTTCGCAAAAAAAAGAGAAAGGAGTCATTTTTTTTTTGTTTTAGTGGGAGTTGAGGTATTGGTGGGAAAGAGAATGAGATTTTGTTTACAGAACAAACTTTTATAGTATTAAGTAATTCTCTGAAAGAGGTGTTGGGATTACACTTTTAATGAAAAACAGAGAACGTCAAAATATTCCTTGACTTTAATAAAATCACAAAGATTGGGCTTCTCAAAAACGGTGAAATCAGGGGAAAATATGTTTTTGTGGCTTTGGTTTCACTAGTTTTGGTTTCGTTCACTACTACAAAAATGAATTCAGGAGACACTGCCCAAACATTAACACAGATGATCACAAAATGCAACGGTATCCTAAAATAGCTAAGGTTTACGGAGGTGGGTTTTTTATTTACAGAGGCGGTAGGCGGTCAAAAATTACCCAGCGCCTAAAATTAATTTATGGAGATGGTAAAATTTTGTCTACCTCCTAAAATCGATTAATGGAGGTGAGGTCTCCTCTGAAAATAGTGGCCATTTTCAAAGACCCAAGTGTGTATATATACACGAGAATTAGGGTTTGGATCCTCGCATTCTCTCAACTCTCTATGCCCCAGTCATGCTTCTCTTCTTCCTCAGCCATGCCTCACTCTTCTCTCTCTACACTCTCGTCATCGGTGATGATGGTGCCACATGCGCCTAGCAGTGAGTGCCGCATACGCCCAGCAACGAGATCCATCAATGGATTCAACGGCGTCGATCCTGCAGGCATTCATCTTCAACGGCCGCATCGACATAGGTAATTGTTGCGCCTCTCTTTCTACATGTCCCCTCACTCATCTCTCTCTCTATCCTTCACTATCTCTTTCTCCTAGGGTGAACCGTGAATTTGGCTACAACAGAGGTTGCTCGTGCCCCGTAAGCTGCAGATCTGGCGGCGACGGGGGTCATACGCGTCCGGTGGCGGGAACTACTCAGGCCCAACCAAGATTCTTCTAGATCTTCATTGTTGGAAGCTCGTGGTGGCCGCATGGCATGGATTAGGCAAGCTGCATCGACGACGCCCATATCTAGTGGTGGCTCGTCGATGGGCTCGACGGGCCCCATGAATGGGCTCGATGGGCCCCATGGACGCACTCCCTATTTATTATTGTTTTTTTATTTTGTTAACACACGCACGGCCGATTGTCTGCCTCTGTAAAGTTTGGTTTACGTAGGCGTTTCCATGTAGGTAGACAGTTTGCCCGCCTCCTAAAATGCTTTTTGACTGTGTGTGATAAAAAAATACTGTTAAGTCTCTTCGACGTGTACATATGTAATAGGATTTCTTGTTATGTCAAGAGAGAAGATCCAATAAAAACTATAGAGAAAATGTTCAAAAGAGACCCTAACCTACAAGAATAAGTTTTCAGGCACAAAAATGGCTGCCACTAGCCCACATCCACCGCTAGCCCTCAGCTTCACTCCCCTCCCATGTTGTCTCCACTCACCACCATGATGTCGCTAGGGGTTTTACCCACAACTCTTTGTCTTTCCCCTCCTCCATATCATCGCTGTAGTGGCTCTACCTCTCCTTCAAATATAATTCACTAGTTAGGCCGGGTGCCTATGGTTGGGGTCGATGTGTTGGAGTGGAGGTACCTCTTACATTTTCTTCTTCCATGTTTGATTTTATCTTGATGCGATAATGTTCAGTTTAGAAGTGTGTAGATCCATGTGTGGCAAGTGCATTGCACACCAATGCTTTGCACCCCCCACCCCCACCTCAAAAATATATTTTGCACAAGGAAGTGCATTGCACACCAATGCTTTGCACCCCCCACCCCCACCTCAAAAATATATTTTGCACAAGGATAGGTTTGGAGTCGGTGTGTAGGGGACAAGAATGAAGCTCCGACAAGCTCGGAGCGAGAAATGTACCACCGGTGGGCAGCGGCGGTAGCATATGGCTGCAAAGATGAGGGAGAAGGGGAACACCGCTAGTCGCAGGATAACCTGACCCTTTGCTCTATCATTGTTTGCTGTTGATATTGGCAGTCGATGGAGCACCCCTTGATTGCAATCGTGACAAAAGAATAATTCTTACCATTGGATCGACAAATATTATATTATTACATTCCGAGTTATGACTGAACTTTTGGACTAAAACATTTGAGATAAGTAGTTGATGGATGTTTCCCCTAGTGGTTGTTTTGTATTCTATTAATAGGAATTAGGGAGAAAATAGATGAACATGCTTTTTTCAGAGAAGTTTCTCCTAGTGTGGTGATAGTAAAGCGAGTTGGACTAATGATTATTTTTATGTTTGATTAGAAAAATTTATTATATATTTCTATATTGAATCAGTTATTTTAAGTGAAGATGAATACAACTTCATACTCAATTAGCCCAAGTGTCTCATCTGTGAAACTATCAATTTGTTTCTGTAATATCTTTAAATAGCACTTGGTTAAACTCGAAGAAGTTAAACTATGCGTCTTGGTGACCAAATTTTATCTCAAGTGCAAGGCAGTGCAATTTTCTAAAGTTCATGTCAATTACACCTTTACACCTTTACTAGTTAGTAGATCTTCGAATTACATCCTATCTAGATTATCACACAAAGGCCGTGTGAAGCTGGTTGCCATTGAGGGTAACGGGGATTATTTCACCTTCACATGTCAATATGGGGATAGGAGCATGAATAGAGTAAGCATATTTCTATTTGGATCGGTGTTCAATCCGAAAGGTCAAGTGCTAGGAGTTATACTTGATGATACAGAGTATTACCAATGGCCTCAAATTAAAGAGAAGATGACACAATCTTTCATACCAGATGGGACTCTTTTTATGGTTGGAATGACGATTTTTTTTTTGACAAGAAAAACTGTGGGGGAGTTCCCCACAGTAAAGAGCTTTTCATTAAATTAAAGGAGAGAGGAGTTCATACATACATGATTAACTGAAAGCATCTAACCAGACACAGAAGGATGACCTCAGGTCTTCCTTAGACCTAACAGACTGAAGTAAACACTGACTCTTAAAATTACAAAACCAAATAACAGGTGTAGGGTCTCAGCGCTGGAAAACTTTGTCATTCCTGATCTTCCATAACTCCCAGGCTGCTATGAGGATGGCTTCTATCAAACATGGCACATTGTGTGCTCTTAGGCCTTGATATATTCTCTCCTGAAGCTGCAGAACAAGGTTCCATTGTATTCCAAGCTTTTGCCAGCACTCCTGCGCAAAGGAACGGGTAAAGAAAAGATGGTCCATGGTCTCTAAAGCACCAGTTGTACACATCACACAAGTTTGCCCTCCCTGCACATTGAGATTTCTTCTGTGCAGCATTGTCTTGGTGTTAAGCCTGTCAACCATCACCAGCCAAGCGAAGAATTTGATCCTCGGCGTGCATCTTGATTTCCAGATTCTCTTGTAGATTGGGTGAGCTTCAATTCCTGTGAATATGTGTCTATAGAACTGCTTGGAGCTGTACTGGCCTCCCCATATGGGTACCCATTTATCATTGTCTTTAGATGAGTATTCTATGTCTTGCAGCTGGTTCTGTAAGTCCTCCATCTCATCCAGTGCTTGGACTGACAATGGGAGCATGAATAGGGAGTCTAAGTTTTCAGCCTCCATCACTGATAGGACAGAGATGCTATCAGTTTTGGCAAAGGAAGCTAATCTGGGGTACTTTCTTGCAAGTATTTCATCAAGCCATAGATCATCCCAAAAGAAAACAGATTGCCCATTTCCAACTGTACACTTGGTTACTCCCCTAAACAAGGTGTTGAGTCTAAGGACATCTTTCCACCAGAAAGAGCCAACTTCTCTGCCAGTGTGTGGTACTCTGTTGTTGTGATAGTATTTGTTCCATACTAATCTCACCCAGGGGAGGTCCTCTTTGTTGTAGAATTTACTCAGATGCTTCATGAGCAATGCATCATTTTGCAACCTTAGATTTATAACACCACAACCACCCTTTTCCTTTGGTAACATTACTGTTGGCCAGGCAACCAGATTCCCACCTTTGTTCTTTTCTGAATTTCCTCTCCAAAGGTATTGCTTTCTTGCCCTATCAATGTTTTCTATTACACCTTTGGGTAGTTTGATGGTGCACATTGCATATGTGGTGATGGGTGTAAGTGCTGAATTTAGCATTTCTAGTCTGCCACTATATGAGAGCTATGTTAAACAAGCTGATAACCTTTTCTCTACTCTATCCATCATAGGCACCAGGTCTTCAAATTTTGGCTTTGTTGTACCTATTGGCAGTCCCAGGTAGGTGAATGGAATTGTGCCAATTTCACACCCAAAAGTATTAGCCATAAGATTCATCCTATCTGGGCTGATGTTGATTGGGTACATTTGTGATTTTCTATAGTTCACTCTTAGACCTATAGATTCAGCAAAAGAGTGTAGTAATGCTTTGAGAAACACCAATTGTCTTGCATCAGCCTGTAGGAGGAGCAGGGTACAAGCATTGCTAATAAATCTACATGAACATTGACAGAGTGGGCTAAAGCAGATGCCACTACCAATAGAATGATTAACAAAATTTTGTTTTTCTATGTTCACATGTTAATGAGGTGACAATGATTATCTAAGTTCGGAATCTATTATGCCAAGAATTAATTATTCGACAAGTCTTTAATTGTACTCTCCACATCTAGAATATGAATTTGTGTTAACTTTTATTGGTTTTATATCAATTAACTGTTATCTCATCAAAATTAACATATCTACTTCTTCCCGTGTTGAGGAGATTCTTGTTAAGGAGATGAGAAGTCGATGTTGATCGACCAAAATTAGTGATGTTGGTTGCGCTAACAAAATTAAGAGGGCGAAGGAGAAAAGAGAGGGAATCAACTAAGCAAAGGTGTCTGTCCACATTCCCCTCTCCGCCTTTTATATGAGGTAGTTGAGGAGATTTCTTTATGCCCCGATGGGGTTTTTATTTATGAAAATGTCACTAGGGCTTACAAGTGGCCTTTGAATGGGGTTTGCATTTACAAAACCACTAAGGCTATAAATGATCTCAAAATATTATTTTGTGAGCCCTAGGCTATGTAATTGGGCCTTCAACACATTATAGTGGGGTCCTTAATGCATAGTACCCACCCCCCCCACACACACACAGAGATATTGGGCCTTGGGACGAAAATGCAAGGTTGTTTGTATCCCTCAGAAATGCAAGGAGTTTTTTTTTATTTTGTTCATCTCATCATTAAGAGTTGATAGTAAGGTTAGTTTTATATAAGATATGGTATCATTTTCATATATGGTATTAGGACTTCACTAAAGGCTGCATGCCTAGGAGGAGAAAAAAATCGCTCGCACGCCTTCTTCTCCTGCTCCATCTTACTGTCCTTCTTCTCCCATTGTCCGCACCTTCTTCTCCCTCCCCGCCGTCACTTCCTAATGCACCCCCTCATCATGTATGTCTTGCCCATGGCCACGCGAGTGGCAAGCCTCCACCACATCCCACCACACTAGTGCCCATCGCTCATGTTGACCTCTTACTCCCCTCCACACCCTCCCACACCCGTCGTGACCTTCGTCCATGGTGCCCCCGCCCGAACCTGGCCGACCATTTCCACACCCGCTAGGACCGCTAAATCGCCCACTGTCTGGCTAACTTTCTTCCCCTAAATCCCTTCCTTATAAGGCCGCCAGAGTTGGGGAAGAAGTGGTGATGCGGGCCACATGAACCCGCTGTCGCTGGAGTTGGGAACGAAGAGGGCGGGCATGGGAGCGGTCGAGGAAGCAAGGATCAGATGGCCGAGAGAGCACTAGTGTGAAAGCTATGGTGGGTGCGAGTGTGCGCACCAAGCGCCCAAATCCTACACGTTTGTAAGCATTTGTGATAGTATTAATAGTATGACCATGGGATCACTAGTTGGCTATCTATCTACTTCCAAGGAGCCAAGCCAAGTTGGGATGGCTAGATATACAGAGAAATGACTGAATGTCGTGTTTCCACTCGAGATTCCACACGAGTGACAAGAGGTATTTCCTCCAGAAAGTCAAATGTGCCGTTGAGGGCATGTGCTCTTGCACATTGAAAATTATGCCATTGAGGGTATGTGGCCTTACACATTAGATCATTGGATTCGTATTGAGTTATGTGCATACACACTTTTCAATGTGAATCAACATTGAGAGATGTGTGTGTGCGCATTCAATCTGAATCTAATGATGGATGTGCTATAAGAGCACATGTCCTTAAGAGAAAAAACCATGTTCTTTATATTTCCTACCCATAGACCAGAGTTATGATGCCCATGGTCAATAAACATTTGTTGCTTCCAACCTACTCGGTTGGGCAATACACAAACATCCAACATATACAGCTAGTTGTAAATTTCTATTTAACACCCCCAACTCACAAGCACAGAAGAACGTACACCTCCGCACAACCTAACTAGCCATGAATCCCAAGAGCCCTAAAACCAGTGCTCCTTGCACCTTGCCAGTGGAGCCGGCCGCTGCAGTTCTTCCCACCAACGAAGCAATGGCGACCGATGATGAAGCTCCGCCACCGTCAACGGCCAACACGGGATCGGCGATGATGATAATCCGGGAGCAGGACCGGCTGATGCCGGTGGCCAACGTGTCCCGCATCATGCGCCAGGTGCTGCCCCCTTACGCCAAGATCTCCGACGACGCCAAGGAGGTGATCCAGGAGTGCGTGTCGGAGTTCATCAGCTTCGTCACCGGCGAGGCCAACGAGCGGTGCCACGCGGAGCGCCGCAAGACCGTGACCTCCGAAGACATCGTGTGGGCCATGAACCGCCTGGGCTTCGACGACTACGTCGCGCCCCTCGGCGCCTTCCTCCAGCGCATGCGCGAGAGCGAGGCCGGCGCCGAGGAGCGCGGTCCGGGCCGTGGCTCGCGCCGCGGCTCGTCCGTCGTCACGCTGTCGCCGCTCAATGGCGGTGGTAGCGCGCAGCACATGCACCACCCTGCTCTTGCTGCCGTCTGCCGCCGTCCGGCGCACCAAGGTGTGTCGTCGTCGCCTGCAGCTGCGGGTTATTACGCCGTCCGGCCCGTTCCCCGCCCGGTTCCTGGCAGTGGCAGTGGGGCGCCGGCGATGCAGTTCGGCGGCCGCTCGTACCAGATGTACGGTGGCGGACACCGCCCTGCTGTGGTTCCCTGCTACGGAGGAGGAGCGGGGTTCGTCGTCCAAGCCGGTGGAAGCCAACGCGCCGCCGACGACGAGGCAAGCTCTTCGAATGAAAGTCCACCGGCTGGGCGTGCCGGCTCGCACTAGACTACCTGCTAGCGCCCGCGCGCGTATAATAAGAGGCGGCGACCTTGGGCGTCTGCCAGATGAATGCATGAAATCTTTCATGCTGCAGGCTGGCCGGTGCACGCCGCCTTGCCGGAACCCGTCGCCCGTCGCCGCCTCGCCGGCGTGGACTAGACCCGGCCGCCATGCCAGTGTGTAGTCACTGTTTTGTATCCTTCCATCATATGCAATTTTACTATGTTGCTCGAAATGAATTTTCCTTCTAGCTTGTTGATGATTACGTGCGTGCGTTTCATCACGATGGTCAATTGCATGCATACATATGCATGCTCCTGTGCTGGATATTTACTGGAAATTAATTAATCTCTCTCACACTCTCTGAGCGCGGTTGGGAAAGTGGTCGTGGCCTTGAATTGGCTTTGGAGCTATGTACGTGCACGGCCGCTGGCTGTGACAGCATGCTGTGCGCTCCAGACGAAACTGCCGCGCGGCATGCGTGACGTCCGTGCAGTAGTGCGCGCGGCTGCCGTGGAACCGTGGAATCGCATTGCCCTCTGCGCGCTGCGGCCGGCAGCGGCACAAATGTTGCCGTCGGCAGCTAGCAATGCAACGGGTGATTTGACTTTTGCGTCTAACAAAATTTGTACTCCACTCCGTACGTTTCAAATATGACCATATGAGGTGACGGTTTTAATCCGCCAAATTTCTTTGACTTCGACGATCATATAGCGTCATCATCAACAAATACCACTGAGCTCGTTTAATTTTCAATAGTATATATTTTTTAGTATTGAAAAATGTTGACTCTTTTTATTTGAATTTAAATTTAGTCAACATGAAAATTATTGACTTAGAGTAAACTTAAAACTTGTGAGAGATCCTTTGGCCTATGTCATCGTCTGTAGGGAGAATGATGACTGCTATGTGGAGTTTAAAAGATCACTGAATGTGCATGAATATGAGGAGTGGCTGGGTTTGTTAGAAGAACTGAAAGATATCAAACTCAAAGATAACAAAGCTGATAAAATGGTGTGGGAGTTGGAAAGTAAAAAGATGTTTTCAACCAAATCTCTATACAGTTTTTTGTCTTACAGGGGCTCAACAAGTAGAGTGGCAAAACATATCTGGAAGAGTAAGATTCCCCTGAAAATCAAAGTCTTCCTTTGGCAGATGGTGAATGATAACATTCAGACTGCCCAGAATCTGGTCAAAAGGAATTGGAAAGGGGATGCCAACTGCTGCCTGTGTGGTAGTCTAGAATCTGTAGATCATGTTTTTTTCGATTGCCCCATGGCTAAATTTGTGTGGAGTTTTGTGATGGGAGTGTTCAACCTTGATTCTTATCCCAGATCTTTGGATGATTTTAACCAAACTTGGCTCAAGGGAGATATTAACGTTTCAAACAAAATGGCCATATTCATTCTTGCAGGGATTACCTGGGCCCTTTGGCTGTCCAGGAACAAGATGGCGATCTCCAAGATCATGCCAAAAGCTGCTACTGATGTTATATATCGTGCTATATCACATATGCAGACCTGGAGCGTGGCATTGAAGGAGAAGGATGAAGGCAACTTTCAAAAGCTGAAGATGGTGGCGTTGGAGGGCCTGAAGAATTTCCAAGCAACCAAAACGCGAAATCTGATGTAACTGGAGTTTTCTTTTATCTTTTGAGAGGGTGAGTGTTTGCTTCTTAAAACTGTACACTGGAAACCCCAGCTTTACTTTTTCTTGTACCCAGACTTGTGGCTTTCAATAAAAGTCGAGGTTACTCTCTTTAAAAAAAAAAAGAGTAAACTTAAAACACCTTACATTTTGGATCTGAGGAAGAATTTTTTGTGTATGAATTATGAAGTTGTGCTTCACTCTCAGCATATTGCAATATTGCATTTACATCATATATATCATATAGGATTTTCCAAATCAAATCCTTTTGCAAACTCTACAAAAAAATTATAAATTCCAACTGATCAAATCCCCGTGCTTTCAACAAGCCATCAAATTAAATTGTATTAGCTCTCGTTCACAGGTACAGTTTTTTTTAAAGAATGTACTGATAAAATTTCTCCACGAAAACATAGACATTAATATTGTTACAACTAGGTGAATACCCCGCGTTGCTGCGGGTGACAAATGAATTAACCATGAAAATAAGAAGTGCAAATTTTCTTAAAAAATAAAGTTGTAAACATAATCCACTCCAATAAGAAGATCATATTCAATACACTGAAATAACTTAAATTCACAAATTATATCATGTATACTTGAACTTGAACATCATATGGTCCGTCAACAATGGGAGTTTGTACAAATTTTGACCTTTCTTCTTCGGCTTGCAGTCCTGGTCCGTGTCGCCGCTCCGGTCCGTGGCGTTCCAGGCCTGCTGCGCCGCCAAGGCCATGCACACTCAGCATGCCCCGCCACGACGTCGTCGGGATCAGCTATCGCAGCTTTGTCGCCTAATAGATGCCACCGCCGAGGCCAGTGACGCTGTGGGCAGGCTCATCATCATGACCACCGACGTCGCGGCAACACCCGGTGAGATGCGGGCGATGGCGGAGTGGGAGGACCACATCGTCGAGAAAGCGCTGCTGCTAGACACCGCCGAGGGGCTGCACTTCCTCATGTGATGCTCCATGCATCACCGGGGATGTCAGACCTCTAGATGATTTATCTTCTCCGAATTCAATCTAGATGGATCGTGGATGCTGATCTGATGACTCATAGCTGAAATCGATCGTATAGGAGTATATATATACGCTAGCTAGGTGAAACTATATGTGGGTGGGGAATAATTGCAATCGGCTTCTAATTTTCGATCGCTGGGTAGTGGCTGCAGTTAGTGCTCCATGGTTGGTGGCCGGTGAAGTTGCATGGACTCCCGTTTGGGGCATGCAGGAGGAGGAGGAGGCGGCGCTCAAGGTCGGCATTGAGTTGGACGCGAGGGGTCGGCGGCGCATCCGTTCAGTGCTGGCGTATGATGGAGATGGGATCTGTTCCTGTAACTGAAATTTGCTGATGTGGCTCAAGGAGGATGCAGAGAAATAGGTAAGTGGGGTTTGTTTATATAAGATGTATAGGTAATGAAACTGATGAGGAAGCTCTCTAGCCGTATTAATACAGTCATGAAAGGCTGCAACTAATTAGTTGGTGGGGAAGAAGGAGCTCATTAAAATACAATGCACATATTTCTAGAGAATATAGGACCAAAACTGTGAAATGGGCGAGTGTGTGTTAACAAAAGTTTTCGTTCAAGGGTCAACTACGTTTCTACATGAAACATGCTTACATATTTCTGGTCGGGCTGTCGTACGAGTGATGCCATCTTTTTGTGACTATTTATTTCAAATGAAACCTGGAGAGAAATTGAGAAAATCAAGTACTCGCGGTAGTATCGTTTTTGACACTGACACGGTATAAAAAAAACAACTTTGACCATTACTTTTTGCTATAAAATATTGTCAATATATACTTTTATGAGACTACATTTCAAGATGAATCTACTTACATCACTTTCATGTTTTCAAAATCAATTAAAAAAAGTTACTTGTAGTTGAAGTTTAATATATTTAATTTAAGACAACATCAAAATGATATTCTTTAGGAAACCGGAGGGAGTAGTGGTAAAGATTCACTCTGCAGGGCTTCATGCCCCTAAACGAAACTTCCAAGAGTTCACCAAAAAATTGTGCTCCGTCCCCTAAAAAAACACTATAATAGGGCTCTGCTAAATATTTCTTTCCCCGAAATCATCTCCTCCCATGGCAGTTCCCTATATTATTTTTCAACCCAAATATTGTAGTTGCCACATCGCAATTAGTAAGAGTTGATGGCAGCAGTTTCCTAGGTTTACAAAATAACTATATCAAGTTAGCTAGGGTTCAACGTTTGTTTTTTCATGTAAATGTTTTAGCCACATTGCAATTAAATATCGGCAGCTAATAACATTTCCTTTTATTTTTTATCTGCATCGTCCCAGTAGAGATCGCTGGCCTAGGAACACCACTGCTGCTCTTAAGGGAGAGCTCAGACCCGTGCGAGAGAGGATTGGGGGAGCTCGCATGATGCAAATATGGGGGCGCAGAGAAGAAGTTTGGGGGATAAGTAGTTTTGGGAGAAACAAAGGGAAGCTGTTAGAGGTGTAATTTACACCTTATTTTATAAAATTTGGTTTTGGGACTGTGGTTGGACATCTCTTGGAGTTGCCCTTATAACTATTCAAAAATTCTCGACCACGGCAATTTTCAGATACGCACTCTACAAGCTATAGTTTTTAGTTGTCTTATTTTGCTAGGTTTTGTTTTTGGTTTAGGTTTGCGAGCCTTTTTGGATTGAGGTAGGTCATCTTTCCAAATTATTGTTGTTGATGGAATTAGCAATGTGCACGTGTGTGCCCGTAGTAGTAGCAATGTGCACGAGGATTTGTGGAGCGTATGCGTCGAGATAGGATGCTGGTTGTGTGCGCACGTCATCAATCTATAGGTCCGGGTAGCAGTGTTTTTTTTTTCCGTTCGTATGTCTTATTTTTTATTGTTTTAAGAAAAAACTTTTAAGTTATGTGTTAAAAAAACATTGTGTACAAGTACTGATGGAAAGTACTAATACAAAATTTTAGAACACGTATATGTCCACATATTATTACTTAGAATCTTTCTACACATATTCAACATTAAGCTACTAAATCCAAAACATTTAGTTCAAAACTTTACACTCATAATTTATAAACTTTGAACTATCATGTAACAAACCTTACAAACCATGCATGTATTGCTAGATTTATAACTCTACACGCATAATTTATAGACTCTGAACTATCACATTGCAAACATTATACTGCTAGTTTTGACTGGGTGCACCTCCTCTACACTTTTAAGTGACTAAAAAATGTTATAACTCACAAACCAAAATACCAAATTAAATTCCGATTACACTATTAAATTTATTTCAATAAATCATTCATAACAAGATCTCACATGGATATGTTTAGATAAAGTGACAAGTGGGCCCATAGTGATTAGGAAGAGACAAATGATTAGAAAAGTGTATTTATTGTCAAACTAGCCCTTAGATCCAAACACCTCTTTAACTAGAGCTAGTTTGGGCTAGTTTCAAACTAACTCTAACCTCTAGCCTCTAGCAATGCTAGTTTGATCCAAACAGGGCCATAGCATAGCATAGTATAGTATAGTATAGTATTGTCGGGTACCTAGATTAGGGGGTCCTAAATTAGGTAGATTAGAAGCAAGCAAACCCACGTGGCTCATCTCTAAATCCATGGAAAAAGCTAATCAGAAGAACCTCCAACCCTCCTCAAAGCAGGCCGGCACACGAATTAGGCCCACAAAGCCACAAAGCCCACCGTCTCGAGCAGTGGCCGCCCGCCCGCTCGAGAAGGAAGTACGGAAACCGCTCGAGCGGACGACCGCTCGAGACAGCGACGGAAACTGCTCGAGCGAGCAACCGCTCGAGCGGTGGCGAGAGCTCGAGCGAGCGACCGCTCGAGTCGGTCTACAATAATTGCCAATCCAGAGCACGCACGTGGCTACGGGGATTGAACAGGTCCCCACAAGATACCGACTCCACTCGACTCCATGGCTACGGGGGTTCGTAACGGTGGACCGTACGCGGGTCGCTTCCACCATTACGCTGCCCATCCCCCGGATTCGAGGATGGCAGGCACCACTGTTACGCCACGCCTCGCACTGTGACACGTGCGAGGACCCCTCAAAGCACGATTGTCAGCTCCTCGTACCACCGAAGCCGCTGCTGCTCGATCCGTCGCTCGGACCGCCTACCCCTCGAAGCAATCATCACCAGCTCGAGGAATCACGAGCGACGTAACCCCAGCATGGCACGGGCAGTGACCTGTCTACCCCGCCTTGATAGACAGACGACGGGATTCCCGGGGACGAACGCCCATGCCGCACCTCGACACGCCCCCATGACAAGAAGAACGAGCGGGTCATCATCACGCCGGATCGACCACGTCGGCCCACGTCGAGAGAAGACGACGAGCCATCATCGACCATACCGCTACTGGCTCGAACCGGGTATAAGCCTGGATCCACAGGCTCGGACCGGGCCAAAGGGAGCATCCACAGTCTCAACGATTCGATGGGACGACCATACCTCGACGTCACGCGTACGCCTGCCCTACCAAGTCTTGTACTCCTGAGCATCCCCTTGGCCTATAAAAGGGGATGCCAGGGCCTAGTTTAAGGCAGGTTCCTGGGTTCCCCAAGTACACACACACACACTCTCACTCGCAAAGTCTCAGGACTGCTTTGTACTCACCCCTGTACGAGCACCTAGGTGCAAGATAATACAAGTCTCTTTCCCCCGCTGGACGTAGGGCTTTCTTTTGCCCGAACCAGGATAAAAATCTTGTGTCCTTCTTGCATCACCATCCGGATTAGGGAGCACGCTTAGAAATTTACTCGTTGGTGTAACACCCCCCGAGGTACGAAACACCGACAGTTGGCGCGCCAGGTAGGGGCACTGCGTGTTTCGCCCGAATCCCGCCATTTTTCCGGATGGCATCACCCACTTCCTCGCTTCCGTTCGCCACGGTGATCTGGTTTGGGAGCTTAGAGTTCGTGTCGTTCGGCCCCGGCCACGACATGGCTCTGCTCTCGATCGGTGAACCAGGAGGGGGACGCTCGACACCCCCACGCGCCGGTGGAGCCACGCGCCGACCGCGTCACCACGGCTCGCCGCCGCGGCACCGACGCCACCAGCACCAGCGTCATCGCCAACAGGCACAGGGCCTTGAGCACCTTGCTCGTGTGCCCTCCCAACCGGACGCCACGACGTACCCAGCAGGGGTGCCGACCGCGCGGCAGGGAGTGGCACGAGGGCAGGGAGTCCTCGACGAGGACCCTGGCTTCACGTTCGCCATGCGTTCGTCGAGAGAGCCCGGCGTGGCGCCTCGAGCGGGCGCGCGGCCGACGTCACCCAACCTCTTGCCGCACGGGCTCTATCGAGCCCGTCGCAGGCTCCCGTTTGGGCTCACCAACGCCGCCACCACGTATGCCAATGAGATCCAATCAGCAATGGAGCCACAAGAGGAGACCCCCGGCCCCCTCTTGCGCGCCGCCATGCGCTTGGAAATCGTGTGGCCAGCGTCGGTGGACCGCGGGTTCGATAGAGCGCCCGGCTCACAACGCCGCACCACGGTCGGGAACATGCGCCGCTGGGTCGAGGAGGAGAGCACGGGAAGGCCCTGGACTCCGTCCGGCGCTGACCCCGACTCCGATGACTCGGATTCAGGGTGCTATGACCCGGCTCGTGAGTGTTTCCGCCTAGAGAACGATGTTCCGTCGGACGATGACACCAGAGACGATGCCGCCTTGGCCGCCGCGGCAGCCAACCGCCCCGACGGAACGCCGGTCCTCGGAACACCGGCGGCTGGAGTCTTGCAGGTGATCGAGCCTCGCGAGGGGCCACCGCAGGGGCAGAACCATCCACAGCCTGAAGATGATGCTCGAGCGGCCCAATGGGCACAGCTCCGGGAGATCGAGTCCAAGATGGACGCAGATCGCGCAAATCTGGAGCTGCTCAAACGCGCCTTCGAGCTGAACCAACCTCCTCCTCCTCGAACTCTGGGCGCTCGAGGAAAGGCACGGGGTGTCCTCAACCGCATCGTCAATGACGGGCGACCAGAGGCGCCGCTCGAGCCAGCCCATTTCCCTCGAGCGAGCCAAAATGTCCTTGCAGCAGCTATGTTGCTGCGGGACATGCCGGCTCCCTAGAATCCGCACGCGCTACGGATACGGGATGAGGTCCAGGGACTCCTCCAAGTCGCGGCCGTCCAGCAGGCCGAGAGCTCGGCTTCAAGTCAGCGCGAGGCAGCCCCAGAACAACCACGGCACGAGCGGGAGGGTTCCGTCCACCAAGAGGCACCCCCTCAAGGTGGTAGAGCCCCCGCTCGAGAGCGCATCCTCGACAACCGCGCGCCTCAAGATGCGCGTCATGACATCAACGACAACCGACGATGCAAGGCGGCGGGTGCCGAGGACCGTGGCTACAAGGCCCATCGAGGGGGGCGCTACGATAGCGACGAGGACCGGCAGGCCCCCGAGCCGCCGGGCCCTCGAGTCTTCAGTCGAGCTATCCGCAACACGCCGTTGCCTAACCCGTTTCGACCCCCTACGAGCGTGGTCAAATACAACGGGAGACCAAGCCGAGCTCGGGCCGGGCCGACTTCCGGCCGGCCTCGCCACCGGGAGGGGCTCGAGAGGATAGAGCAATCATACGCCGCCTTCCTCTATTTCTCTCGACACCGCTCGACGGTGGCTCGAGGAGCTTCCCCCATCGGATCTACGATTGGACCGACTGGGTCCAGATTTTCGAGGGGAAATTCAAGGGCACATACATCCGACCGGCAACTCGTGGGATCTCCGCAACCGTAAGCAAAACACCACGGAGTCCCTCGGGAGACTTTGCTCGATGTTTCTCCAAGCCGCGCACCGAGCTGCCGCACATTCCCGATCACGACGTCATCCTGGCGTTCGTCTCGGGCACCACGTGCAAAGAGCTTGTGCGGGAGCTCGGGCGCAATCGCCCAAAGACGGTTGACGAGCTCATGGACGTCGTCGCCGACTACGCCGCCGGCGACGAGGCCGTGGGAGCCTTCTTTGGTGGCGCTGGGAACAAGCCTGCACCACCCCCAGGGGACGGTGAGGGCTCGAGCAAGGGCCAGAAGAAGAACCAGAAGAAGAAAAAAGGCAACCAGCAAGGCAAACGCGTGGTCGTGGAAGATGAGGTAGCCGCAGCCGAGCGCAAGAAACCTCGACCCCCTCCAGAAGGGGCCGTCTTCGACAAAATGTTGAAACAGCCGTGCACGTTCCACAAAGAACCAGTCAAGCATAACCTCGAGGACTGTCGCATGCTTCGAGGCTACTTCAAAAAGCTCGGCGGAGGCAAGGACGACGACAAGAAGGATAAGGGTGGCGAGGATCGAGCCAACAACAAGGACGACAACGGGTACCCGCCCATTGCCAACTGCTACATGATCTATGGCGGCCCTACCACCGAGATGACGCGTCGGGAACGGAAGAACGAGCGCAGGGAAGTCTTCTCTGTGAAGCCGGCCACGACTCAGTTTCTCGACTGGTCGAATGCTCCCATCACGTTCGACCGTGATGATCACCCAGAACACGTCACCAACCCCGGCACGTACCCCCTCGTCGTCGACCCGATCATCCTCAACGCCCGCTTCACCAAGGTCCTCATGGACGGAGGCAGCAGCCTCAACATCATTTACATGGAGACGCTCA
The DNA here is from genome assembly GCA_018135685.1 of Themeda triandra. NCBI lineage: Eukaryota > Viridiplantae > Streptophyta > Magnoliopsida > Poales > Poaceae > Themeda > Themeda triandra. The sequence continues at coordinate 565,250 of JAENPR010000218.1, read as the reverse complement.
CTCTACTCGGCATCACGAGGGCTCAGCTCAAACCGAGTGCCGGGGGCTTTCACGGAGTCGTCCCCGGCAAGAAAGTGCTCACGATCGGCCGCATCGACCTCCCCGTCGTCTTTGGCACGCGCTCGAACTTCCGCAGAGAGATCCTCACTTTCGACGTGCCAGGCTTCGAGGGGACCTATCACGCCATTCTGGGCAGACCCTGCTACACCCAGTTCATGGCGATCCCCAACTACGCCTACCTCAAGCTCAAGATGCCAGGACCAAAGGGAGTCATCACCGTCGAGTCCACGTATGAGCACGGTACCGCCGCGACGTGGAATGCGTCGAGTACGGCGAATCCCTAGCCGCGTCCAAGGACCTGGCCAAGACGCTCGACCGCATGGCGGCTGAGGCCTCTGCACCAGCACCCAAGCGACAGGCTGGCAACTTCGTGCCAGCTGAAGACACCAAGAAGATCCCGCTCGACCCGAGCTCCTCGGGGGAGAAGACGCTGATCATCAGCGCCTCCCTTGACAGTGCATAGGAAATCGTGCTCGTCGACTTTCTCCGCGCAAACGCTGATATGTTTGCGTGGAGTCCCTCGGACATGCCTGGCATACCGAGGGATGTCGCCGAGCACGCCTTGGAGATCCGTCCCGGTTCGAGACCTGTCAAGCAACGCCTGCGCCGCTTCGACGAGGAGAAGCGCAGAATCATCCGCGAGGAGGTCGAGAAGCTCGAGAAGGCCGGATTCATCAAGGAGGTACATCATCCCGAGTGGTTAGCTAATCCTGTACTAGTAGAGAAAAAGAATGGAAAGATGAGGATGTGTGTAGATTACACTAGTTTAAATAAAGCATGTCCCAAGGTTCCATTTCCTTTGCCTCGAATAGACCAAATCGTTGATTCCACTGCGGGTTGTGAAGTGCTTTCCTTTCTCGACGCCTACTCCGGCTATCACCAAATCAAAATGAAAGAGTCCGACCAGCTCGCAACCTCATTCATCACTCCCATGGGCATGTACTATTATGTCACGATGCCTTTCGGCCTTCGAAATGCCGGGGCAACATATCAGCGATGCATGCTTCATGTTTTCGAAAAACACATAGGGGAGACTGTCGAGGCCTACGTCGATGACATCGTTGTCAAAACTCGAAAAGTAGAGAACCTTGTCGCGGACCTCGAGTTGACGTTTGGATGCCTCCGAGCTAAAAACATCAAGTTGAATCCCGAAAAGTGCGTCTTTGGCGTACCTCGTGGCATGCTGTTGGGGTACATCGTCTCCCAGCGTGGCATCGAGGCCAATCCCGAGAAGGTCGCGGCCATCATGAGAATGGGGCCGATTCGAGACCTGAAAGGGGTGCAAAAGATCACTGGGTGCTTGGCCGCTCTCAGTCGGTTCATTGCACGTCTGGGAGAGAAAGCCCTGCCTCTGTACCGACTCAAGAAATCCGAGCACTTTGCCTGGACACCCGAGGCAGAGGAAGCCCTCTCGAAGCTGAAGAGCATGCTCACCTCTCCTCCTGTGCTCGTGCCACCCCGACCGGCTCGAGACGGCATACCAGCCGAGTCCCTCCTCCTCTATGTTGCTGCAACCACTCGTGTGGTCGGCGCGAGCATAGTAGTCGAGAGACGGAGGAGGGGCATGCGCTCCCCCGTCCGCCGCCGGTATACTTTGTCAGTGAGGTGCTCTCAGATGCCAAAACTCGGTATCCTCAAATCCAAAAATTGCTCTACGCAATCGTACTCACGCGTCGAAAACTCCAACACTACTTTCTTAGCCACCCGGTAAATCGTGGTGTCCTCATTCCCGCTCGGGGAAATCATCCAAAACCGGGAAGTAGTGGGTCGAATCGCTAAGTGGTCGGTCGAGCTCATGGGCGAGACCATCACTTACGCCCCACGAAAAGCCGTCAAATCCCAAGTACGGCCGACTTTGTGGCCGAATGGACCGATGTCCAACTTCCCCGCATGCATTCAAGCCGAGCCGTGGACCATGTACTTCGACGGGTCGCTCATGAAGACAGGAGCGGGCGCGGGCCTCGCTCTTCATCTCACCCCTCGGAGAACATATGCGCTACGTGCCGGATCCACTTTGCCGCCTCGAACAATATGGCCGAATATGAGGCGCTCGTTCTTCGGGTTGCGTATCGCCATCGAGCTCGGGATTCGACGCCTCGATGCTCGAGGCGACTCACAACTCGTCATCGACCAGGTGATGAAAGCCTCGAGCTGCCATGACGAAAAGATGGAAGCATATTGCCACGAAGTACGCAAACTGGAAGCAAACTTTCATGGCCTCGAGCTCAACCACATCCCGAGACGCTTCAATGAAGCCGCAGACGAGTTGGCCAAGATCGCGTCGTCTGGAGCGCCGCTTCCCCCAAATGTCTTCTCGAAAGATCTTCACGAGCCATCTGTGAAGTGGGACTCGGGGGCTGGCGCAGAACCAGTCATCGAGCCCGCTCCAGCAACCGATTCCCCCTCGAAGGAGGCAGAAGTCATGGAGATCGATCGGGATCCGGGCCCACCGGCAGATTGGCGTGCGCCCTTCCTCGAATACCTTGTTCGAGGGGAGTTGCCGGAGGATCGAACGGAGGCGAGGCGACTAGCTCGTCGAGCCAAAACTTACGTCCTTACGGGAGGACAGAGCTCTACCGCCGCAGCCCGACCGGCATACTTCAACGGTGTATCTCGATCGAAGAGGGCAGGAAATTGCTCGTAGACATGCACTCGGGGCTTGTGGCCACCACGCCGCGCCAAGAACCCTTGTCGGGAACGCATTCCGTCGAGGCTTCTATCGGCCCACTACGCAACCGCCGACGCCATCAAGCTTGTTCGAGCGTGTGAAGGATGCCGCTTCTACGCCAAGCAAACGCATTTTCCAAAGACACGCACTCCATGATCCCCTCACGTGGCCATTTGCGGTCCGGGGGCTCGATCTCGGTTGGACCCCTCAAAAAGACGACGGAGGCTACACCCACTTGCTCGTGGCCATCGATAAGTTCACCAAGTGGATCGAGGCCAAGCCCATCACTAACATCCGCTCGGAGCGAGCGGTCGAATTCTTCACCGACATCATCCATCGTTTTGGGGTCCCCAACGTCATCATCACCGACAACGGCACTCAGTTCACGGGCAAAAAATTCCTGGATTTCTGTGACCGGCACCACATCCGTGTAAACTGGTCGGCAGTCGCCCACCCTCGAACTAACGGCCAAGTCGAGCGCGCAAACGGCATGATTTTGCAGGGGCTAAAGCCAAGGATTTTCGACCGCCTCAACAAGCACGGCAAGAAGTGGGTGGCCGAGCTCCCATCTGTCCTGTGGAGTCTACGAACGACCGAAAGTCGAGCCACTGGGTTCACCCCGTTCTTCCTGGTCTATGGGTCTGAGGCCGTCCTCCCCACTGATCTCGAGTACGGGTCCCCTCGACTTAAGGCCTACAACGATCAAACTAACGAGGAAAGACTGGCTAACGCCGTCGACCAGGCTGAAGAGGCTCGAGACACGGTGCTCCTACACTCTGCGCGCTACCAGCAGAAGCTGCGTCAGTACCACGAGAAGAACATGCGCAAGAGGGACTTCGAGGTTGGCGACCTTGTGCTCCGTCGGTGACAAGACAACAAGGGGCGCCACAAGCTGACTCCTCCCTGGGAAGGTCCATTCATCGTGGTCGAGGTGCTGAAGCCAGGAACGTACAAGCTAGCCGACGAGGACGGCTCGACCCTCACCAACGCATGGAACATCGAACAGCTACGTCGCTTCTTCCCCTAGGCCTCGATGCCTTGTACATTTTTTTCGTTCCAAATGTACCGCTAGTATGAATGAATAAAAACCCCGCAACCGCTTTCCTACTTTTTGTTCGTTCGTATGCAAGGTGGGCTTGACTTTGTTTTCACAAAGCCAAGCCCCCCTGGAGTCCTCGAAAAAACGCACCTAGTTTTTTCCAAAAAGACGCTCGATGCAACCTTTCTCCTCCTCGCCTCAAAATTTTTCATAAGCTAAGCATCAGCGTCACCTCGAGCTCTTCGAGTCAGGACGATCGAGCACAAGGCTTCCCACGCTTCCGAGCTACGGCACCCCAACTCATCTCCCCACGAAGTGGTTCGAGCGCAACGCTAGCACTTAGTTAAAGAGAAATAAAGGCAGGAAGCGAAAAGTAATATGGAGCACAAGGGAAAAACTAGAACAATAATAAACATCTGAGCATCACGATTCAAGGCCACTTGGGCCACTTCCATGACCAAAATACTTGTTTTCTTACAGAGGCCTTGTTGCCCAAATCTCGGCTCGCAGGCCGGTTGGAAACTATTCTTCGTCAGCGGGGAGGACCTCTTGCAGCAGGCTGTCACCAAGACGGGCACCCGGCTCCTCAGCCTCAGCCTTGAGCTGCTCGATCCGGGGGTTGACCCCTCCTTCTTGCTCGCCCTCGGCATAGGTGAAGCCGCCCGCAACGGCCTCCATCCCAGCCCGGGCGTCCTCACTCGAGGTGGCGAACCCGGAGTAGAAGATGGCCATTGTCCGGCGTGCGGCGAAGACAAGGGCGTCATGGATACGGCCCCGCAGAGAGGCGCCGAACTCACGGACCCAGCTAGCGTAGCCCTGACCAGCATCTGGCCTCTCGACGCCCACCACCGGCGGGAAGCCCCAGTTGGCGCTAAGGGTGTCGATGGCGCCGGTGATGTGGGCCTTGGCTGAGAGCTCACCGTCAGCCAGCGCATGGGCTGACTTTGCGTCCTCACGCGCTTCCACCAAGTCCACCTCCAAGCCTGAAAAAGAACGATGAAAATGAAATACTCGAGCAATGCGCAAGAACCGCGTAGGAAAAAAGGTTAGAGGGCTCGGTCTACTTACGGGTGCAGCGGGTCGAGAGCCCTTGCTCGCGCTCGAGTGCCCGCGCGAGCTCGGTCTCCTTCCTCTGGAGGGCGCGCTCGACGTCGCGCTTTTCCGTCCGCAGCTCCTCATAAGCCTTGCCGGCGCCCTGGATGGCGAGGTCCTTGTCCGTCACCACCTGACGGAAGTTGACCACCTCCGTCTGGAGACCGCTCGCCCGCTTCTTCTCTGCTTCGAGCGCGCTGGCAAGGGCCTCCTTCTCGGCGGTCTCCCGGGCGACCGCCGCCTGCAGATCCTTCGTATACGCCTCGACGCCGGCCTTGTCCTTTTGGAGTTGCTCCATGTCCCGGCACTTGGCCCTGTAGCTTTGCATCGCCGTGGCTGCGTCCTTCTTGAGCTGCTCGAAGAGTTCATGCAGCTGCGCGTACTTCTGACGAGCGGTCTCGGCCTCCTGCGCGGCTTGGGCGAGCTTCTCGCCTGCCTCCCGCTGAGCCGCCTCGGCCTCCTGCGCCACCCGAGCGAGCTCATCTTGAGCCTTCTTGGCACCTTCCTTGGCGGCGTCCAGGGCGGCGTTGGCCTCTCGAAGGAGCCGAGCAAAGCGGTGCCGCTCGCCCTCAGCGTCTTGCCCCATCCGCACATACCGCCGGATCTCGTGCTCGCTCTCTTGCGTGGCACGGATGTGCGTAGATTTGGGGTATGAGCGGCTCTGCGTCGTCTGAACCATGAAGGGGAAGCATTAGATCATAAATCACGATAAACTAAAAGGAAGGGCAACTAAAGTACTCACAGAGAGAAGCCGGGGCATGTCCTCAGACACGAGCGACAAGGCGGTCTTCAAGGCGTTCTCGAGCCACTGCCGGCGCTCCTCGGTCTCCGCGTGCGCCTCGAGCTCCTTCTGATCGTTCATCACGAGCGGAGGGGCCTCGTGGTCGAGGGGGTCGGGGAGCACCAGCGGTGGCCTTTCCCATAAGGGGAACTCCTCCCGCATTTCCTTGTCGACGGAGGAGTGGAGTCTCCTCACCGCCTCCAAATCGACGCCCGCCGTCACCACCCGTTCAGCCAAGGTCATCGGGCGTTGCGGGCGCTCCAGGAGGAGGACGCCTCCCCGGGCGAGCGCCCGCGCCTCGACCCGCCTCCGCTCTTCGATGGAGACATCGGTGGGCTCGGTGGCCCGAGACCGACCGACCGCATGTGGCTATCGACGATGGCCGCCGCCGTCTGCTTCCTTTGGGCTTCCTCCCATTGGTCGGCGTCGGTCATGCCCTCGAACCACACCTCGCCCGTTTCCGAGTCGGGCACGAGGTGGGGCACCGTGCCCCCGCTGCCGCAGAGGCCGCGCGGCGGCGCCCGGTACGGCACCGACGGAGCTCCCGCTCGCCGCCCTGGCGCTCATCGCCGCCTGCAGCGGTGGGCTGCTCCGCTCGCTGCCCCACCTACAGCTGCTGCTCCTCTAGCTCGGCCCGCTGCTCCACCTACGGCTGACGCTCCTCGACGCCTGCGGCGGCAAATTGCTCCGCCTACCGCTCCGCTCGCTCCTCCGCTTTCTCCTCCTCCTGAGCGGCGGCGGGGTGCTCTTCGGACGCCCTCTCCTGCGTCGTGGTTTGGGCCACCCCTTGCTCGACCAAGAAAGCTTGGGGCACCTCGACCCGTTGCCCAGCGGAAGGGTCGACGTCCAAATCCCGAGGGGGGGTTGGGGCCCGGCTTGGCTGAGGCTCAGGCACTGGGCCCGCCTCTTGCATCTCCACGTCCTCCATCGGCCGGTCAGTGGTTGACGACGTCTGCTCCTCCCCCTCCTTCTCCTTGCGCTCCTCCTCGAGCTGGCGTAGGCCGATTGGCCAGAAGTCTTGGAGCCCGAGCCCGGGCTCTCGTCTCCGAGCTCGATGGGCTGCTGCTCTGACCCAGCCCCCATCACCGGAGCAGAGGCCGTCGGCTCCGGCACCATCGCCTCCTTGTCGCCCGCCGCCGCGTCGCCCAGCGCGGTTGACAACGACGGGGTCTCGAGCGGAAGGACGGTCGAGGCCGTGGTGGTGGTGGTATCCTTCTCCCCCGCTGCCTTGGTCACGGCCCCGGCACCTGCACGAGACGCGGCCGCCATCAACTTGCCACGCCTAATTGCATCCTTGCCCTGCTCTAACCAAATTGGAGTAGAACGAGGAAGGGTCACTCCACCTGGCACTGACGGGGTGCCGCTCGACCCTCCTGTGGTCTTCAGCCTTTTAGTAGGCAGCATGGGGGGGAGGGACGGTAACGTCTGCAGGGAGCGCTTGGTCCTGAAAGAAAGAGAAAAACAAAAATTACTATGACAAGACGCTCACACGTAAGCAAAAAAGACAACAGGAGGTGGGTCGATTGAAAAGCTTACCCCACGGTCGAGGTGGCGCTGCTCGAGCCACCCGGCTTGCTCAAGGCGCTCGGGGGCTTTCGAGCCTCAGTCGCCCCCTCGAGTCGCTCGAGGACTTGGGGGCCTCGAGCCCGCCGCGTGCGCCGCTCGGGGGCTTCGAGACCTTGGCGGCCGACCCCGTTCCAGCCGACTCCTTGGCCGGGTCGGGAACGGAGTCCCTTGCGGGATCTTGGGTCCTGCGGGTCGAGGTCCGCTCGGCTCGACGGTCGCTGGAAGGAGCCCGGCGCTCCACATGTTGCTCGCCGGGCTGCGCAGAAGATGATGTGCGCACATTTGCAGCTTGATGCTGCCGGGTGTGCGCGCCCGATGAAGATGGATGGCGACGGGAGGAAGAGTCCCGCCGCGTCGGGAGAGGCCGCCCGCCCGCCGTGGCCGGAACGGCGGGCGACTCCTCCCACCGCCCGTTCGAGCCGGTGACGGAGAACGGGCGCGGTGGCCGGAGCGGCGAGATGTCCCCCCCCGCCGTCCCGCCTGGGTCGGCGACGGTGTCCGAGCGCCGTGGCTGGAGTGGCGTGACGACCCCTCTTGCTGGTCCGCTTGAACCAGCGACGAGTCGCCACGCAGAAGGCCCGACGCCAGAAACAACTCCTGCACGCGAGAGCGAGGAGGCGTCGGGCTCGAGTGACGATGGCGTCGTCGCCGCGTCGGCCGCCTCGTCGTCATCATCCTCCCCTCGTCCTCGTCGGTCGACTCGAGACTGGAGCTCCAGTCGGTCGGGTCCGCATCCAGACGCAGTTGGCGCGCCCGGCGTCGCCTAGATTTACGCTTCTCCCTCTCCTCCAGCTCACGGGCCTTCCTCGCCCTCTCATCCTTCCTCGAGACCGCCGCCGCGTGCTCTCGTTCGCCTTTCAAACGTCTTACCTCACGGTCGGGCGCATCCTCCTTCACCGGGGGCCTCGAGTCCGCGTGGTCGATGATGTTCTGAGCAAGCAGGCCTCGATGAAGATGACTCAAGTAAAAAGAACGACGAGAAAAAGCCTCAGGAAAACTTACATAGCCCAGCAGGTTGTGTCCAGGGCGCATGCGGAAGAGGCCGACTTGGTTCTCCCCAAAATTCCTCCCGCCATCAATCGCATCGCGCACTCGAGCCACGATCGTGGCGGGCGGAAGGGGCGTGTTTGACATCCCGCGGCCTCGAGCGCCACGGGGTCGGCGTCCTCCGTCATCCGGTCCAGCCCGTAGCGGGCGCTCGGCGAGCGGAAGCACCCGGCGGCCGTGGAACTCGGCGACGACGTGAGCGAGGTTGAAGAACAGGTTGCCGGCCCTCCGGTTGCGGAGGCTCGAGATGGCGTCGAGCGGGGGTTGATGCGGGGCTGCGCGCCTTCGGGCCGACCATAAATCCGCTTGTCACCGGCGCGGTCGGACGGCGTCGGTGTACTCCGGGAAGAGGTTCCCCTCATTGCGGAGGTAGAACCACTCCGCGTCCCGGCCCGGCGTTGTTTGACGCCCACGTGCCGGACAACCAAGCACTCCTTCCTCTTCGGCCGATCGAGCAGGAGCCCGCTCGAACGTAGCGACGGGCCTTTGGTTTCTTCTTCTCCTCCTCCTTCTCCTCTTCCGCCTCTTCGTCACCATCATCGTCGTCGTTGTCGTCAGCTCCCTTGTCGTTCACCGCCTTGGTGAAGAGCGTTGCCTTGAAAACGTGGGTGAACAAGTCCCACTGCGGCGCCATGCCCAGGTACCCCTCACACACGGCGGGTGAGATGGAGTTGGGATTGAAATGCTGGAGCTCGACCCCAAAGTGATGGGGGAGCGCCCGCATGAAGCGGCTCGGCCGCGCGCCAAGTCCCCGCCGGTGGAACCTGACAAAACTCAGGACATAGCCCGGCGGGACCCTGGGCTCGAAGTGGTCGTCGTCGGGCACCTGCCACTCCGGCGTCCCCTCCACCGGATTGGGCAGAAGCAGCCCGCCGTTGACAAGGTTCAACAGCGTCGCCTCAGTCACCGTGGACCGAGGCCACGGAAGCGCCTCGTGCATCACCACCGGCGTGGGAGGCTTGGCGGCCTCCTTGCCTTTGCCTTTGCCACCAGCACCCTGGCCGGAGCTCTGGCCCGTCTTCCTGCTTGACCGCCCCATGTCATCGACGGGAGTGGGATGGTGGAGCAGGGACGGCGGCGGAGCACGAAGAACGACGGCGCGGGGAGCGGTGGCGCGGAGAGCAGGCGCGATCGCAGGCGAATACGGCACCGGCGGTCACGGGCGGCGGCGGCAGCGGTTGCGGATGACGGCGGCGGCGGATTGGATCTAAAGCGGGGCGCAACTAGCGGCGGGAATGGCAGGAAGGGCGAGAATGCAGAGAAGAAGAACCGGGAGCCCACTCCTCCAAATTTATAGAGCCCAAGCCGACCCGCGTGGATCGCATCCGACGGCCCAGATCGCACCATCCAACGGTCGCGCGCCCCCGGCGGACTCGACAAGAAACGGTAACCGCATTTATTGCCCTTGACAAACCGCCACCTACCTCCACTCACAGAGCGCACGCGTCGCGAGACGAAGCGGAACCGTCGCCAAGCCACGATCGTCATGACGCGCCGGTTTCCGCCTAAAAAGGCGCGCTGCCTGCAACGGACGGGTGCTCCTCGAACAGGCGCCGCGATGGGACGTCTCGATTGACGGTTCTTTACACGGTAAGAAAGCCCGGGATTCCGATCCCACAAGTAAGTCTCGAGGGAGCGGAGGCTGACCCACGAACGGGTTCGAACAGCCGCCCTCGAAAACCCGAGTTAGGGGCGCCTATGGGAAGGAACCCTCGAAAGGTTCCGTTCGAGAACGGTTACTCGAACCCCGGTGGCGTGTCCAAGGCAGGGCACTAAGTTTCCAAGAGATCCCGTCGACGGGAGGCGTACGAGCCACCGGTCCCCTCGAGCGGGGCCGGTCCTCTAGAAGCTAAATGCCCAGCTCTAATGAGAGCGCCTCCGGGCCTCGGTGCCGTCTCCCCTCGAAAGGAGACGAGCTCTCACTTGGACTACCCGCCATCAGCTCACAAGGAGGCGTGGCGCTCGCTCGGTCGCGAGTAGTGTCAGACCTCTCACCACTTGGATCTGATCCAAGAGATCCAGCGAGGAACTGGGTCGCGACTCTAGCTCAGCCATTCGAGGCTCGGGGGCTCGAGTCACCTAAACGGCCCCCATCGACGGGGGAAAAGCAGGAGATGCTCGGGGGCTCGAAGAGTGATTGAATCCTCTAACCCGAGCTGCTACAACTCCAGTTAATGACTTTTTGCGTGTATCATTCCTCGGGGGCTCTAAAACAGCTCATATCAAAGCCCCCAGAGGAATGCCTCATTCCTCTGGGGCCTCGAGGGCTACCCCCGCGGGGGACGCTCGCGCGCCCCCCACGGAAAAACAAGAAACTCATCTCTCGAAACAAAACCACTTAACCCCGCGTCTAGGTACTTCAACTCCACTTCATGATCCCTTGCTTGAAGTTCCACAATCAAGCAAGAGCTCGGGGGCTACTGTCGGGTACCTAGATTAGGGGGTCCTAAATTAGGTAGATTAGAAGCAAGCAAACCCACGTGGCTCATCTCTAAATCCATGGAAAAAGCTAATCGAAGAACCTCCAACCCTCCTCAAAGCAGCCGGCACACGAATTAGGCCCACAAAGCCACAAAGCCCACCGTCTCGAGCGGGGCCGCCCGCCCGCTCGAGAAGGAAGTACGGAAACCGCTCGAGCGGACGACCGCTCGAGACAGCCGACGAAACCGCTCGAGCGAGCAACCGCTCGAGCGGTGGCGGAGAGCGCGAGCGAGCGACCGCTCGAGTCGGTCTACAATAATTGCCAATCCGAGCACGCACGTGGCTACGGGGATTGAACTTTCCCACGCATACACGACTCCACCGACTCCATGGCTCACGGGTTCGTAACGGTGGACCGTACGCGGGTCGCTTCCACCATTACGCCGCCCATCCCCGGATTCGAGGATGGCGGCACCACCGTTACGCCACGCCTCGCACCGTGACACGTGCGAGGACCCCTCAAAGCACGATTGTCGCTCCTCGTACCACCGAAGCCGCGCGCGTCCCGCTCGCTCGACCGCCTACCCTCGAAGCAATCATCACCGGCTCGAGGAATCACGAGCGACGTAACCCCAGCATGGCACGGGCGGTGACCTGTCTACCCCGCCTTGATAGACAGACGACGGGATTCCCGGGGACGAATGCCCATGCCGCACCTCGACATGCCTGCCCATGACAGCAAGAACGAGCGGGTCATCATCACGCCAGCATCGACCACGTCAGCCCACGTCGAGAGAAGACTGACAGGCCATCATCGACCATACTGCTACAGGCTCGAACCGGGTATAAGCCTGGATCCACAGGCTCGGACCGGGCCAAAGGGAGCATCCACAGTCTCAACGATTCGACGGGACGACCATACCTCGACGTCACGCGTACGCCTGCCCTACCAACTCTTGTACTCCTGAGCATCCCCTTGGCCTATAAAAGGGGATGCCAAGGCCTAGTTTAAGGCAGGTTCCTGGGTTCCCCAAGTACACACACACACACTCTCACTCGCAAAATCTCAGGACTGCTTTGTACTCACCCCTGTACGAGCACCTAGGTGCAAGATAATACAAGTCTCTTTCCCCCGCTGGACGTAGGGCTTTCTTTTGCCCGAACCAGGATAAAAATCTTGTGTCCTTCTTGCATCACCATCCGGATTAGGGAGCACGCTTAGAAATTTACTCGTTGGTGTAACACCCCCCGGGGTACGAAACACCGACTATAGTATAGTATAGTATAGTATAGTATAGTATAGTATAGTATAGTATAGTATAGTAATTTTCATTTTGAATGTATACTTTTACATGGTACTTAGAGTTACAAAAATATTTGATCTTGGACAAATTTAGATGGAATTATATTTAGATTAGAGAAGGAAAATGACTATAGTGGGAATGTTCAAAATATATGATGGAATAATTATCTTTTGCTAGATAATACGAATGTACAACATAGAACAATGGATTTTATGTACAGAAATAATCAAAATATATAACAAAATCACAAATTTTCATTACATGCTCAAATATAGTTCAAAAATATCATATGGAACAACTTTCAAAGTACCATTGTTCCACTAAAACGAACGAAAGCATAAAACAAATTGGAAAGGAAGTACCATTGTTCCACTAAAAAGAACGAAAGCATAAAACAAATCGAAAAGGTGTAGACCTATCCGTTGCCTCCAGATCCTATAGCCACGGCCCTACATTCCCCTGGAGAAGTACAGCTACAGCCTAGCAGCACCGTGTGGGCCCGGCAGACCCAAATCCGTCGAGCCGAACAGTAGGGTCCCCTCCCGACCGTTGCGCTCAAACGCGCCAAAATCCGACCGTTACCTCCTAAACAACACCCCAAAATCCCCTGCCTGTGCGTCTTCCCCGACGAGCTCTGCTAATCTGCCCCTCACCTACCAAGCTCTGTTCCACCTCTGCTCCTCGAGCTCACAAACCCTGCTCGCATTAAACCACAATCGAGCCCCACAGCATCCCCTCTCATGACCCCGATCCCCTTTTCTCCCCACCACCACCACCGATGGCCGCCGCTCTCCTCCCTTTCCTGCCGTTCTTGCTGCTAACGCTGACGCCCGCCGCCGACGCAGCTGTCCTGGCACCGGCGACCGCGGCGGCCAAGAACGTCACGCTCGACTCCGCCACGCTGTCGTTCGCGGACCTGACGCTGCTGGGGGACTCCTTCCTCCGCAACGGCTCCGTCGGGCTCACGCGGGAGACCGGCGTGCCGTCCTCCAGCGCCGGCTCCGTCCTCTGCACCCGGCCCGTCGCGTTCCGGGGCAGCACTGCGACGGCCTCCGATGGTAACGCCACCGCCGCCGCCGCCGTCGTGTCGTTCGCGGCCAGGTTCTCCTTCGTCATCGCCGACCCCAACGCGGGCGCCGCGGGCGGGGATGGCATCGCCTTCTTCATCTCCCCCGGCCCCGCCACGCTCGGCGCCACCGGCGGCTACCTCGGCCTCTTCAACTCCTCCTCCGACGACTCCAAGAACGCGTCCGGGTCCGGGTCCATCGTCGCCGTCGAGTTCGACACCATGGCCAACCCGGAGTTCGCGGACCCCAGCGACAACCACGTGGGCCTGGACCTCGGCTCGCCGCGCTCCGTCGCCACGGCCGACCTCGCCGCGTCCGGGGTCGACATCGACCTCAAGAGCGGCAACCTCACCACGGCGTGGATCGACTACCGCGGCGCGGACCGCCGCCTGGAGGTGTTCCTGAGCTACACCACCGCCTCCACCGCCGCCAAGCCCACGCGGCCGGTGCTCTCCGTCGCCGTAGACCTCGCGCCGTACCTCAGGGAGGCCATGTACGTCGGCTTCTCGGCGTCCACGGAGGGGAGCACGCAGCAGCACACCATCACGGAGTGGACTTTCCGGACCTTCGGCTTCCCGCCCACGGCCAACTCCTCGTTCGAATCCAATGCCACCAGCAACTCGTCGTCGGAGCCGGCCGTGCCAGCCTCCGGCGACGGCCCCAACAGCCGCAGGAGGTTCGGGCGCGCGCTCGGAATCCTCGGCCCCGTCGCGCTCGCCCTCGCCTTCGTGTTCTTCGCGTGGGTCTCCATCAAGAAGCTCATCGAGCTCACCTCGCGGAAAGACGCCGCTTTCTCGCCGGAGCTGCTCAAGGGCCCGAGGAAGTTCGGCTACAAGGAGCTGAGCGCGGCCACCAGAGGGTTCCACACGAGCCGGGTCGTCGGCAAGGGCGCGTTCGGGACCGTGTACAAGGCCGCCATGCCGGGGACTACCACCGCAGCCGCCGCCACGTACGCCGTGAAGCGGTCGACGCAGGCGCACCAGAGCCGGAGCGAGTTCGTGGCCGAGCTCTCGGTCATCGCCTGCCTCCGGCACAAGAACCTCGTCCAGCTGGAGGGGTGGTGCGACGAGAAGGGCGAGCTGCTGCTGGTGTACGAGTACATGCCCAACGGCAGCCTGGACAAGGCCCTCTACGGCGAGCCCTGCACGCTGTCGTGGCCGCAGCGGTACACGGTCGCCGCCGGCATCGCGTCGGTGCTGTCGTACCTCCACCAGGAGTGCGAGCAGCGCGTCATCCACCGGGACATCAAGACCAGCAACATCCTGCTGGACGGCAACCTGAGCCCGCGCCTCGGCGACTTCGGGCTGGCCAGGCTCATGGACCACAACAAGAGCCCCGTGTCCACGCTCACCGCGGGGACCATGGGCTACCTGGCGCCGGAGTACCTGCAGTCCGGCAAGGCCACCGAGCAGACCGACGTGTTCAGCTACGGCGTGGTGGTCCTCGAGGTGTGCTGCGGGAGGCGGCCCATCGACAAGGACGAGGGCGCGGGCAAGAACGTGAACCTGGTGGACTGGGTGTGGCGCCTCCACGGCGAGGACCGGCTCATCGAGGCCGCGGACGCGCGCCTGGCCGGCGAGTTCGACAAGGCCGAGATGCTGCGCCTACTGCTCGTGGGGCTGAGCTGCGCCAATCCAAACTGCGAGGAGCGCCCTGCGATGCGGCGGGTGGTGCAGATCCTCAACCGTGAGGCCGAGCCGGCGCCCGTGCCGCGCAAGAAACCGCTGCTGGTGTTCAGCTCCAGCGCGTCCATGAAGCTGCAAGGAGATCGCCTTCTCCTGCGGCGATGACGTCCGAGGCGGCTACTCCGTTGCCAAGCCTACATCCCCAAAGTCCGAGGGAGCCGACATTGAACGCTGATGCGAAGCAGTTGGTACCAATTATACTACTACAGTGGTTTGGTCAGTGTGTTCATAAGGGGAATACAGGTAATAATCCCCATATTATAGATGCTTCAGTCTAGAAAGTGCTGATGAATGCAATTGCATGAGTCATCTACGGTCTAGCGGAGCTGCCATTGGATGCTTGATGATATCAAGCGTCCAATGCACTGATAGTGAATTACTATTTGTGTGATTCCTATATGTATTTGTCATGTGTTTATGAGGGGAATATAGGTAATAATCCCCGCTGTTGTATGATTGTTAAATACAGAATAATCGAGTCATTTGTTAGGTGTTTTTCTGCAGATTTCAGATATCTTTGCTAAAAATGGCAGAGTATCTGTAGGGAAGGGTCAAAATTGACTCTGAATTTGGATGATCTATGTTCGGATTCAGATATGAATGCCACTAGCAAAGTGCAATTCTGCAACTGCAAATCTAGTCAGAACATTTCCTTACGAACTTCGGATCCACAACTTCAGACACTAGTGGTTTGTTGTCTCCCCTGTTGCCTTTATAATCCTGAACGTCATGGAGAACAAACCTGATACGTTCTTAGACGCTGATACGCTTGGCTCACCTTGACAAAAAGGACATCTGATCCAGGATCAGAGATACCCCTATCTTCTGGTTTGACCGGGCCTGCTCCGTGATTAATTGCTACCAGAACGGCTGCAGCTGAAAGCTTGTTTGCAGGACAAAGAGAAATGATGTACTTTATTAATTATTAACAAATGTAAATAAACAATAAAATTAGTAAAAACGGATGAAGAACATGGGAAAAAGTGAATAAGAAAATTTACTTAATAAAAAAATAATCGGTTCAAGAATAGGAAAGAAGAACGCAACAGCAGCATTTTGGTGGACAAAGACAAAGATTTAAAGGAAATAAATCAAGAAATAGGTAGAATAAAAGTGTTACAGGTCGTTGGAAACAATAATTATGAAAAAATATATAATGGGTGAAATAAATGAAAAACAATAATATACTACCTTAATCATTGAGAAATGTAAATAAATAAATATCAGTAAAAACGGATGAAGAATGTGGGAAAATGTAAATAGAAAAAATACTTAATAAAAAATAACAGTGTTAGACCGGAAAAGAAGAAGAACTCAATAACATCATGTTGGTGGACAAAGACGATAAAAAAAAGTTAACTACGAATGGTATCATTTGAATAATTGTGAGAGAGTGAGAAGGGGTGCGGAGGCATCACGTGGGCGGGCCCCGCATATAGTGGGTGCTACTGCAAAATTTGTGATACATTCAAAGAAAAAAAAATTAAGAAAACACATAGAATTCAAGGAAGAGTAAAAGATGACACAAACCTAGAACTTCCATTTACGGTGGAGGTAGTACGTGCTCAGCGTGTAGATGCTGCAAGACATTTTTGTTTGCAGGGCGGGCAAGAGCTCTTCAAGAAGACAATGACCATGTAGATGGTTCATATACTTGCTCAAGTCGGGGTGGAGAAGCAAGAGCCATTCTGATGTGCAAACCGAAGGAGCAATACTTTGGAAAGTTCAATAGATCCTATTGCATTCAAATTAAGGCTAAACCACAAAACCTTTTCGTGCTTCCTTCATTTTTTTTTTTGTTATTCTCATTTATCCATGGTTAAAAAAAAAAACTGTATGTGTACTCTCATACATAGCACTATGAGTCGAAGTTTTAAGTTTCTAAAACTCCGATCGTACACAGACCGGAACAGGAGTATATTTGACACTTTGACAGTCAAAGCATCAATTCTTTTTTTGGCTTTTGCTTAAGGATAGACTTAGCACTCGCGCTCTTCTTCAAAGAAAAAACATGCATATTCCTTCTTATAATTGTATTCTTTGTTATTTAAATGTTCAAGAGGATCTTCTTCATCTTTTTTTCGTTTGTCCTTTCTCTATTGCTTCTTGGTGGACTTTACAATTGCTAGTGCCAAACTCGGTAGATGTTTTTTACATCTTAGAATATTTGAGATCTCGACTTTCCACACAATTCTTCATTGAAGTAATAATAACTATGTGTTGGGCAATTTGAGCCTTGCGCAATGACAAGATCTTCAGGGGAATTGATAATTCCATTCAGAGATGCAAAAAAATTTTCAAGCAGGAATTTGCTCAAAGTTATCCTAAGAGCAAAATGCAATCTTCAACCGACTTTGTCTTCATGGCTAGAACCTTTTGTGTAATCTTACTTATTTTCTTTGTTACCTTTTTTGTATCCTAATTCTCCTAAACGGAGCTTGTAAATCTTTTTTTAAATTTTAATAAAATCCAGAAGGGGCAAGCCCCTCCTGTCCCTAAAAAAAAAAGTCGGATCAAACGTGTTGTCACATGAGGCATATTTCTCTCGCACACCTTTACAAACACCGCCACTACAACCTGACAATCACACGCGTGCCCGTGCCCCTTGCTGGGCAGCGCCGCCGCCGTCGTCCCTCCGCCCCCAGCAGCAGCAGTGCAGGTTGAGCACGTCGGAGACCTCCCGGCGCGTGGACGGGCATCGGCTGCTCCGGACCCAGAAGTGCAGCAGCAGGTGCGCGGCGAGGTAGAGGACGCTGGCGCCCGCGAGCGCGACGACGTACGCCGACGTCCTGACCTTCCGGCAGCTCCCCGCCGTGAAGGCGCCCATGAGGCCCAACAGGTCCAGCACCATGGCCGCCTGCAGCGCGCGGACGCGGTACCCGTGGAAGCTGAAGCTGCTGCTCAGCAGCAGCATGATGATCACCAGCGACGCCACGAACGCCGTCGCGTTGCAGTAGAAGAACACGTTGTACCGTGCCGCGTAGTGAGCCTGGCATTGTGGCAGTAGCAGCCGTCAGAAAATAATATATAGCCAAAAGCCAATGCGTGCAAGGGGTATATATAGTACCTGCAGGACGGGATCGCCGGCGAGGTGGCCATCGGCGTCGTCAGCCCAGACGCCGCCGGGAGGGCTCAGGCCAGCATTGTAGGGTGACGGTGGCGGCGAGGATGGCAAGTAGGAGGAGGTACTTGTGCATCCGTTCCAGTATGCCCTTGGGCCGCGGCGGCTCCTCCTCCGCTGGAGCGTGTCCGCCCATCTCCGGCATCTGATTTGGAGCCATGGTGAATGATGATAGCTACGTGATGACGAGGAGACGTTTTTAAAAAGCTGCAGCTAGGTGCCTAACTAAATTTGGATACGTTATATGGGGCACGTATGGTATGCGCGCATATAACGTACCAAAGAAGAAAAGTACCAGGTTCCAGGTGTCTTTAGCCTTGCAACAAATCTTTTTCGTGTCATCAAGGTCTCCGATCATGGCGGCAAGGAATATGCTCCAGTTATATACACATGTTGATGTTGTCTCATTTAGACAAGGTTATTCTTACACCAAGGTCTAGTCATCCTGTTCGTTGCTTTTATGTTGGGATTACTGTGTACCTGGCATTAGCATGCATATATTCAGTGTGAGTCAAGTGCCGTGAGTCAAACTCTTCAGTCTTCACTGATGCGTTCCATTTTTTTCTTCTTCTTTGTTTTACACTTTTTCTCCCTCTCTCAGGTGTCTGAATGTTCAGGACTTCTGGCGATGGTGAAAGACAGAGAATCTGTGACTGTTGGTAGTCACACCGTTGCACACATAAGAGAATACTAAATAGTTATTAGGAGTATGACTGTTGCCTAAAAAACTAGTACTTTCCTAATCCCTTTTTTTTCTTAACGCTGGAAGATAATCAAATTCGCAGTTTGCTTCACGAAATGTAATCGTATCATCGTCTTTGCACCTTTGTCGTTTGTATTCCGATCCTTCTCGGATCATATGCTTACTAGATTATTGAACTACATGCTTTTTGTTGCTATATCTTATATATAACATTACAAATATATTCAGGTACTGCCCAATGCCCAGCATAAAGGCGATTACCAATTACTAATACAGATGTGGAAATGGAGAAAAACCATACAATGTTCTTTGAAATTGTTTGATGAGACTTTTTTTTTCGAGAACGTGCATTAGCACGTATTTCATTAAGAAAAAGAGGAGTTTGTTACAACCATACCACCACACTACCCACCACAAAGTTTGACGAGACATGATTGTCATTTAGGCACATCTGATGAAATTGAAACCCATTTTCTAGTGTCCTTTTCTTAAGCTAGGGAGATGAGACTCAGAGTAGATTCTGAAGGCCTATGATTGAACAACTCTGCTTTGCTCCAGAAGGCCGGCCACCACGTTCAGCCCTCCGTGCGCGGCGCACAGCAGCCGCAGCAGCCACCGCGCTGATTGCTCCTCGCCGTCGTTCTCGTCTGCCTATTGCGCTCCTCGGGCTCCTGCAGACCCCGCACCACCTCAGCCGGCACCGGGAACCACTTGCTCTGCACCAGTTTGAACATGCAAGGCATCTTTCTCATGAAGAACTTGCATATTTCAGCCATCACCCTGCAAAACAAAAAAGATCATGAAGCTGCATTGCATTGCATTCGAATTAGGAGCAATCACAGCACATGCTGCACAGCACACGTACTCTCCGATGTAGATGACCCCGGCAAAGGCAACGCAGGCGATGACGATGATGTAGATGCAGGAGGAGAAGAAGCGCGTGGTGCCGGCGATGTAGGCGCCGATGAGGCTGATGAGGTCGATGAAGGTGGTGAGCATGAGCGCCACCACCTTGGCCTCCGTGTGGTAGAATCGCTCGCTCATCAGCAGCACCATGATGACGAGCGACGTCACGAACGCCGTGGCGTTGAAGTAGTAGAAGATCATGTACCGCGACCAGTGCTTGTCCCGGAGCACCGGGTTGCCGGCGATGTAGTACGGTGGGTTGTGATCTTTGTCGTCGTCCTGCCAGAACCCGCCGGGCGGGTTCAGGCCGGCCTGGTACGTCACCGACGCCGCGACGGTGGCCAACACCATCAGCCACCCGCGCATCTCCTTGAACCACTTCTTGCGCTGCGCTGCCGGGTCGTCGTCGTCCTTGGGCTCGAGGAGAAGGAAGCCCTGGAACCCCATGCCCGTCATCATCTCCTCCACAGTGGCGCCGCGGCGGCCTCGGCTGTCACCTTCTCTCCGGGTGTGCAGCTGCGACACGAACACCGGGATGCCG
Source organism: Themeda triandra (assembly GCA_018135685.1). Classification (NCBI taxonomy): domain Eukaryota; kingdom Viridiplantae; phylum Streptophyta; class Magnoliopsida; order Poales; family Poaceae; genus Themeda; species Themeda triandra. The sequence goes on along the minus strand of JAENPR010000218.1, from coordinate 545,249 downwards.
ACCTTCCCCGTCGCGCTGATCTCGGGGATCACCGTCGCATCCCCCGGAGCCGAGTCAGCGACGCTGATGGCTCGACTTCCCTGTGCTTCCTCGACATTGATTGGACAGGACATTTTTAATTTGGGGCAAGTTTAGTTTGGTCAAGCACACATGTAGTAAACACGTGCCAAGACAAGCGAACTATACATGCCCATATGCCATATATATACTGGGACTGTGCCTTTCTGTTAACGCCTTGCATCGTGGGCATCGTGACCATTGCAAGCTCTGGAAGCAAGCACCACTTTTCCACACCAACGTTACTCAACATCTTTATTAAAGATGACAAAACAAAGAATGGATGCATACATATACAATTGTATATATCAACATGCACAAGAAAGGAACCCGACAATCCCATGCATGCTTCTCATGTACTGAAGAATCAAATTTCTACTATTTGTGACAAATTTCTACTATGAAGAACCAAAGCAACAAGAAGTAGGTATAGTATTTAGCTGCAGTTACTGTTAAAAGACAGGCTCAGCACAAGAGAACTTTTGAGACGAAGGTCAATGCATCTGTCAAGTTACAATTGTGTTTTCTGCATACATAGCATTGAAGAATCTCTGCAGCATCTCTTCTTCAGCTGTCCTTTTGCTTTGGCTTGTTGGTATTCTTTGGGTTTGTTCATCCCTGCTGCTCTTTCCTCTGAAGAAATCTTTGAAGCTCTCAAAACACAACTGCAAGTTCCTTTTTTCATGGAAATCATCATAGTCATGTGCTGGGCTATCTGGATGGTCAGGAATGATGTTATTTTCAAAGGAATTCAGCCGTCGGTTGCAAGAAGCAAGGTTCATTTCAAGAAAGAATTTGCTCTTACTCTACTAAGGGCAAAACCCAAACTCCATCCACAGATTGATTTATGGCTAGAAGCATTTGTGTAATCCTTTTAATTTTATTTGTAACCTTTTTTGTTTCTTGAGCTTGTACAGTGAACCTTTTACTTTATTTGAAATAAAAGCACAGTAGGGGCGCTCCCCTCCTATTTTCCCTAAAAAAAAAGTATTTAGCTGCAGCATAATGGGTATGATTTTACCGTATTATTGGTACCGCAGTCAATTTGACAGCAAAGGTAAGCTCCCGTTTGTTTCCAAAGTTTCATGATTCAAAGATATATAGTTTCTGAGTTTGGTGGCCAAAACTGAACTTCAACTAATGTTCAATGGTTACACAGATAAGCTTTTATTTTTAAAGAAACGACCTGAGGAACCCAGTCCAGGTGCACCAACTGACCGGAACGCTCAAGCATCCTCAACTCAATATTGAGATAGATCATGCATAATTAGAGTATAAAAAGACAAACATGATGTAGCATAGGCAGTCTTTATTATCAAAATGAGTCATCCATGAATCTTATTATGTCTACAATTGGTTCTAAAAATAGTGTGGACTTACAAGTACTTGAAGGCAGGGCTTATTGAAAGCCTCTTTGTAACATTTCTTATACACCACGTTTAATCAAATTCATATTTGATCACTACACCTCCAAAAGGCCAGCATGGTGCCCGCGGACGTTCAACCCTCTATGCGCAACACACAGCAGGATCAACAGACACGTTGATTGCCCCTGGTAGTTGCGACGGTAGGGGGCTTGTGCCCTCCGCCCCAACGGTGGTGGAAGCACAAGTTATGCTAGGTATGCACTATCGTCGTCGCCCTTTGCCTCTAGAAGGAGGAAGCCCTGGAACCCCATGCCCAATGTAACATCTTTTTTATTGAAGGAAGATGACAAAACAAAGAATGGATGCATGCACATATACAATTGTTTATATCTAATCCATGCTTCTTATGTACTGAAAAATCAAATTTCTTCTATTTTATGACAAGTTTCTACTAATGAAGGATCAAACCAATAGGAAGTACATTGTATTTAGCTCTAGCAATTGGGTACATTCTTTTTCGTATTATTAATATCCGGAGTCAATTTGATGGCACATGTAAGGCCTCCCAATATATGTGATATTATAAGGCCAGTCTTAATGAAAGTTTTATGTGAGTTTAATTTGTATTAATTAGGTTGTCACGTAGATATTTTTTATGACATGACAATGTATTTAAGAAGAGAGATAAGAAGTGTTAAGCTCTCTTAGTGAGTTACTAATAAGTTTTTATTTCATTCTAGATTACATGACAGTCTTAGAAACACACAATGAAAATATTCACCAAGACTAGCCAAAACAGTCATAGTACACCCTCCATCCAAAAAAAAAAAAATGCCATCATGAATATGTGCAAGTCATTTATGACTCCAAATAAATTATTATAAAAAATATATTCTATAACAAATCTAATGATACTTATTTTATTTCAAGATGTTAGTAGTAGTACCATTTTATATAACTTCAGTCAAAATCTAAACCATTTGACTCCTCGAGATGCAAAAATTGTACTTTTATATATGGAATAGTGTCTAGGTGTAAAAATAATTAAACGATATTGATAGTGCAACCATACTTGTCCGTAATACGATAAGCTATAGCCCATCACTGCGTAAAACTGTCTCAGGGTTTTCAATTTTGGTATTAAATATTAAAAAATTAGGTCACCGCTGAAACTACCAAAATTCTCAAAATGCGCCAAGGTAAGGGTTATCTCAAGCCCCAACCTTTTTGCAAGTGTGGCCAAAACACCCATGAACGTTGCAGCGATGGGCCCAGGTACTAGCTTCTCTAGCTACCCCAAGCCAAATGCCCGAATCTAAGCGATTTTACTCAGTCATTAAAGTTACTACACATGATATGTGGTTTTGTACGAGGGTCTGTTCAGATATACTCCTTAACCGCCACCAAGCAATACGTCAAGACCTCGCCATTCGAGATGCATTTTTGTTAGGAGATGTGGTTTGAAGCTTCCTTTGTAGTTTTTCCTTTTGTTTTATTACAAGAGATGCATCTTTGTAATGCTTTTCGATACAGTTATATGTTGTTGCACCCATACAAGAATAAAATGTATTAGAATTAATTGATTAAGTGAACTGAAACCAATTTTGGTTGTTTATTAGTTTATTTTGTCAAAATTAATCTTAAACTCCTATAAAGCTAATGTCCACTAACTATTTCTCTAGCATCTCTTTAAGCCACACCATCATCCACTTTCTTCTCTTCTATCTATGCAAATCACTTCTATTTTTATTACCGTTAGATGATTTGTGTCCTATCATCTCCTCATCCTCCACTAGCTCATCTCCTCCACTTCCCATTCTATAATTGGCCATTGCATGCATCTCACGGCATTATAACCGTCAGAAGCTAAGATGAAAGCAGCCTTGACATTTAGCTTCTCCATGATTTATTTTAGTTATACCATAGCAACTCATGGCTATTTGCAACTATATAATATTATTGCTATTGTGCAAACTATATAACACATTTCATCCATTCTACCTGATAATTTTTTTAAAAAAATAGTTATCATGCCAGTTTAAAAATTTCCGCATCAAAGCGCGGGGGTATTCACCTAGTTTTTTATAGAGATAAATACTGAACCCATTTAACCGAGTTAACTAAATGTCGAGATCTTGCCACTTTGGTCCATGAATTTGCAAACATGAAAATTGAACCCCTAAACTTGTCAGCTTGTTCACCGCAGGTCCATATCCCATCCGGCCCATCATCCAAGCCGACGTGGCAGCGCCGGCGAGGCATTCATGGGTTTTGGCAGGACTTTTGCCTCTTCCTGGACATTGGCAATTTTGCAATGCACACCCTGAGTTATACTGAAAAGGGTACTTGACCCATTGTTCGCATCTGCCCTGTTCTGTTATTCTGGTTTTGTGTATTGCAAGATGTAATCAGCAATACCATGATTCATGAATAAATATGTTAAGTGCTATTTTCAGTCCATCCCGAAAGCATCAATTCAAAATACACAGAACTAGCATCGACTGAAGCATGAGTACATTTAAAGCATCAAGTTGTTTTGTCCATCAACCACATGCATGGTCATTGTCCTGGATGTAAGCTAGTATCTTACTACTACCTTCCTGTGCTTATATGGAAGAACCAAAAGATGTGTTAATCTTCTCTTTGTGGCTCAAAGAACCAAAAGGAAGCAAAATAGCCTAAGCATCAACTAAGAAGTTTTTGTTGCTGCTTCACAATTCACTGAAACATGCACAAAAGCATCACAGAACGCATCACACACCACATATTTTGGGAGATTTGAGGATACGAAGGGGTCCAGATGCATATTTCCACTTGCTTTCGTACCCACACAGGCCCTCACGTGTTCAGTCTGCCACCGTGCCGCTGCCACATCGGCTTGGAGGCCGGGCCGGATGGGATATGGGCCTGCGGTGAACAAGTTGACAAGTTCAGGGGCCCAACTTTTCTGTTTTAACGAGTTAATGACTAAAGTGGCGCAAGATGCAATGGCCGAGTTAAAGTTAAGCCAGGTGTATTTATCTCTTTTTTATATAACTGAACCCATTTAACCGAGTTAACTAAATGTCGAGATCTACGACTACGAGTATCTATGTTGTTTAAACATTGTTACCTAGAAAACCAGAAGCGACAAACGCGAGTATCCTTGTCATTTAAAGATTGTCAGCTCGAAAATCAGAAAGGGACAAAAGCTTAGAGCCACCACTGTTCAACGAGATGTTTTACAGATCGAGGAGGAAGCGAGGAATCGCACGCACCAGTTTGATTGATCTCCTTAATCGGCTACCTTGAAGCAAAGAACAAATCTGTTGCTTCATCTGTAGTAGAAATAAAGAAAGGAGAAATCAACGTGCCGATGACGTTCGCACGTTGTACGTCAGTTGGTTCTTAAGCTTTCGTCACATGTTCGACGGTGCAGTCACGCAGTCACCGTGTTACAGGCTGACAGCACACTGCCGTAGCTTTTCCTAAAGAAATAATTTTGTGTAGATTTAAATATAGTAACAATAATTAAGTACTGAATATGCGAACCATTGGCAGCAATGGTTGACGCAAATGTGGGTCCCAAACTCAGAACGCTGGAACACACGGGTCGTAAATGGATCAGAGAACCCAACGGATAACATGCTTTCGCTGTGGAGAGAACAAGAGGTTTGCAAACAAACTAGCAAAGGATAGCTATCTTGTTTTCAGGTAAACTAGCATAATATTCATGGAAGCTCTCACCTAGGAGGGTCCTCATCGAGGCGAGAATGTCGATAGATTGCCTTAGGTCAGTCATCAAGTATAGGTGCCACCCTTAGTCATAGGATCAAGAGAGGAAAAACATCATGAGGTTGGAAGAGATTAAGAGAAAAGATAGGTAAAAGTAGATTGATTGTGTTGTACTCCGTATGTGATTGTACTCTGCTCAACCGCCCATGACCCTACATACATACAAAAGTGAGGCAATCTTATCTTGGAAGATCAAAATACCTTGCAAATCATATTAAGCGGTTTTTGTAATGAGTGATTGTCAATTCGCAACACGTTGGTTCGTGTTCTTCCTAACCTTGCACACGGAGTGTGTCGAACAACATGTCTCTTGGCTTCTGATGTGCAGGTGTGGAGTTCAGAGGTAGTGGTTGATGGTATGGCGAAGGTCAAGTAGGGCGTGCCGTGCTGACAGACCGGGCGAAAGGTCCTAGATAGCTAGAGGGGAGGGGATGAATAGCCTATAAAAAATTCTACAAAAGCCACTAAGCAAACTTGTTAGAATAACAAATGACAATATACAAGTTTTGCTTAGCCTACAAGGTGATACAAGTCTCTTATCCACAAGTCTAGTAGATTATGATCTCTAGTTCACACAAGAGCTATTTCACTAATTTTACACTAGTGAGCAAGCTAAGATAACTATTAGCAATGCTATAACTAGAGCTACACAAGATAAGTTATTAAGGTAAATACAAGAGAGAGGATGAAGGTCTTTATACCAACGTTGGAGAGATGATGTTAACAATCATCGAGATGGAGTAGAATCAATCACGAGGAAAAAAATCACAATGTAGACCAATCACCGGGAGACAAGATACACAATATTTTTGTTCACTGGTGTTCACTTGTGCACGGACAAGCTACTCACCGGTTGTGTCGACCAACACATAGATAGTTCCCTGGTGTGATCCTTAAGTCACTTGTCCGCTCAAGGCACGCCTCGCAAGGCACCGCAAGACACTACTCTCAAGTGAGGTAACTCAATGACACACGCAATTTACTAGAGTTGCATTGGGCGCTCCGCCGATGAAAGCACAAGAACCTCTCACAAATCAACCAGAGGTGGCCAAGAACAATCACCTTTTCATGCCAACGCCTCCAACAACCTCCAAGCCGGCTAGGAGCGGTACTCTCCAAGAGTAACAAGAAATCCACCGGCTAAATGATCCACAAGTGCCACTAGATGCAATCACTTATGCAAATACACTTTGGAATCACTCAATCTCACTTTTGATGTGCAACCAAGCAAGAAAGATGAGTATAGGAGGGGTTTGCTTTAGCTCACAAGAATGTCAAGAGTGTTAGAAAGCCAAGAGAGATAGCCAAGAGCTGGCCATCCACATAACCCCCTCAAGACAAACTAGCCATTACCCTCACTGCACAAAAGTTGTGACCATCGGACGCGCTAGACGGCCAAGCGCCGGATGCGTCCGACGCGTACAAATTCTATGCGCCAGAAACCACGTTCGAAACTAGCCGCTACACCGAGCGTCGGACGCGCCCGTCGAGCACCGTCAGACGCCCCACCTCAGCCTCAGACCAAAGAGGTCTGCATACCCACTCGACCTCCAGACGCCGAGACCCAAACCGTCGGAGGCGTGTCCGACATGTTCACGCGCACGCTCGCCCGTCCCGCTCTTAGCATCACCGGACGCTGGTGTCGCCCGTCCAACGCAAAACCGCCGGACGCTCCGATGCATCCCAGCCAATCCGCACAAACACACAATGCGCCGGACACGCACCCTGGTGTCTGACGCTCACAAGCTCAGCGTTCGATGCATGCAAAACCTTGTTTAACAAACCATCATCGATGCTAACTTCTCCATCTCTACACACACATGCTAGCCAACGAGTATACCAACTTTTTCTCTAGAGATAGCATGTTTTCACCAACAATTTGCATCCGACGCAATAGAAAATAAGCGTGTTATTTTCCCAAAAGCGTCGAGAGGGACCCAAACCCATCTCTACCCTACAAACCAAAGCGCTTCCTTCACCACCTTTGCAAATGTGCCAACACCATCAAGTGTACATCACCATGTGCTCTTGTGTTAGCATTTTTACAATCATTTTCAAAGGTTTTCCAATTAGCTCACTAGATTCTAAGTTCTTCTACATGCATGATCAACCTAGTGGCACCCGTGCATCGATCAACCAATAAGACTTCTCCTCTTAATAGTTCGACTATCGATCCTAAATCACTCACACTCTCTATGGTGTCTTGAGTGAAAACAAAATGGCCCTAATGCTATATACCTTTGCCTTGAGTCTATTTTGCTTTTCCAAATGATATGATCTACTTCATATCATCATATGACTGTCTTTCTCCATCGATCTTGACTTCACTTGCTCTTCACCATTGCGTTGGTCCATCGGCGCCAAGTTTTGCTCAAGCTGCACCGCCTCGCGGTCCATCACTTCGAAGCCTCTACTTGCCCTTCACACTTTCAACCGGTCCATCGAGCCAAGCCTCATCTTGATCTTCACCCTCTTGGTCACATGACTCTATGTCATGTCTCATATGCATTGAATCCCTCATTGGCTTGTGACTACCTTTATCTAAATCATCCACTTAGACTAGAAGGTTAGTCCCAGGTTTCATCAATTAGCCAAAACCAAACTAGAGATGGTAAAGGGAGGACATGAGGCTTGGACCGAGGGACCTAGGAAGCCCTAGCCATGGTAGCTGACACTTGGGACATCGACAAGTGTACATGGCGGGGTCGCGTATGGACTACGCTACTCGCGAGTAGTTTGGTGGTTTTGCCTCGAAACCATCGGCAACGGTTTGGTGGTTTCACCTCAAAACCATCGGCGGCGGGTTTTGCGGGTTTAGACCTCACCCCAGGCAGAGGTCCCAATGTAGGACAGACGACCCATGGCGGCATTGGTGAGTTCGCGTTGAAGCAAAGCTACTGGTGAGAAGGCGTGGTGGGCATGGATCAAGAGAAGTTTGGCTGGACCATAACGCCCCTATGCTAAGTGGTTTGGCTCATTGGTAGCAAGGGCAAAATTAGGATTGTGTAATAGCCCTTTTAAATAGGATGAGGGAGCCCCCATCTCCCTCACCTCTCTCATTTGCAATTTCCTCATTCTAGAAGCTAGGGTTTCTTCTCTCCCCTTCCATAAAATATTGAGAGAGGTCCACAACTTGAATTTGTGCGGGAGTGTTGTTGTACCCACCTCATGTCGTGGTTGATTTGTCAAGAAGTTGTGCCTTGTGTTTGTGATTTGTTTGCTCACGAGTTCATCTTTCCCCCCTCTTGTTCTTCGCTCGATTCACAGATCTTGACCCATGTTGGTTCATTATTTTTCTTGTGTTGATTCAATCTATGATGTGAGAGAAATCTTCCACCGAAGTATTTGGTCTAATTCCTCACAAGATTGAAGACCCGATCGATTCTTGTACTAGGGTTTCTCATCAGCAATTTTTCTTCCCCTTTTGATTTCCCGGTGATTTTCTTGAAATTGGGCGTTCAGGTGAAGACTACAACTGCTATACAATTAGACATGCCATCATATTTCAACGTATCCTTGATTTCATCCTTTTTTGGGGTTCAGGTGAAGACTGCAACTTCATCATACAGAAGCTTCAATTTTAGCATGAACATGTCCATACCTGCCTCTCGCTGCTGCAGCCCGCTACGACTGTACGAGTAGTCCAGCTCAAGTTACTTGCCAATATCACTTCCCTACCGAATCTATTCAGCTGAGTACACCCCTCTCATCGTCTCTACTTCTATTTATTTTTGTTTACCAATTCCATATAGTACATTCAGCTGAGTAGATGTGCAGACCTTATTGTTATATTAATCTAGGGACTTTGTTTTAGTAAAGTTACTATTGTTGTTAATTTTCATTCTATACTTACCATGATCAAAACTCTGACTTTGGAATTTTAGACTGCATCTTGTGGATGACAGTAAGTCACCATTAAAAGAGAAATACTCAGGTCTTGAATAGAAGGCCTACATAATTTATTAGCTTGCTAGTAGACAGGACCATGAGTTCAGAGTGAGACAAGAAATGTGCATGTCTAAAGATTATTAGAAGCCTCATCCTGTGATAAAAGAAATATATGCTGTGACAAAAGAAATATATGCTTGCACTAGTAATATACTGAAAAATATATGTTAGCATGCTTGTTAGTTGGGATTGCAAATCGATTGAGCTAGATAATTAGTAGGTACTTGTTGTATGAATTTGTAGCAAACAATTCATCCTTGGTTTTGTGTCCAGATAATTAGCTCCTACTATTAGTTGTGATGGATGTCTTGTACTTCTAGTAAATTGATGATGGCTTACTGTTTAATTTGTGCAATTATAGGTTGTTGTGCCTTCAATCATGTGTATATGATGACTTCTTGGACTCATCTATCATTTCCATATTAGTAGGTCGGCAGCAGAGGGACAGCAGCTCGGCATTGCTTCTTTTGGTGAGAAGACTAGCTTTCATGTTCTTTCCATGTTGACAGGAGTTGGAGCTCACTCATTCTATCACTTTTTCAGGAACTTGTGGATGCTGCTAGCACTAGTCAACAAGGAACTTATCACAGTGCTAATGGATGTGCACCCTAACTGTATGGTTGTAGATTTTTAGCTTTTGCCAAGTGTCTGGTGATTTTAGTGGATGACATGTGTATAGCTAGGTTTAGACTTGCTTTTGAATATCAGCTATGTCTACTGTAATGCCATGTCAAGTGCCAATGTACTTGTTGTTTGATACATGAATCTGTTGTTTGATACATGAATCAGTGTATGTCTAAATGTAATCACTTCTCTATGACAGATGCTTATGGCTATAATATAATTGTGAGCTATGATGAGCTTTTGTTAATTGTATGGTTCATTGATTGTATGATTAGTACTGATTATGAGATTAATGTATAAACAATGATATTATATTATTATTTTCTTGTACTAATAGCATCTGATAGTTGGACGCTATATAATATATCGCGTCTGACTATTGGTCACTATAAATTTGTAATTAGCGTCAAACGGTCGGCCGCTATATCTTTAACGTAGTGTCGAACAGTCGGTCGCTATAAGTATGGTCGGATGCTAAAACTTATAGCAACGCCACTTATAGGGACCGGCCAAGTTGGACGCTATATGTTTATAGCGACCATCCGTAGGTCGCTATACCGACTTATAGCGGCCGTCCGTAGGACGTTGTAGATAGGTTGTGGTATAGTGAAAACTGGCCTAGGCTAGTTATTTACTAATATTTGTCCATTTGCCACAAATGTCATCAAAATTAAATGTATTCAATTTTGTCCGGTGCATCATCGTGTATTCCAATCATATTTTGACTGTCAACAATTGCTTTACTTTATGCTTCAATTATTCAAGCAACTAATGTTTTCCGGGCGTACTTGGCATACACATTCTACCGCCGACATTCCCGTGGAGTTGGTGATGCAGCCTATGTCGTTTCGTTATTAGGTTGTTATACTTTTTCATTGTTCTTTTGTTATGGCTTTGAGTCTTTAATACTCGTAACACACTGTTAAAGTATACCAATAATGATGTCGTTATATGTGTGTGAAATTGGTAGTGGCGCACATGTAATATGCATATTATGGTTAATTTTGGTTTGAAAATCGTTTGACACTGTAATTTGGCACGGAGCGAGTAATTTCTTGTCTGACACGTGGTCAGATTAAGACACTTAACAACCTGCATCAAGTTGTATAAGAAGTGTCCAGGAAATGGCAATTATTGACTATAAGCTCTTGTTGTTGACATATTAGGCAGCACCTTCATGTGCAAAATTGTGACCTAAATGTATGTGCCAAGGTCTTGGATCCAATCTCTATTACATTTTTATTATGTGTATGCCTGACACATATAAGTCTTCCTCAGCAGAGCCTAGTCCTTCATTATCAATATATCGGCCATGTGCCAGGTGCATCTGAATGCTTAAGTCAACTCTTCTTCGCCAAAGCTTAGTCCTTGGATTCCTGGATGGGGAATTGATTCATCATGTTAATTATTTTGTATTAGTGTATACATCTATCAATCCATCTTGGCCCGTCGCCGGCTGTTTCATTCTTCCACACTTTTATGTAATGTGCGTTGTGATAGTGTGTGCTTTATTATATATTAATTAATTAACTAATCTGCCTCGTACATTAGGATGCCGTGCAACAAAAGTTTCAACGTTGTGCCATTTTGCTAGTAGTGTTTTTGTAGTTGGGATCTCCGTAGATGCAAGCCAAGAGAAAGGTAAGCTTGCATAACTGTAACTGGGTACTGCTTCTGCTTGATGGACCGGAAGAACAAAGGAATTTATCTGATCTAGAAAAGATTTTGAGACAGTTATAACCAAAAATCATATTGCAAACTTACTAGAGAGGAAAAGAATCTATTGGAAACAGAGAAATACTGTCAGATGGGTGAAACTGGGCGATGAAAATAGCAGTTTCTTTCAGGCTATGGCAACTATCTCACACAAAAAAAACAATATAGCATGTCTCTCCATCCCTGGTGATGTTATTGTCACAAATCATGAACAAAAGGCTGGAATTTTGGAAGCTTACAAAAATAGGATGGGTATTTATGAATTCTCTGGTATTTCTTATGACCTGTCTTCTCTTCTTGTAGAGCATGATCTCAGCACCTTGGCTGATACTTTCTCAGAAGAAGAATTCCTGGCAGTAATCAAAAGTATTCCTCATGATCATGCCTCTGGTTCAGAGGGATTTAATGGTCTCTTTATAAGAAAGTGCTGGACCATCACAAAAAATGACTTCTTAAGATTGTTCAGAGATTTCTTTGAAAGAGGTACTGACTTCACCAGCATTAACTCCTCTCACATTGCTCTTATTCCAAAAAAGGATAATCCTGAAACAATTGATGATTATAGACCCATTTCACTCCTAAATTACTCAGTCAAATGCATAACTAAGCTCCTATTAATCAGATTGAAGTCAGTCATTACCAGAATCATTCATCCTAGTCAGTATGGCTTTATTAAAGGTAGAACTATTCAAGACTGTAGCATGGGCCTTTCAATTTCTTCATCTTTGTCATCATTCAAAGAAAGAAATAGTCATCTTAAAACTTGATTTTGAGAAAGCTTTTGACAAAGTTGAGCACCAGGCTATTCTACAAATCATGAGACAGAAAGGGTTTCCAACAAACTGATTACTTTGGGCTCACTCCATACTTAGCTCTGGTCATTCTTCAGTTCTCTTATATGGTAAACCTGGCAAGTCTTTTGCTTGTAAAAGAGGAGTTAGATAGGGTGACCCCCTATCTCCATTGCTTTTTGTTCTTGCTGAAGATCTTCTTAAAACAATCATCAACAAAGCTTGGAATAGTGGAGTTCTCAACCACCCTCTGTCCAATGATTTTGAAGATTTCTTCCCTATTGCCCAATATCCTACAAGCCGATGTAAAGCAACTCTTCACTCTCAAAGGCCTTCTCAGTTCATTCTCTGATTCCACTGGTCTAAGAGTTAATTTTCGAAAAGCTTCCTTGTTCCTATCAATGTTTCTCCTAAAAAAATGCAGCATCTTGCCCTCACCTTCGGCTGTCAGATTGGGGATATGCCATTCACATATTTGGGTCTGCCTTTGGGAACCACCAGGCCTTTAGTTCAGGACTTCACACCTCTGGTTTCAAGAATGGAAAGAAGATTGGCAGGAGTCAGCAAGTTTCTATCTTATCAAGGTAGGCTGATCATGGTAAATTCTGTTCTCTCAGCCCTACCTTCTTACTTCATGAGCTCTTTGGTTATCCCCCCTGGAGTGATTCATCAGATTGATAGATTCATAAAGCATTGGAGTAAAGGGGATATAAATAGAAGATGCTCTTGTCTAGCTCCTTGGGAACCCATGTGCAGATCAAAAGAGGAATGAGGACTTGGGATTATAAATATTGAGAGTCAGAATAATGCTCTACTATTGAAGTTCTTAGACAAATTTTACAATCATGTTGACACACCTTGGGTTTCTCTCACCTGGAACAAACTGTATCACAATGATAGCATCCCTCCTGACATCAAAGAAATCCTTGTGGTTCTTCCTGGTGGAAAGACTCTTTGACAAATTCAGCTTGTTTGCTTCTTGCCAAATTAGAAATGGCTCCCCAGTCTCTCTCTGGCATGACAGATGGACACATGATATCATCGAAGTCAGTTTGCCTCATCTCTATTCCTTCAGCATTAAAACCAAGTTCTTCTTAGAAAAAGACATCGATAGATCCTTCTTCCTACTGTCTCTTGAAGCTGCTCAGGAATTGGTTGAATTGGAAAATCTGATGGATAATCTTCAGTGGGAACAAAATAGTGTGGACTCACTCCTGGGGAGTATCTTACTCCTCTAAAGCTGCCTACAAAGCCATGCAGGGATCAGTACAAGCTTCTCTTATTTTTAAATGGATGTGGAAATCTGGAAACCTTGGGAAACAAAAATTCTTTATGTGGTTATTGTTCAGGGACAGACTTAGCACTAGAAATATTTTAAAAAGGAAAAAGAAAATTTCTCCCAGATTACAATTGTGTCTTATGCCAACAAGGAATCGAAGAAACCTGTCTTCATCTTTTCTTTCAGTGCTCTTTCAGTACAGCTTGCTGGAATTCTATTGGTATTTATTGAGACTTTGATCTCCAACCTCTAGACATGCTGATACAGGCCAGGACAGACTTTGGCAACAGTGCTGGACTATTTGGAATCAAAAGGAATGGCATCATCTTCGATAATAAGCAGACTACTATTAGTACATGGACTGCTGCTCTAAAGGAGGATCTTAGTTTGGTTTGAATCAAAGCTAAGAGCATTGCAGATCCCCTTTCTGTGTGGTGTGAGAATAGGCTTTAATTCTAATCTTTTTTCCTTTTTGGGCTTTGGAAGCCCTGTACCCCTGTTGTAACTTTGTTCATATTTAACATATACAAAGATGAACGGCTTCTAGGATAGAAGCCGTTGCCACGTCACTACAATTTCAACCACCATCGAATTCATCTTCGACGGCCCAGATTTACTGAAGCAGCTTCTTACCCGCTCCAGCTTCCCGCTTGAATCGGCTTCTCCTCTGCTTGCTTCCAGCTTCTCGTTCGAAGCTATCCAGGCAAATATATACGTGGCTTCCAGCTTCTCCTTCCACTTTCTAAAAAAAAAAAAAGGCAGAGCCTTATCTCCTCCTCTCCCTTCCCTCGCTCTGCTCCACCCGCGCATCCACCGCCGCTCGCGACGCGGCTCCCTTCCGGCGGTAGCGGCGGCGCGCCCGGCGGCCCGGCGGCCCGGCGGCCCGGCGGCGGGGCCCGGCCACGGCCACGGCCGGCTGCGGCGCCCAGCGCGGCCCGATGCGACGGCGGCGGCGCGGCCTGGTCCCGGCCACGGCGGCGCCCAGCGCGGCCCGCCGTCCCGGCACCTCGGCGGCGGCACAGGTGCCCCCTCTCTTCTCCCTCTCTCTCCCCCCTGTCTGCCCGTCTGTGCAGGTTAGGGTTAGCGTTAGGGTTAGGGTTAGTGAATTTTATGAATTTTGGCAGGTCGAATTTTTTCTATGAGTTAGGTGTAGATTTTTACTGTGGTTTGGGTATTCGTGATTTTAATATGGCTTGTTTGTATGCAAATTTTACTGCAGTTTGGTCATGGAAATATTGCCATGAGTTGGGAGGGCTGTATTTGGTCATAGAAATATTCATGATGTATTAAACATGGCCTGCCTGTTCAAAAATTACTATGATTTGGACCTGCACAAATATTACTCTAAAATTAAACTAACTCTGGAATATTTCCATGCCTTTGTTATATCAATATTTATCATGGTCTATATCAAGTTTAACCATGGTTTGCTCAATTTCATGTGGCAACTTTACCATGGGATGGACATTCATGTGGCAACCTTACCATGGGATGGACATTGCAATTTAACAATGGTTTGCTCAATTTCGTGTGGCAACTTTACCTTGGGATGGACATCCTGCATTGTCTCCATGTCGTGGGTACACACAATTTCAGTATGGACTTATATGGAAACATAACCGTGCAAAGGGTCCACAATATTTTCTATGGTTTGGGTTATATCAGTATTTACTATGATTTACCTATCTATATCTATTCACCATAGCTACGACCGGTTATATGTATGTATATTGTTCTGCAGTAGTGATTTCATGCATCTGTGTACGACAGGTGTGCTGTTACGAGAGGAGTGCACTTCGTTGACGAGCATTGGACAAGTTCAGCCCAATAATGGAACAATTGTCTCAAAGGTGGGTTCTCAGTTATTGTTGTTATAGTCAGTTTTTACCTATTTGGAAAGCCCCTTCAAAACTCTGATTGCAGGAACATATATAGGTTACCTTCTTCTACTGTCTGATTAAACCATATACCAATTAGTAGTCTACTACTACTAATTTGTTGTATAATATATGGATTGACAGTATACTTCACCGAATGCGAATAGGGACGACAAGATATACCACAGATTTGATCCATTAGTTCACAACCTTACTGTGTCATCAACGAAAGGTAAGAATTCCAAATTTAGTGAATGTGATATTACACTGGCTTTACACTAGGCAAAAGCATGGTCTCAAGCTAACATATCCCTAGACAGTAGCCTGCATGGTATGGCACAAGTCATGGAGTAGAATTAGCATAGGGGTCCTGACACTTATTTGGCATGCACATATTTCTTATACCTTCAGAAAAATATTCAGGGCTGTAAGTTGTCCTTGCTTATAGATATTTGCAGTTCCTCATTATACTCTTGGCTGCCCTTGCAATATCTATAAGTTGTCTAATTGATTCCTACACTTTCAATTGTTCTTGACATGACTATCTGTTCACTTTAGCATAGATATTCATACATCACCTGTAGGCTACGCATTTGTGGCCAAAAAAGATGCCGGTTAATGCAATTCATGTCCGGCTGCTCATTATTTGTTGGGCATCAGTGAGCAAACAGAGAAAGGGCCTCCATGTTGAATTCATTGTTACTGTTCTGCAGTTTTTTGTTTGACTCCACCATTTTTTTATCCATGGACAAACCACTATGTGAGTTCTGTATATATTTGTGACCTTCTACAAGCATTTGAATATGTCAGGTACAGTTCATGAAATTGGGAGTATTACAGTGATTCATGCATGATTCGTGCCTGGTTTAGGTAGGAAATCAGTTGGTTTATTAGTAAGGCAATGGCAGGGAGCTGATTGATCCCGAGGTAGCCAATACTCTCAATGCCTAAAGGACTTTTTGCCCCTGTTCTTTAGGTCTAAATTGAAACACCTTAATGATGCTCTGCATTGCTTTAGACTTTTTAACTTGATTTAATAAGAATTAGGGGGAGTAACGCTTATTTTGCTTCATTGGATTATTTCCCAAATGTTGCCCTTGTGATTGCTGCTCCACACTGAAAAATAGATGTGCTCCTCAGCTTGCACTTCTAAATTTTTAGTGACAATTCGTGATCCAATTCAGCTCTGGTTCTTTGAATTTAAATTCAATTCTGCAGTGGATCCTACATCCTTTCAGTATTCAATTCCTTGCAAAGATTTAGACTTTGTGAATCTCTTCATTGGTACATCTATTATTCTCATACCTTTGTTCTTAATTTGCTTCTCTTTTAGATAAGAGCATGGAATGTGCAGAACCTCAGATTGCCAAGCTCTTCAGGCAACAATTATGGAAGCAGTTATTCTTATGGTAAGTTACCACCTATGATCATGTGCACTCAAGTTTTTCTTCTGTTCTGTTCTTTGTAGTTGTACATTCATGAATTGTTGGTCCTATTTTAAAATACATATATGTTATGTTTTTCAAATTCCAAATAATTATGAAGTGGCTTCAAAGTTCATTACTCTGTTCTTTATTGCTTTTGGTAAGGAAAAGATTACAGAGCGATATCAGTGTGGTGTCACATGCTACATCAAATTGAGTTTTAAAATACATACTACAAAGAACCGGCTCGGCGGCGGTGGCGGCGGCTCGGCGCGGCCCCGGCCACGACAACGGCGCGGAGGCGGCGCCCAGCGCGCCCCGGAGTCGCGTGGCCGGCCGGGCGGGCCGGCGGCGCCCGGCGCGGCCCCGTACGGCCTGGCGCAGCGGCATGGCGCGGCGACGGCGGCACCCGCCTTCGTCGTCATCCTCCTCCACCTCCTCTACCTCCTCACGCCCTTCTCTCTCGCGCCGCAACGACTCAGTTAAATTTCCACTATAAATTGTTGCCTTGGTGCTAATTGAAAATCAAGCAAATCATTATGCATATATATACCTTTGTCTGTAATAATTGCAGCTGCTTATGAAGTTACCAGTTTAAAATTCAAACAATGATATTGAACTCAACAGTTATAGTTGAGTCTACATAATAGTGTTTCCTTTGCAGTAACTTGGTATAAGTGTTTCCTTTGCTATAGAGTTACTTAAATGCATTATATCTGTCTCCTGATCAATGTCCAGGTTGTGCGCCTCACTATGGAGCTGGCCACTAAATTTGATAAACTCCCATCAAACGTTACCTCTGGTTAAATGTTTTGCTTCCATTTTTAGCAAGAGATTTGCTTATCCATTTTTATGGAATTTGCAGATCATCTATGCAGATATGCGAAGATTTTGGAAACCGTGTGAATCAAGAGCATACTGCTCATCTGGAAAGGTAAAAGTTTCCTGCCACATCTAACTGTCCTATGGTCTCCATTTAGTTTTAGCAAATTTGATTCTGTGTAATACGCCATACATATATGGAGGCTAATGTTGATCTATTGTTTGTGCTCCTTTCTCGGATTAGTGTTTTCTCATCCTTAGCCATGTTCCAATGTAAAGTTTTCTGTTCGGCTGATGAGCAGCTTAGCTCCATGCATGACGAGGTCATGGTAACCCTATTCTCTTCCTCTGCACAAACAGTTCAATATTCGTTGCAATTCAGTCTTTTTTTTTTTTTTTTTTTTTGCCTACTTAATATGTAGCTAGAGAAAGGCCAGACTCATTGGTTCAGCATCGAGGTTGTAAAAAAAAGAGTTCTTTTCCCTTTTTCAGATTTTAGAATTACTTCAGTCCGAGAGTTTCGCAGGAAACAACTAAGATTTGCACATTAGCTTTGTCAGTCTTACAAATGGTTGATGCATTCAATTGGTTGGCCTCATCTGCCAGTGAAGTTGCGATGAAGTGTTTTTCAAAAGTTGGTTTCCATGCATATTAATGATTAGAGCAGCCTCACTCAATGGTTGTTTTTATTTTGAATGGTTTAGTTATGTTATTGTTAATGATTAGAGCAGCCTCACTCAATGGTTGTTTTTATCTTGAATGGTTTAGTTATGTTGTCTGCTCATCTTTAACTGATTGTGGGATACATTTTTATATTATGGAATGTAGAGCAGAAGTTGGATGCTATTGTGCTGCCTCATGTTCTTAAACATGTCAAGGCTTCAGTTCTTATATGAAATAATGTAGTGGTTAGATCCATTTTTCTACACAACTGCAAATGTGCTATCCATACATGGCAGCCTTGATTTTTAACCACTAATTTTCCCTACGATGAAAAAATATGAATGCTTCTTTTTAAAATTGCTGATATAGTTAAAACTCCATGATGATATAGTTAGAAATCTAAGCCTTGTCTCCTTTAATGTTAATTTTCTACCTCCCCTTACTGGAGTTTACATGTTCTGTTTATAAATACGCAGGTGCTCATGGTCCATATAACAATGTGACTTTACTCTTTAAGGTCAGCTTTATCCCTAATCCCTCTCCCCCTTCTAGAATATGTTAAATAACAATGTTGAGTTTTCTTCACATCATGCTTACTAGAATGTACTGCTAGACTTTTGAGTACATAAAATGGAAATGACGATGAAGTCATTGCAAGCTACCTGCTGCTGTCTACTGACATGAAAAAAAAAAATCCACATGGGGTCATATTTGTCGCCGCATATTCCTTCTTTACATCTCTGTGCTTCTTTATTTTTCCCAGCCATCAGTACACTACAATCTTGTCCATGATTTCAGATTATTTGATATGGCCTACTTCATACCTTACGCTCTGTTACCAAATATATGTTGACCTATGCTCAGTTGCCTGTGTTTGTGGCCTCACTGCGCCAAGCAAATATTCTAAACTTTGGATTTGCACTGAAGGGAAATCCATTATATATAACATCACTTTCAGTTATGGCCATGTTTTTTTTTTCCCGATTGCAGTTAAATAGAAGTTGACTCATAATCCAGCAACTGCACCTGGCATATATTCTGTGATAAGCAGGGGAAGATCAATGAATCTTTAAGAAGCTGCAGAATAGATGGGCGGACAATGGGTACAAAGTATCTTCTGTTAATTTTGCTATAAGGTAAGGGGTGAAATTAGTTGGCTCAGAGTCTTTTGAAACCAATTCTTCTGATACCCTGCTACTTCTTTTTTAACGTTTTCAGTTGACCCTCCTTTCATTAAATTATATTGTTGGATAAAAGCAGTCCACAAGGATGGTTAATTTACAAGATAGAAACTTGCATTATGCCTCATTTGTAGTAAGGAATACTCTTTTACAATGCATACTTATATATTGTAAGTTCAAATTAGTGCTAGGTGCAGTATCTTTCAGGTTTGATGTGTGTCATCAATGTATTTGCTAAATTAAATACTCTGTTCTTGACTATCTTCTGGGATATCTTGGAGTTCATTTGCACATGGGAATTTGTATTATTTTGGTAACTAGATCTTTTTTTTTTTACAAGATTTGGTAACTAGATCTTTGAATCTTACCTCATTCCCTAACTAATATTTCTTATCTAATTCCCTAACTTAGGTGCATCTGCTACTACCACCACTTCTGAAGGAGCCATCAACGGGAACCGCCAAGATGCAGCAAGAACTCAAGGAGGTAGCCCGCCAGGTCACCCACACCACGTCAATTGCCAACCAGACCAGTTGCTGCTGCTGTTCCAGCACGGTCCTCAGCCGAAGCTCCAAACCATGTCTTTAGTGTTATCCTGCCGGTTCAAGTGAGGAGTCAAATTGCACTGCCTAATCAGTCCTCTCAAGGTTCTCAAACAGCAGTGGGCAATGGAGCTCCAGGAAAGTTGCTATGTGCTAATGCTAAAACTTAACAGTGTTACTTTTTTTTTAATAATCTAGACCTACTATGTGCATGTTACAACCGTAATCCATTAGCCAACACTATCTATGACATCAATACTTAGTTTTCTCATATGTACTCCATAGTGCCTTTGATAGGCTAAATTTAATGCCATTGGAAAATCACATCGACCCCTAAACTTTTCTTAATCCGTGACTCTACACTAAACCCCCCAAACTTGCCTCCGCACACGGGTCTACGTCCGCGCGGAAGCGCGCGGCAAGGTACTAGTTTACAATAAATGAAAAAAAAGGTAGGGGCCTTCCCTACCGATTCCCTCAAAAAAGGGAAAGGTAAGCGACTTCGGTTCATATGTGTACAGACAGCTAAGACAGTTATTCGAAGCTTTGTACTAGTTGGAGTTCTGCTTCATTCATCCATAGCAGCCATGGACCCCCAGATTGTCCGTCAGCTAGAATAATGTATGCATGAGAAAGACTGAACATTTGGATGATTGCAAATTTGTTCATCTTCTTTTTCTTCTAGTCTAAAGACAAACATTACCTGGGCCTTGACGGAGGTACTTAGCTGGGATAAGTGCTGCATTGTAGGACTATAGAGGCTCCCGTGCCTGCGTCTGTAGTTTCAAGACATTAGATTTGTGGCGACTGTGGTGCATTTGAGGCGCGCGCCGCTGCATGTTCAGTTGTAGTTTCAGTGAGCTGTGGGAATAGTAGACTGATCTGAGTTCTGATCCCCTTAACAGGTCAAATGTGCCTGGCTTTCTCCATCCCCCTGAGCAGGTCAATTGTGCCTGGCTTTCTCCCATGTTCTATGTTAAGATAAGCCAGAGTAGTATTGTCCCCAACCAGGAGCCCTGTTGCAGAGTGGACATGTACATGTGACAATCTGTACATTGTTGAGATGGAAATGGGCAAAAGCTGGGCTGAGCTTGGATCGAATGAAGGTGCAAGCTAACTGCCAGATCCAAGCCACTGAGTAGACTGCCATCAGGAAGGTGAAGGTTAACTAAACTTTCCTTGTTAACGCAACGAATTGTAGCGATGAGGTGCAGGGTCGATCCCAGAAGTGAAGCTGAAAGCTCGAGAGCAATATGAGGTCCGCTCTGTAATACACTGTTTCTACCAATAATGATGTTGTTATAAGTGTGTGAAGATGATAGTAGTGCACATGTAATATGCATATGATGGTTTTGTCTTTGAGAACCATTTGTGACACTGTAATTGGGGATGGAACAAGTAATTTCTTGTCAGACACTTGGTCTGATTAAGACACTTAACTACCTCATAATTAAGTTGTAGAGATGGCCAGGACATGGCAATTATTGACTATAAGTTCTTATGGTTGACATATTGGACAGCACCTTCATGTGCAGTGAGCCCTAAAAAATTGTGACTTAACATATGGCAAGGTCTTGGATCCAATCTCTATTACTTTTACAAATTGAATTATGTGTATGTCTGGCGGATCTTGAAGTCTTCCTCAGCAAAGCCTAGTCCTTCATTATCAATATATCGGCCATGTGAGACTGTGTCTGGCGCATCTGAACGTTCGAGTCTTCGCTTCGGCAAAGTCTAGTCCTTGGATTACTGAATCAGAAATTAATTGTTTGAATAGGTTAACTAATTTGTATTAGTGAATATATCTATATCAAACCATCTTGGAAGGCTGCTGTCCATTTCGTTCTTGCTGCTGATCCGAAATGATTGTGTGTTTAATAATAGAGTGGTAGTAGGTACTGACGCTGTGATATATCGGGCGATTGTCTTTATGCAGAAATGGAGCATACTCCTACGGGACAAGGAAAGAGAGTGGGTTTCGAAAACGATGGAAAGACTGTCAAGCGAAGCGGCCTAGGCTGATGGCATGAGAAGAAAATTATCAAGTCGAAAGATAGAAATGCTGAAGATGGAGTCGCAAAGATGCTGAACAAAAAATCGCCTTTCATTTTGGTTATGTCTTTTGGTTTGGTTCGGCCCAAAGAGTGGCTAAATCCTTGCTGTAATAGGAGTGGCTAAAAGACTGTTTCTGGAGGCATTTTTTTTATCGTTTTGTAGAGCCTGCGGGCTAAGAACTATAAACCTGTATACTGAGTATACTGCCATCAGGAAGGTGAAGGTTAACTAAACTTGGGATACCTTATTGCCGCATCGAATCGTGGCCATGATCGAGCTGCAGGTTCGATCCCAGAAGCGGAGCTGAAGGCTAGAGAGCAAGATGAGGTCCCTTCTGCAATACATTGTTTCTACAAATAATTACGTTTTTATAGGTGTGTGAAATTGATAGTGGCGCACATGTAATATGCATATGATGGTTTTGTCTTTGAAAACAGTTTGTGACACTGTAATTGGGGACGGAGCAAGTAATTTCTTGTCAGGCACTTGATCTGATTAAGACACTTAACAACGTCCATCAAAGTTGTAGAGGTGGCCAGCTAATGGCAATTATTGACTATAAGTTGTTGTGGTTGACATATTGGGCATCACCTTCATGTGCAGTGAGCCCTAAAAAATTGTGACTTAACGCATGACAAGGTCTTGGATCCAATCTCTATTCCTTTTACAAATTGAATTATGTGTATGCCTGGCGCATCTTAAAGTCTTCCTTACCAAAAGCCTAGTCCTTCGTTATCAATACATCGGCCATTTTGAGAGTGGCTGGCGCATCTGAACGTTCAAGTCTTCTTCAGCAAAGTCTAGTCCTTGGATTCCTGAATCAGACACTAATTGTTTCATCAGGTTAATCAACTTATACTAGTGTATATATCTATCAAACCGTCTTGGCAGGCCGCCGTCCATTTCGTTCTTGCTCACCAGTATGTAATATATGCACGGTGTTGTAATATGTGTGTGCTCTCGAGCGATCTGGGGTGTTTATAGACCTGCTCTTATCGTGGATTCAATTCCGAGGGATCCCATCGAAAATACATGCACGAACTCATCTAGAAGGCGCAAGCAGAAAACAAATGCAAAATGCACTCTTGGATCTTAATGCATAACAAAGTTCTAACAGCGTACAATCTACAAAAGAGTTTGTAATTGTAGCAACAAGAAAACACAATTTTGAAACTAAGTCATTCTGAAAAGTTTATGGAACTAATAAAAGGTGTTTTATAGCTAATTGTAGAAGACATCTAGAACCGATGTAGACATTGCCACTTGTCTGATGAGCATATGAAAAATGTTTTTTTTTAAATAATACTGGAGGCATTTACACCCCTATAGATTTTGATGCGGCACCTAGGATTCAAATCCTGGGCGGGAGCTCCCCAACCAATGATCTTTGCCACTGCGCCATGAACCTCTATATATGAAAAATGTAATGCGTTATTTTGTCTTTTTTTAGCTCACTACCATTTCGGTGGGAGTTTCGGGCTTAATAACAGATAGAAACAGAGCATGGGCGTAGAAGTGGTTATGTCTACAATCACGTTATAACAATTGTTAGTTGGCACCGGTGGTGGGCCCGGATTGTCCATGTGGCGTTCCGTGTGGCTATAAATTGACGCGTTGGTTTCACAGGCTGAGGCACCACGGAGCGTACGAGAACATTTGTCTTGAGAGTGAGGGCAGTGCAGCTCTCGAGGTGAAAACCAGTGCAAATGCATCCAGCACGCTCCCTTACACCCACGGCGGCGATGGCGGCTACCACAATGGTCGCAGTGGTACTGGCCGTGGCACTGACCGGTGCCGCCGCCGTCTCCGCAGCACCGTGGGAGCGAACGGACGAGGAGGTGCGGGAGCTGTACGAGGCGTGGAAGTCGGAGCACTCGAGGCCGCCGCTTGGCAACGGCAACGGCGACGACGACCTCGTGCGGCTGGAGGTGTTCCGCGATAACCTCCGCTACATCGACGCGCACAACGTGGAGGCCGACCTAGGCTCCACAGCTTCCACCTCGGCCTCAACGCCTTCGCCGACCTAGGAGTTCCGCAGCCGCGTCCTCGGCATCCGGAGCGGCCGCCGCAACGACACGGCAGAAGAAGCCGGGAACGACGAGAGCGCCGTCGCCGGGGAGCCGGAGCATCTGTCGGCCATTCCAAGCGCCATCGACTGGCGCAAGACCGGCGCCGTCACCTGTGTCAAGAACCAAGGCAGATGCAGTCTGTTTTCGTAAAAAAACTCCATTTGTTTAGCTCCGTGCATGTTATTTATTATTACTAAACATGGTTCACTGATTGAGCTTAGATTCTTCTGTAGGAATTATCTTGCCGTTAGTTATTTGCTGATTTCTGGGCTATGGGAGAGAGATATATGCAGGTAGTTGCTGGGCTTTCGCGGCAGTGGCAGCCATTGAGGGGATCAACAAGATCGTAACGGGCAAACTCAAGTCGCTGTCGGAGCAGCAGCTGATCGACTGCGACGGCAACAGCCATGGATGCAACGGTGGATTAGCATATAACGCTTTCCAGTTGGTCAGGGGGAATGGCGGGATTGATAGCCGGGGCGACTATCCCTACACTGCACGTCAAGGGATCTGTGATGCCAACAAGGTCCGTAACTGTTGTATTGTCTCACACGCACGCATGCATGCATGCACGCGCGCATATAAGGTCCGTCCAACAACAAGTGATGCCGTGATGGTGATGGAAAATTGGAAATCTGCATTTCTTTTTCTTTTGTGTAGATAAAGAAGAAGGTTGTGTCCATAGATGGATACAGTTGGGTGTCACCAGCCAACCATGAGAAGGCGTTACAGGCAGCGGTGGCCAGGCAGCCAGTTAGCGTTTCAATCGATGCCAGCAGTCGTGATTTACAGCACTATGCCTCGGTACATAAAGCGTCGCAGTTAATCCCTACTGGCTTGCATTGCGATGTACGTATTGTGTACTCAGTCATCTTATTTCACACGCAGGGCGTCTTTGACGGGGAATGCGGCACCAGCCTAAACCACGCTGTGACGGCAGTGGGCTACGACAATGAGAAGGGCAAGGACTACTGGCTGGTGAAGAACTCGTGGGGCTGCAAGTGGGGTGAGGCCGGCCGGCTACATCCGCATCAGGCGCAATGTGGCCGCGCGCACGGGCAAGTGCGGCATCGCCATTCGCGGTGCGTACCCTATTAAGAATCGCCCCAAGCCACACAGCACGACTGCACAGTCTGTGTTGGAGATGGTTCTCGCATAGACCGGTAGACATGCAGGTCGATCGGCCGTGGTTACATACGACTGCACAGTGTATGTTGCATTGTAATTCTGTTGTAAACTGCATGTAGTCGCATTTTCTTTAGTAGCGCGTAGAACCACATATGGACGGAGATGTGCCAGTCCATGCTGTGGCCGCGTCTTTTGGGTGCGTGATCTTGCCACTGCGTCTTCGATCGTCATGTGGCAGGATCGTGACCATGTATGTTTGTTCTAGTTTTGAATACAATAAGCAATGAAAAAAAAACAAGAAAAAGGCTGCGACGGTGTGTGCAGCACAAAAACTTTGTGTGTTCGGTTTTCCACTTCTCGCGTGCGTTCCTATTCATGGTGGCCATTTCTCGTTTCTGGAGATCATTTTTTGACACTAAACAACTAGGAACCGGCCACTATACGCTATTTCTTTACTAGCTTTTCATGTCACGCATGAGATTATCAGTCATATATAGGTGTCAACTTTAACCGTCGTCCGTCAGCTCATGCTTTTAATGATATGGTCTACTTAATTGGTAACCATATTGTCACATCAATGTCCATATATCATTAGTGATGGATCTAACTTAACTACATCAATTTTTCTGTCTATTTTTTGAATAAATATACCGCCGTATCAGCAAAACACAATAAATAGAAGGATAATAAATAGTCTTGAACTCTATGGTAAAGTCTGCACTGTGAATGCCTTAATTGGTGCACATCTACATAGGTTATATTTTTGCATAGGTTTTGTTTAGTGGGAATTAGATGCCATAATTTAGAGTAGAAGTTTCAGAAAGCTAATTCAAACCTATAATTTAGAGTAGAAGTTTCAGAAAGCATAGGTTACATGTTTGCATAGGTTATATTACTTAAAGCGATAAATTAGATGGTTTCAAAATTTCGTAAAGTGTAAAAGTTTGATATTGGAAAAGGTTCATTTTTTTGAAAGTATGTATCTGTATTCATTGGATAATAAAAATGTATAAGAAGGCATACAAATACATAAATGCACGTATAGGATAAAGAGGTAGATGTGTCATGCAAAATTCACAAAGGAACCTAAACATAAGAGAAAACACAATCAGGTCCCTGGATCCTTCACGATCCACTAGCCATAGGCCTCCTCGCCGCTGGCCAGCAGCATTGGTGATGAAGATGAACACCATGAACACCGAGCTAATACGAAAGAGATTTTTGGGAAAAGAAATTTTGCTTAGATGAAGGTCGTCACGTGTTACTCTAGAGCTTTGTTTACAATCGATGAGTAGATTGCCGCACATGTTAGTAGGGATAAACGGAACTGTCTCTTACCACACTCTTGTGCAACTTCTGCAGCTAATATATTGTCACTTGTCAAAAAAGTTATTATCTATATATTTTTGTGCTTCGGAGACCTTAATATAATAAGAAGATAAATTAAACAGGCATGTCAATGAAGGGTTATGAGGGTGCTACGCTAGCCAGAAAACAAAACTTTTTCTACCTCATCTCCCAGGATCTACTGCTAGTTACAGGTTACGGGATTACCACTAGACGCGGAGATGCGCGGAAGACGACTCGATGTAGTCGAACGCGTCGCAGCAGTGCCGTGCAGTTGCGTGGTCGTCCAGCAACTCCTCCCACCACTTGCGGTTCATCCTCGTGCTCCAGATGCAGCACCTCCAAGGTATCACACACGTACGAGGGAGAAGCGATGCGCCTCCGGACTGCTAGGTCCGCGAGGAGCGAAGGCGAGAGCGTGGAGGGCGACGGCGCCTGCCAAAGGCGTGGATTAGGTTTAGCCGCGCCCCTCCCCTCTTCTTATATAGGCGTCTCTCATGTGCTCCCGAGTTGGAGGCCCATTAGAAACCCTAAGCCTTGTCTAATTCGGGTCCAACCCGAATTAGGCTTCCAGCCCCTTAAGCGTGCGACCCTATGGGTTCACGCACACATAGACATGGGCCGAATACTCCTATTCGCCCAATAGCCGACACGGCCTCTAGAAAGGCGTGACAACTCCTATGTGCACGCAAATGATCATATCGACGAACCACCACGACCACATACAAGTTACTCCCTTGCCACATGATATTTGGTTCAACTCGTGGGTTAACACTTAACCCAAGCACGGCCATGCATTTGTTGATCCAATCACTTGAGTGATCCAGTGATATCACTCTCATTAGAGAGGGGCAAGTCCCATCTTGATTGTCTATGTCTCACAAAGATACTTCTCGACAAACCCGAAGACATCCTTTATAACTACCCAAGAACGGAGTAGCGTTTGTCGGTCCCTAAGCAAGTCGATACACATCTCGAGTACATACAACAATCTCGGGTCGAAGGACATAACGTATATGATGTGTATAGAGACAATCTCATGTCGGGTCATCCACCTACATGTCATACATGTGCCCACATTATTAGTTCGACATCTCCATGTCCATGACTTGTGAAATATAGTCATCAACTAATAATGTGCTAGTCTAATATTCATGTGTGTCCTCACATGAACTCCGACCAGGGACAAATATAGAATAACTATACAAGTAAAGAGTTCCACAAACAATTCACATAATTGCCAATCAATACATTGTCTTTAATAGATATTCAATGGACATATTACAAATCATGGATACATGCGGAATATCATCATCTCTATGATTACCTCTAGGGCATATTCCCAACAGTCAAGAAGTAAGTAACGCATTGCATGCGCCTATAATTTTAGTTGTTTTCAGTATTAGTAGGCAGCCCCCTGTTCTCAATGTCGTCGTGCTTGAACGCTTTGATGCCTTTGAAGCATGAGCAGCAGTTGCAGCAGGTGTTGTTGGCCTTTTCATGTTTCAGTCTCTGCTTCTCCTCCTCCTTTCGCTCCCTCTCCTTGGCCACCTCAACTCTCTTTTTCATGTGCTCCGTCACCGGCAGCCACCCCTTTTGGGCCAGCTTGTATATCCACGGCGACATGAAGAGCACGATGAAACACAGGGTCGGCAGCACCCTAGCACATTATTGGTAACGTGTGCATATCATGAAAGAACCAGCAGCTAGTAATATAATGGCAGGACAATTTTTAACTACCTGGCGATGTAAATGACGCAGACGAAAAGGAAGCAGGTGAGCACGATGATGTAGATGGAGTTGGCCATGTTGCGGGTGGAACCGGCGATGTAGGCGCCGACGAGGCTCATGAGGTCGACCATGGTGGTGAGGGTGAGCGCCGCCACCTTGGCCTCCGACATGTAGAACCGCTCGTTGAGGAGAAGGATGATGATGACCAGCGACGTCGCGAACGCCGTCGCGTTGAAGTAGTAGAAGGTCATGTAGCGCTTCACGAAGGGCCCATCGTGCAGCACCGGGTTGCCGGCAAAGTGCCCGTTGTTGTCCTGCCAGAATCCGCCGGGAGGGTTCAGGCCCGCCTGATACGTCACCGACGCGGCCAGGGTGGCCAGCACGATCAGCCACCCACGCATCTCCTTGAGCCACTCCTTGTGCTCCGCCGTTGCCACGCTATCGGAGATCACCGGCACCTCCCTAAACCTCGTCTCTTCTTCCCCGACGGGGACTGTTTGCTGATCATCTGCTTTAGACATTGGCGAGTTCACCACGTGTTTCGCCGGGGCTAGCCAGTTAAATGGCCGTGATACCATTGCGAGGTAGGGACATCATATTTATTGGAGATATATGTATAACAAGTACATACTTGGCGTTTAGCTTGCGCCTTTGCTTTTCCCAGATTGCTCATACATATTCCCGCTTCATGTGATCGATTTCAGTTGGCTGATTGTCTCTTGCTGAATGGCGAAGCTAGGTATAATGGCACCACAGCTTTTTAGTTTTGGTACTGAAGCTAGAGAAGAGAGATTCGGTTCCTAGCGGCACCAAGCAAGAATGGAATAATGCATACAAATACGGCATTGGGCAAGGTCATCCACTGTCCATGTTCTATTCAATATACTAGTTGTTAATATACTAGCAATCACTTTTGCTAGATAAAAGAATGATATAGTCAGCCAGTCAGGTGACACTACTGCGACTTTGCCGAGTGCCAAAACACTCGGCAAAGTGCAGTTTTACACTCGACAAACTCTTTGCCGAGTGTAGCACTCGGAAAAAAAAAACTTTGCCGAGTGCTTTTTCTCGGGGCACACAAAATATTTATATATTTTGCCGAGTGCAATGGAAGGCACTCGACAAAGTTTTTGCGCCGTCACGCCGTCGCCGCCGTTACCATAAATTTTGCCGAGTGCCCGGTATGGCACTCGGCAAAGTTTTTTTAACATTTACTTTGCCGAGTGCCTTGGACTTGCACTCGGCAAAGTTTTTTTAATTTTTTCAAAAAACTGCATCGCCGAGTGCCCCGGCTCGGCACTCGGCAAAGTTTTTGTTACAAAAAAAACAACTCCCGTGCCGAGTGCCACTATGCCTAGCACTCGGCAAAGAAATTATTTTGTTTTAAAAAATCTGACCACAACATATATACATTTTATAAACACTGCATTCTGTTTCCCTTCTTCTCGCCTTGCTCCAAGAGTGACTTCATTCTTTTCTCATGATGTCTCGCTACGTTCCTTTGTCTTTGCTCGAGGTGATCAAACCATTGAAATCCCAGTTTCCTGTGTTACGCCCACCTGTACATAACACCAAGTCTTCAACCACTCATATTGGCATGTACTGGATATAACCACAAGAAAAACACAAGCAGTAGTAATCTAGCAGCCCTGAAGCAATACAGGAAGTAAGAATTTGACAATTCTATGATGCAAAAAACACAACTATCCAAAATACAGTTAAGGGAACACAATAATTTGATTGCTAATCATAAAATCTTAAATCTGGCAAGGATTGATGATGATGGTGACTTAAAAGCAGCTTACATAGATGTATCACAAAATGAAATGAACCCATCAGTGACAAAATACATGTAAACCAAGTTGGCAAGTTGCTATGACATCGCAATTCAGTTAGAGGGAACAAACCAATGAAATCGACATTCATTCAAGTTTTGAGCAAGTTGCGATGTCGGATGCCAAAAACTCAAACATCTCCTTATGTGATCACTGTGCAGATGTCTGGTTTCTGACATCCAACGCTGCAACTTGATCAGAATGTTCTCAAATTTTTATCACAGACTCTACATGCGATAACACGACATATCTTCAAGTTTCATGATTTTTGGACTTTGTTTGACTTTTTTATAATTTAAAATCATATTTCTACCAAGTAACTCGGCAAGTTGCGTCAAGGAGATGCTCAAGATTTCATGTAACCTCCGGATACGGCCTCAACATACGCTAAGCATCATGAGTATTATTTTTTAGATTGCCCAATTCCATTATTTTATATACCTCCAGTTCAAATTGGAAATGCGACGCGAAACTCACGAAATGAAATTAATTTACTAAATAACAAAAAAAGTCAAAATTGCGCCAAACTTTATATTAGAGTTTCAAATAAAAAAACTTGGGCCAAACTTTATATTAGAAACTCGGCATTTTTTTTTTTTTTGCAGATTTTAAAATTAACTTTGCCGAGTGCAATGGCTTGGCACACGGCAAAATATTGCACTCGCCAAAATTGCTTCTAGGTTTTAGAATTAATTTTGCCAAGTGCCAAGCCATTGCACATGGCAAAGTTTATTTTAAAAAAAATAAAACTTTACCGAGTGCAATGGCATTGCACTCGTCAAAGTTTTTTTTTATAAAAAAGGAAACTTTGCCAAGTGCCAAGCCATTGCACTCGGCAAAGTTTTCTTTTATTAAAAAAATCAAACTTTGCCGAGTGCAACGGACTGAACTCGGCAAAGTTTCACGGCGACGGACACGGTTGACGGTGTCGAAACTTTGCCGAGTGCCGAGCCACCGCACTCGGCAAAGTTTCATTTTGCGGAGTGCAATATTTTGTCGTGTGCAATACACTCGGCAAAGTAGTCTTTGCCGTGTGCATTATTTTGCCGTGTGTCACACACGGCAAAATATTGCTTTGCCGAGTGCCCCGATAAATTGCCCTCGGCAAAGTTAAAACACTCGGCAACGTTAATCTGTGCAGTAGCGTGAGATCAGGTAGTGGCTCACAGACATACTAGAAAGGGGTTTGTCTGTATCTTACAATATGAAGATCAAACAGAAAATACTTTGCACAAGGTTTGGTCAAACCTTAAAAACCACAAACATTTGTTCCTTAAATCTTTGAGTTTAGGCACACACAAATGAAAGATATATTGATATATTTATTTGGAAATATTAGTAAAAAGTCAAAATTTGAAGGGTCTTCAAAATGCATTCTACTCCATTTGTTCTATAATTGTAAGTCATTTTGACTTTTTTACATATATAGTTTTTACTATATATACCTAGACATAGCATTATATTCTATGTGTATAGCAAAAAAATATGTACCCACAAAAACAAAGACAACTTACAATTGGAACAGAATGAGTAGATGATACATTAGGTCAAAAGACATACATCGAAGACCTTGCAAAGTCAAATGTGACAGGTAGATGATATTTAATGGCGATATCACTCTTCTTGCAATGACATTTACTCCAGTATAGCCACATATAAAGTTGGGGGCAACAAAACTTCAGAGGATGCAATGAATTACTTTTTGGCTGCAATATAATAAGACCTTAGCTAGGGCAATTCATTGTGGCTATATTTACAAGTACTTGCGATTAATCATTTTTCATATGCAACATATATTTGATCTATCGCAACACTGGTCAAAATTAAGACAACAAAATTATTGCATTTCCATATGCACAACTGCTTGCAACTAACCTTACAGCAGTGGCAACAACACCACTTTTTCTACCGTGGCATTAGCGCCTACCTCTTGCAATGGAGCTTACGACTAATCTCACACAATTTTGGTGGCCATAAGGCCCATATATATCCCAACCAAGTACGACACAAGTTGCCATAGAACCAAATATTGCAATCAAATGCGTTGTGTTGTGAAAACAAGTGGTACTATAAGGGGAAAATTCTTGTAGTGACTCTTTACTTGTTATTTGTGCATTTTCTTGTGCTTGGGTAGTTGAAGTTGTAGCTCTCTGGTCGAGTAGAAGTAATTTCAAGTAGTTGCTTATTTGTGTAACTCAATTAATTGTACTCCTAGCTTCGATTAGCTTGTGCAGAGTTTTTTGGCGAAATTTCGCTGAAATATCCAAAATTTTGCATTTATCGGTGAGGGCCGAAACGAAAAATATACCGGTATGCTATTTTTTTAGCATAAAATTCATTATTTCTTAAAAAGAAAATGCTACAGTGCCTACCGAAATTCCATAAATATCCAAAATTTCGCATTTATCGGTAAGAGCTAAAAAAATCTACCAAAAAAATGCCCTGAGCTTGTGTGCTTTAGATGCAGAAGATAATCTTGGTGTACTACCTAGAATTGCTTAGGATGCTTGTTTTGTGGTGAAATAGGCTAGGCATCTAGTGGCTATCAGGAGTGTCACTTTTTCTAATCAACGACTTGCATATAAGTGTTGGGTCATGACACTACTACATATTTGGTTATCAGTGGCACTCTCATTAGTGCCGGATTTTAGAAAACCGACAGTGATAGTGGTTCCAGGCACATCAGTACCGGTTCGTAACACGAATCGGCACTGATGTGGGAGTGATAGGCTAAAACAAGGCTAGAACCAACACTGATGAGGGTCATCAGTGCCAGTTCATGTTAGGAACCGGCACCGATTGCTTGGATGAAAAAAATTAAATTGAAAATTTGAATTTTTCAAAACTACCTTGGATGGAAAAACGCCCAATACAAAAGATGTAGATCTCAAAAGGTTATGCAACTTTATAGTGGACAACTTTTTCATTTGAAATCATTTAGTACTTCAAAATATTATTTACAATTAATTTCATTATTTACAATTAATTTCAAATTGTTGAAGAACATTTATTTCTCTTTTTAATCTGTGACTAGAACTTGTAACCAGTCTTTCTCCCTCGTACTAACTTCAAATGAGCTGGGTTTTTTTCTAAAATTTTCTAAAATCATGGTCTTCAAGGTATTATGTTCTTACTGCTGTTATTTTTGTCATATTTTATTAGAAACATTTCAAAATTTGAATTTTAAAAATGACAAGTTCAAACACTATTTTAAAACATTAAATGGTCTCCGATGAAAAAGTTATAAACATAAGAGTTGTACAACTCATCAAGATGTACAATTTTTATTTTGGTCATTTTTTTATATGACAAAGTGAGAGTAACATTGTTCACAAAATTTACATATCTTTCTTATAGTTCAGAACTCAATGGAACCATGTTAGTGATATATAAATTTTATGAACAACGATATTATCACTTCGTCGATGAACAAATGATCAAAATAACAATTATAGATATTGAGAAGTTATGAAACTTTTTAGTTGGCAACTTTTTGATTTGAAAACATCTTGTCATGGAATAGTACATCTTAATTGTTTAAATTTAAAATTCAGAATTTTTAAATGTCCTTGAATAGAAGAACACCCAAAATAAAGTTTGTAGATCATAAAAAATTATGAAACTTTGTGGTTGAAAGCATTTTCATTTGAATTCATCTTGCCATGCTAAACCTATGTTTGAATTTCTCAAATTTGAAATTCAAAGTTTGTAAATGACCTCGGATGAAAAAACTTTCTAAACGAACAAGTGTAGATCTGAAAAGTTATGAAACTTTGTAGTTGATAACTTTTTTATTTGAATTCGTTTAGGGCCTCGAAATGCAATTTATACTCGGTTTGATATAATATGTGGGGATCAAAAATGGAATATAGACATAAGTGACTAAGGGGTGCAGTGGTTAAAGGAGGAGACACGCGAAGGGCATGTCACAGGTGACGGCCTCCCCACATTTGAATAAAAAATTTTCCAATTTTTTTAGCTTTTTCGGATTCCTGAAAAAAAAAACCCATATCAGTGTCAATCACTACCGGTATGCTAGTGTCGGTTCAAAATCCACTGATGTATAAATATGGGGAAGTGTGACCTATGATGATGAGAAGCCAAATGCACAATTTGGTACTTTGAACCCAGATGACATCTCCAACCAACTTCAAAAACCGGTGATCTCTATATAAAATGATATTAGAAGCAAAATAGTTCCAACTACGGCTATATATGAAGTTGAAACACACTATACCACAGCCTATCTATAGCGGCCTACGGTTGGTCGCTATAAGCCAGTTTAGCGGCCTACGGACGGTCGCTATAAACATATAGCGACCAACTTGAACGGACGGAATAAGTGGCGTCGGGAAAAGTATGGCCGGTCGCTATAAGTTATAGCGACCGACCGGGGGACGAGACATTAAACATATAGCGACCAATTGTTGGACGCTAGTTAGAAACCTATAGCGACCAATCATCAGACGCGATATATTATATAGCGACCAACCATCAGACGCGATCAATGCAAGAAATTAACAACATAATTATCCTTTAATTAACATTAGCGATAGCACTAATCATACAATCAAATATACCATTAATGAACCACAAAATCACCAATTTCATTTTGGACAATACAAAATCATGACAATAAAGATCGATCATCATAGCTCGAATTATATCATATATCCATAAGCCCATAACTTGGGTAAACAAGTTACATCAAAGCAGTTTGGCCATGAAGATAGAATAATACATAATGTTTGCACTAGTTGCACAGTTCACATCTCATGGTTTGCCTACACTCATTACAATTCATCACTTAAGTCTCTTAACAAAAGCATTCATTTCTAGTTAGGATGTCCAAAATAATGCACTAGCCATGCAGACTTCCATCCAACTGCTTCCTGCATGGCCACCTCTAGCCATTACCTCCCACCTGCAAATAAAAGATTACATCCATCAATGAAAACTAGAGATCCAACTCCTACAAAGTTCTAAGATTCATGAGTAGTAATTGTACAGATTCATGACCACTGCTTTTTCTGTATTTAGTGGTTTTTTTCCATTGCCTATATATAGTACAGGACATAGCAGCACATTTAGTCTGAATGCTTGACTAGACAGAGATAACGAGGCCCTTTTGTGCCTATATATAGTACAGGACATAGCAGCACAAGGGGTTTTTTCCATTTGGAGTTTTTTTCCTGTTTGACTAGACAGAGATAACGAGGCCCTTTTGTGCCATGCAAAACAGGGAGCAGTACACTGCATCAGGCATTTGGCATCATAACAGGCATGACCACAGGTGCCTCTCATGCTCCAGCCTCTAGCCATGCCCAAGACATTGCATATATCATTTAAAAGAGAATGTGACTTACTGCATGGTTCACTTCTGAAGAGATGGTTCTCCAGGCTGCCCTAGGCCATGTACTCCACCAGTAGGACCCCCTTGTCCTCCCTGCAGTACACCAGCAGCCTCACCGGCTTGGGATGACTTTGTCTTGCAAAGCTTCAGCTGTTAGAGACACCACTAGTTAATTCATCTAATATGGAAATAAGAAACAAGAAGAGGAGTCGCTTATTACCCAATTATATGGCCATGCAATTCCCAAGTTCTTTGCATCAGCCATATTTTCAACACCAGCATAAGGGCGAGGCAACACAGCATCTCTTTTGATCACATGCTTAACTTGAACTTGACAAAATTGCCTTCCAAGAGCCTGTCCCCGCTAGCACGCAGCTAGGATTTGTTGCAATAACGAGTCCCTTGGCCACAGGTTGACTAGACTTCATGTTTGGATAAAGTATAACTTCTCGCCAATCTGAAGCGAACGATGGTGTATGAGAATTGTATCAACTAATGAAAACATCATTCCTAGAAGCAAATATTTGTAGGATGAATGAGAACTTACATATTCGTCATATGAGGAACGATTGGTATCACCATTCCTTGTATCGATGCCGAGACGGGGCTGCGGTTGCTGGACATGAACATGGCTGGATTGAGGGGGCTGTTGGGGGGTGGGGCTGCCCTCATGGTGGATTGAGGGGGTGCTGGGATGGGGCTGCTCTCTTGGTGGATTGAGGAGGCTACGGGATGGGGCTGCTCTCTTGGTGGATTGAGGGGGCTGCTGGGATGGGGCTGCTCTCATGGTGGATTGAGGGGGCTGCTTTGGGATAGGGCTGCTCTCATGGTGGATTGAGGGGGCTGCTTTGGGATGGGGCTGCTCTCATGGGGTCGGACCGAGGGCGTTGCTTGGACTTGGGAGGGTGTAGCATGCCTACGCATAGTCGGGTATTGACACTCATTAGATTGTTCTTCATATGTATCATCATCTTCCCGAAATCCAGCTTCAAGACATGTCCCAACAACATCATCTACAGACCTTGGGCTCTACAAACACACAAGATGGATTGTATGCACTAAAGATCGGACCTTGGGCTCTACAACATGATAGCCATGAATTATAGTATATTAGCCATGAATTAGAGAAGGTGTAAATGATTTACCACATGATGCCGTGAATTAGAGCCATTCTGAGAGATGTTTTCCATATTTGATCTTTCATGTGCTAATCTTTCCTCCAATAGTTGTTGTTCTAGCTCCATGATGTGATGTGATGTAAGTGATTTGGATTACTTACTCCAAGTATGGTTTTATGTTGCCATAGTTGAACAAAACATATCTATGAGCTTGCATCCAGGTCTTGTGGTCTATACTAAATGTGCATTTTCCAGTCAAGCCTTGCCCAATGGTACGGAAGAAAGGAGTTGTACTATCATCTTGGTCATTTCTAATTTGGCGGTAAATTTGTGTGTCACCATGTAGGTAGCGAGAACAAAGTGTAAGGCACTCGGTGAAATTAGACCACTCCATAATTGAACCCTCAGGATGACTTTTGGTACGTACAGAACCC
The DNA here is from genome assembly GCA_018135685.1 of Themeda triandra. Classification (NCBI taxonomy): domain Eukaryota; kingdom Viridiplantae; phylum Streptophyta; class Magnoliopsida; order Poales; family Poaceae; genus Themeda; species Themeda triandra. The sequence goes on along the minus strand of JAENPR010000218.1, from coordinate 508,114 downwards.
TTCAATCTCATGAGATACCTATACACATACACATAAATAATAGGCATGTTGGAAATGTTATACATTTAGTAGGTACACTTTTGTAATCACTAAGCAGCAATATATGCTATGATAGTTACCTCTCTACAGGCCACATGCTGCGAAAATGGACTGGACCAAACTATTTTAGCTTGGGCAGGAAGATGTACCATCAAGTGTACCATCATGTCAAAAAAAGATGGAAGGAATATAGCCTCAAGAAGGCTCAAGGTTTCAGCTATTTCAGCCTGTAGACTATCCATATCACTTGGTCGGATGATAGGGGCGAGAAAGTTTCTTGAAGAAATTACATATTCGAATCACTGCAGCACTGATCAAGTTTCTGGTAGTATCTTTCTCACAGCAATTGGTAGCAAGTCTTGTAGAATAATGTGGCTCTCATGACTCTTAAGCCCAAATACCTTCCTCTCATTCACATGTACATTATGGCTTATATTAGATGCGTAACCATCAGGAAACTTCACCCATTTTAGTATTTGGCAAAACAATTTCATCTCATCACTACTCATTGAGTACGGTGCAGGTGGCAAATAAAATTGGTCCTCTACTTCTACTGGGTGAAGATCACTTCTAATACCTAGTTCTTGAAGGTCTAAACGAGAGTTCAGATTATCCTTTGATTTTCCAACGGTACCCAAGAATGTGTTCAAGTAAGCTTTCACAAACATTTTTGCCTATGTGCATGAAGTCAAAATTATGTCGCAACATCAAATCTTTCCAATATGGAAGTTTGAACCAAACAGATCTTCTCTTGAAAATTACCAATGGTTCACCTTCCTCGCGTCTCTTGCGTGTTTGTTTCTTTCCAGATGGATCCTTGCCAAAACTAGTGCTAAGATCTTTAGTGCACTCCAAAATTTCCTCCCCGAGTGATCGGTACAGGTGCTGTCCTAAACTCGTACCACCAAATTTATCAAGATCAAACCTAAATGGGTGATTTTCATGCAAGAATCTTCGATGGCACATATAAATATTCTTGTTACCATTACCAAGTCCGAAGGATTACGTAAACAAATGGCAATCGGGACATGCTTTGCTTCACCGATGTCACAGATCCCGACACGTATCCTAGACCAGGGAAATCGGTAATAGTCCACAATATTGCTGCCCGCAATTGGAAGAACTCTCTCCTCGAAGCATCATAAGTTCTAACACCATTTTCAAACATATCTAACAAGTCATTGACAAGTGGCTCACAATACAGATTCATATCCATACCGGAGCCTCCTTACCAGGTATGAGAAAGGACAAAATGAAATTTGATTGCTTCATGCACATTGAAGGTGGAAAATTCAAGGGAATACGATATACCAGGCCAAATGTCAGTAGCTAACATTCTGCATTCTAAATGGATTAAAACCATCGGCGGCGAATGCTAGACGGATATTCCGACTATCTTCGAGAGAACTTTGGATGTTTCTTATCAAAGTCATCCCATAGAGGTGAATCTGCGGGGTGTCTTAGCGAGACCATCTTTTTTTCTCGCCTTCATCATGCCATCTTGTTAGACTAGCTGTTTTTGAGGACAAAAACAGCCTTTGGAGACATTTCTTTATTGGAAAGTAGCGTAGAACCTTCATAGGAACCCTATATGTATGTTTCCCATCTAGAGACTTCCTTCTGATTTCCACCGTGAAAGCTTACACTTTGGACATGAATCCAAATCTATGTTCCCCTTCCAATAGAGAATGCAATTGTTTTTGCGGGCATGAATACTAGTATACCCAATTCCTATGGTTTTCACCAATTTCTTAGCCTCATGAAAGGTTTTAGCTAGTGCTGAACCCTCAGGGAATGCATCATTAAGTAGCTCTAGTAGCAGGTTGAAAGATTTGTCAGACCATCCTCCAAGGAGTTTGAGGTGGAGCAATCTAATAATAAATCGAAGTTGTGTATATTTCTTGCAATTAGAGAACAATTCTTTGCTGTTTTCTGCAACTAACTTTTGAATAGCAACTAGCTCCTTACAAGGATCTGGAACAGAACTGTCCTCCTCATAATCTCTGTCCTCCTCATAATCTCCCCTATCATCTAAGCCAGCTAAGTCTCGAGCAAATCGGATATGTCATCATCTTCATTGGACACGTCCACACCCTCAACATCATCACCAGCAAAGTCTCCAAGATTCACACAAGGGGTAGCTTCTCCATGTAAATTCCATGTTCTATACCCTCTTAGGAACCCATCACATATCAAATGTTCACGGACCTCACTAGCCTCTTTCCAGAAAGAGTTGACACACTTTCTACATGGGCACAGTATCTTGCTACCAACAGCTGAGTTACTAAATGCAAAAGCTAAGAAACTGTCCACTCCTTGCAAATATGCCTTTTCGTGCCTACATGAAACTATTGTGTTAAAAGCCATTTTATATAGCTACATATAACGCTTTCACTATTTATGAAGCTACTATTTTTTACCTAGCATCATCATCAATCCAAGACTTATCCATCAATCACTGAGGGGAGAACAACAAGCTGTCCAAATCATATAATCCATGCATGAAACTTGGGGCACCACAAATTAATGGTTCTTAAAATAAGCACTCATGCAGACCGAAGAGAGGGAGAGAGCATCACCTTAAATCCACAAGAACGATGACAACTCCTGCTTGTTCGAAGGACACCGGATCTTAACTCGAGGACACCTCCCAGATCTTGACTCCTGGCTTCAGCACAATGACACCTCACAACTCCTACTACTCCCTCCTGTTTTTTTCATATCATATAGAGAAATCCCAACTGTTACCAAACATGTGTGTGTCCTCATCGAAGCAGATTAAGCAATGACGAAATGGCAAATGATATTTACCTTTGAATTTGATTAAGCAAGATATCGAAGTGTTGCCCTCCTGGTTGCTGCCTGCTCGATACAAGTGCTGGGGATTTGGGGCGCCAGGGAGGGGGAGCAGGGGCACTCGATGGGAACCGGCTTGGGCGGCGCGGAAGGGCCGCCCGATCCGGGCGGCGAGCCAAGGAGCCGCCGGACCGGCGACGAGCCGAGGGGCTGCGGACCGGGCGGCGAGCCGAGGGGCCGCCGGACCGGGCAGCGCGCGACGGGCCGCCGGACTGGGCGCGCGCCGGGAAGACGCCCGGGCAGCGCGATCCGGGGCCGGAGTCGGGCGTCGGGGCTGGGGTCGGGGGCTCGACGGGGCCGCGCGGCTGGGGTCGTGGGGAGGGACGCGCGCGGCTTGGGGTCGGGGCACGGGAGCCGCGCGGCTTGGAGTCGGGCGTCCGGAGTCGGGCGGCGGCGGGAGTCCGGAGTCGGGAAGGAGACGAGGCCGGGGAGTGGAAATACTTTTTTTCGATTGGGGATGCCTAGGTTTTCCAAAGACAAAGACAGAGAGAGAAGCTTCATATGACAAGTGGGCCTTTCCAAAAAATTTAGCGCCAATTAAGGTGGAGAAGGGCGCCATTCCATTTTACTCCTCCAAATTGTAGGCGGGAATCGAGGAAAGGGGCGCCCGGTCCAATCCAATATGCCGACCGACCGTCGGACCCGGTTCATGACATATAGCGACCGACCGTCGGCCCGTAATCTGAAATAAATTTTGCGACCGACCATTGGACGTTGAAATAAGATATAGCGACCGACCGTTTGTCACTAACCTATACCAACCGACCGTCCAACGCTATATCGGTATTTTTACCGACCATTTGTTAGACGCTACCTTGGGCTGTGGTATAGTGACAGGCTGTATATAGCACCTATTCCAAACGCATGGATGGGAGTGCTGGACTGGATATGTTTGCCCGAGATATATGAAAATGGTGAGTGGCGAAGTATCCAGGTATGCATGCAACACCTAGCAGGAAGTATCCAGGTATGCATGCAACACCTAGCAGTTCAAAACGTGTTAACAAAGTTTGACTGGCATGGATTACGACGCCCAACAGGAAAGAAAATCCAGTACAGGCCGGACTTGGCCACACAGAATTAAGCTAGTACTTGCTAGTATACGTAGCATGAAAATCATAATACTGGTAATGCGGTAGCACGTCTGGTGTACATACATCATCTAGGAAAAGGGCGGCCGTTACAGTTCGTTGTAGTGGCAAGGCAAGGCTCTTGGAAATATACCAATATAACATCCATGAACAATTGAACCTGACCGCTCCCCTGATGCATTGCTCTGCAGCCCGATCGGCAATTTGCGATGACCAATTATTCCTGTATACCTAAAAGCTAACGCGCTGGCGCCGACTTGGTCCGGCCAATGGTTTCGGTCCGCGGCCTGGCCCCGTCCAGGATGTTCTGCGGCACGGGCAGCGCGCCGCCCTGGGCCGCTTTGTGGAGGATGGGCACGTCGACGACGAGGCCCCAGAGCTTGGGCAGGAACTGCGCCGTGTAGACGACGTAGAGGAAGACGACGAGGGTGAGGACGATGATGTAGATGGAGGAGGACACCTGGCGGGTGCAGCCGGCGATGTAGGCGCCCATGAGGCCCGCCATGTCGAGCACGACGATGATCTCCAGCGCCTCCACCTTGGCCTCCGAGTGGTAGAAGGACTCGTTCATGAGGAGCACGATGATGACCACCGACGTCACGAACGCCGTCGAGTTGAAGTAGAAGAAGACGGTGTACCTCTTGGGGAACCGGGACTGGAGCACGGGCGTGCCGGCGACGTTCCCCTGCGCGTCGTCCTGCTGCCAGAAGCCGCCGGGCGGGTTGAGCCCGGCCTGGTACGTGACGGAGGCGGCCAGCACGGCGAGCACCATGAGCCAGCCGCGCATCTCCTTGAGCCACTTCTCGCGCTTCTTACCGGGGTCGCCGTCCTCCACGCCGGCGGGCCACTTGTGGCGGTGCAGGTACAGCACGCCGGTGTACGCTGGCGGCAGCGCAGCAGCGTCGGCGGTCAAAGCGCCGACGCCGTCAGCGGGGAGGGGCACGATGGGCGAGATGAGCACGCGAGTGGGCCTAGCATTGGCCGGAGGCGGCTCGGCCTCGTCCTCGTCGACCACACGTCGCAGACGGCGCCGGCCGGAAGTGGGTTGGAGGCAGCAGGGGGAGCCATGGGGATTTCCACGGACGACATGGAGATGGACATGGTGTGTGGAGATGATTTGTACAATTGTACTAGGTGGGAGTGGGAGTAGTGTGGCACTTTTTTGCTCGTGCGATCTACACTGTGTCCGAGCAGTTGTGGTGGGTGATTTGTCAATGATCATGCGCTGTTGGTGTGCCTTGGGGTCAAGTCTTTATCATGGATGGCAGGATGGGAATGGGACTATGAAAAGCACTGGAGTGCAAGCCTCTCGTTCATAGTTGACGAAGAACAGATGGGATGGGAACGGGACCAGACAACACTTCACCTCACCCACTTTTCTGTAATACTTGCTAGATTGACAAATCCAACCAATCAATTAACACACATTCTCACTTCTCAATGAACTTATTTTGTTTTTCAACACACATTTCTCACATCTCAGTGTAACTCTGTAACAAGAAATAGCTATATGCATTTATCGATATAGAAACTAAAATATTAATATATTCTCATTTCTAAAAAAGAGCCTATGCAAACTAAAATTAAAACAAGAGAGGAAGAATTAGCTAAAATGAATCTAAACAAATCGATACTAATGTGTTAGCTACAAGTGAAAATTAACAGGTCCAAACTAGGCCTAGTACACATTCGAAAAATAGAGATTTTTTATAGATATCAAATAAGTGTGTTTAGATTTGTTATGAGACATATTTTCATAGCACATTTCTTTAGTATTATAGATACTATTGATATTATATTTATGGTCGAAATATAGAACAACCAAAGACATAATTAGAACTGCATTTAGATAATGAAATTAGTAATTAGTATAACGGATACTCACATCGCTCGTAGGTCTTGCACACCATGTTCATGATACTATTACAACCAAACACTAGATCAATAAGGATCCACAAACCTAATTTATAATATATTTTTACAAAGACCTAATTTATAATAATAACTATGAAGCAAAAAGAGATCAGGATTCTATTTCTCTATCCACAGGCGAGATCATTCTTTTGATAAGAGGCAGACCCCATGTCCGAGAGTGGTGGCAGTGGCTGTTTTATTTTTTAAAAACTGGCTTCATATTCAACTGAAGTTTTTGGTGATTACAGCCCAAATCTTATAATAACACACTTCAAAGAAAATAAAATTACAATGTGGTCCTTGTAGAGTCCTCTCGACCTGCCTCCTTGTCGGTGGCCAAAGCATACTACTTGAAGCCAAACTCCTCTCCAGTGAAGAAGCATAATTTTTGCTGCCGTCTTGTGCAACACATCGATCTCGACCTGCTTTGTAACCGCTGCATGACCTAACTGGAAAAGATGGATATCAACCATCACATAGTCAAAGATTGAGGAACTTGATGCCTTAAGGACTACAGCTCCCAGCACACCGGAAGACGACGAACCTCAAAGGGGAACTCAACCACTAAATAAGGTGGGATCTAAAACAAAACTCGGTTTCTCCTCGAGTTGGTAGGCATGCCTTACAAATCTTCGGCCAGGGACGAAGAAGACGAGTAAGGGGCAGAACCTGATGCTGCCACCGCTCACAAAGTTGGGGAAGCCACCAGAGATGTTGGAGAGGCCCGCGCCTAAAGTCGACATGGCATCCTCATCACATCCCCGCTGTCAATCGCCAAAGTCGCAACAATATAGGAAGACAAGACCATGCCAGCATGCCTCAAAGTCGACATAGTCAAATACCTGTTATTGTCGCCTTCCGTGCAGGCAGGGGAAACCGGCGTACACGTCGTAGGAGCTTCGAGCAGGTACAACACCAGTACAAGGATCCACCCTACACCTCTGGCATGGATAAACCTAACCTTAACCCGCTTTTTGGAAAAATGCTAACCTACTTAAACCAAGTAGTGGGTATTGGGAGAAATAAAGTGGCAGCAGGGCAATTTCTTGACTTGGGCTTCATAAGTTTTTTAGTAAGACTTGGGCTTCGTAAGGTATAGAAGAAACATTAAAAATGTGCGGCCCAACATACAACGTTTTGGCCCAAATTGTCATCAACCGATAAAATGAACAAGGATTGGATTTTTGGCGACGCTCGCTTCCACGCCATCGATCCGACGTGCCCCCAAATTGATTTATTTTCCTACTTATATAGTTCATTGATTCTATTATTCATTTTTTTTTTTACTTTCATGGATATCAATATTGTTTCTATGAATCAAGATTTTTATTTATACTAGATGTTGTTTTCCTAAGAACATTTGTCTTTTGAAGGCAAAACATCTTATCTTGAACCTAGAACATTGCTAGTACTCAACAAAAGAAAAAAAAAATTATATCTTCATGTGACAAATATTTGTTAATAAAATTTTATCTAAATGTATCTAAGTGGGTCTTGTTTTGAAGAGCTTATAAACATGATGGTGCAACCAAACTTTAATGGAATCTCTATAGACCTACCTTGTTTTGACCTCTTAAAGCTCGGGAGACATATTGATTTTTCTTGGTGATAGTTTGAAGGCTTTCTCGGCCTATCCAAAGCTTAAAATATCTTTACTTATTGCCGGAGATATGGCTGAAACAAGGCTTGAAAACGAGCTTACAAAGAAGGCTCAAGTACGATTAGTGGGCGCTGACAGTTCGTGACAAAGAGATGGTTCTGGCCTAAGGGATGAAAGCAAGGTCACACCATTATGGAGAAGAGAAATTCTATCACGAAAGAGCTACACGCTTCATGCCCCCCTCTATGTGGAATTCCCTTTCTTCGTTTTTTGTAGACTCAGGAAAAACTGCTCTTTCTCAAGCTTGCTAAATATGAATTTGTTAAAACTTTCAAAAGATAATGCATGTGTGCTGATGTGAGCAAACTTAGGCCCATTTGGATCATTTTCAAAATCGGGATAGAAAATCCCTCAAACCCTTATATCATATCAAGCAGTCTAGATTATAGATGGATTTTGACTCAGAGATTTTTGGAATCTCCGAATTTAATAAAACTGCTGTGATTCCTTTATCGATTCTCAAAATCAGCTGGGATTCATACCTGGCACCTTATAATTCTTGCTTGGGATTCACTCGGTGTCCAGCGCCCTCAAATCCAAACGCATCCGGTTGCCACGTGCACCTCACTCCCTGAAGCAAGGCTCGAGCAGACTAACGCATGCATCTGTACTACGACCAAGTCGCGCTATAACGCGCATCCCATCACATTTGACATTACACACCGTCGAAACCTCAGAACCGCCAGCATCAACGACGGCCAAGGAACCACCTGTACATGATGCGCTCGCTCGCGCGGCGCCCAGTCCACTCGCGCTCCGTTTCTACCGGCGCCACTCTCCGTCTCAGTGTCTCATAAACTCTCCCGCAGATAGCTCTCGGAAGGGAAGGAGACGCTGATCCGATCGCGAGACGCGAATCGTGCAGTTGGATCAGATCACGCAGTGCGATCGAGTGACGACGAAGTTGTCGCGTCGCGTCGAGCATTAATCGAGATCGATCGAGAGGCGCGCGGCCGCAGCCTGCAGCCTGCAGCCTGCAGCGGCGGCGTTTATTGATTGGTGCTAGCGCGCGCGGCTGGGGGCCGCCATGGCCGGCTCCGCGTTCCCGGCTGTCGTCGTCTTGTCCCTCCTCGGCGCCGCCACTTTCCTCGTGGGCTCCGCGTCGGCGGCGTGGCACGCGCAGTCGTTCGTGGTCGGCGGCGAGCCGAGGGGGTGGAGCAAGCCCACGGCGCAAAACGAGGAGGGCTACAACCACTGGGCCGCCAAGAACCGCTTCCACGTCGGCGACTTCCTCCGTAAGTGCATCGATCGCATTCATTCATTTGATACGCGCGCATATGTGTATCTGCCATGCACGTTCACGTTGATGCGTGTTCCGATCCGCCGGCGGCTGCATGGATGCAGATTTCAAGTACGAGAAGAACGACTCGGTGCTGGTGGTGACCCGGGACGCGTACCAGCTGTGCGTCGTGGACAAGCCGACGCTGCACTTCGAGGGCGGGGACACGATGTTCCGGCTGGACCACAGCGGCTTCTTCTATTTCATCAGCGGCCTGTCGGGCAACTGCGACGCGGGGCAGCGGATGACCCTGCGCGTCATGGTGCCTCAGGAGCAGGACAGGCCCGGCGGCGCCCCGGCCCAGGCGCCCGACGCCGCGTTGCCGCCGGGCGCCGAGGACGACGAAGGCGGGTCGTACGATCCGCCTCCCGGCGCTCGTCGTCGTCCGTCCCCGCCAGGGTCCGGGTCCGGGTCCGGGGGCGGGTCGTCGTCTCCTGGCTCCGGCTCCGGCGGCTCCGCGTCGAGGCCGCCGCCGTATTTGGCGCCACGTCCCGATGGGAATAAGACCAGCGGCGCCGCTCGGTCTGCGCAAGACGCGTCGTCCTCGCCGCCGTCGATTCGTGGGCATCGCGCCCCTGGGGTAGTTGCTCTGGCCGCGCTGCTGATGCTGTTCTTGCCCGCTTGAGATGCATGGTTGGTTCGTACGTGTGTGCATCACGCATGGTACTAAGGTAGGCACTAGCTAGGGAATCGTTCGATCTCTTGTCAGGTGGCTGCGTGTTACGGCACTGAATGTTGCGCAATTGTTGTAACTTCGTCGTTTAACGGTCTAATTTATCGATCCGTTTCCTTCAATTTTTCATGAGGTGTCACCTCAGTCCATAAACTTTTAAAGTGTGTCATTACAGTGCTTAAACTTGATATGAGCTCAAACCAACACGATCGGCCTGTCGTAGTTATGCAATTAGGCCCCTGACTTTGTTTCATTACTGGTCCTCCTGATCCCTTTGCCCGACTCCTCCTATTGGTCGTGTCACGCGACTGTTCCTGTGCCCTCGCGTCACGCGACTGTTAGCGACTCGCCAACCTCGCGGTGGCGGCGCTACGCTGTCCCCTCGAGTTGCTGGCGAAGAAGACCGATCAGGGATCAAGAGTGCAGCGCGAACGTCCTTTGTTATCATGTTTATCTCTACGAACTTCGGCTATTGGACAGCAGCTATGTTCGTCTATTTCAGCTCGAACAAAAGACCGGGTTTGTATTTTACTTTTTTTTTCTCTGTTCCTTTCGAACGTCTCCTCACCCCACGTGAAAAGAAGGAAAGCACAGTGGTAAAAGTGAGAGAGAATTTGTTTTTTCATTTTAGTTTCTAAATTCAAAATCACCTAATGGCATTCCAACGGCAGCTTGAGTGAAACCTTGTTACGAGATGGCAACAGTGACGGACCTAGGATATTTGCATAGGGTATGCGACACAAAATTTTTGACATGTAATTCATGAAAATCATGTGTAAACAGTGGTAAAATTCGCAACATAATTCTTTATGCAAGCACCAAATAACACAATAAATGTTTTCTAGAACACGCTTATGCGCGTATTTCATAACACAGTAAATGTTAAATTCACTAAAGTACAATGTATATAGTTCAAATGCAATGTTACTAATTTGAATTTAGACATAAAAGAGACTTAATCATCCGAGTTTTTAGTCACTCATCTTCATCTACCTCTAAGAAAATATCCCCCTCAATAAATGTGACTAGAGTTAGTGTCATCTACATCAATTCCAATGAAATATTCACATGGTCTTACCAATTTATCAACATAATAACAAGAACAAAGAGCTAGTTATTTTTTGGCAATATATTTGGCAAACTATGAACCAATCTCTACTATATTAATCTCTACTATAACCAATACTTCTCAATCTAATCTTTTTTTTTCTTAGCCATATATAACATAGTAGCTGTTACCGGAGCCAGGGTATGCGGCCGACCACCCCAGGTCCGTCCCAGGCAAACCATGAAAGCACACCTCCGCTAATGACACACATAGGGGTCGTTTTGGGGTCAACAACAAGAGTAGAGTAAGGAAGTGAAAGAAAGAGAGAAGAGAGATTTCTTAACCACTAACATGTGGGTCTCACCATGTTTCAAAAAAAACATGTGGGTCTAACCACCTATAAAGGGAGATAATTTTTTCTCAATTTACTAAAGCACTTACTCCTCCATCCCACCAAAAAATGCAGAGGACTGGACACAGTTACCAATGCAACATGGCAAATTACTAGAATACCCCTATGAACTGATTTGATATGTCTGTAATCATTGCAAACGACCAGAATTGTGCAGTAGGAATTGCATCCAACTACAGCTGGTCCGAGAGAGATATTTTACATTACACAGATAGCACACATAAGATGACTCAGAGCAAATGCTTGCCTAACCCCAGTTTGTGGCTCATAATCAACCACTTGTCATAAAAAAATTTCCAAGTAATTTCTCGCCTATGCCACCCCTTGTCCCCTCATGGCCTCATATGACTGCAAGATACACAAGATCATCCAATCAGACCAAAATTCATTTTCATCATTAGGCATGCCCATAGATCTAAACATTGTTCTAAATCCTCATGGAGAACCCCCTACATAATCTTAATGAATAACCTGCATATGAGCAAGAAGATGAAATTTTGAGCTCTTAGATTGTGTTTTTTCATGGGATGGAGGGAGTATGCTCGGCAAACTTAGTTTTTTTCATTCTCCTATACAAGATTTTAAGAGAAGGAACATAAAGATGGAGATCGGTGTTGATCTTAAATACTATATCGACGTGGGTATTTTATTTGATAATCTTTGTCGGAAAAAATACAGTAGGCTTACTTTTTCAATCTTCTATACAAGGTTCTAAGAGATTTGGGAAAATGACAGAGATTGATGTTGATCCTAAATAGTTGTTCGGCTAATGTTTTTCATAATTGATTTTAGTTGTTTAACAGTGTTCTATGAGAGGAAATAAGCTGGCTAAAACACGTTGCTTATCGCTAAGGTATGTACCTAAGCAATTTATTCCTTCGGACACAAATTGAGGAATTGGCTATTCCAAGACCTTAGAGCATCTCCAACAACTCCTCAAATCCACTTGGTATTCTTATTATTTTGGCAAAAACACAAAAACACCTCTCCAACAACTTGGTAAATCCGCTTGGTATATTTTCCAACTTGGTAAACGGAGTCCCCGCGCGCCGTAGCGGTGTCTTCTTTGTCGCTACTGTCTACAAATAGGATGGAAATAGGATGGAAACTGATCTTCAGTGGCCGGCAAATCCTGCGGTCTCCATGCTTGGCGATAGGACATGAACCTCTCAAACCTGACTCAGAATGGATGGCCTGGCATCAACGCTGAATGGTGGTTTGCATGCTATTGTGCCGAAGACCGAAGGGACGAGATGCCGGTAGGGGAAGAGTCGCGCTGAGGAAGCTAGTAGCGCGAGGGCAGAAAAATTTTGGATCGGTACTAGTTGGCCTACCTTTTTTTATTTTTACCAAGTTGGAATAAGGAGTTGTTAGAGAGAGATCTTTTTTTCACTTGCCAAATAAAATACCAATTTGCTATAACTTAAGATATACCAAGTAATTTTTACCAAGTTGTTGGAGATGCTCTTACGAAAGAATTTGGTCCCTTCTTGTCTGTAGTGGTTCACTGTTTCATCAAATGGACAGTCACTTTCTCACAACTAAAGTAAACACAAAGTTCGTTTGGATCGGCTAAGACTAACTACTAGTCAGAAGTCTAAATTAGATGGAGTTGGCTACCTAGTTGACTAAAATAGATTAGTAGAAGTCTCAACTAAAATTTAGCATGTTTATTAGCCTCCCATTTGGATGGACTTGAACTAATATTGGCCAATTTTGGCTAGAAAATATTTAACCCTAGTATAAAAAAACAGGTCAATAAACTAGACGAAAGCTGAGAAACAAAAGATTCCTCGAAAGAAAAGTTGATAAGCTTAGTTATGATCTTGCTCATTTTCATGGAATAAAATTATTTTTTTACTGAAACATACGAGCAACGAGCTTTTCAAACAAGTTGATACTATTCCCACACCGGCAAAACAAAGAATGCATACTAAGATGCGTGCCAACCATATAATCTCAACTATAGAATTTGTACAAGTTAAAACGATTTAACTTTGATTAAATTTATAGTGAATTGCCATTTATGCCCCTTGACTAAATTTACAACGGAAATATGTTTTGTAATTAATTTAATGATACTTATTGTGTATCATAGAAATTAGTAGTTTTGTATAGTTTCAATTAAACTTTAAATTATTTAGAAAAAACGATAATCATCATGGTGTTTACATGTACATTTACGTAAAATGGTGAAACAGAAACGTCTTTATTTTTCGTTTACGTAGAGCCATCTTTCCGCCTTCGTAGTTCACGTCACGGGGCCGTCGAGTCTGACCATCCCGTCCCGTCCACCCCGCCGCGCCGCAAGGCTTCGCACTTCCCCATCCCGCCGCACCGCCAATGGCTTCGCGCCTCCGCCTCGTCGGCCCGACCCCGACCCCAAGCACAGACGCGGACTCCGCCGAGAACCCGGGCATCTCCGGCAAGGCGTCGGGGGAGGGGGAGCGAGTGGGAGACGCGAAGACGCCGGAGCCGCCGCGGCGGGAGGTGACGGACCTTGGCGGCGGCAGCGAGGTGGTCTACATCCCCAGGTTCGTGGCCCGGGAGACGGCGTGGGAGTGGTTCGACTACCTCGACAAGAACATCCCCTGGACGCGCCCCGAAATCCGCGTCTTCGGCCGCTCTGCCCAACAGGTCCGTGCCGCCTCCTTTAGCCATTTCTTGCGCTGTGCTCGGAGGTTGTTTGCATTGGACCGACCGGTAGCGGTAGGCCTGGTATTTAGGCGAAACCAAGTGCTAATGTTGCAAGAAGGGGATACTCCGTACATATTACGACGGTGAGCTTGATCCCTGACCAGATCTTTGCCTTTGGGCGGTATTGCCTTATTGGTTCTGGCTCTGGGTAGCAATGTATTAGCTTTGAGCCTATAACAATCTGATAACACCAGGGGCTAGAGGCTGAACCATTTGGTTTTGTGTCAGTGCACTGGGTTGGGGTTTTGGAACTTTTGCTCCAAATGAAACTTAAGTTATATGAACCAGTTGCAATTCATGTAAATTTGAAACCAAGCATTGTCATATCATAGTTCATCAAACTGAAGTTTACATCAGTCACAAGCAGGGGCTCACAACTCAATAACTCATAAACGCTAGTGCCAACCAGTAGTAGAACAAGGTGAGTTTTTAAAAAAAAAAATATATATATATGGCTGAGAGCTCTGCCTTTCAATTAAGAGGGGAAATGAGTTTTAAAAACAATAAAGACCGGGGCTAACTCAAGAGGCCCTGCACACGCCCCAAATAGCCACCATGGTGCCCCACTCAAAAGGCACCAAACCAGCCCCACTCAAAAGGCACCAAACCAAACTGTAAATTATACTGAAACAAGTGTCCATTTCCTTAGCTTGAATTCGTCTTTTACTTGCATAGCCACTTGTTGTGCTCTCAGGAAGCGGTTGTCAAAAATTCATTGATTCCGTTCGTTCCATAGATTCCACATGACGTAAATGGCCAAGCCATTGAAATGCCACCTTTGCTCTTTTTCAACCTTTTGTGTCGTTGCTTCCCATCAAGAGCTTATGGACGATGAATCGTTCACATGTTGGATCAGAATAGTGTCAAAGTGTTCCCTGACGCCAAACAAGTTTGGCAAAAGGGCCGTGGAGGCACAGGTGTAGGCCGGTTTCAAGTGGCCCATTGCACAAAACACAACAGTGCTGGTGAAGCCATCCCCTTGAAGCCATTTATCGGCCGTGCGAATTTTGCTATGTATGAGCGTCCACGCAAACAACTCACAATTGTTTTCTGTCTGAGCTTTCCAAATTAGGTTTGGCTTGTATCTTCTATATATGAGAGGCTAGAGGGTGCAAATCATATGTAGGGCCACTGTGACAAAAGTCTGTATCAATACAGCTTACTGGTAGGACCCCTTGCCAACCATGCTAAGGGCATTTTGGTATTGTTACAGAAACAAATGGACAAAAGGTGGGTCTTCAGCTGAACTTCATTGGCAGAAGAGATGGACATTAGTAGAGTAGCAAAAAGAGATGTGTGGTTTTTTATTGCTGAAGAGAGAATTTATTTTGCATTAGTTGGGGAAGCAAACTTTTATCTAATGTTAGAGCATGTTTGGAAGACAGGTTTTCAAGTCAAAACCCTTGTAAAATACAGGTTGGAAAAAATTTCACCCTGCTCTCAAAAAAGCTGTTTGGATGACCGGTGAAGGTACTAATTTTACCCTTGTTTCTTGTCAAACCAACCGGGTAAAAAAATCTGCTGCGGAGATAACCAAAAAAATACGACAGATATCGGGCTCGCCTTGCCTGCCCTCACCCATCACTCCGTCAGTTCGTCATTTGACTCACCCATGCCGATGGTGGCATCACTACTCTTTCTGTCCCTCTATTGTCCCTCTCGACCACCTAATCCAGAGAGATTGAGAATGATTAGACACCACCGGAAAGCCCTCATAGTGTATGCTGCCTGTCTCCGCCTTCTCCCTATCCTCATGCTCCCATGCTCCGCGATGGTGGATTCTTGAAGGAACTGGCGGCATGGTCCAATTGGAGAAGCAACACGGGTGTGGTTGAAGGGCCATATGGAGCCAAAGCAGAAAAACCATCATTTTCGGTTGCCAAGCTCGTCAAAGGCGGATGAAGATATCTGGATGGCAGTGCAGAGATGCATACTGCCTATCTGCCTTGTGCCCCATCTCCAAATCTGGACGGCGGTGCAGAGATGCAGATGCAATGTATAATGTTTGCCATTGGTAACCAAGTAGCCCATTGATGCTTTGATCTGAAATTTAGCCCTCAAATTTGACTGTTGATCTAAAATTTATTCATCAGGTTTGCTCCAATTCAGTGCCCTGTTTTCAAATTTCACTGTTTGCACAACGCTCAAGCTTATTGTGATGCAATGGTAATCCATTCGTTAACTGAAAGCAAATAGTCGTATACTGCCTACCCGAACAACTTTCCTTGGGAAAATTATACCCTGTATTCCAGAGGTTTTCTTGTGGAAAATACAGGTGTAATGCAATTACAAATTGTAATTTTTGTAGGAAGCCACTAATCCTGGTATCTCTAACTCTTGCTTTTTCTGCAGCCTAGAGATGTGTGCTATGTTGCAGATGAAGGGTTAACAGTTTTGAAATATAGTGGTCATCAGCCTCATGCACATTCTTGGGATGAATTCCCCATGCTCAAGGACATCTTGAAAGTGGTAAGGACTGTTCCATAGATACTCTTCATATTGTTACTGTAACTGGTAAAAACTATCTGGCAGACTGGTACTGTACTTGGTAGTTATCATCTAGTTTGTGTTTGACAACTCCTCTACTTGCAAAAACAGTAGGATCGCCATAGCAAGATATCAGAATTCATCACTTGTGATTTGCTGATTCATTAATGTCCATTAGGTCCATGAAGCCCTTCCCGGGAGCTATTTTAACAGCTTGCTCCTGAACAGATACAAGACAGGTTCAGACTATGTTTCATGGCATGCTGATGATGAGCCCCTCTACGGGCAAACTCCAGAGATAGCATCTGTTACCTTTGGGTGTGAACGCGACTTCTTACTAAGGAAGAAGCCTACCAAATCGCAAGGTACGGTCCAAGGATTTTGTTATCATAGCAGCTATAAACATCTACCAGCCACTTCTGGATCTGGAGAAGCTGGTCAAAAGCGACTGAAGGTAGTTGCATCTCAAAAGCAGCATTCTTTTCTTCTGAAGCATGGCTCGCTGCTTGTGATGAGAGGCTACACCCAGCGGGACTGGCAACACTCGGTTCCGAAGCGAGCCAAAGCGAGCTCACCAAGGATAAATCTGACTTTCAGGCATGTACTGTCTTAAACAATCTTAGCTGGGAAGTTTGTTCTTGCTCACTTCAATGTTTTGCGGCAATGTATGATATGATGAACATCACGAGATCAACGCACTTCACACGTGGGCTCGAGCAAGTGAAAGCTAACATGTTATGCAATTTCTGTTTGTTGCGAGTAATTTGCGAGCAAGTGAAAGAGAGACGCAATGCAAGTAGCAGAAGAACTCGTCGTTCATTCCATTGATCACTAGGGTATTTATGTACAGTAGGAGGAGAGGTTACGAGGAAGATACTCTCCCGTTACACAACCAGACCTGAGGAGAAATCCAATGATACGGTTGAGATCATCCCGTTCGAAAGATATTTGTACCACTATCGCTACACAGCTATGAACGCAGACAGGAAACACTGACCTCTTTGTTTGGGAACAAAAGGAAGTTGCGTCTGTACGGACATACGGTCCACGTGCACTTCAGATCTAAAAATAAAATGTGATGCATATCTCCTTGAATTCAGAATAGCACTGCCTCAACAAAAGCTCAAGAATACATTTATTATTATGATTGTTATTACTGAACCGATTTTCTGACCAAACCACGTAAGTCTCCGGAACAATTCTTTTTAGCGGGGGAGGGGCGTTCGGTCGGGATGGTCAGGTGACCAAACTCTGGAAACGGAGGTCCCGGGTGGCGCGCTCGCGGGGACGTGACGACACCGGCCAGATTATTCTGGTCCCCTAATTAAGCTTCCTAATGAAGCCGGAGGGTAACCCCGCCTCTGCCCTCTTTTTTCAATTCTTTTTAGCGTGTTGATTTTTATGCTCTAAAGCCAAGTTGACACATCACTTGCATTGCCGGCAAGCTGCAACTCCTGCAACACACCTTTACCATAACGTCTCGTGGATTGTTCGGCTAAACTAAAAAGAAATACAAAATTAATGCATCGATTGTGCCAATACTACAAACATATTCGCTAGAACTCATTAGCTATAGTATAGTGTTTTTCTCTCACAACAAAACAACATCTGCCGCATAAACCATCAGCTGAGCAGCCCGTAAATCCCCAGCATCAGATTCTAGATCCAAAGAACTAGGGCAATCGAACGGGGGGCCAAAATTTGGATGCCCACAGCTAGTTTTACAAGTGTCACTGGTTTATTGCCTACAACATTTCTACAAGAGTTTAACGACAAAGCACTAGGTCCTGCAAAACAGCTAACAGATATGTTACATAACCTCTGACCCTCTCCAAGATATACAAGACAGCCCGGGGATGCCATGCCATAGCTTAATGGGCAACATGTGCCCGCTTCTAATAACATTACAAACAAATCCTATTCCACTGTTCTATACTAACGTGTTGCTATCGAAACAAACATTTCCTACATTACAACTGTCAATTGCAAGGGGTCAATCAATGAGATATCCACATTCCCGAACGCCTGCCTGTAAAATCTGCATCCTACTATGAATGGTCAGCTGAGAAAGCAAGATTATGTTGCTTTTGCTGTACGTTTTTTCCACACGCTCTGCACATTCAACACGAAGCAAATTGGTGAGAATCTTCAATCAAAACATGAGAAGATTCAGTTCAGTATCGACATTGAAACAGAGGTTAGGTTTGGAACACAGAATGCACTCACCAGCGTTTCGTTGTCCGATGCCTCCTTGTTGCTCAAAGTATGGTCATCCAGCTTTTCCACATCTTTGGACTCCTTTCCTGCCTTCCCTTTCGTTCCAACATCTTTTGAGTCCTTCCCTGCCTTCTCCTTCACTTCCGCGCCTTTGGACTCTTTCCCTGCCTTCTCTTTTATTTTTACATATTTTGAGTCCTTCACAGGTTTCTCTTTCACTTCCACATCTTTGGATTCTTTTCCTGCCTTCTCTTTCATTTTTACATCTTTGGTCTTCTCTTTCACTTCCAGGTCTTTGGAGTCCTTCCCCGCCTTCTCTTTCGTTTCCATGTCTTTGGAGTCCTTCCCTGCCTTCTCTTTCGTTTCCACGTCTTTGGAGTCCTTCCCTGCCTTCTCTTTTGTTTCCACGCCTTTGGAATCCTTCCTTGACTTATCTTTTATTTCCATGCCTTTGGAGTCCTTCCCTGACTTCTCTTTTGTTTTCACATCTTTAGAGTCTTTTCTGGCCTTCTCTTTCTCAGCTGAGCTAACTACTTCCTCCATGTGGTCATCTGCGGTACAAAAGAACACATTAGGCTCACCTATGACGAAGAAATTCATATCGTGAAAACAACAGGCTCATACAATCAGTGATAAAGCAATCATACCAGAGTTTACATCTTTGTCAACATCTGAGTGAGCAAGGGAACTGGATGAATCTGAATCATTACCACCAGCTCCACTACCCTCTTCGACAGAATTGTTTCTTCCTGCAGTCTTTCTTCTTTTGTTCTTTGGTTGCCCTTTCTTCTTTGGAGGTAAGGACCTATGAAGACAGTAAACAGATGGATTGCACCATGGTTACGAAACTCAATCATTAAAACATTTCAAATCCATACTGGCTCACCTCTTTTTTGACTTCGGTTGGCTAGGCGGAGACTTGCTGCTGCTATTTCTCTCCAGTGCTCTGCAAGGTGACTAGGTGTCAATAGTTTATAAATGACATCACATGTTACTATACATATGCAATACTAAATTTATGTTGTTATTTATATATGTTAATCCAGTGCTGTGCATGGGCTTGTTTCTTAGCTAACAATAGTGGCACATCTTACCTTCCTTGGTTTGTCCCAAGATGATCCTTCTTTTGCTTCTGCAATATTGAGTAAACAAAAATGAGTCAACAGTATCTTCTACATTGAAAAAGAAAAGGAAAACATTAAAAATACTCCACCTTCACTGATGAGTCATTACTTTCAACCAGTGTCCACTTCTCTTTAGCCAAGGTAAGCACTTCAACATCTCCGTCATCATATAGCACCTATTAAGGTAAGTAAAATCATATAAAGTATAAGTACATCCACTGTGTCTACAAATTTCTAACGGTTTGGACTGAAATTATCATCTCTATAACTTCCACGAGTTGAAATGGCATTGAGTTGCTACTGTGAGCCCAAGCACTCAGTCCAGTGGTATAAACAGACAATACTAAAGTTATACCAGTGGTTCAGTATTTTTCAGCTTTTGGAAAGGTAACCTACAGCATAAATACACACTGCTAAAGCACAGCTGCTTGGTATTGGTGATTTGCAGGTGGCTTAAATAGCAGCAGCTAATTGTCATTTTGTACTTGAAAAATCCTTTGCACAATCATCAAGTGAGGGCAGGTAATGGTACAAAGAAATGAAATTGTGTTTTTTCTCAAACAACACAGGAGACCTATGAGTGTCATTTCATTAGGCAAAGAGAAGTACAAGAAGCTACAGATACGGTGTTTTGTATACTATTTTTAGATTTAAAATTTAAAATGATCAAATACACACTGTGCTACTTAATGGAAATATTTTCTTAAACATGCTTAATCGAAGTATTCATTTGTAAGCTTCAAAACATCAAATATTTATCTAAAATATTCGATTTTAAAATTTCTGTGGAGATAACATTTTAGCTGAGATAGATTGAAACGTACAAAAGTGTTACATAGGCAATAAACAACAAAGACACTACATAGCAAACACTATAAAGGAACCAGATGTTTGCAATAGTTTCAGATGCCACAAGTCATTACAATAATCATGATTTAAAACACAAGTATAAATTAATATTCTGTCACTAAAATTTTTAAGCAACAACAGTAGTCCATTTAATAAAAATACATGACAGACCAGAAAAAGTCAATTTTCAAGCAACAACAGTAGTACCTACCCAACACATTTAACAACAATCCAAGGCAGACTGGAAAAAGCCATTACATTTACAAATACTCAGTTGCATTCACCAACATAGAAAGTGTCCAAACACAAGTAAACTGTTCTTTACGGTCGTATAAAACAGTAAAGATGGATGAAACAAAATACAGAGAATTAACTAGTAAAGCATCATTTGGGGGAGCTTACCGTATGTTTTTTCTTGGATGGATCGTACGATTGCACGGCACCTTCATAAAATCTAATCAAAAAAAAAAACAACTTAAATCAACCCCACCTTCAGTAATAAACTAATAGCAATAACATAAGTACAGATAACAATAACATTTACAAGAACATACCTCTTATCCATAGGCCACCAAACTTTTATTCGGTGTCCTATCAAGCCTTTACCGCTCGAGTCATGTGTTGCGCACTGCAGGAATAAACACATTCTTAGCAGCCACAAGACAGTAGAAGGAAAATTGTTTGCACAAATTTGAATATGGCCAAGAATATATATGCTTTCCTTCCAATGATTGACATGATTTGCACAAAAGCTGTGGCTAACGCAATGGGCTATAGAATAGAATTATAATCAATCAATCATTACCTTTACTAAACCAGAAACTGGTTTTGACTTCTGCCTTTTGAGTGACCCATTTAGACTTCTCGGTTCATCAACAGTACTCTTAGTACTGTCTGCATCAGCAGACTTCTGAAAAGGTTGAATAAGAATTGAAAAAATCATAAACTAAACCTCAAAAGTTTTGTTGATACATAGATACCATAGCGACGTAAGTAATACCTTTGGGACACTGTTCGAAGTATCAATATGGGATTTCTTCGCACTCTTATTTCCTTTAGATACAGGGGTTTTAGTGCTAGGAGATGCTAACAGTTCCGTATCAGTTGAATCATCTCTGTTTTTCTCCAATTTAGTTTCCAAGGAGATACTCGTCCTCTCTGTGTTAGGAGTACGTAGTAGATGCTCATCACTGTTTTTACTACCTTTCACTGAATGCGGTCTACTCTTAGAAACTGATCTTTTGCGTTTAGGTGAAGAAAAATCGAGTGGTTTCTTGTTACTATCTGTCTGATGCTTCTTAGGCTTGCCCTTTGGTGATTTCTCTAAATCTTCTTGGTTGTTCAAGTTAATTTCTCTTACTAAACCCAGGACATCATCATCATCCCCTGCATTTACTGAACTACCAGATGGTGCCGTCTGCTTTTTCCCCGCCTTCATTTCTCCTCGCGATTTAAGGAGTTTGACAATCTTCCCAAGAGGAACTTCATTTCCAAATTCATCAGTCACATCAATAAGCATCTTTTGTTTGGGAGATTCAACCTGGAAATACATTAAAAAAACAAAATAGTGCAGTTGAGACAACAGATAAAGAAAGCTGAGCTGTATCAGCAACTTATTATGCATTAAATACCTTATCCATGTTTGCAGTCATTACAGCCTCAAAATGAGCCAGTACTTTCTCACATCCCGGCCAAATCTGCTCATGGTTCTCCTGCATAATATTACATAACTATCAATACCAGAAGCCTTATGAACTATCAAGCAGTTATTTCAAGATTTGTAGGAGCACACACCACAAAATTTTCATTTTGGTTATCCTGAAGCGGCGCATAAAGATGAGCAGGCAATGGAACTGTTTGAGCTTCTGATAAACTCGTTTGGTCTTGGCATGCCCTTTTCGCAATAAGAGTACCAAGATCACATATAGCACACAGAGTCTGGAAACAGCATATAAGATAAGAACATTATAAGTCACATTAGTAGCAATGATCATGTACAGCAACCCAGATGAAGAGAAAGCACAGCCAAAACACATTTTTACCTTGGTCTTATTTCCATCAACCACATCCTGTGAAGATTTGATACTTTTGAATATAGATATTATTGTACTGAAGCTGTCCTTTTTCATGCCTGGAACACTATGTTGCAAACCTTCTTCCCCCAGGAGGATTGAAAGAATCAGGTATAGCCGCCTGGAAAAAGTTTTTTCATCATAACTATATATGCATGTAGAACCACAGGCTATTTCAGCTACAAGGTTAAACACATTTTAGTTCCTTAGCCCAATGCTTCCACACTTTACAAAGTAAACTACAATGGACCTTACATTAACAGTCAATGGTGCATCATTAGGAATAACCCACATACCCACAATGCAACCTTTTAGCAACTATGTGGGATTTGGTTGGCCCATGCCAAGCAAATCCTTCACAATATTGAAAACCATTTTAGGGCCAACAATTACCCTATTGTCAAAATGCACAATTTGTTGACACCGAAATGATGTCATATGTATAAGCAGCCCATCAACATTCTAAAGGCAAGCAATGTTCAAGCATGATATCAAAAAATTGAATAGAATAATATTATGACGATAACAAACTAGAAAATAAAGCTATTACCAGATACCAGTAAATTGCACCGAATCCATGTAACATACTTCAA
The DNA here is from genome assembly GCA_018135685.1 of Themeda triandra. NCBI lineage: Eukaryota > Viridiplantae > Streptophyta > Magnoliopsida > Poales > Poaceae > Themeda > Themeda triandra. Next base: position 485,103 of record JAENPR010000218.1, on the reverse strand, counting down.
AGCAAGGGTGCAGATTATGAAATATATTATTTTTGAACAAGACAAGTAAATTCATGATAACATGAGAGCAGCACAGGATGAGCTATATTAGATACCAGTAAATTGGACCAAATGCTTTGACATTTTCATGTTCTTCGATGTCTGGGGATGAAGGATCATGAGCAAGGGCATGAACCAAAAAGGAAATTATATATTCTGGGTAAGCCGTCCGCAAATTCATATCTGCTTGCACTGAAAGTTGGCGCATCTTAACTTGTTGGCATATCTGAACCACTTCAGTCAGATTGTGCTTGAACTGAGAAATGCATGGAAACAAGATAAAGTAAAAATGAGACCCAATTGATTATCTTTCAAATAGAATCAGTTTGTAGGCTTGTTAACAATATGAACCTCTTCGTACTGCGGGGCGTGATAATCATTAACACCAAACATGAAGGCGCAAGCATATTTTGCATCCAAGGCCCTTTCCTTGATATATTGAAGTACTTTACAAAGAAATAATTTCCTCACCTGAGGAAAATCATCCTGGAAAAGAATAGAAATATGAATCTACAAAGATGGGGACATAATATGAAAGAGAACAATTGCATTCAAAAAAATACAAATGAGAACAACGAGGAAGCATGCCAAGCAGCATTGTCCCAAGGAAATACCTGTGAAATCCTCAAAGTCAAATAAAATACATCAACAGGCACTTTATGGTCCCATTGTTTTGATAAGCGGAGAACAGCTTTTGCTGCTGCAAGCCTCAAATGGGCCTTATCAACAGCACTGCAGCAATACAAAATATTTAATATTTTACAGTGCATAATGTCCACATCACAATTGAAGGCTATGTATCTACTGGTACCTTGAGACCATATTTGGAGATATATCACCATACGTAAGAATATTCTTCAGAATATCAATTAACTTCTCTATTCCTGGCTGTGCGTGAGCATCTTTGGAAGGTAGATAGCTCTTCACCAAAGTTTTGATGCCATAAATCTGCAAAATAAAATAAAACAGGAGACATAACCAACAGTCAAGGGCCATTGATGGTTGGATTGTAAGTAGAATACCGTAATTTCACTGACCTTTAGCAAACAATTCTGTGTACTATCACCCCATTCAGATTTATTAGAAGAATTTTGAACCATATCCTGTGGGCATTTGGAAATGTGATGACAATGGTATAAAATAGAATCAGGAATTTAAAGAGAGCAAGTCTTACATCATTGCACTCAAGAATTTTTTTGGTTATGAAACTTATTATCTCTTCTTTCCGTGTTTCAAAAATTGGCATTGCTATCTGCGCTATACAACCCAAAGATTGCAAGATAGATGGTATATTCACTTTCTTCTCTTCCAACAAATCCACAAGCCTCTACAAGGTTGCAAATGAAACAAATGATTAAATAATGTACTTGAGCTGCCAATAGCATATGCTATGGGAAAATAGTAACAGAAGGAATTAAGTTTGCAACTGATACCTTGTAAAGAACAGATAGTGACATAAGACCATCATCTTTTGTAATGGCAGCAAGTGCATGAACAGAGTATTTAGCCTGCTTCCGTGTACCCTCTAAGCATAAACGCTCTAATAGAAGATCAAGGGAACTGAAATAGAAGCCACATCAATTTAGTTACATAACCTTAGTAGTTACTATCAAGACAGATCATAGGACCAAAAAACAAGATGCTCTTAAGAAGCTGCACCTTGTTGAGGCTAGCTGTTCACGAATATTGCCACCAGCCTTCGATAACACATGTGCAATACCCTCTTTAAGCACTTCATTATCCTCTTTCAGGAGTTCAACAATGTCTTCTTCAAGTCCAGACAAAAGAGACGGAAAGAAACTAGATATTGCCTGCACAAAGAACGGATTAAGAGGGCAGAAGCATTAAAACAATATTTGAACGAAGAGACATCACAGTACATTGAAGATGCAAGTACTTCCACTAATAAACCATCATTGTCCTTGCAGAGGTCTTTTTATATAAATACAAGGTTACGAGAAATATAGTCAGTGATGTTAGGTGATGCTATGAGAATTGTGTTATGTTCAGGAATTGGGTGAAGTGAGAGAAGTGTCAGCGCTGGGTGCAAGTGCCCAGGAGCAGCATGAATTTTCCATTCCAATCATTCTTCCAATAAATGTATAGAGATGCTACTTGAAACCCAGGAAGGCCCTTTTTTAAGACCCAGGGTTTGAACCCTGGTTGGTGGCATCACAACTGCACACCCTACCACCACAACCACACTACCAGTGGCAATCCCTGACAAGCTCAAACTTCCTTTAGCTCATCCCAGTTAATTTAATGTGCAAGCTAACCAACATGTTACAAGACTGAGACCCATGCATCATAACATTTTTCAACAGTTTTTAACTATCATCAGCAACTCCATTACCAGATCATCCATCCATGTATATCTTTAGAGATTGTACACGGATGTATCATGAGACATTTCAATTAATGCCAGTCCTCAGTAAACCAAATAGAGGGATAGAAAGCCACATCTTAAACCCAAGATTGAAGACCATTCACCATAACAAGAGTTTTTGGCTCATGAATTCATATGTGCACATGTTACAAATTATGTTAATGCATATGCAACCATCATGTGTATTCGAAAATATAAATGATTAAACGCCCTAGGCCTTTGTCATCAGCCATCACCAAATAAAAAAAAGAAAAACCCTTCGTTACTGATAACCATGCCACACGGCAGGCTATCTTACCATGGAAAGCTACAAGTGTAGTTAATTCTAATTTCTAAACTTTTGTGACTTATCTCACTGTACCCTATCTTTTATATAACTATTCTGTCATAAATCAATTGCCTACCTTTTAGCTACAATGTCTCTAAAGCATCAGACTAAACAAACAAATTGACCTCATGAGTTCAAACATTCAAGAAATACAGAAGTTATTCGACTTTCCTGATAACAAAAATATGAACAAACGAATAATTCATTACAAAACAGTGTGGCCAATATGTTGTGATTCAGGAAAACATCTTACCGTTAGAAGATTCATGCATGATGAGATGAGTTTTGTATTCCCAGAAGTCTTATTTTCAGAAGCTTCTGAAAGGATCTCTTTTGCATACTCCTTGTTTACAAGTAAATATGAACATCTCATTGTCAATGTGCCAACAAAATTATAAAGCACATGTTTTTCACCAAGTATCTTAAGCAAATCTGCCTGCAGATTACATGTCAATTAAACTGTCTTAGTATGGCATATTCAGAGAACAAGTCAAACAGGTAAAATTATCGAAAATGTCTTTGACCACTAGCATAATATACACAGGTTAACAACTACTACTCTGTTCAAATTTATAGGTCGTTTTGGTTTTTCTGGATACACAGCTTTTATTGCGTATCTAGACTAGACATATCGTATATCTAGGTGCGTAGCAAAGGCTATATACCTAGAAAAAGACAGAACTACCTATAATATGGGACTGTTAGCTTGCAAACATCTCGCTCCTCAGTAGCAATTGATGAAACAAATGCAATGAAAAGCAGCAAAAGCTTGAATCAGGAACAGGCCAGAGGCACCTTTTTCTCAGTTTTTCCTTTCTATTTTACATGTAGATTTAGGAACATAACAATAAGATGCATGAAATAGAAGGTACCCGAAGAGACCAAGCTTTCTCGAATGTAGTTGAACAATTAAGCAGGCTAGTGAATATATTCCAGACATCAGCATCTTTTAGCTGATGAAGCGTATTCAAGTTCTCCTCACACTTTGCGGAGTCACTGAATAAGCGAGAGATGCTCCGGAAACATCCAGAGATTCTTTTTTGCAGATCAGGGGCATCTTCCTGCATTAAAAAAGGAATTAACAAGGTAGCCAAATCAATCACACAGTGACTTTGCAATACATTCAAGATTCAAACTGACCTGGCTTAGTTGCCGAAGAGATATGTATTTCAGCATTTCTTGTTGCAGTCTGATATTAAAAGGGGGACATATGCATATCAAAACCATTTTCAGAAAGAGCTCAACATTAATGTACACAATCTATTGACAGAAGAACAGACCTTTGCTTTTGCAGGAGAATTTGTTCAAGAGCTTTCATCTCAACTTTATCAAAGTATGTCGCAGCTGTAACCCAGTGTTTCACTCTTCCCTTCATTGGAAACTCTGGTGGGAACAATGAACCAGACAAAATAGAGTCGATTGACTCTGGCCTGCAACAAATAAAGCAACCAAATGGGCGATCTCATAAGCTTACGCTCCATTACACAAATAACACAATAACAGTAGGGATCTCCCCTACCGCATTTCACATGTCTAACTGGTAAGAAAGGGCAACCAGGATCTCTGAACAATATGGCAGGGGATTTAATTTAATTCGTTGATCTTTGGTGGTATGGTGGATGTGGAATCATGGAAATGTTGCACCTTTGAGGGTGAAGAACTCAATTTCAAAAATAAAATCATGCAGTATAGTCACCCTAGGCGTGGTGGTAAGCATGGAAGCCACACGCACATAAACGACAAACAGATACCGCAATTTGAATAATGGAACAAGAACAAGTACAAAAAGGCATACAAATTACTCTTGAATAAATTAGCTTGTTTGGAAACCTAGCGCATTTTGCTGCAGTAAGTTATAGCAAAGTGCGGCAAAACAACTTTTGAGGTGACAAAATCAGGCACCACAATCAGACTTGAGTTAGCTAGGAAATGTGTCTATCAGTCTATCACAGATGGACTAGGTGATCAGAAACTGTGGCATGCCACAATTTAATGGGGCCAAATGATATGACAAGAAAAAATATGGACAGACAATAGTCATGGCTTACCTAAAATCTTTGTCATAAAGACATCTTAATATTTTTCCAGGTATCCACTCAAAATCATCAGAATTTGTTGAGTTATCAGAACCCCTCTGGCAGTATAGCTTGTAAATATCTGCTAACCTCTCCATGGTATAGCACTTCACAGCCAGCTGCATTTTTTAACAAGAATACAGATACTTTGAAGTAACCATACAGATGAAAATAAACAAGGAAAACAGACACGTATGGAGAATAGGAAAGAAAAACTAACCGATTTGTCTCGGACACGCTCTGCTACTACTTTAATTGTATCAACTGGAATAGCATCAGGAGAATGGGTAGCTACTTCACAAAGTGCAGCCACCACTCCCTTCCGCACATTTTCTTCATAATCCAACAATCTGTCACAAAGTGCCTCTGCCAGTAAGACAGCCATCAGTACAGGCACAATTTATTGACCAGTCAAATCAAATCAACAACTACGGAGGGAAAGCTCCTTACTGATGATTTCTGGAGCTTCAGCTCGGGAAGGATTTGATATTAGACATCTCTTCAAATACTCAACCACAGAAATACGGATTTCAACAACTCTATCAGTCAGTCTCTTGAGAAACTCTGCGAAAAGAGTCTTGAAACATTCCACGATAGGGGCTCCAGGTAAGGAAAAAATTTCTCCAAGTAATTCAACTGACTTAGACCGGTTATCTACTTCATCTGCCTATAAAATATTAAATATGAACTTTAATCAACAAAGGCCATCTAAAAGAAATAAGCCGCTTAAACTCAGAATAATAGCACTTTATTTTGAACTGTTCTTTGAGAAAAATTTGAGAGTTTATGTTCCCAACGGTATTAAGCATCTTTCAGAAAAATGTGAGGCAATTTCATACCAGTAGCTCCCCAGTAATATATGGCACGATCACCTTAAGAACCTTCGGAGCACACTGATATAAATCAAATACGATTCCCTGGTGATCAATTTGATCATTAGAAGAACTGTCATTCCCAGCCCATGATGATGTTAGAAACTTCTTTATGTAAGGTTCAAGCTTTGTAGCAGAATGCTCGATAACACTGCGAGCAAGTTTACGCGCGGTCATTGCAGCACCCTAGTTATAAGAAGATGCAGAAATATATTTTAGAAGAAAGAAATCAAACATATGAATAGACTGAAACAGCAGACGAAGAAACTGCCAGCAATCTTCTTGGAATCTGTAAATGTATCAGATCATCTTAAAAGAAAAGGTACTCACAGTTTTTTTCTGCCCCAATGCTGACAACAGTACACGTAGAAGACTCTCATGTACATCTTCACTCTCATCTATAATAAGGATCATTATTGTCTGCATTGACTTTACAATGTTTTCTTCATGGCTGTCACTGCATTACACAAGAAAACTGGAAAATTCAAACACAAGGAGAAATAAAATATAAACTAATTAGTGCAGACATTCCTACCAGAGTACAAGACTAACTGTGATGTTGCGCAAAAAAAAAAAGTTATCTGGCATTATGTTCACAATAGTAGGTTCGGGTCCTCTTCAAGACGACTTGAATTTGAGTGCTTATTTCTTCCTATTTACAAATTACAATGTCACCTAGTTCCTCCTAGGTTGGTCAAGATTTGTCTTTTTTTTTTGTGTGTGTGTGAAGTCACTACAAGCATCAGTTAAGGAAATCAAGGCCATATACAGGTACTCCAACAGATATCAGAGCTGCTAAAGTGCTAACCCACATATCAACACTGTGACTTATTAGTGTGTCATTCGCAAATACCTATTCCAGACACAAAAACACCCACAGATGTACGATAATTTTCCACAAAGAAAATGATCTCTTCATAACGTTTGATTGTTTCAGGACTGCTGTACAAATTAAAGCATATCACCATGCATTAAAAGTTCTATATTAAATTATCTACTTTCCCCTAAATATCATTCAGTTAAATCCCTATAACTTCAAACTGCAAACAAGTTCTCACACAATTCATGTTGTGAAGTGGCACTCCATACACATCTTAACTTTGTAAACCAAGCCCTTTGTACCATTTACTTTCCTACAACTGTCTTTGAAACAACTATTTTCCTTATGATTTTATCTATCAAACAGTTCATTCATAGTGTTTCACATTATAAAATGGTAGTAAGGTTTTAATACCTATGTTGCTAAGCAGTATATGGTTTGTGCAGATTTTGAGATATTCAAATTCAGGCCTCAACACACACTTATAAGTTTAGAAGTAAAAACGACGAGACCAAAAGGAAACTATATGCATAGTGAAGTAGCACAAATTATGTTCAAAGAAGAACAAGTTCATTGGACTATAAAGCTGGGCAAGGGGCCTGTTATCTAAAAAAAGATCATTGGACTATCTTTCTTGTAGAATTTAAACTTGAAAGCAATATTTGAGCATTCATGCTCTGCCACAAGAGGCACTGACGTAGTTGACACGGTAGAGTTGTTAAATTACCTGACAACTCCTAAAAATGTTTGAAACATGTTTGTGATAAGATCATCACAGTCAAGATCTAACATCACAACACATGCTCGGTATCTAGCAACTGTTTCAAGAATAGCAACTCTCCTGCCAAAGGATTGACTATTAATATCACTGAGTCCGCGAAATGTACCCACGATCAGATAGAATATATCCTGCACAAGGAAAAAATTCTCAAATGACAAATAAACATGACAAAATTCAATAAATTTGTATAAACCAATCACAAGGTGATTTAAAGGATATGATAGTTACCCTTAGAATGTCATCGTTGTAGGGCGCATCAGGTGCAGTTATTCTTGTAATTTCACAGAAACATGTTGCCAAGAGAACTTTGACATTTTCATCCTCATGCTTCAGCAATTCTTCTCTGGTAACAGCCTTTAGACTTGGTTCAATAGCTTCCATCACGGAGGACCCCGGCGACTGCTCTATTCCATGTAAGCACTCCACAGCTTTCTGCAGCATTGTTAACGTCAATAAAGTATCTAGGGCATGCTTACATTGAAGGAAAATGGTTTCAATCAAACAGGTATGTATGACCAACACATCTAATACTAAATAAGACATGACAGTGCCTGTGTTGAGAAATCCTGTCGATGGTAAGCAGTTAATTCCTGGAGGCACAGTGCTACACTAACACTGGCGACTGCTCTATTACAAATGAGCACTCCACAGTTCAATCCTGGTGCCATAGTGATATCGAGTATTGACTAGAATCGCTATTATCTATGTTCACAATTGCAACTACAAACTCCTCTTCGATAGAAATCAATATAACAAGGAGCTACAAATTATGCTATTTAACACCCAAAGTTTGAACCCATGGAGCTGCACACTTCCTAAATCCTAACACAGAGCAGTCGACACCAGGAAATATAAGGTCCGATAGTGTGGCACCACAGTACAAGATTCACTAGACAGTTCCCTTCCCTGCCACATATGGATGGGCATTTGGTGTTTATTCAGACCAATACAAATGTGTCTTCCAACACATGCACACATGTCAAACGTAATAAAACTGTCTCCTGTGATAAATAGCATCAATACTGCCAAAATTGAACTGTCATATAAACACAACATTTAAGGCACTGCTAGAGATAGACACTTCTGAATGCAAAGATACGCAGTTCGCCTGCGTATTAGAGTTCGTACTGCTAACCAACAACACATATAAACGGTATTCCTACAACAGCATTTCCATGCAAAATGCACTAGTTTTGGTATTCACATGGATGAACCACCAAAAAATTCAAAGAAAAAAAATCTCCGGCTTTCCTTAGCTACTGTAATAAATCCTCTAGTGTAACTGAAACAACCACCACCCACCAGAAAGCTGAGGCCTTTCATACCACTAAAACCCCATAAACCCTAACCAACAGCAATCCTCACTCGAACACTTCAGAAACTAAAAAACCTCCGGGTGCCGCCGAATTGCAACCACAATTTCAGCAAACAAAGCTTAAGAGAAGCACTCGAGCTGGACCTCAGCACTTCCTCTAACCCAACTACCCAAGCCAAGCAATTCCAGCCAGAACAAGCAAAATCCGCCAGGCATCTAACTACCCAAGAGCTACAAACACCATGTACAGCACAATCTCGCCACCACAAATCCCTTCGCTTCCTAATTACCCAACCCACCGCACAAAAACTCACTCCTTTTTTAGTGTTTACCCTCCCCGGCGCTGAATTGGAGCGCACCCGTCCGAACCCAGCACCCCGAGCACCGAATTCGCGCCTGAAACCCGAAACCCTACCGCGCGCGCCGCCTCGCCTCCCAGCAACCAAAACCCTAAACCTGCCGAATTGGCCCGCGCCGGAGCCGCAGATCCGCGCGAAGCCGCGCGCGTACACCGCGGAGTCCACGACTAATGTTCGCGGCCGATGAAAACGGGGAAAGCTTGGGGGGTGGGGTGGCTCACCTCGAGGAGCGTGGCGAGCTCGTCCACGGGCGCCGGCGCCGCCGCCTGCAGCTGCTCCCCGAGCTCCCGGAGCTGCTCCGCGGCCGCCATGCCCGGCCGCCGCCGCGCCGCCGGATCGGGCGCCCAATTCGCGCGCCGCGCGAGCTCGCTGCCTCCGCCTCCGAGCGCAATCTGAGAAGGAAGGGCTTGGCTCCCTCGCTCGGCTTTTTGGCTGCTCTCGCTGTTTCGAAATTGGCGTGAGGGGTGGGAGTAGCGGAAGAGAGGGGGGAGAGAGGCGGAGAGCCCGTGAGCGGAATGCCAAAGCGGAGAGGGAGAGCTCGTGCTGGGTTGGGATCGGGTTGTGCTGCTGGTCTGGGTTGGGTCTTCGGAATCCAGCCCACAGGCGCCTGCTGCGAGGGCGAGGATCCCGTCTGGCGCGCGGGGACGGCGCGGCGGATCCGGCTGAGATGTGGCGCCGACAGCGCGTGGGAACCACGTGTCAGTGGCGTGTTCTGGGGACGGAGACGGTGGGAGGGCGCGGATGGTTTTTTTTTTTTTTTTTTTTTTATTACAAGGGGGGTCTTCAGTTAACTGCACAAAATGACACCGTTGTGCTATAGGAGTAGGACAGTAGGTTTGTGTTAAGGTCGGCCGTGGGTGTGTTTGTGTTAAGGTTAAGGACAAGGGGGATGGGACAGGGCCATTTAGGACTTTAATATGGATAATGATATCCATATTGGTTGTTTGGTTGGGATGGAAAAGGTTTTTTTTTTTTGTTTGGTTTCATGGATGAGAGTGGATAGGAAGAGATTAGTTTACTAATTGTATCTATTTTAAAATATAATAACAAATAATTATACACTGATTTGTCATGATAACAGAAAATTACAATAAAATATGATAATCAGCATCACTACCTTCATAATTGGCATACGAAACATGCACTAATCAAAATATTAGCACTTATCAAAATTAATCTTGTCATCATAATTAATAAGGAATAATAGAATATACTAATAATCCTTAGTTATTTACTAATGACAGAGATTAGGAAAAATAGACGAGCTCGTGGTTTTTTTTTTTGTGAGGATATCTGTAACACCTCCAGTGTTAAGCACTAATTAAACTTCTCTAATCATGTCATCATTTGCATAAGCACCTCATCATGTGATTGATAGCTTAGGAAATGCCTTGTTTGTTTAGTTGCCATTAATTATATGCTTAGGTTGATTATTGGCTAGATAGGTTGCAAAATCTATTCCAAAGTGCTAGATAGGTTGCTCTTTTGAACTTGGTGCTTTGGGATGATTTATGCAGAAAAATATTTCAAGAAACTTTCCTTTTGGGATCAAATTATAAAAATGTGTTTTAGGGCTTCATTTTGAACAAAACAAAGTGCAAAGGGGTTTTAAAATATTGATTTTTAAAATCCTATTTCAAACTGATTTTTGAATCTCCCAAACCAAGCCGATTTAGCAAAAGTCGTAGTTGGGAAAGTTTTTCATCTTGAAATTTTGAGAAACTTTCATGTTGGAAGTTTTTCCTAATTCGAATTATTTTAGGAGTTATGGGGATTTGAAATTTCAGTTTGAAATTTGGAGGGTGGGACCCGCACATGTCGCCGCCTTCCTCCCTCATCTCCTACCTCGAGCCGACGGTGTCCGGCTCCGCGACCGCCACGCGGCGTCCGTACGCCGGCGGGCGTAGCCGCCCGCCGTGGGCCACCGGATCCGCTGCGGCGCGCCGCAGAAGGGCCACAGGGCCGCGTCCCCGCCTCGCTGGCGCTCCCTCCGCGCCTCGGGCCCGCACGGCAGCGTCCGTACGTCGGCGTCGCCGCGACACGCGGCGCACGCCGCCGCCAAGGCCGCCCGCTCACGCACTCCTCCGCCCGAAACGAGAAAGGGCACGCGCCCGTCCCGTCCACTATTCACTCCGCTATCGCCCTCTCCCTTTCTCCTTCTTCCTCCTCCGCTCCGCCATGAACGCCGCCCCGCTCCGCCGCCGTGTAGCTCGAGTTTCAACCGTGGAAACTCGAAGCTAAGGGCGCATCGGGTGTGCCGTCCTCGTCTTCGTCATCGTCCACCTCGCACCACCCGGTTCGACATAGGTATGGGGCCGCATTTGGCCTTCTTCCTCGCGGACATGGCCGCCGCCGCTAGAGAGCTCCGGCGAGCCATTGCCGCCGCTTGACCACGCCGCGTAGAGCCGCACTAGGTGCTTGAGGTTCGCATGCACGTGGGGTAGCTCGCGGGTAGGGCCAAGCCGAGCTTCGGCCGTCTAGCGCCGCGCGCGCCTGCGCGCCGGCGAGCTCGCCATTGCCGCTCCGGCGAAGGCTAGCCATGGCGTGGGTCGTCGTCTCCCTCGGTTCTCGGTCTCATCATGTTTAGCAAGGAGAGGCAGAGCGCGTAGGCGTGCTGATGGAACCCGACGCGGTCTCGGTGCGCCGCTTCCCGTGGAGCGCTGCCGCCGTCCGTCGGCGAGCGCCGCCGCCATAGCTACCGGCCACGGGAGGTCGCGATTCTTGGCCCGGCGGGTGCGCAACGTCGCGCAGAGGCGAATGCCGCCCTCGGCCACGCCCGAAAGCCACCGCCGGCGAGGTTTCGCCGCCGGCCGCCGAGTTCCGGACGCGGGTGAGGCCGGACGGTGGGGTCCATGGGACCACAGGACCCACCTGCGGGGATCGACGGTGTGTGCGTGTGACCGGGTGCGCATAGCTGTTTCCACTCGAGCCTGGGTACACACGGGGTGTACCTAGCATTTTAGGTTGATTTTCAGAAAAAGAAAAGGGATTTCCAGATTTTTAGCTTTTATCTTCCTAGATTCATATCTCATTCATTTTAAGTCCAAATGGGGTGATTCAAATTGGGTTATTTTTCTTATGAGCAGTAGAATCTGTAGGAAATATAAAAGGTGGTTTTTGGCATACTTTTCTGTTGAGCTTTATTTAATTTATTGAAAAGGCTTTTATCTTTAGAAATTCATAATAAATCACTGGATGATCGAAAAAATGTGAGGCTTGCTTTGTTAATCTAGTTTTGATATGCTTCATCTGTTTGAGCTCTCACATGATCATGTTATGTGGTAGATTTTAGAGTTGCTGTTCAAGTGCCATGATTGTCACCATGCCTAAATAATTCTTAATAAATTCATGCTTTGTCCAATGATGATGGAAATTGGTATGCCTTGTTTTTAGTTCATGCTTTAGACCTACATGTCACTGGTTTTTGATTTGGAGCACTTTGGTAGTACAAAGTATTTTCATGCCTTGTTTAGCTCTGCCATGTGATTTTTGTGTAGGTTAAGATACTTACTGTTTTAAGATGAAATTTCTGTAGTAGACTACTTTAGACATGTGTTATCTACTGTAATTTTTATAGAATTTTCTGTGCTGTCCAGATAGGACTTGCTGTTATAGCTTAGGCTCTTTTTAACCGGTTAATTTGTTTGGTTGCATAAGGAATTTCATGCCTAGCTCGGAGTTTGCTATATTGCTGTTATATGATTGATCATGGCATCATTACATCATTCCTACCGCAACACTTGTATTTACTTTCGGCATTTGCACCATACGGGATCGCTAGGCAACAACCCGCGGCACGAGGAGCGGGACGTGGAGGAGCCTCGGAGTCCGAGCTGCGGAGGTAGCCGAGGAGGAACTTCCGGAAGCCGAACTCCCCGACTGTCCTAACCACGTGCCCGGCTCGTTTGTCAAAGGCAAGCCCCGGTGCATCCTCCTATATTTACGCAATGTTTTAAATTTGAGTCCTTTATTTATTATCTTTGCATTACGTTATAGGAGTTGATATGGAACCATAGAGATGCACTAGGACTATTCTCGCTACCATAAATATCCTATTATTAGGTTGAGGTTTCGATAATGCTTAGTTGCTAACTAGTCGGTAGAAGACGAGTGATCGACCATCACTCGCGAATGGTAGGTGTTACTACCCCTGGATTGATGATAATGTTGGTAGGTTGTAGAACATAACCATGTGGCCATGATGAAATCACCTCTAACATATCATGGCACACGAGCGTCCTCGGATCATTTTGAACAAGTGCCTCACATATAGCCGGAAGGGCGTGTAGTGCCCAACCGCGAAGCCTTGAAGCTACTTGGGCCGGGTTTCAACTTCCGGTATCCATGCCGGCGATGGGGGTGGTGTAAACAAGGGCCCGTCGTGAGTCCTTAAGATGGGGCGGTGTCATTTGAGGGGCACGCTTACTGTTGCGGCCCGGGAGTTTCCTTGGTCATGGTGGTGAGTTGTTGATCCCGCGTTTCCCGAGTAGATCGTGGTGACCGTCACTCACTATGGCCAAAGAGTGTGGTTTGTGTGATGGAATATTCGCCGGGGTTTGAAATCGATTATAATCGCCATCGGTCCCGGATAGTGACTAACTTGACCGAGCGATTACGGTGCCGCAAATAAGATTTGAAATGCGAGTTGGTTATGTTCTCCACATGATGGTTTAATGATGATTCAATCAATGCGGTGTTGATTAATAGATTGATTGCTTCCACAAAAATAATGACTAGTGCGGGATGCTAACTTAGCATGGTTAGGTAATTACCTAATGAGATAAGCTAGAGAGTCCCTTATCACTAAATGAAGATTTAAAAGCTCATCTTTTGGCAAATAAATGAGTCGGCAAACCCACATACTGACTGGCATCCACCAAAGTGTCTTTATTTTCTTTAGACGGTTAAGTCTTGCTTTGAGTACTATGTACTCGGGTGCAATTCCCAATTGTTGTTGCAGATGGAGAAATGTTCTATGGCTATTGCCCCACTTGTCTCTATCCTGCAGTCGGAGATGAGTAGATCGTGGGCACGATCGTTCCAGTTGTCGCGCCCCTTTCTTTTGTGGAGTATGATGAAGAACATGGCACTATGTTTCTAAAAACATTTGGGGTGTGTTTGAGAACTTGTTAATCTATTTGCTTCCGCACTATGTTAAGAACCTGGTTTGTAATAACTACATTTATGTTACGTACTATCTATTTGAGAACTGTTATGTAATAATTATGGATGGTATATCGTTGGGCCTTTACCAGTCTGGGATGTTACTTGATGTTTGTGCGAAAATCCTTCATGGTTTTCTGGACTACCGGGCTGGTTTGGTTACTAAGTTCTAATTAAGTTGCCACGTCAGCTTGATTAGCGCTTGGTAATTAAATTAGTTGGTCGGTTCCGTTACAATATCTAGCATCTAGGAGAGTATTACTATGTCAGGGATATCCATATGCAACTCACCCACGAATCAAACACCATCTGTGCATGGAGCGTCATCTTCCATTTGAGCATATCCATCAAACCAAACATACCCATGGCATAAGTGTAATAGCTTGTATCCCTTACAGCGAGGCTAAATATTGTTCATTGCTTGTTGAATATAAAGTTATAACCAATAATCTATCAGCCACTTATACAGCGGTTAACTCATAAAATTTCTTGGTGCATAAGCGGGTTGTAAAATTACAGTTCACTGTTTTTCTCTCTCATATCCACCTCAGTATACAGCCCACCTACAATTTCTTTTACTATACTTGCTCTTATACCATATGATTCAATTCACAAAAATCACCCACTTATGCTTGAAGTCAATTTCATCTCAAGGACCCATTCATTGTTCTCCAATGTTGTAGTGTGTGTTTAGTTGTCTAGTGCTAGCATGACTAGCCTGGGCATATGAGGTTTGTTTCTAGCAATATAGCATGGCCTTGTTTGGTTGCTTGCTCTGCTCCATCAGTATTTGATTAGAACATGTTTTGTTGTTTGTGCTTCCAGTAAAATAGATTATGAGAGCCAACTGATTCTATTTAGTTCACTGCGCAGGGCACAGGCTAAGCATCCGACCACCGTGTGCATCGTTTGGTGAGGTCACCTCACTCAAATGTTTGGAAGTATTTACTCCAACAATACGCTAGTGTTTCACGCATAGGGAATCAGATGGGTAGTACACGAGACATAGTGTTCATGTAAGTGGTACCTACATCTAGTTTGGAGGCCACCGCCGCCGCTCTCCTCGCCGGCGGCGGCGGCCTGAAGAGGGGGGGGAGCTCAACAAGGCTTCTCCCCCGCCCCCGCGCCCGTCTCCTTCCTCCTCCCCCTCTTCCTCCCCGTCGAGCTCCGCGCGCGCCGCCGCGGGCCGAGGAGCGGCCCCGCGCCCCGCCGGGGCGGATCCGGCTTTCCACCGGCGGATCCGGCCCCTGCGGCGCCGGCGGCCGGCGGCGACCCGGCGGGGCCCTAGGGTTTCGGCCGCGGCGGCGCGCATGCGCCCGCCCCGCCGCGCGCGTCGTCCTCCTCCTCGGCTGCGTTGGGGGCCGGCGGCCTCCGGGCCGACGGCGGGCCGGCGCCCCCTGCGCGGTCGCCCTGCCCCCCGGTGGATGGGGGGCCTGTGGTGCGGCTCTTGCCCCCCCAACGCGCTCCGGGTGCGGCTCGGGCGCCCCAGCCCCACCCCCCCCCGCACGCGGCGCCCGCGCGCCGGATCTCCGGCCCGGGCCGCTCCTGCGACGGCTAGGGTTACAGCCGGGCGCGGCGGCGGCCACGGCCTCGGAGGTGCGAGGCACCTCGGCCGGGGAACCGTCCGCCCCTGCTTCACTGTTGTCGCCGCCTCCTGCGCCCCCTCGTGGCAGGAGGCCATCCGCCCCCCCCCCTGTGGCGGTCGGCGGGCGTGCGCTGCGCGCCTGAGCGGCGGTGGTGAGCTGCTGGCGATGGAGGTGAGGCCTCCCTTCCGACAGCGGCTCCTTCCGGGGCCGGCAGCGGCGGGCGATTGGGTTGCGCCGCGGGGCACCCTACTCGGCTCGTCTCGGCAATGGAGGTGGGGGACTGCGCGCGACGAAGGCTCCACTCGCACTACTCTGGTATGCCCCGTGCCCGCCGCACCCCTGGCCTTGAGGCGGGGAGCTTCGGCCAGGGACGTTGCCGCGGGGAGGCCAACGCCCATAACTCCGGCGTACCAGAGTAGCTCGCGGCGGTGGCCCTAGCGTGCGTTCGTCCCCTACCCTCTGCGCTGTGGGGCGACAGTGGTGGGGCGTTGCCGGGTTGGCGGCCTGCGGCGGCAGCTCCGGCCTATCCCGTCCCCGGGGTGGGCGGCAGGACGGCCGTTTGGCCCCACCGGCTTCCCCGCGCGTTGTTGGCGGTCCTTAACTCAGATTTTTACCCGCCAACTATAGGTCATTATGGGGGAAATAAAAATTTTATTTCACATATATCTTTACTATTGACCTAGTTCCACCTGTGCTTGGAGAAAATAATGTTTTGCAGAATGTACACCAAGTGCAGGAATTTTCAGAATAAAAAGGCGCTTTTCAGAAGCCGTAAAAGAGCAAGAGAACAAGGGCCAGCCACCTGGGGTCGAAATGGGCCAAAAGCACCAGCATGGACAAGACCCAGATGGCGGCCCAGGCCCACCTACCAAAGGCGGTCAGGGGTGAAAGGACCTAATTGGCCTAGAGGGGGGGTGAATAGGCCTATCTTAAAAACCTGAAACTCAGAAACTCAAGTTGTGGAAGTTAAATGCACATCGGTACTGCGACGTTTGAGCCGGTACTACTGGTGGTAGACAGCCAGTACTACCGACGAAAACTGCTGGTACTACCGACGCCCTAAGAGGACTGCGAAATCAGAGTATATTGAGTTTTGATTTCAGATCTGAGTGTTACCCCACTCTTGTAGATGTTGTAGAGGATGATCTTGAAGTTCCCTTGAGTTGGTTTTCTCCAACTCGTAGATCGGCTCTTGTTTACCTAAGAAAGAAGGTGGAAGAGAAGGAACACGAACAACACAAAGAACAAGGGTAGACGAAGCTACCTCACTCGAAAGACAAGATATTTATCCCGAGGTTCGGCAATCCCCACGAAGGAGTTCCTACGTCCCCGTTGTTGAGGTGACCACGAAGGTCTGACCACTTAGGTCTCCTCCCTCAAGCAACCACAGAGGTTAGCTCGAGATTTCCACTAAGAATCAAGGGTAATACAAACACTTCGGGGTGCCCTCACAAGTGAGTCAACACGGGCAACCACCACTACTAGGGAAGTGCTCATCAATGACGCTCTCCTTTTGTCACGGAAGACTCCAAAATCGTCACCGAAGGTCTTCTGTGACGAACTTGTGACGAAAATCGTTTCGTCATGGAATGAGCGTCATTAATTGACCACGGTGACGAAACAACTATTTTCGTCACTGAATGAAATTCATTCAATGACGAAATAGTCATCATCACCGAATGGAATTCATTCAATGACGAATCCTATTCGTCACTAATGTGCCTCTGTTTTCGTCATAACATGGTGCTCCGTTAGGCCGCCAAACGCCGTTTGCCACGGTGGCGGTGGCCAACGTACCGCCATGTGGCGGTGACGTGGACGGACACGTGGCCGCGACGTGGCTGCCATGTGGCGGATGACGTGGGCGCCACGTGGCGAATGGCGTGGATCGCCACATGTCGGATGACACGGATGACCACGTGGCGGCTAAGCGGACGCCACGTGTCGGCGGCGGACTGCCATGTGTCACGACATGGCAAGCGACATGGCGATGACATGGCCGGTGGACTGGAATGTCCACGTGTCGGTTTTTATGGGACCACGTGATATTTTGTGATTAGTCCACGTGTCGCGTGGTTGCTTCTCATTTTCGTCACGGAACAACATATCACATCGTCACGGAATAAAGTATTTAATCATCACGAAATGACAGATAGATTCTCAGGCACAGTGCCCATGCTGATTTCATAACAAAATACAAATAATATTTATATCACCAAAAGCTTCCATAAGTTTCAAGATCCAGTATTACATAAACTCAGTTCACATAACTCAGTTCACACAACTTAATGAACACTACTAGGTTCACATAACTCACTTGACATCACTAGCAACATAGGCGCATAAACTCAGTTCACGTGCTACGGGTATCAACTTGTTGCGGATATGAGATGCGCTTATAGCTTTCTTCACTTACAATGGAACATGTGTTAGATGAATAACTCAATTTGACCGTGCTTTGAAATCTTTGGCAAAAATATCATTGAACACTTCATTGTAATCTTAGATGAATGACAATTACCATCGTTGTTCCCTCTCCCTTTTTTAATTTCTTCATAAGATGCAGCCTATTCAAATGAGTATATAGGAAGGTTATGGAATTGAAAATTGACACATATCAATCATAATTTATTTTTCCAGAAAATATACATACTATCAGTAGCCAACAGCCACCAACACATTCTGGCCACTCCTGCATCAACAAACAGGACATACAATGCAGTAGCATATAATGTAGTAGTGCACGGCCTTGCTAATACCTTTGAACTTCTCGAAGACCCAATTTGCCCTTTTCATCTAGCTTGAAAAATGCTGCAGGTAAGAACAATTGCTATTAGTTTATTCATGTGATGCTGCTGAACTTAATAGTTCTCATCCAAAGATGAAACTGATCTACTATTTGGTCTCCCAAAAAAAGGACAGTTCAATCACAGGGGGATTTTCCTTCTCTCAACTAGTACTTGCTATGAATAAAACAAAAATAGCCAAAGACACGAGAACTTTTTGCTTTTACAGTTACTAGCTATGTAGCAGTAGCACATTTATAAATTTAAAAACTGTTAAGGCACGTTCATACAATGATTCTGAATCACAATCACTAATCAAGGTTTCAGGCAAATGTAATAACCAAGTAGTGTATAATTCCGAAGTATTCACAAGCTTTCTGAGATAAGAAGCATGTCAATGAATAATACATAAATATTTTTCCCTGCAGTTGATATCAATAAAGAACAGCATGCTTTAAAAGCCTTCTGAGCAGAACTAACGATCCGAGTACCCAAGGATAAATGACAGGCTGCCGACTTGAAATGAAACGGAAAAGTTTCTACCAACCATACATTTAATATTTCATAGCAGTAGCAAGTGTTTTTAATATTTCATAGGAGCTCACTATCCACCAGTTCACTAGACACATATATCTGAACTCGCTTATTATATATTCACATTTAATATTAAATGGAAATATATGAAATAGCATAAAGGCAGAGCATACAATAAAATATTCCAACCATTGTTATTGCTACTTATATTCTAAAATATGAACATGCCAGTCCAACACAATTTTATGGAGCTACAAAAAAAATACCTATAGTACATTGAGTAGTTACAGTTTCAATCACAAAGATAAGCATGTCACATGGATCAAGATAGGTACTAATAGATCTATACAGAAGCTATTGAGCACTCGCAGCAAAAACACAGTAGGTGCATCACATACATCTCACACACAAATACTACTACAATTTGGGCTATATCGTAGCATTAGAACCCATCAAAATATCTCAACCCTAAACACAGTAGAGGGCATTTCATCAGGACACAGGCAAAAAGGAGAAGATGCCATATGCCTGCTGTGCTTGATGCATATGATGGTGATGTCCTCACATAGGGTGGCTTGGGTGAGGCCACCGTGACGCTGATGAAGTTCTTGATCTAACAATGTAGATGGGCTCCCTATAGATCCTTGATATAGGAAAAGAAGTCAACTAATTAGCTAATTTTTTGAAAAAAAAGGAATCTATAATATTACAAGTATTAAGACTAAGACAGAGGAACTCTTGTATGTAGATGCATCAGAGAACAGAGTAACAATAATATCTTTTGCTAACAAGTATGATTGCTGAAAAATATAGTTTATTCGACTATTCATTGTACTCCTAAACTATATATTTATATACTTCTAGCTTGGTTGCGTATAAATCTGAAACTAGTATTCCCTTCAAAAAAACATCTGAAACTAGTAGCATATATAAATAGATCATAGATGGAACATAGCAAAATATACTTCTATCTTGGTTACACATAAATCTGAAACTAGTAGCATATAAATGGACGGACTGAACAAAATATAGACAACACTAATCTCACAAGTTCAGAAAATTCAGTCAATATTGTTCTTTCTTTTTCCCTATGTCCGAGTATACTAAAGAGACTTTCACTTTCCTTTTACCTGCGAGTAGCCCTCTATGTGCCTTTGGGCAACATCGATCCCCTGATTTCCAGCACGCGAATCTGCCATGCCACCACATCCGCGCCTGCCTCCGTCACGTCTGAATTCGATCGGAACCCCCACGAAACTAATGTAAGTGAAAAGGAAAACGAGGGAAGTGAAGATCGTGAAAGAGAAAGAGGAACATTTCACCGGATCAAGGACCCTATCCTCCGAATCCAAGCTCCTTCCATGGATCCTGGCAACCCATCTTCCTGCGTGGATCCCAGCCGACCGGGCATACGCCCGTGGATACCGGCGCCCGTGTGACCGTGGATCTTGGCCACCCCCGCACCGCTCGAGATCACGGGAGGTGGTCTGCCATTGTAGCTGCTTGGAGGAGAGAACATCGAGGAGAGGGGAGATCGAGGAGAGGGCAGCCAAGGGGAGGTGGAGAATAGGGAGTTGAGAAAGTTTGGGGGCGGCGGATCCGGAAAGTGGGGAGAAGGGGCGGCCAACTGTGAGGGTGGAGAGACAGAACGCACACGCTAAGATTTTTCATTCGAGCTACGCGCGCTAAGATTTTTCGTTGGAGCTAATTGAACGCGCGCGCTAAGAAGAAGGAAGGCGGGATTTTTGAAACGTAATTTTGAAATCATTTGGTGTTGTGAAACTTTATTTTTGATTTGAATTTTAAATACTTCTAATACCTGGTATTTGAAACTAAATATTGTTGGGTGCATTTTTGCTTCTCATTTTTGTTGTTTTGGTAGACAAAATTAATTTCAGAACAACGTGTGTGGTAAACAAAACATATATCTATGAAAACATAGTTACATTTTAAGATCTGGTTCAAATTTATTAAGAAAAAAATCAAAGGTTTGTATACTTTTGCCTCTTAGTATGTAAGATTTGTGTGTGTGTGCGTGCTCGCGCGCATTAGCCAATACACATTTGCACAAATCAATGGCCACTCGGCCAATGTGCTCATGTCGACTTAGGATTGTAGCCTACATGTCTCCATACATTCCTTTTCATTAGTTTCTTAGTCTTAATTAGCGTGAATTGCCTACATGTACATTTTATATTGAGCGTAAATTGCTTGCATGTACAATTTACTTTGTTTATGGAGCAAATTGTTGTTTGGCTATGCATTGTTCATAAATTGATAAATATCTCACATAGTTAACAACAATGTGATGGATGTGTCATTTGTGAACAAGGTGTAGTTAATGATTTTAAATGAAAAAGTTATCAATTACAAAGTTGTAGGAGTCATCACGATATACAACTTTTGTATTGATCATTTGTCCATTCGACTCCATTTGAGTAGTTCAAAAAAATTAAATTTTAAAATATGTGAACTTGAAATAGAATTTTCTCTTTGTAAATAGTTTAAAATGGAATCATTGTCAACCTGGACCAGCAATTGATAGATTGTGGCATAATAAAAAAATAGGAAAGGAATCTTCTTATTTAGAGCATCTCCAAGGGACTTGGCATTTGGGTTGGCATTTGAGTAAAATGCAAAAAAAGAGCAAAAACAGTCCTCCAATGGTTTTGCGAACCAAGTTGGCATTTTGACAAAGTTGGCATTTGAGGGAGGAGATTTGGCAAAAATGCCAAGCCATCCACAACTTGGCAAAAGGAAAATCTCGCATACTATTGGATGGCTGAGCGAGCGAGAAGGAGGTCGTGGGAACTTTTTTTGGCTGACGGGTCCACTTTCCCAAATGCCAAGTTTCATTTGCCAAATCCTTGGAGTACACCTATTTTTAGACTTTGCATTTCTATTTGGGACTTTCAAACAACCACAAATACCAACTCCAAATGCCAAGTCCCTTGGAGATGCTCTTATAAAGGAGAAAGACTAGTTATAAAATATAACTATAAATTAAAACAAAAAAATATTGGCCTTTGTAGATTCATGGCATCATAATGGGCGAAGTCACCACGTGGGCACTCCCAACTTTTTTTTTTTGTGACTTAGGCACTCCCAACTTTAAATTACGTGGGCAAATTTCTTTTGATTCATTTGTCTCAACTTTTTTGCTTTTCTGGCAGCTATCGTTAGCAAAGCCTAAGTGCAGCCCTACAAGTGAAAGAGTTGGTTCTTCTACAAGTGAAAGAGTTGCCTAGCTCAGTGGTAATGCAGTTTGGGCTCTTGCTGTTAGTTCCAGGTTCAAACTCTAGATTTTTTTTATTTTTATGATTATGAAATTCGTTATTTATAATTTTAATTTAACCTAGTTTCCTCAGACTTTGACCCGCAAAAGATTTTCTTTTAAAGATCCGCACACACCAACTTATGGGTGGGCCTACAAAAATTATCTAATTCATGATAAACAAATAAAAAAATTGTTGAAAATCTACAAATATAATGAACAATTAAAAAAATTAACCCCCCAAAACAATACCAAATGAATGGCACAGTGGTAAGACACGTTGGTTTTAGGCCTTTGGTTCTTGGTTCAAGTCTATTGTTGGGCACCTTTTTCACACTTTTTGTTTTTTTTTTTATTTTTTTCCACTACTACTTTTCTTTCTCCACTTTCTTTTCTTGATATTTTGCTAGAGTCAGACATCCACGTCACTCACAGGATCCCACGGTTCGTGTGCTCACCTTCGTATCCGATTTGACTTTGGTTCAATCCCTACGTGTGCACAGAAGACCGATCAGACCCGTGTGCCACGGTGAGCCAGGCTGTTATTAGCAATTAAGAATTTTAGTAGTAGTATACAAGGCCCATCCATTTTGAGGTCTGCAAAAATGATCCAAACGTATTAAATAGTTTTAAATAGTTTTATAATGATTAAATCAGCTCAAAGTCCGCGCGAGGGCCGCTCTGCTCGCCCGCACGGCGCCGATCAGCCGACTCGTGCGCGAGCGCGACCGAGGCACTGTAACGCGGCAGGAGGCTGCTCGCGATGACGCCTAACCGCCGGGGACGCAAGGCTGTCTTTCTCGCGATGACGTGTAGCCGCTGGGATGCCTCACGCGAGGGTTAGCTACGGACGTCTACGGATCATGGGTACGGGGCATGAAGTTCGATGGAAAAAAGAAAAAAATAATGTTCTACGTACAAATAGGAAAATATGCATGCGACAAACACAAAAGAGCAAGTGTGGAAACATTTTTTTGGAAAAAAGGGAGAGATGGCAGGCTGCTAGTCTAACTATTCTGGAGGTTGTACACGAGACAAACAATCAATGACGATTTAGTTTTGTTCTTTTATGACAATATTTTTGTTTTCGTCATTATTCTTCGTGCCAAAGCTCCGTCACTTGTCACCAATGACGAATCTGCAAATTTCGTCATAGAAAGCGCTTGTTCTGTGATGAAAATTACAATCGTCACGAGTGAATCATCATTGATTAACACATTTCTAGTAGTGCACGAAGAACGCCTAGCCGGCTAGGGTTCCAAGAACCCAAGAGTAACAAATGCAAACCAACCGGCAAGACGAGGAAATCAAGTGCTCAAGTCGCAGATCGAAGTTCCCAACTCTCAAATCTCACTTCTCTAGCTCGAATCTTTCACGGATTGAAGTCTAGGAGCAAAGAGGGAGAGAGAGTGGGTGAGTCAAAGCTTGGAGGATGTTTTCTCAGATGTGAGGGCGTGGGAATGGCTGAGGTAACGGTTAGAAATGAGGAGAGAGCTATTTATACATATGTCCAGAACAACTGTCGGTACTACCGACGCCAAACGTCGGTACTACCGACCCTCAGATCTATCCGTTGGAAAGGTTCCCTACAGTCGCCGAGGAAGTGCGCAAAATTGACCTACCGGTACTACCGGGCCTGAGCCGGTGTTCTACCGGCCAACGTCGGTACTACCGACAAAAGGTCGGTACCACCGACAGGTCAAATCTGCGCGCCCAAGAGTCTTGCGCAAATTTGGCCTGCCGGTGCTACCGGCGTTATGTCGGTACTACCGACGCAGCCGGTACTACCGACCCGAGCCCAGTACTACCAACAGTTCATTTTTGCGCAACCTTCGACAATAACTAAGGCTCAGCTTTGACTTGCCGGTACTACCAACGAAAAACGTCAGTACTACCGACGCACCCTGGCAGAAGAGAAATATTTTAAGTGTGTGTGGGTGCAAGTGTGTCTCTCAAGCGCATTATATACTTTGACCTGAGCACTTTTATCCTCATCTTACCAACTTAATTTGCATCCCTCTTGATAGTGCGGCGTTTCCTATAACTCAAGAAAAGATAAAACTTTGTAGCCACTTGAGTAGAAACACCGTCCATCCAATGAAAATTTGGGGGTGCTATAATTCACCGAATGTTTTCGTTCAATTCCATCAATGGACTAACACCTGTAGATTATCCTTGATAAACATGTTAGTCCCTAATTTGGTTGTCATTAATTATCCAAAACCGACATCGGGGGCGAATGCACTTACAAGGGGGCGGCGCCAACCAGGCGCGGGCGCGCCTGGGGCGCGCGCGCGCCCACCCTGCCGCCAGGTGGGCCCGACCAAGGCGGTTCGCCTCCTTCCATCTGAGGGATGACGGTTTTGCTGGTGATTTTACACCACTACCCCTGAACCGCCTTCTGGGGGCTATAAATGAAGAGGATAGGCCCCCCACCTTCACACACACCATTTGGAGCCATCTCTACACTTCTCACTTGTTCATTAGTCTTAGCATTAGTCCTTTGGAGCTAGGCAAAACTACTTGGAGAGCTCGTCCTTTGAACCTTCGGATATGTCGGCATGCCACGGTTGAGGTGGTAGGCGGCAGGTGGTGACAGCCCACGGTCTGCGAACAGTGTAGAGATTTATACCAAGAGTGTAGCTTTTCTTCCTGGAGACAAGCTCTCCAAGTAGTTTTGCCTAGCTCCAAAGGACTAATGCTAAGACTAATGAACAAGTGAGAAGTGTAGAGATGGCTCCAAATGGTGTGTGTGAAGGTGGGGGGCCTCTCCTCTTCATTTATAGGGCGCTGGAGGCGGTTCAGGGGCATGGAGGTAAAATAACCAGCGGAACCGTCATGCCCCGGATGGAAGGAGGCAACCGCCTTTGGCCGGGCCCACCTGGCGGCAGGGCTGGCACGGCCGCGCCCCAGACGCGCCCGCGCCTGGGTGGCGCCGCCCCCTGACCGCCTTTGGCGTGTGGGCCCGGGCCGTCCTCTGGGCCACGCTTTTGCTGGTGATTTGGCCCACTTCAACCCGAGGTGGGCTACCTTGTTTCCTTTGCCATTTTACGCCTTCTGGAAAGCGCCTTTTTATTCTGAAAATTCCTGCACTTGGTGTATATTACGCAAAACAATATTTTCTCCAAGCACGTGGAACTAGGTCAATAGTAAAGATATATGTGAAATAAAATATTTATTTCCCCCATAATGACCTATAGTTGGTGGGTAGAAATCGAGTTAAGAACCGCCAACAAGATCCCCAAGCTTACCCTTGCTCGTCCCGAGCAAGTCTTTGCTTTGGGTTGTTGATCGGGGTTGCTACGATGCCGATTATATCTCAAGTGTACAAGCTAAAAGAGAGTGTTCTACTGCTATTTGGATAAATCGGCAATTGTATCTACTATATGATTCCTGATGGAGTGGGGCTTCTAATTGTCTCAAGTCTTGGGTGATTGCAGAATAGAACAGTTCCAAAGACCGGTGCTTTTCATTCGTCCCAAGATCAACTTTTAGTCCGGAGGTTTTGTAAGCTTTTATAAATAAACCAAGTTCCTCAAATAACCCACTCGATCGCTCAAAAGTGTATAGTAACCTCACCAAAGGCATTTTCAAAGTTTTGCCTTCTTCCTACCACTAAAGCTGAGAGTGGAGTTTTGGGTAGGTATGTAAGTGGGCATACTTGTATCACATATGTTGTAAGGTCAAGGACTGAACCTTACGGAGATTAAGCTATACACCTTGATTGAGATGTGCAAGTGTGTGGATGGAATGAAAGATGATTCCTAATTTTTGTGGTATTTTTGGGTCTCCATGCATCATGATATACTTTATTGATGAATGAGATGAAGAAATGATGGGCTATCAAAGAACAACTAAATTTATTCTCTCATTTTTTTTGAACGGGGATCTAAGACTTTTCCCGTTTGCCTACAAGAGCGATAAAATCTTCTAACTATAAATACATCTCTTCTCTTTTTTTTTCCTCTCTTTCTTTTCTCTCACTTTTTTCTGACTAAGAACATAGCCTAAAACTTTATTGATGGATAGGATGAGGTGGAGAGAGATGTCATGATAAACAATGCATGGAGAATTTTGCAAACTACAAGAGAGGGGTGCGCGATCCTTAGGGTAAGGGTCGGCATTTTTATTTGGCAGAAAAAATGGTGCGCGACTCTCAGTGTAAGAGTCGGCGGATGGTGAAGGTGCATGTTGTGCGCAACTCTCAGTGTAAGAGTTGGCTTTTATTTGGTGGGTGCAAGTGGATCTCAATCATGGGTGTAGAGTCATAATCTCACGTCAGTAACAATCCGACCGAACTCAATGTACGAACAAGTAGCGTATGAAGGTTCTTATTCTATGGATAGATCATATGGCTCTGGTGGGTATTCCGCGATCACAGAGGAACTATTGTTTTTGAAAATTTTTGAAACAAAAGACTTCGGACATCAGGTTTTCTCAAAGGGACGTTTCATTGCTGTGGTCTAAGTCACTATATCATATCGCGCAATAACCTAGATGAGAGTATTTGTATGCAACCCACTAAATCAAGTTTCTAGAGCATGATAATGTAAAGCCGATAAACCCAAATATTAGAGAAAACTCTATTTTAGACAAGTACAAACGAGACATAAAACAGAGCAACCAATCATTTCAAAATGGGTGGAACTAAACATTTCATAGCACATATATGGAATGGAATTATATAAATAAATTTTTTTTTTGAATTTTTCCATGCAAGAAACTTGAATTTAAATATGCTAAAATAAAAAATAAAATTACGAGGAATTAAATATGCAATGCGGGTACCTCAATGGGGGTCCTCCCCCAAGCTTATCCTGAAGCTCATGGCCCAGGGTTGATCTTCTGTTTGGGCAGGACTTCCTCCATCTTTGTGCTCGGGGATGGTATGTCCGTTGTTGCCGATGGCTTCTTGGGTCTCCACTCCATCTTGATAATCTTGGGTGGTGCAGCGGCGGGTGGTTCTTCCTGTCCCTTCTGCACCATCTTCTTTGGTGGTGTGGAAACCTCTTCTTCCTTGCCTTTTTGTTTAGGAGCAGTTTTCTTTTTCTTAGGCTGTGTCACAGCCTTTTGCTCCTTTTTAGGAGTTGCTTTTGGCTTCTCCTTGTTTTCTTTCCTTGGTTTGCTCACGAAGGCCTGGGGTTGGATTTCGACCTCCCGTATGCCTTGAGTATTTGGTCCGTATTTGATACGGATCATGTTGCATTGTTCCTGCTTGCGGGGTCGGAATTCAAACTTTTCCTCCTGGCCATTTATGTTGAAGCGGATCTCTCCAGCTCCAACATCTATTTGGGCCCCAGCGGTGCTCAAGAATGGCCTACCCAGGATGAGAGGGTTTTCCTTGGTAAGTTCCATGTCTAGCACCACGAAGTCGACTGGCACGAAATACCCTCGGATTTTTACCGGGATGTCTTCAGCAATCCCTGCAGGGTAGCGAATGGAGGAGTCGGCCAGCTGCAGTGTCATGGTTGTTGGTGCAAGCTGTGTGCAATCCAACTTGTCAAAAACTGTCTTTGGCATGACGCTAACGCTGGCCCCCAGGTCACAAAGAGCATGGTCAAACTATTGGCCCCCGATTGAACAAGTGATGGTTGGGCATCCAGGTCCTTTCTCTTTTCACGCAGCTGGTTAAGTATTGCTGCGTTGCATTCCTCCGTCAGTTTGACCGTCTCTGTGGATGGTAGAGGACGCTTGTTGTTGATGATATCTTTCACATATCTTGCATAAGAAGGGACATGCAAGACGTCCATGAGTGGGACGCTCACATGTACCTTCCCTATCATCTCAACGAAGCGTGCGAATTGTTCATCCGCAGTCATCTTCTTGGTTTTGGTGGGGAACGGTAGGCCATTTGTATCAGGATAGTCTAGCGTCGCTCCTGTTGGTGTTGCTTCCTGTGGCTCTTCCTCTACAGGAGGTTCCCTCTGTTTCTGAGCTCTCAGCCTTCCTGATGCCGTCCGGTCAGGGTATGGTGGATCACTTGTGGACCTTCCTCCCCATGTTGTTACTGATTTTAGCTCAGCCTTGGCATCCTTGTCCCCAGTTTTGGGTAGAGTGGCAGCTAACTGGGTAAGCTGGGTCTCTATCATGCTATTAAAACTTTGCTGACTCTTGACAGCGGATAAGAGACCTTCCAGCTTTTTGTCCATGTCTCCCAGGATTTTCTCATGTTGTAACATCTTTTTGGCGAGATTTTCGTTGACCTTGGCTTGGCCGTAAACCAGGTCCTTTAATGAAGGTTGATTCGAATTAAACCCGGAGGCGTAATTCAAATTACCTTGGAATGGAGGACGGGACTGGTTATTCCAGCCATTCCCTCCTTCTTGCTGCTGGCAAAACCCATTGTTGAGGTAGGCGGCCTCTTCACGGGTCTCGGGGCAGTCATTCCCCGAATGTCCAACTTCACCACAGACCTCGCACGTCATGCGAGCGTCCATGGCGTTGACGGTGCCGGATGCATCAGTGATGGCACCACCGTCAATCTTCTTCAGGAGTAGGTCTATTTTTGCGGCAAGCATATCCGCCTCCTTCATGGTATGCATGCCTTTTTGTCCCTTGGTGGGAGCGCGGTCCTCCCCCCAAGCTTGGTTTTCCACCATTTTGTTGATTAGTGCCGTGGCACTATCAACGATCAATGATAGGAAGGCGCCGCCGCCGCGGGGCGTCCGTGTGCCCCCTTCGACATGGGTGTCAACCCATTGTAGAAGTTCAGAGCACCACCAACTTTCCATCCCATGGTGAGGGCATTCCTGGATGTACTCCTGGAGCCTCTCCCATGCCTCAGGGATGGGTTCCAGCGACTGCTGGAAGTTGGCGATTCTTCCCCGCAGGGCATTGGTTTTGCCCATGGGGAAGAATTTAGCGAGGAACGCGGTGGAGCACTTGCTCCATGTGTCAACAGCGGCCTTGTCCTTGTAGAACCAGGTCTTCGCCTTTCCCACTAGGGAGAAAGGGAAGAGCCTGAGCCTGATTGCATCAGGTGCGACATCCTTGATGACGATGGTGTCGCATATCTCCAAGAAACGCTGAAGATGGGCGTTGGCGTCCTCACTAGGCAGTCCACGAATGAACTTGCCTCGCACCATGGTAATGAGCCCGATCCCGAGCTCGAAGTTCTTGTCTCCCAAGTTGACGGGGCCCGGTGGGCACGTTGGCAACATTGGGGACGGAGAACTCGCGGGGACTTGGCCATGGAGTGCGCGTAGTAGGTGCGGTGGCGGCCGGTTTATCTGTCGGCGGAGTAGCGAGAAGAGGAAAGGGCACGAGTCCTCTTCCTCCTTAGGAGTGCCTCCGGATTTGAGTTGAAATTTTCCGGCGGGAGAAACCGGTCATGCACTATCCTGTTTTCATCCACAACGGAGAAAACATAAAAGTTAGCCTATAGACATTGTCGTTTCTCATTTTATATATCATATGCATATCCATGCTGCTAGATCCTTAACTTCCATGCCTTCCCCCGACAACGGCGCCGAAATGCTTGTTGGCATTTCTTAGCGCGATTACCAAAATAGACTTAGAGCCCACTCGATAACAGCGCCGAAAACGCTAAATGGCTTTACTCGGCATAATTACTAGAAACCGATTCTAGCAACTACGCGAGTGTTGCCGGAGATAGATCACATCCTAGTAGATAAATATCCGCAAGCGCACGGATATATCGTCGCAGCATTTCACCCGGAAGTATTCAGGGTATCATTATTTATAATTTCCCAAAGGAAGGCATGCGGTAGTTAAGTATTCTAGCATGGGTATGAATACAATATCTAGCATGAGGAGAAACCGACCAATGTGCTATACAGGGGTAATCATACGGTAGTTTGGATAGTGGACACACACTTAGAGCAACCTCAAAGGAATAAAGATAAAATAAAGAATAAAGAATAATCTACGCGGAGCAGGCAGGTCCTATATGGTCAATGCTAGAACAGCTAATTCCACATGTTATACAAGTCAAGACTCGACTATAGACTAGGAATATGGGGAGACCGCGGCAACTAGTCTGCCAGTCGATGGCGGCATTTACGAACTCCTACTCAACATGCGAACGTGGGGGATTACAAAGGACGGACAGGGCTATCACCACCTGCCGCCTACC
This sequence comes from Themeda triandra, assembly GCA_018135685.1. NCBI lineage: Eukaryota > Viridiplantae > Streptophyta > Magnoliopsida > Poales > Poaceae > Themeda > Themeda triandra. The sequence continues at coordinate 454,690 of JAENPR010000218.1, read as the reverse complement.
ACCTCAACCGTGGCATGCCGACATATCCGAAGGTTCCTCGCACCCGGACACCACGTCCGCATACTAAGGAGCTACCTACGTCCCCCCAGGACTCCCACCCTACGGATGGACGAGCTAGAATATAGGCAAGCCCGAAGGCACATCGAACCGCTATTCCTCTCCTACAATCTAATCTAAATAAGTAAAATGTATGAACGATGAAGAACAATGTAGAACACGATGAACAACTCTCACAAGAACTATGGCCTAGTTCTTGATCATCGAATATATCGTGTACTAGACTATACCCTAGTTCATATGGAAGACTATATAAATGTAATGAGAACTTGACTAAGGAAGAACGCTCCATAGATTTATACCAAGAGTGTAGCTTTTCTTCCTGGAGACAAGCTCTCCAAGTAGCTTTGCCTAGCTCCAAAGGACTAATGCTAAGACTAATGAACAAGTGAGAAGTGTAGAGATGGCTCCAAATGGTGTGTGTGTGAAGGTGGGGGGCCTCTCCTCTTCATTTATAGGGCGCTGAAGGCGGTTCAGGGGCATGGAGGTAAAATAACCAGCGGAACCGTCATGCCCCGGATGGAAGGAGGCAACCGCCTTTGGCCGGGCCCACCTGGCGGCACGGCTGGCGTGGCCGCGCCCCAGGCGCGCCCGCGCCTGGGTGGCGCCGCCCCCTGACCGCCTTTGGCGTGTGGGCCCAGGCCGTCCTCTGGGCCACGCTTTTGTTGGTGATTTGGCCCACTTCGACCCCGAGGTGGGCTACCTTGTTTCCTTTGCCATTTTACGCCTTCCGGAAAGCGCCTTTTTATTCTGAAAATTCCTGCACTTGGTGTATGTTCTGCAAAACAATATTTTCTCCAAGCACAGGTGGAACTAGGTCAATAGTAAAGATATATGTGAAATAAAATATTTATTTCCCCCATAATGACCTATAGTTGGCGGGTAGAAATTTGAGTTAAGGACCGCCAACACTACCACGCCGCACTCCATGGCCAAGTCCCTGCGCGAGTTCTGTGTCCCCAATGTTGCCAACGTGCCCACTGGGCCCGCTGTCAACTTGGGAGACAAGAACTTCGAGCTCTGGACTGGGCTCATTACCATGGTGCAGGCAAGTTCATTCTGTGGACTGCCAAGTGAGGACGCCAACGCCCATCTTCAGCGTTTCTTGGAGATATGTGACACCATCGTCATCAAGGATGTCGCACCTGATGCAATCAGGCTCAGGCTCTTCCCTTTCTCCCTTGTGGGAAAGGCGAAGACCTGGTTCTACAAGGACAAGGCCGCTGTTGACACATGGAGCAAGTGCTCCACCGCGTTCCTCGCTAAGTTCTTCCCCATGGGCAAAACCAATACCCTACGGGGAAGGATCGCCAACTTCCGGCGGACTCCGCCGGAACCCATCCCCGAGGCATGGGAGAGGCTCCAGGAGTACATCCAGGAATGCCCTCACCATGGGATGGAAAGTTGGCCGGTGCTCTGAACTTCTACAACGGGTTAACACCCATGTCGAAGGGACACACGGACGCCCGCAGCCGGCGGCGCCTTTCTATCTTTGATCGCTGACAAGTGCTACGGCACCGATCAACAAAATGGTAGAAAACCAAGCTTGGGGGAGGACCGCGCTCCCACCAAGGGACAAAAAGGCATGCATACCGTGAAGGAGGCGGATATGCTTGCCGCAAAAATAGACCTACTCCTGAAGAAGATTGATGGTGGTGCCATCAATGATGCATCCGGCACCGTCAACGCCATGGACGATCGCATGACGTGCGAGGTCGGTGGTGAAGCTGGACACTCGGGGAATGACTGCCCCGAGACCCGTGAAGAGGCCGCCTACCTCAACAATGGGTTTCGCCGAAGGCAAGGAGGAGGGAATGGCTGGAATAACCGGTCCCGTCCTCCCATTCCAAGGTAATTCGAATTATGCCTCCGGGTTTAATTCGAATCAACCTTCATTGAAGGACCTGGTTTACGGCCAAACCAAGATAAACGAAAATCTCGCCAAAAAGATGGTGCAACATGACAAGATCCTGGGAGACATGGATAAAAAGTTGGAAGGTCTCTTATCCGCTGTCAAGAGTCAGCAAAGTTTTAACAGCATGATAGAAACCCAGCTTACCCGGTTAGCTGCCGCTCTGCCCAAAAATGGGGATAAGGATGCCAAGACTGAGCTAAAATCAGTAACAACAAGGGGAGGGAGGTCCACAAGTGATCCACCATACCCTGACCAAGCGGCATCAGGAAGGCGAGTAAAGCGCGAGAACAGAGGGAACCTCCCGTAGAGGAAGAGCCACAGAAGCAACACCAACCGGAGCAACGATAGACTATCCCGATACAAGTAGCCTACCGTTCCCCACCAAAACCAGAAGATGACCGCGGATGAACACCCGCACGCTTCGTTGAGATGATAGGGAAGGTACATGTGAGCGTCCCGCTCATGGACATTTTGCATGTCCCTTCCTATGCAAGATATGTGAAAGATATCATCAACAACAAGCATCCTCTACCATCCACTGAGACGGTCAAACTGACGGAGGAATGCAGCGCAGCGATACTTAACCAGCTGCCTGAAAAGAGAAAGGACCTTGGATGCCCAACCATCACTTGTTCAATCGGGGGCCAACAGTTTGACCATGCTCTCTGTGACCTGGAGCCAGCGTGAGCGTCATGCCAAAAACAATCTTTGACAAGTTGGATTGCACACAGCTCGCACCAACAACCATGACACTCTAGCTGGCCGACTCCTCCATTCGCTACCCTGCAGGGATTGCTGAGGACATCCCGGTAAAAATACGAGGGTACTTCGTGCCAGTCGACTTCGTGGTGCTGGACATGGAACTTAACAAAGAGAACCCTCTCATCCCGGGAGGCCATTCTTGAGCACCGCTGGGCCCAAATAGATGTTGGAGCTGGAGAAATCCGCTTCAACATAAATGGCCAGGAGGAGAAGTTTGAATTCCGACCCCGCAAGCAGGAACAATGCAACTTGATCCGTATCAAATACGGACCAAACACTCAAGGCATACGAGAGGTCGAAATCCAGCCCCAGGCTTTCGTGAGCAAACCGAGGAAAGAAAATAAGGAGAAGCCAAAAGCAACTCCTAAAAAGGAGCAAAAGGCTGCGACACAGCCTAAGAAAAAGAAAACTGCTCCCAAACAAAAGGGCAAGAAAGAAGAGGTCTCCACACCACCAAAGAAAGTGATGCAGAAAGGGCAGGAGGAGCCACCTGCCGCTGCACCACCCAAGGTAATCAAAATGGAGTGGAGACCCAAGAAACCATTGGCAACAACGGACATACCATCCACGAGCACAAAGATGGAGGAAGTCCTGCCCAAACAAAAGATCAACCCTGGGCCATGAGGATAAGCTTGGGGGAGGACCCCCATTGAGGTACCTGCATTGCATATTTAATTTCTCGTAATTTTATTTTCCATTTTAGCATGTTTAAATTCAAGTTTCTTGCATTGAAAAATTTAAAAAAAATATTTATATAATTCCATTCCATATATGTGCTATGAAATATTTAGTTCCACCCATGTTGAAATGATTGGTTGCTCTGTTTTATGTCTCGTTTGTACTTGTCTAAAATAGATTTTTCTCTAATATTTGGGTTTATCGGCTTTACATTATCATGCTCTAGAAACTTGATTTAAGTGGGTTGCATACAATTACTCTCATCTAGGTTATTGCGCGATATGATATAGTGACTTAGACCACAGCAATGACTTTGTCCCTTTGAGAAAACCTGATGTCCGGAGTCTTTGTTCCAAAAATTTTCAAAAACAATAGTTCCTCAATGATCGCAAAATACCCACCAGAGCCATATGATTTATTTAGAATAAGAACCTTCATACGCTGCTTGTTCGTACATTTCGTTCGGTCGGATTGTTACCGACGTGAGATTATGACTCTACACCCATGATTGAGATTCACTTGCACCCACCAAATAAACGCCAACTCTTACACTGAGAGTTGCGCACAACATGCACCCTTCACCATCCGCCGACTCTTACATTGAGAGTTGCGCACCATTTTTTTTTCCACCAAATAAAAATGTCGACCCTTACCCTGAGGATCGCGCACCCCTCTCTTGTAGTTTGCAAAATTCTCCATGCATTTGTTCATCATGACATCTCTCTCCACCTCATCCTATCCATCAATAAAGTTTTGGGCTATGTTCTTAGTCAGAAAAAAAAGTGAGAGAAAAGAAAGAGAGGAAAGAAAAAAAAAAAAGAGATATATAGTAGAAGATTTATCACTCTTGTAGGCAAACGGGAAAAATCTTAGATCCCCGTTCAAAAAAAAAATGAGAGAATAAATTTAGTTGTTCTTTGATAGCCCATCATTTCTTCATCTCATTCACCAATAAAAGAGAGTATGTCATGATGCATGGAGACCCAAAAATACCACAAAAATTAGGAATCATCTTTCATTCCATCCACACACTTGCACATCTCAATCAAGGTGTATAGCTTAATCTCCGTAAGGTTCAGTCCTTGACCTTACAACATATGTGATACAAGTATGCCCACTTACATACCTACCCAAAACTCCACTCTCAGCTTTTAGTGGTAGGAAGAAGGCAAAAATCTAAAAATGTCTTTGGTGAGGTTACTATACACTTTTGAGCGATCGAGTGGGTCATTTGAGGAACTTGGTTTATTTATAAAAACTTACAAAACCTCCGGACTAAAAGTTGATCTTGGGACAAATGAAAAACACCGGTCTTTGAAACTGTTCTATTTTGCAATCGCCCAAGACTTGAGAAAATTAGAAGCCCCACTCCATCAGGAATAATAGAGAGATACAATTGCCGATTTATTCAAATAGTAGTAGAACGCTCTCTTTTAGCTTGTACACTTGAGATATAATCGGCATCGTAGCAACCCCTGATCAACAACCCAAAGCAAAGACTTGCTCGGGATGAGCAAGGGGTAAGCTTGGGGATCTTGTTGGCGGTCCTTAACTCGATTTTTACCCGCCAACTATAGGTCATTATGGGGGAAATAAATATTTTATTTCACATATATCTTTACTATTGACCTAGTTCCACCTGTGCTTGGAGAAAATATTATTTTGCAGAATGTACACCAAGTGCACGAATTTTCAGAATAAAAAGGCGCTTTTCAGAAGGCGTAAAAGAGCAAGAGAACAAGGGCCAGCCACCTGGGGTCGAAATGGGCCAAAAGCACCAGGGGCGGCCCAGGCCCACCTGCCAAAGGCGGTCAGGGGGCGGCGCCAACTAGGCACGGGCGCGCCTGGGGCGCGCGCGCCCACCCTGCCGCCAGGTGGGCCCGGCCAAGGCGGTTCGCCTCCTTCGATCTGAGGGATGACGGTTTTGCTGGTGATTTTACACCACTACCCCCGAACCGCCTTCTGGGGGCTATAAATGAAGAGGAGAGGCCCCCACCTTCACACACACCATTTGGAGCCATCTCACTTCCTCATACTTGTTCTTTAGTCTTAGCATTAGTCCATTGGAGCTAGGCAAAGCTACTTGGAGAGCTTGTCTCCATGAAGAAAAGCTACACTCTTGGTATAAATCTATGAAGCGTTCTTCCTTAGTCAAGTTCTCATTATATTTTATATAGTCTTGCATATGAACTAGAGTATAGTCTAGTGCACGATATATTCGATGATCAAGAACTAGGCCATAGTTCTTGTGAGAGTTGTTCATCGTGTTCTACATTGTTCTTCATCGTTCATATGTTTTAATTGTTTAGATTAGATTGTAGGAGAGGAATAGCGGTTCGATGTGCCTTCGGGCTTGCCTATGTTCTAGCTCGTCCATCCGTAGGGTGGGAGTCCTGGGGGGACGTAGGTAGCTCCTTAGTATGCGGACGTGGTGTCCGGGTGCGAGGGAACTTTCGGATATGTCGGCATGCCACGGTTGAGGTGGTAGGCGGCAGGTGGTGACAGCCATGTCCGTCCTTTGTAATCCCCCACGTTCGCATGTTGAGTAGGAGTTCGTAAATGCCGCCATCGACCGCGCAGACCGGGTTGCCGCGGTCTCCCCATATTCCTAGTCTATAGTCGAGTCTTGACTTGTATAACATGTGGAATTAGCTTGTTCTAGCATTGACTATATAGGACCCGCCGCTCCGCGTAGATTATTCTTTATTCTTTATTTTACCCTTATTCCTTTGAGGTTGCTCTAAGTGTGTGTCCACTATCCAAACTACCGTATGCTTACCCCTGTATAGCACATTGGTCGGTTTCTCCTCATGCTAGATATCGTATTCATACCCATGCTAGAATACTTAACTACCCAATGCCTTCCTTTGGGAAATTATAAATAACGATACCCCGAATACTTCCGGTGAAATGTTTGCGACGATAGATCCGTGCGCTTGCGGATATTTATTCTAATAGGATGTGATCTATCTCTTGGCAACGTCGTGTAGTTGCTAGAACCAGCTTCTAGTAAATATGCCGAGTAAAGCCATTTAGCGTTTACGCGCCGTTATCGAATTAGTCTCTAAGTCTATTTTGGTAATCGCGCTAAGAAATGCCAACACGCGTCACCGGGGCCTGCGCTTCCGCGTGACGTGCGTGCGGCGTCTCCCCTCCCTCCGGGTGGTGGGTTGGGCCTTCGCCGTTCGGCGGGCGCCACTCCCGTCGACTCGGGGAGAGTGCTCCGACGGTGACCAGTTTGTGGCCAAACTGGAGGTGTGTTCGCGCCGACGCTCAGCTTACCTCCACCACGACTAGCGGTTGTCGGGACGGCTTTGGTGAAAACCATGTCCTAGGCCCGCGGGCTAGTACTGGCGACGGTGGCGAGATCGTCATTACCTTCCTGAAGGCGTCGTCTTAGCTGTCCCTCCGGCGCCGCTGCCAGGGCCACCTCGGGTACGAAAGTCCCCAAGGGTGCTCGTTCCAATGGAGTTGGCGCCCGCGGGCGTCATTCCCTTCGTGAAGGCTCCGTCGGAGCACCCTCGAGCTCCTCAGACGTCTAGTCGTGCCCCTGCTTGCCCCGTTGGGCCTTTGGGTTGTCTTTGTGGTGTTGGTGGCCTTTCTTTTTATTTGTGTTTGTTCTTACCGGAGGTGGCAGAGTGTGTTTCAAATCTTGTTTCCACCCCGATTTCATTGTATTGCATTTGCATTCTCCTTCTTAATGAAAAAGATACGCAAGTCTTTTGCGTATTCGAGAAAAAAAACTTTTTGACCTCATGCCATAGAAAATCTTCCGGCACATAGGTTGGTGAGAAAAGATTTCAAGCAATCCCTCTTCCCAGTCTCTGAAAGACCAACAAAATCTAGATTATCGTTCCAGAGTGAGATCTGATAGAAATTTATATTTCATCCTGTCACCAGGTGAACAGAGATCTGCTGTACACTTCTGGTATATCTACCTTTTCATTCACGTCAATAATTAATTGTGGCACACTGGCAGGTCCTAAACCTAGACGTATAGTAGTAAAAGATTGTGCTCGCCATAAACATACTTGGTCGAAACATTCTTGTATTCATCCTACAAAAAAGTATCGTGACGTATGAATTGCTGCTAGTCTGCTGGACATGTGACAGTATCCACATTCTGCAATCTGCACTGCCTTTGTTAGCGAGTTTTGCTGGGCACACTTCCTTACCGTGTTTGTACTATTTTGAATGTGAAACACGTCAGTACTAGGCAAGTGCCAGTACGGTTTCATATAATCGGTACGACGTAGTACGCTTGAACAAGCTGTAACTTAAGCGCAACATTATTCCAAAGCCGAATGAGTTTGTGCCCGCGATCAGTTTACTCTGTCACTGCATTGGTGTTGTTGTTGTCGTTTTTTTTTTTTTTTTTTTGGGAAAGTTCAGTGTCTGCATTGGTGGCCGGCCGTCAGTTGTGAGTTTTGGGCCGCATTTGGAGTTTGGGTGAACGCACTGGATCATATTTGCTGGCGGCACAGAATCACGGTCTGCCTCTGCCATTGCCAAGGTTGGTTGGTGACGTGGAGGTCGTGAGCCGTGGCAGTTCCACGCTGGAGGCTGCAGCAGCGCCGGCGCGGCACGTGAGCGAGGCGTCGTGGGGTGTTGTGTGATCTTTTTTCTGAAAGAAAGGTGACGACAAAAGCAGAGTGGATCGAGCAGGCAGTGCGCTAGTTGCATCCAGCTAAGCACAGTTCAACTCTCTCCTACTCTCCTGTACTCGGGGTTGGGAGAACCAGTTGGCTGCTGCACTTGCACAGTAGGAGTACAGTGGGAGAACAGAACCGTCTGACTGTGTCGGCCAAGTTGAGTTCGTTTCGGTTGACGTGGCCGGCCGTTGCTGCTGCTCGCGAGAGATGCGATCGTCGATCGAGAAGCAGGAGCAGTCAGCGTCTCAGCGGTTAGCAGGAGGGCAAATTTTGCGATTACTCGTGCGTGGTGGTGGTACGCAGCACACCACAGCACCACGCCACATGATGTGCCGTTTACTTTACTCCAACTCCACGGCCGGCGGCGACTAGCTAGGCGAGGACAGAGCACGCCACGCCACGCCACAACGGGGGTGGTGTGAAGGGGACAGGCAGCCCTCAAGTCCTCAACTCAAGTCTGAACGCGTTCGTTTTCTTAATCGAGGCGGAGCTCTGTCAGGGTTCGGACGCTGTGTCTGTAATTCTGTATTACGCACGATGACATGCCGAGCTGTCTCTGATACTATCATACTGTATTCGTAATACTACCCTCGCCCTCACGAACAGGCATCCTACAGTACGCAGTTGACATTCGACCCATCGCCGCACGGGTATCATCAGGAGGGCAGGACCGCAGGACAGCTCAGAGCTCAGCCAGCTCGGATCCAGTGCCAGAGCCAACGGCTAAAAAACGGGACAAATTTCATCCGGTGTTCGAACGCTCCAGTACACGCCCCCAAGTAGAAGAAGTAAACAACGGCTGGGGCCCGCCACGCCACAGCCTAGAGATTCCGAGCGCCAGCGAAGCGCTGCTGCACCAGTCACCACCGACGTGCGCTCGCGTTTCCACCCTGTCCGTCCGTCCACCGCCGCACCGGTCAAACCCGCCCGCCTCCTCCTGTCCCCACCTCCCACCCGCCCGTCCCCACCGGCTGACCCGCGGGCCCCGCCGGCCGCGCGGGTCACATGCGCATCGCGCCGCCCGACGGGCCCCGGTAACCGGCGCGGCGGGTACAATACAAGCGATTTTTATTCCGCTTTTCCGTTACTTTTTTAATTATTTTTATTTTTATTTACTGAGAGGGAGAAGTGAGATTTTTTTTTTTAAATTCACTCCCTCACCACTGGAGGTCGAGGTACAAGTTCTCCATCACCTGCTTTCCTTTTCTTTTCCGTTTCCACAACACATCGATTCGTCTCCTCCTGCTCCGCTCTTATCTCTCCCCGCTGTGCCTCCAGACTTTCCTCTTCGTCGTCTCCTCCCACCCGCAACCGCAGCAGACAGAGAGAGAGAGAAAGGGGAAGAACAACCTTTCCCCAGCGCAGCCGCCGCCGCCGCCGCCCCGGACCAGCCTACCCCAGCGGATCGGGACCTCTGCTCTGCGGAATCCATCCATGGCGGTACGTGCAAGCCTCTCTGCCGTTTTTTTAGTTCTTATTTCCGCTCCCCAGCCCGGTGGTGTTGGTTTGCTTGTGGGGAATCGGTTGTTTGTTGTCCTGATCGAGGCGAGCTCGCCTCGCCTTCTGATTGAACTTCGGGGCGAGTAGTATCGAGCGGGGCGATTTGTTTCTCCTGTGGGTTGGCATCCAAGTCGCGTGGACTGCCCGAGTGGATTGGGAGTAGGGTTGCTTGCTTGCGCGCGATGTGACAGGGCTAGCGAACTAGTGCGACGATTTTCATCCTGTGCGTCAGCCGGGTTCACAAAATTGATTGATCGATTGGTTGATTCATGTATCCTCTGAGTCTCTCGGGAGAACTATTATGTGTAGGGTTGACGGCGGAGGAGTTTCTTTTCGCCGGGCCGGGTAGGTTGGCGTCTTCCTTTCGAGGCCTGTGATTGTCAGCCTAGTCTGTGATTATCAGCGCAGTCCACTGCTCTGCTTTGCATTCGATCAGCGAGATCGATACAGGATGAAAGGTTCAACTGTTGCTATCTAGATACTGAAACGGACAATTTAGCCTAAGCGGAAGATTCATTCAACTCTTTTGTCTCCTACTACTCGTAGGCTCCTGCCTGGCTGGCTAGTGCCACCAGCTGGAGTTTGATTGATCCACCATTAGATTATTGTTATTATTTTGTTAAAGATATGCCAAGTTTGGTATCCAGTTGGATGGAGAGAGATGAATTTGGAGGGACCTTCTTGTGATCTGTCACTCATGAATATGCTGAGATTTCTATTCCTGCATGCGGAGTTGTGCACAAATGGAGGCTAGTGGTTACACAAGAGGCCTGTTTCCTTACTGGTACAATTAGAAAACTACTTTACTTTCTACAGCTTGCATTGGAGACTTGGTGTTTATCTGAATAGCATGCTTGGCAGTTAGCTGATTCCTGCTCAGAACATTGTGGAGCTTGATTAGTTGCATTGGAGACTTGCTGTTTACCTGAATAGCATGCTTGGTGGTTAGCTGATTCCTGCTCAGAACATTGCGGAACTTGATTAGTGGTTTCGTAGTGGAATGATGGGTTTCCTTTTAGGAAGATACTGATAGATCACATCCCATTTTTGTATTGTAGTTCGCCGACCAATTTATCTGTTACAAAGAAAAATAATGATTCTGCAGCCTATCCTTCATATAAAGGATGTACCTAATTCCTGTTTTAAGTGGCTGCCGATTGAATCATGCCTGGAAGTATCAGCATGGCAGCTGAATCTTCCCATGGAAGATGTTCAACAGTACATTGTGACCACATGATTTTTTTGGGAACTGTTGACAACTTGACATGCCAATCCTTTTTCTTGATGCTAGTATGATCTCCAGAATATATGCTATGATCTTTTTGTTGATAAGGAATATATGTTCTGATTTAACTCAGCTGTCAAGAGGTCACAACTCACAAGGTCAATAACTACATTACAAAATATGTATTTGGTGCTAATGAATATTGTCCCATGCTGGCATGATATGTAATTCATGATTACTGCAATTATATCCTCTTCTGTTTTCTTAATATTTTGTTTTTGTCTGTATCATCATTCTCCGCATCAAGACACCTGCACATGATGGAATACAGTCACTAATAGCTCTGCATTTGCCTCGCATTAGGACACATGTGTATAGCGGAACCACATTACCAACTTCTTGAATGATATTTGATTCATATTCTGGTTTTTTCCCTCAGTGGTGTCCTTTGAACCATGACTGCATTTATCTGCTTACAGAAGCCTGTGTTTTACTATATTTGATCACGCAGTCACAGAATCACACTCAAAATGTATTTTGCATGCTGACACAAGCTTGGTATTTCTAATTTGTAATAATAATAGCATTGCTTGGACACAAGTTTATGATATGATCTAGTGCTTCAGTATTATCTTACTCATAGTACAAAAGTAGATGTACTTTTTGACATGGATAAAATGCTGCTTTTGCCAGGAGGAATCAGGCCGCCCCTTGCCGAAGTTTGGCGAATGGGATGTCAATGATCCAGCTTCTGCAGACGGGTTTACTGTCATATTCAACAAGGCCAGAGATGAGAAGAAGGGTGGGAATGGACAGGACACTGATTCACCTTCCAAGGACGCCAGGACTGAGAGGGTGGAATCTTATGCTGCAAAACCAAGCACGGTATGTCTCTTCATGATTTGTATCCATTCTCTTCTTTGAACTTTCTTTATGACTTGTATCAGTTCTCCTTTGAACTACACCTGATGACTTGAGTTGACGACACTCACCAATTTCATCTCTTATTATAAACCTGTGGTCTTTCCAGTCTATCACTAACTGTGTATTCTTGTGTTTGCAGAAGAAATGGTTTTGTTGTGTGACAGCCAGCCCTACGCAATCTTGAGGGAGACAACTGCATGCGCTTTGGAAATACTGTCCCTTTAATTTTCTATACATACTATCCATAAGACAATGTAGAGGTACCCATGGCTCCCCGGGCTCCAGGATGGGTACCTCGTAAAACTCTGGCGTGCGTGTATGTATGGTGTGAGAGTTGTCGGCATACATTTGAGAAGTGGACTTCTGGTTGTAATTCTAGTCTTGTCTCCTGTCTCTGTTTTTTTTTTGTTGGTCTACTAGTATGGGTCCGAATTTGTGCCCCTAAGGTTCTCCGGTCCACCGATCCTCCGGACTGTTTGGTACCGATTCTCCGATGAAGCTGTTTCTGGCGGAGGCGTCCGTAACAGGTGCTGCTCCGTGCATGAAACCTCAGAGCTTCACCTGGCTCCATTCTTCGTGCTTGTGGACTTGAGGCAGAGTGGCGCCGGGGCCGAGTTGTGACGTCGTGACAGGGGAGTTCTAGGAGTCGAACATTTTCAGGAGGCACTGGCGCGGATCGTGACGGCAAGGCGTCGTCGGAGCGTGGCTGTCGGCCTCCTTTGTGGCTCCATGGGCATGGGCAAGGTCACGCCAGGGCGAGTCGGAGGTGAGGGTGGCGAGGGAGGCAATGGAAAACAGAAGGCGAGTAGTCGTGGAGCCATGGTGGAGAGGATAAGACGGATATAGAGGAGGGAGAAAGTAAAATAAGTGACGAAAGCAAATAAATAAAGAAATAAAAAAGGAAAGATCCAAGAAAGCTATATTAAACCTTTTTCCCTAATAAAAACATTTTAGTGAAGCTGCTCTGCCAGTAAGCAGAGCTATACCAAATTGCTTGACTGAGGTTATTAAAAAAAAGCTTATCAAGAGATTGAAAGCTCCGGTTTGGTTTTGGTAATTAATAACATTCGAACGTTGCTAATGCTTTGCTCTAAGTATGGTTAGACACATAGCAACGTGACATTGGACTTGGAGCATGGTGATCTTGATGATGGACAAGGTGGACTTGTGGCATGATCGTGCTCCGACGGAGGCCCATGAAGATCAAGGCGAAGGTATACTTGATAGGGCTTTTCGGTTTGGTGGTCAAGACACTTAGCGAATGTGACCACATTTAGGATCGATAACCGACTATCAAGAGCGGTTTCCTCGGTTTCATTCGCGGTCCTAAGTGCCTCTAGTTACGACTTTGCATGATGCATGAGAGATTAACTAGAGGGCTAACTCTTGCCGATGTGGTCGTTCTTGTTCTACTAACTCCGGTGCTTGAGACGAGATCTACACTTGGTGGAGTTGGTACACAAGGCAAGAGATTGGACTTGGATCAAAGACGGTGCGAAGAAACAACGAAGTCAGCGCTTTTGCATAGCGCTGGACGCGACCGACGGGTTGCGTCGGACGCTGGCCGAGCGCCGGACGCGCACCAGTGGCTCCTTCGGAGCGCGGGTTCTTCGGACGCTGGGTGCTCAGCGTCCGCCGGTTGGCGTCGGACGCAGCGCCTTGGCGTCCGGCGGTCTCGGCTGGTGCTCGGGGCTCGCTCGGTGCACGTCGACGGACGCGGCCGTCGGTGAGCCGGCGGACGCTGTACGGCGGGTGTACGGCGTCCGGCGCTTGCTACCTTGGCGCGTGGCTGGGTTGGCTGAACCACGGCGACGGACGCGGCCGAGGCTTCGCGACGGACGTGCGTTGGGTCAAGGACGCGGTCCAGAAACTTCAGAGAATCGGCCCCTCGGCGGACGCAGGCGACGGACGCTGAGTCCGGTGCGCGGGACGCACGTTGGCGGTCGCGACGGACGCTGACGTGGCGCAGTGTTCAAACCTTCAACGGTCGGTAGCGGGGCGACGCGAGGAGGCGTCGGACGAGCGCCGAACGCGCGCGGGACACACGTTGGCGGTCGCGACGGACGCTGACGTGGCGCAGTGTTCAAACCTTCAACGGTCGGTAGCGGGGCGACGCGAGAAGGCGTCGGACGCGTCCGACGCCGAACGCCGTGGAAAACGGCGCCCGAGGGGGCAACGACCATATTTTGGAGAAGGCTCTATAAATATGAGGATGGCCGGTTGGGAGACTCTCTCTTGCCCATTCTAACACTCTTGAGCATACTTTGAGCTAGAGACGCTCCTCCCCACTCATCTCTTGGATAGGTTGATCATTCTTGAGAGAGATTTGAGTGAGAACAAGTGGTTTGCATTGAGAGTTGCATCTAGAGGCACTTGTTCATCGAGTGAGCTGCGGATTCTTGTTACTCTTTGGTGATTCCCATCATCGTAGACGGTTTGGAGCAGCGGGTGGTGGTTTAGCTCGACTTGGTGATTGTTCGAGGCCACACCGGGTTCTTGTGAGGGTTCTTGATCCTTCCCGCGGAGTTCGCGAAAGGATACTCTAGTGGATTGCTCGTGGCTTGTGGATCCTTGTCTTGTGTGGAGATTGCAGCTCCCCATTGGGGTCTTTGGCACCGAGCCAATTGAGCGGGCAACTCACCAAGCAAGTGCATCGCCACAACGAGGACTAGCTTGCCGGAAAGCAAGTGAACCTCGGTAAAAATCATTGTGTTGATTTGTGATTGTCGAGGCTTCGACCTCCATTGTGATTGTGCTTGAGCATCTCTAGGTGATTGGTTTCTACGCCGGTGATTGGCCATCTTCATCTCTATGCGGCGGTATAAACCTTCATCCCCTCTTACATTACCGCATTGTAGAATTGCTTGTTGTGGTCGGTCGAGAATCACTTCTTATGTAGTTTAAATCCCGTGGGTAGAACTACTTGTTCGATTGCCGGTGAATCGTCTTTGTGTAGCTTAATCACCGTGGTTGTTGTGCATTTATTTTGAGTAGCCTTGCTTGTGTAGGACGGCTTGCATAGACTAGTTGAAGCTTTAGCTTTGCACATTTGCCGTCTTGCTAGCTAACTTGGTGTCTAGTGGTCTTGCTAGAAATTTTATTAGGCTATTCACCCCCTCTAGCCATTGTGACCTTTCAGAGATACAAGAGTATGTTTGGCAGGACTCTATAGTTCTAATAAAAGCGTCAATTCTACCATGGAGCACCTCTATAAGAGCAGCCGTAATGTGCACCCAGCACCGGAGAGAAGAAGGTGGGTCCAAACGCATGTGGTGGTAGTATTCAATTCATGTCCACAATGTATACCAGGGTGTAAGGTGGACCCCTCAATAAAAAGTAACAGCATGTGAGAGCAGACTTCTCCGTTGCCTGGCCCATGAGCATGCTTTTCACGAAGGAGACGAGAAACAAATATTTTTTATTTCCTCCTACCAGGGAGTAGTGCTACTATCTCTACAATGTATCTTACCAGGAATAACATCTTACTACCCCTTTCTCCCTCCCATTGCGGGTGCCCTAATGGAGCTAGGATGTACCTCAGTGTGTAACTAATGGCATATTAGGTAATTTTTCAACTCCACGACATGGATTTCATGTGCTAGATCCAAAAATGGAGCTGATTTTGGTCGCCTTTTGAATAAAAAAAAATATAACAATCATAATAAAGAAAGCAAGTATCGGGCACATATTTTGCACGTTGTGGTGCACGCACTCTCTATCTAGTCCATTCAAGCGGTCTTTTGACACTAGGTCAAACCAAGCCAATCGGTTTGTAGTAACCAAACCTAAATGACAAGTTAAGTGAAACAGATCTAAGAATGTGTGTGCTACAACATCGTTTTTGCGCCTCACAATTTGAAATAGGCTAGGATAAAGACTCCCAGTAATATTCTGTAGAGCTTTAGTCCTAATGTTTATCACCCTTTGTTTCACTGCCATCTTGGACTCGCATGTCAGTCTCCTTATCCTTATTGAGGTAGGGAGTGGCGTCTTAGTCAAACCCTAGATGAATTGAAGGAACGACTATGACACTAAGTGGTGCGCCACCTAGATCCTCATCATTCATCGACCGAACCCTAAAGCTCAGAAAAAAAACCGATGGATCTGGAGCATAACACGAGGCTACACAAGAAATTAAGACATGAAATAGGGAAACAATGCAGTAGTGCAACTAATACCCTAAGCTAATCAAGGGAACGACAGTGACACTGAGCGGTGCAGCACCCAGATCCGTATCAATCATCGACCAAAACAAAAAGCTCAACGGAAAATTTGATTGATACAAACGACAACATTACTGAACGTGTAGAAAAACAAGAAGTAAAGAACAATGGAGGGAGATGAGGAGGAGGCCGTGTACTAGTCACCTTCCTTACCTACCAGCAAACCCTATGAAGGTCACTGCCACCGCTAGAGCACCAAGGCGCATGAAGACGGAAAGGGGAGAGAGATGTAGCTCAATGGGAGGTGGAGTGAACACTACTCATGAAAACCCTAGCTGGTAGTTATTTGGTGGCTAGCAGAAGCTACTCGGGACCACAAGACGAGAAGGGGGGTAGGGCTCAACTGAGCCTGGCTTAAGAAAAAAGAGTGCTGCTCATGTGCTTTTATGGTCAGGATATATATGTACACACAACTAAATAAGTCTAACTTGATTGTAAGGAATCGGGCCAGAGCTTAGCTAGGAAACCAAACATTATGTATCCATTTCAGAACAAATTTCGAAAGCCAAAGGCGCAAATAATGTGGGACATAGAAAGTACTCCCTTTGTCCGTAAAAACATGTGATTGTAACGTTCAAATTTTATTAAACAAAAGATATAATTCTAGAGGATGTTCAGCCTTTTCAGTGAACCCATTAAATAAAAAAAACCACCTTAAAAACCACTGCATGGCACATATCACGATGATTCTCATCCACACATCTGGGTCCGGCTCCAACGCCCCCAAAAATTAAGGACTTCTGTTTGTGTGGCTGTTCGCCTACGTGGTATTCTAATGTGTTGTGAACTTTTGGAGAATTCAAAATGCAATGATAACTATGATGAGCTATGCTGGAAAACAAACAAAAGTAGAGACACACACATAATTTTATTAAGAACTTCTGTTTGTGTGGCTGTTCGCTAACGTGGTATTCTAATGTGCTGTGAACTTTTGGAGAATTCAAAATGCAATGATAACTATGATGAGCTATGCTGGAAAACAAACAAAAGTAGAGACACACACATAATTTTATTAAGGACTTCTGTTTGTGTGGCTGTTCGCCTACGTGGTATTCTAATGTGCTGTGAACTTTTGGAGAATTCAAAATGCGATGATAACTATGATGAGCTATGCTGGAAAACAAACAAAAGTAGAGACACACATAATTTTATGAATCTATTATCTCTCCCTCCCTAAAATCACCTAAATGTTGAGTTTCAAGGTGGACTGAAACTCAAGATTTAGTTGATTTTATCAGATGTCTTCGAAGAGACGATTTAGGTGATTTTAGGGAGGGAGGGACACACGTGTCACCGGAAACCGGTCAATAGCAGTGGCGTTGACCCAGTGGGGTTTTACAAAGTAATTTCGAAATCGAAAAATAAAAAAGCAAGAAGCAAGATCGGCCGCAAGATTTTGCTCGCTGCAGTGCACGCGCTCTCTATCTAGTCCATTCAGCGTTGTCGCGAGTGCGTGCATCGACCGACGACTGATGGCTGCGACGGTGGTGAGTATGGCCCGGGTGCTGTTGGGCAGCGCCATCAGCAAGGCCGCCTCCGCCGCCGCCGACGAGGCGAGCCTCCTTCTCGGCGTCCAGAAGGAGATCTGGTACGTGCGCCCCGCCATCTCGCTCCTCCTGCAGCCCGGCTGTCCCTTATCCTGGCGGTCACTGAGGTTCCTTCCTCGTGCCTCACCCACCGTGAATCGGCGTGGAGTTAGCAGAGCACCATTTATTTTACTTTTTTTTTTAAAGATCCGGATCAAGTCCGGCTTCTATTAATAAGAAGAAGAGAATTACATACGTAAGCAGCGCAAAACAACCTCTAGGTTTGACAGACTGACAAACTAGGTGTGAAAAACTAAAACTAACTACTCGCGTTCTAAAAACAACCGACATGCATCTACTGGCTGCACTATCATGGGACCTCCGCCGCGTCTGCCCCTAGCTCCGCCACAAATGCAGCTAGCGCCTTGCAAAAGCTCTATGTCGTCAAGCCTCGCCGCGGTCCTTAGTGCCTTGATTGCTTTGTCAGGAATGTCCTGTCCAAAACTGTCAATGTACTCGGTGACTGTTGCATCCGTCGCCGACGACTCGCCATTGATGAAGTCCAGATTGCGCATAAGCCAGAGCTGGGCACGCATTAGAGTGCAATCGCGGCGCTGTTGGAGTATATACATGCATTACATGTATTAGGAGGCCCATGAGGCTAGGCCCATGAGGCCCATGTGTACTACACTATATAGCCACCCTTCTAGGGTAGGCCAAATCAATAGAGAATCAATATTCAACATGGTATCTCGCCTTAGGGTTTCTCTCTCTCTCCCGAAACCCTCGATCCGCCAGCGCGCCGCCGCCGGCTCGATCCGCCCGAGCGGGGCCGCCCGCCGCCGCGCCGCGCCATGGCCGGCCGGCCCCTCGCTCCTCCACCTCCGCCTCTCTAGGCGCGTTTCCTCCTCTCCTCTCCTCGCCTCTGGGCCGCCGTCGCGGGCGCTCCCGCCGCCGCCGCTCCGGGCGCGCACGCCTTCGATCCGACGCGGACTTCGTCTTCCGGCGCAGGATTCGCTCCGCCTGGATCCGTCGGGGCCGCGCGGACTCCATCTTCCGTCGCGGGCGCAGGCTACGCTCCGGTGCGGGCGCCTGGCTTCAGCGTGACGCCCGCCCTCGTCCTGGCGGCCGCCGGTTCCGGCGCAGGGGGCGGAACGGGTGGAGCTGGCGAGCCCCCATCTCCCGCCCCGCAGCCAGCCGCGGCGTTCTTCACCGCTGGCGGCGCCGCCGCCGCTGCTGCTGGCACCAGGGCCGGCGAGCCCCCATCTCCCGCCCCGTTCCCGGCTGCGCGCGACGCAAGGGGCCCCGTCGCGGCGTTCTTCACTGCCAGCTCCGCCGGACCGCCGCTGCCTCAACCCAATCCCGCCCCGGCCCCAGATGCGCTCGGCGCCGCCGCGGGCACCATCCCCTTTGGCCTGGGTGCCGCGGGCTCCATCCCCATCGCCACCGAGGCCATGACTGGCGACGCCGCCGCCTGGGCCGCCGCCTATGGCGCGTGGCCCCCCGCGGGCGCAGGCGCGTGCCCTCCCGCGGGCGCGGGTGCGTGCCCGCCACCGCCGGCGCTTCTCCATCGGCGCCACCGAGGCCAAGACCGGCGCCTCCGCTGCCTGGGCCGCCACCAATGGCTGGCCCGCCCCGTTCTCTCTGCCCCTGCTGGCTCTCGGCGGTCGCCCCGCGGCCGGGCGGTCGTGCGAGTCATGACCGTGAGCACACCCCGGCGCCAGCACCACCATCTCCGTGGTCGTCCGGGTTTGCCGGTTGGGACCCGGCGGCTTTGGCCTACTTCGCACCACCGCCCCCTCCGTCCGCAGTTCCTCACGCCACGGGCCGCGACGCCGCTCGATCGGGATCGGCCGACCGGGTGCCACGTTCCACACCACACCCGATGCGAGTCTACTCTCCTCTCTCCATCCTCCCCACCCCTCTGTCCCTCTTCCATCATGGCTCGCCAATGGCACCTCGCATTCGTCTCTTCCGTGGCACCGCTTGCCCGATGGCTCTTTTCATATTCCCGATGTTCTTGTGGCTCCCGGTATGGTTCACAACCTCCTCTCTATTCGTCGCTTCACGGCTGACAACTCTTGCTCGGTTGAGTTTGACCCTTGTGGCCTCACCGTGCGGGAGTTGGCCTCAAGGCGTCCTCTTCTCCGTTGTGACAGCACTGGGCCTCTCTATACCCTTCGTTTCCCTACTTCCGCTGCACCTCCTCTGCCTTCTTCTTCACTCCCCTCGGCATCTGCCTTCGCTACCACCACCACCTCCACTACGTGGCACCGTCGCCTCGGCCATCCTGGCCGGGATGCCTTGATGCGATGTGGTTCCGACATTCGGTGCCCTCGGGCTCACGATGAGCACTTGTGTCATGCGTGCCCGAGTCATGTTCGCCTTCCTTCCAGCCTTCTTCATCACATGCCACTCGTGTGTTTGATCTTATCCATTGCGACTTGTGGACATCTCCCGTACTCGGCATGTCCGCTACAAGTACTACTCGGTGGTGGTCGATGATTTCTCCCATTACTCCTGGACTTTTCCCTTGCGTGCCAAGTCCGAGGCGTTCCCCACTCTCAGCCACTTCTTCGCTTGGGTGTCCACTCAGTTCGGCCTCACCATCAAGGCCGTCCAGTGCGACAATGGCCGTGAGTTCGATAACTCAACCTCACGCGCCTTC
Organism: Themeda triandra; assembly: GCA_018135685.1. NCBI lineage: Eukaryota > Viridiplantae > Streptophyta > Magnoliopsida > Poales > Poaceae > Themeda > Themeda triandra. Next base: position 434,560 of record JAENPR010000218.1, on the reverse strand, counting down.
TTCCTTTCTCATGGTGTCCAGCTGCGCATGTCTTGTCCATATACCTCCTCTCAGAACGGCAAGGCAGAGCGTATGCTCCGCACCACCAATGACACCATGCGCACCCTCCCCGCCAAAGGCGTCCCTTCCGCTCGCTTCGGGGCCGAGTGTCTACACACCGCTACCTATCTCCTCAACCGTCTTCCTTCTACCGCCTCGCCCAGCTCCCACTCACCACGCTACTCGCTCGTACACCTCCTCGGTACGACCACCTTCGAGTCTTCGGGTGCGCGTGTTACCCTAACACCGCCGCCACCGCTCCCATAAGCCGGCTCCCCTGGTCGACTCTCTCGTGTCTTTCTCGGATACTCTCCCGATCATAAGGGTTACCGATGCTTTGACCTCACCTCTCGTCGTGTCCTCATCTCTCGCCACGTCGTGTTTGATGAGTCGGCATTCCCTACTCCACCACCCACACCTCCCTACCTCCCCGCCGACTTTCTCTTTTTCACACCGACCCGGTGGTTCGGCCACCGTTCCCACTTCTCAAGCCTCCGCAGGACTCCACCCGGACCTTCCACCACTGGTCGGCGGGGACGTTGCGGTCCGGACCTCGGGAAATCCCGGGCGCCGGCCTTCTTGCCCCGCCTTCCCGTTCGGCGCCTGCATCGTGTACCGGCCGGCGGCGGGAGTTGGCTCCCGCCGTTCTGGGCGTGCGCGCGCGCCCGTTAGCTGTACCAATCATGTACCGCCCGCCGCTTCTTCACCGGGACCCTCGTCACACTCACTCACCCGATGGTGACGAGGCAGGCCCCGCCCGCAGCTCTCACCGCCGCCGCCCGTGAGCCGGATCTCTCCGGTACCCTCTTCCGTCCGCGAGGCCTCGCGGACCCACCGGCGCCGCCGTGCGATGGAAGAGGAGTACGCGGCACTCCTCGCCAACCAGACCTGGGATCTGGTGCCTCGGCCGCGAGGTGCCAACGTCGTCACCGGCAAGTGGATCTGGACCCACAAGCGCCGGGCTGATGGTACACTTGAGAGGTACAAGGCTCGGTGGGTACTTCGGGGTTTCACTCAGCGCCCTGGGGTTGACTATGATGAGACCTTCAGTCCGGTGGTGAAGCCTGCTACTGTCCGCACCGTGCTCTCACTGGCTCTCACCCGCTCTTGGCCCGTGCACCAGCTGGATGTGAAGAATGCCTTCCTGCATGGTCTTCTCCGAGACAGTCTCGACGTTAGCGGCCCACTTGGGTTTGTGGACTCCTCCGCTACGAGATGGTCTCGCCGGCTCACTTGGAGTCAAGCCTCATCCAGAATGGTCTTCTTCTTCAACACCTACTTGAGCGGGCCGGGATGACGATTGCAAGCCCCGCACCACCCGCTTGACACTCGAGCAAGCCGTCCCGAGGCGAGGCCCCCCAGTGGCCCGATCCTACGGCGTACCGCGGTCTTGCCGGTGCTCTTCGCACCTCACCTTCACTCGGCAGTTCCGGTTGTGCCTTCATATGCATGATCCTCGGAGCCTCATCTTACTCCTCGGGTACCTCCGAGGCACCGGCGATCATGGCACGCTCCTACTCCGACGGTCTTCCTCTACGAGTGTCTACACCGACGCCGACCGGGCCGGCTGTCCGGACACTCGACGGTCCACCTCGGCTATGCCGTCTTCCTCGGAGGCAACCTCGGTGTCCTCGGTCCTCCAAGCGCCGACGGTGGCCTCTCGCTCCAAAGGCGGAGTCCGAGTACCGCGCGCCGTCGCCAATGGTGTGGCCGAGGCTTCCCCGGCTCCGGCGCTCTCCCGAGCTCCATAGCCCCTTCGCCGGGCCACGCTCGTCTGCGAATGTGTTATCATAAAACCTGTATTGGCCCTTTTACATATGTCTACAGTAGATCCCAAATTCGCAAGCTCTTTTACAACACCTGTTCATGAAGGAGGAAGTATTCTGATGCAATGCTATCCATCTATCGTAGAAGTAGTTAAAATACCTGCATGCCTTGGTGATCCTGCCGTAGAACCTCTTGTTCTGAATGAATGGGTTTAATTACTTAGCAGGGACCTTAGCTATCTGAAGATTGTTCTATCCCATGATCCTTCATCTTCAGTAGAACAAAACAGCCAACAGTCATCTCCTGCTTTGCATTTCCACAACCTCATTGATTCTATTTGCCTAGGAGGTATCATTGCTTTATTTGATTATCATCGGATTCATGTTCTAGGTGTTTGGTTGTGCAATTTCCGTGTGATGCACAGCCACCACGGCTGTTTCACGGGTATTAATGAGTTGAGAGACCAACCGACAACCTCGTATGCTTGATACAGTTTACCAGGAAACTGCAGAACACATAATGCTTATTCACTGGGCCAGTTTCTATGGGATTAACTACATAAGAAAATGAGGGCCCCTCGGAAAACAAGCACCAATCCATTGTACAACTGAACTAATAGACTAACAAAGCGTATTTCCTGTTGCTTCAAAATTTAGATTTTGTACTTCATCTGTAGGCAGTAGGCATTGGTAAAAATGATGTTCATGCGTGGCTGTGTGCAGACTTAGGAAAAGGAAGAGTTGAGATCTAGGGTCCATGCTAATTGTGTTCATTCATGGAAAGTAGCAGTTGAATTTCGCTAAGACATTACTACTGTAGGGGAAGGGAATATTTACTGATGCTACTTGTTAGTTGAGCTGGTCAGCCTCATTTCACTATTGTAAATTATGGACACTAGTTCCATTGAGAATAAAAATTGTTGACCATATACAAAATGTTGTACTCCAATGTCAAAAATTAAGTATTGTTATAATAAATCTGTATAAATAGATAAAATGTTGCTATTAGAACTTTTTTATTACATAATCTGTTCCTTTCCTTGATACTTAACCTAATCCATATGCCACTGATCATAGGGCAAGGGCTGCTCTAATTTTCTATGAACCTATGTTTGGTAGGTACATCAAAGATGAATTAAAAACAATTCAGGCATTCCTAAGAGCTGCTGAAGTAGAGAAGAAGAAAGATGAGTTACTGAAGGTATGGGCAGAGCAAGTACAAGATTTGTCTTATGATATTGAAGATTGTCTGGATGAGTTTAAAGTTCATGTGAAGAGCCAAAGCCTGTCGCGCCAACTGCTGAAGCTTGGTGATCGCCATCGGATTGCAATACGGATTCGGAACCTCAAATCAAGAGTTGAAGAGGTGAGCAACAGGAACACACGCTACAGCTTAATAAAGCCCATTTCGTCTATCTGCACAGATGAGAGGGATTCCTACATGGAAGACATTCGCAACCAATCAGCTAACAATACAAATGAGTCAGAACTTGTGGGAGTTGCCACTCCTAAAAAGGAATTGCTTAAGCTGATAGATGTCAGCCCTGATAATGGTCCTACTAAGGTAATCTGTGTTGTTGGTATGGGTGGTTTAGGCAAGACTACTCTGGCAAGGAAGACCTACGAAAGTAAGGAAGACATCCCAAGGTACTTCTCTTGCTGTGCTTGGGTCACTGTATCCCAGTCATTTGACAGGAAGGAGATTCTAAAAGATATGATTAGGCAACTTTTGGGTGCCGATTCATTAGACAAACTCTTGAAAGAGATCCAGGGGAAATTGCTGGTTCAAGTGCAGCATCTTTCTGATTGCTTGGTACAAGGTTTAAAGGAGAAAAAAATACTTTGTTGTCCTTGATGACCTATGGAGCATAGACGCGTGGAATTGGATTAATGATATTGCTTTTCCAAAGAATAACAACAGAGGTAGCCACATATTAGTAACAACACGAGATGCTGGCTTAGCTGAGAGTTGTACATCTCAACCACTTATTTACCACCTTGAACCCCTTCAAATGGATGATGCTGTAGATTTGCTACTAAGGAAGACAAGCAAAAGACAACAAGTCCTGGAGACAGGTGAGAACATGAAGCACATAATTACAAAACTGGTAAAAAAATGTGGTTGTTTACCACTGGCTATACTCACTGTTGGAGGCATTCTTGCAACTAAAAAGATAGCACAGTGGGTGAAGTTTTTTGAAGAACTCCCTTCAGAACTTGAGAGCAATCCAAGCCTTGAAGCATTGAGGAGAATGGTTACCCTGAGTTATGACCATTTGCCATCTCATCTTAAGCCATGTTTTCTATACCTAAGCATCTTCCCTGAGGATTTTGAAATTCGAAGGAGGCGCCTGGTAGGTCGGTGGATAGCAGAGGGGCTTGTTAAAGAGAGGGATGGGGTGAACATTGAGGAAGTTGGAAATAGTTACTTCAATGAGCTAATCAACCGAAGTATGATTCAACCATCAACACTAAATGTTGAAGGAGTTGTCAAAAAATGCACAATCCATGATATCGTGCGTGATATCATAGTTTCAATTTCCAGGCAGGAAAAGTTTGTGCTCTTGACTAAGGATAATGTTACTAATGTAGAAGAGGAGAACATTCGTCATGTAGCGTTCCATGGGAACAACTGCTCAGAAATAGGCTTGAATTGGAGCAGTGTCCGTTCAATATCTGTATTTGGCGATAGGCCTATGGAGCCAGCACCTTCATTTTGTTCGCCACAGCTGAGAATGCTGAGAGTCTTGGATTTGGAAGATGCTAAGTTTAAAATCACAGAAAAAGATGCCAACAACATTGGGGCTCTGCACCACATGAAGTATCTGAAAATTTCAGGAACTTCCTATAATTTTGCACTTCTGAGATCCATAGGGAAACTGCGATGCTTACAAACCTTGGACTTGAGAGAAACAAATATTGCAGCACTAGCTACTGATATGACTGAACTCAGAAATCTCCGTAGTCTCCGCTGCAGCAAAAGGTTAGATTATGGTTACTTTAATTTGATGGACAACCCAATGGGATGCCTGACCATCACGATGTGTTTTCCCATGATATTCACACCACTAGTTAATTCCAGTGACCGTGCCAACTTAGTTGCCGAGGTACGGATGGCCTGTTCTACCCGTTGGTCTGGTACACAAGGTGTAAGGCTGCCAAGAGGAATCAACCACCTCAAAAAGTTACAGGTACTAGAGGTTGTGGACATCAAAGGAACTAGTAGGAAAGTGATAAAAGAGGTTGGGGAACTCAGTCAGCTAAGAAAACTAAGTGTGACATCGAAAGGTGCCACCAAGGACAAATACATGATACTTTGTGCAGCTATTGAAAAGCTTTCATTACTCCAGTCTCTCCTTGTGGATGCTGAGGGATCCTCAGATGTTGAATCATTGGAGTGGCTAGCCTTTATTTCCTCTCCTCCGCCCCTTCTAAGGAGTTTAAAGTTGAATGGATCTCTTGCAGATATGCCGAATTGGTTCAGGAACCTTAAGCAGCTGGTGAAGATGCAGTTATCCAGGAGCAAGCTAAAGGAAGATAAAACGATGGAGATACTTGGGGCACTTCCTAATCTCATGCTCCTTCGTCTTTATCGGAATGCTTATGTTGGAGAAAAATTAGTGTTCAAAAGGGGGGCATTCCCAAATCTCAAAAAAGTTGATATTTACTTCTTCAAGCATCTCCCAAGGCTTAAGATTATTGCACTTCGACATGATGATGATGTGGCGACGTTTGACATGTTGCGAGAAGAAGTGGATGCACACCCAAATCATCCAGTTTTACAGTTGTCTAATGTCCAAAGCTAGTATCCAATGTAGGTGCTGAAGTCATTGATACCCTGCCTGAGTATGAAATTGACATCTTGTAGTATCGATGTGGCTTTGATCAATGATTCCCTGCATATTAACAACTTTGCCTTGTGTGTGGTTATCAACTGAGAGGTTTTTATTTGCAATTCCTATCTTATATCCCGTGAGCCTTCTGGCCATCAGTTCAAGGGTACTTACTGCTGATGCTCGTACTACTTTATTTATGTTCTCTCCCTAGGGACTCATGTAGTTTTTGTTTTTTTCTAATAATTAAATGTAAAAAAATAAAGATAGCAATATGGGCCTTTTAACCTTTGACTCTTATGTAAGAAGCAAAAATAAATTCGTGTTGTTTTGACTGAAACTAAAACATGTCATCGGTTGACCCCTGGGTTTCATTTTACACTTTTTCTAACCTTCTCTCGCAAGAAATCAGCCACCTCTCTTATTTGTCCTTGTCATTTCATAGAAAAAAATGTCTCTTGTGATCTGTGATAATCTGCCATTTGTATCATGATCCAAGGGCCCTAGACATTGCAAGAAAAGTTGGTTATATTTCTTTCACAAGAAATATAACAACTCCCTTCTTTTTAACATAAAGTTCTAGTTATTGAAGGGTGGAAACCACTTAGTTCATGCAATTTGGAAAACAATGGGCTTCTGTTCTCTTTTGATCCTTTGTGTGCATGTTTTTTTGTTGTTGAATAGAAACGTGTAAACAGAAATTAAAAAGAAAACAACTGACATGGACATGAAAAGTGTACAATTATCTGGATTAGAATTTCTATTTAGCTTGCTTGGTTGATCATTGAATTTTCTTTAACATGAATACAAAATTTCTAGTTATTGACGCGTGGAAACCATTTTAATCATGCAATTTGAAAACAACATGCCCCTGTTCCCTTCTGATCGTTTGTGTGCATCTTTTCTTTTGTTGAATATAGAAACATGAACAAGGAAGAAAGAGACGAAAACTGAAAATGGACACAAAATAGAGTAAAAATATTTGATTAGGATTCCTATTCAGATTAATCAAAAATATTGTATGCTTCATGATATATTATTAAAAAGGAACGGAGAGATTCATTTGGATTAAGATTAGGGGTAAGTGATTCTCTTTGATTCTTTAGTTTAAACTCTTTTTGATTCTTTAGCATAAACTCTCAAAATCAGGATGAATATCAGTTCATAAAATCAAGATAAACTATTTTTTTAGCTCTCAACCTCTTAGTTTATTCTACAGAATACTTTACAGGATGAGCAGAGAATCACTTCTCACTTAAAAATACGTTTGGCAGCCATGGAGTGATTTTCTTTTAAGAATCCGCTCCACAGAGTGCTCTCAAACAGACCCATAGAAACAATAACTGAACACATTCTCTTTTTATTTGACAGACGGTTGGTAAAGGACAGGTAGAGTCGGACTCCACATTCAAAGAGTTAGTTAAAGTAGGACCGAAAAATAATAGAGAGAAATTTTCTCCTTGCGAGTGACAAAATTGCTCGGCTGGACGAAATAAAGGTATCCCAATTCTGAATGACCCGGTGGCAGGTTGTGCTAAAAAAACTCGTTGAATTACCGCCTACCAGGAAACCATTGGGTAGGGTGCTGTCCTTTCTCCATGCGAGTGACAAAATTGCTCAACTGGATGAAAGGACATGAGGAAGCATTGTTTTCTGGAGTGATTACTACTAGGAGAGCGCATAGGAAATGTAACTAGTTTCTGTCCTCACCTCATATATATCATATTCCTATTCATGCTAGAGATATTCACCCACTCAGCTGGAGCAACGCACTCCAATTCGCCATCCAAAAGGTCTGTTTCCGAAACGGACAATCAACTCTTCACTATACTATCAAATTATCAATAGAGCAGAATAGAAACCACGGTAGAAAGCATATATACGAGGGTTTTCTAGCAATGTGGCAACATGACAGCACAAGATGCGCCATCGAGGCAGAAGCAACGCAAACCACTACGCAAACGAGATTAGAAGTTTGCACTCGCCATCGACGCAAACAATACCAAGCTCTTAAGTATTGACCCAATTCATTGCCAACAAGTTTGCACTAGCTGTTGTGTTTTTGGCGAGGGTTGAGATGGCGTGGAAAGAGAGGCGAAGCGTCGCCTTCTCTTGGGTTTTCATCTTCCTACACCTGTGCGCTCTTGTCGCCCACAGAGCCGATGCGCTGCCTGGAGGACCGCCGCCGGCGCGTGTCCGTGTTGGCGTCATGCTGGACTTGGCGTCGGCTACTGGGCTGAGGTTGCAGACCGCGATCCGGATGTCTGTGGAGGATTACTACGCCGTGCACCCGGACGCAGCCACGATCATCGAGCTGCACTTCAGGGACGCGCCTGCCAATGCCGTCGCGGCTGTCGTCTCTGCCGGTGAGTTCAGCGACACCCCGTCAGATGCTACCAAATTTAACGCTAACCGCGGGTGACAACTGCAGAGGTGTCTGAACGATGCACGCTTGCCACTTGCAGCGGAGGACCTGGTGAAGAACGCCCAGGTGCAAGCCATCGTCGCGCCCGAGACGCCGGCAGAGGCCGAGCTCGTGGCCACCGTCGGCAGCCGAGCCCAGGTTCCGGTTTTGTCCTACGCCGCCACCGCGCCACCGGTGTCCCTATCCAACACCACCAGTTTCCTGGTGCGCACCTGTGCTGCCGATTCCGTTCTGGCCGCGCCTGTCGCCGAGATCCTGCGCAGTTTCGGCTGGCGCGCGGCGGTCCTGGTGCACGAGGACTCGCGCTTCGGCATCGGCATCATCCCCGCGCTCGCGGACGCGTTCCTGGATGTTGGCGCCACCATAGCGGGCCGCGCGGCGGTGCCCGTTCACGCGTCCGACGACCACCTCGATGCTGTGCTGTACCGCGCCGTGTCGAAGACGACGTCGCGCGTCTTCGTGGTGCACTTGCCCTCTCCTCTGTCGCTGCGCCTATTCCGCAGAGCCAAGAAAGCCGGCTTCATGTCCCGAGGCTACTTCTGGATTGCCACGGATGGCATCGGTGACCTGAACAGGCTGAACGCCGAGGACATCGTTGCAATGCAGGGTGCTCTTATTGTGAGACCTCTATTGCAGCCAACAGTCCGAGCCAGCAACTTCGCTGCACGGTTCAATGCCAGGTTCAGTCACGAGATGGCTGGATCAATGGAGATCCAGAAGAACCCAACTCTGCCGATGCTCTGGGCGTACGACACAGCATGGGCAGTCGCAGTGGCAGCTGAGGCACTGGGGACAACCGCCGGAGGAGCAGCTCTTCTCAAGGCCGTGCTGGACACAACTTTCGACGGGCTAGCAGGGAAGTTCAGGCTTGTGGACGCGCAATTGCAGATGCTGCCATACGAGATCGTAAACGTTGTTCGGGATGGCACAAATGCAATAGGATTTTGGACAGAGAATTTCAAGATATCACAGGATTTACACGCAACAAGTTCCAACGGTTTGATGCAAATCATCTGGCCGGGTGAGCAATCACACTTCCGCGTTCCAAAAGAGTTGGCCGTTTCGCCGACCGGACAAGATCTTGTCGTCGCCGTGCCGGTGAAGCATGGATTTCACCAGTTCGTGGACGTGTCTGTCGACTGACGAGTGGAAGACTGAGGGTCACTGGCTACTGCATCGACGTGTTCGAGGTGGTGATGAAGGGACTACCGGCTCCGGTGAGCTACCAGTACATGCCGTTCAATGGCAGCTCGGAATCTTATGACCGGTTTGTGGGCCTGATTCCCCAACAGGTATGTACATGTCTATACATAATCAATGTTGTGCATTTAGAAATGCCACAACGACCTGTAAATTGGAGCAGTGTGATCAAATCATCAAATTAGTGATGGATTGTTGACTCGGTGTAGAAAGCTGACGTGGTTGTGGGCGATGTGACAATCACCTCGAGTAGGATGGGCGTGGTGGACTACACGATGCCGTTCACCGAGTCGGGGTGGTCGATGGTCGTGGCAGTGCAGACGAGCACCAGCACAAGCATGTTCTTCTTCCTCAAGCCACTGACCGCCAGCCTTTGGCTTGCCAGCTTCGCCTTCTTCGTCTTTACAGGCTTCGTTGTGTGGGTGATCGAGCACCGGATCAACCCCGAGTTCCGTGGCACGCCGTCGCAGCAGCTGGGACTCATCTTCTACTACGCCTTCTCCACTCTCGTTTTCGCACACAGTATGTATCCTCTACCCTTTGTTACAAATGTTCTCAAAATGCAGCACAACAAAAATGAGAATATTATTCATTAATTTCCAGAGGAGAAACTGGAGAGCAATCTGTCACGGTTCGCGGTGATCATATGGGTCTTCGTCGTCCTGATCTTGACGTCCAGCTACACGGCAAGCCTGACGTCGATGCTGACGGTCCAGCAGCTCCAGCCAACGCTGACAGATGTGAAGGAGCTTATCAGCCGTGGCGATTACGTTGGATTCCAAGAGGGCTCCTTCGTGGCTAGCGAGCTCAAGAAGATGAACTTCGACGAGAGCAGGTTGAGAAGCTATAGCAATCCGGATCAGTATGCGCAAGCCCTGTCCAAAGGTTCTGCAAACGGAGGCGTTGATGCAATTTTCGATGAGATACCATACCTGAAGCTCTTTCTGTCTCAGTATTGCGATGGCTACACCATGGTCGGCCCAATCTACAAGGGCACCGGCTTCGGCTTTGTAATTCTCTTTCTCTTGGTGTCGTTCCTTTATGTTCCAGCTAATTAAAAAAGCAGATCGATGCTTGCAGAACTGATAGCCAGCTCGTGATTATTGTTGATTCGTTGTGGCGCGCAGGTATTCCCGAAAGGATCTCCCATGGTGCCGGACGTGTCACGCGCGATCGTGTCGCTGACGGAAGGGGACGAGATGGCGCTCATAGAGAGGAAATGGTTCGGCGATCCCGGTGCCTGTGACAGCAAGAACGGGGGCGTGGGCTCGTACAGCCTTAGCTTCTGGAGCTTCAGCGGGCTGTTCCTCGTCACCGGTGTCGCCTCGGGTCTTATGCTCATCGTCTACCTCGCCACGTTCGTCTACCGTGAGCGCAACGAGCTTAGGGCGGCGGAGTCCGGGGCAGGGAGCTCGTCGCTGCGGCGCCTGCGCGCGTGGCTGCAGCACTACGACACGAAAGACACCAGGTCTCCAAGCTTCAAGCGGTGGAACGACGGCTCTATGAGCAACGGCGTCGACGCAAAGCAGAGGAATGGAGCAGGACAGGAGGACGCCATCCAGCACACCACTGCTCCAGAGGTGAGTCCGTTGGGTGGTGGAGCCGGTGACTCTGACATGTCGGCGGAGGCTTCTTCCACGGAAGAGGAGGTGGCAAACTCGAAATCTGGCCAGGACATCCTTCAAGCAAATGATGATACACGCGAGGTCTGCACCTTAAGGTCAGCATAGAAAAGTAAGCAAATACTGTACGTTCGGAATCTGTGTAGATCGAAGGCCAGCAGATTTAAGATTCCCTCTCCCCTTCATCATGTAGCTGTATTTACTTACGTCGTGTTTGGATATATTTGGTTTGACATGGATTATGGGGCTTAGAGAAATTTTATAACGCTCGGGAATAATTTCGATGGCACACGTCGACCGATCCAACGGCTAAAATGGCCAAAGAAAATAGGAGGCAATGGTAGGGAGGAAACGGGAGGCAATTCTCATGTCTATGGTCGATGTCAAATTGTCTCACATTTCCTTCACAAAATTAGAATTTTGGTCATGAGAGAAAATGTGAGGCAATTTCAAGCATGGTAAAAGAACCAGTAAATGATTTTTTAGAAAATATATTAATATTCCAGCCTCGGCATCGACTGATGCATATAGCTATTCATTATTACACCACAACACTTTAAACGCACACAAAATCAAATACAAGGCTCGCACACTAGAGTTTTCGAACCTAGTTGTCTTATCAGAGATAGAAGTGTCACACACGTTTTTCAGCTGCCAGTCAGAACACCTTCTTGCAGCGAAAACAACTTTCCGCCGCCATATCACGCAGGTCATCTCGGTAACTCAAAACTGGTAGCCACCAACTCCCATGCCGGCCTCTTGCCAATTTCATGGGTGCCTCTCACGTCGGCCTCTATGCCAAAATTGTGGTCCATTGCCAACAGATGTGAGGCCCTCGAATTGCCACGCCAATGTCCTCCTCTTGATCGCCTTCTACCGCATTGACACCACAACCTTGAGTACTCAACTATGCTTCCACCTTCCTCGCCACGGCGTTGGCCACCGCAGAAGACACCGAGCACAATCTTCCAAAACGACGCCTCCAAGGAGGATCACGACGCCATTGGCGCCGCCGTCGCCTGACCAAGTAGGTCCAGGTTTTCAGTCAGGGAAGACAAACCACACACAGGGAAGAGGTTCGAACGATTGAACCTTCCAAGGAAGGAAACGGCGTCTGGAAACGTCGTCGTCATCGGCCCAAGAGGGTAAAGCTTTCGCCATGGTAACTTAACCCGTGCACAGTGTTGGCCACGATTTTTCTGCTGCACCAGTCACTGCTCTGTCCGACCAAGCCACCTGATGTTGTCGATACCGACAACCACCGTCGTCGAAACTCACCGGCCAGCAGCTCCGGCCACCGTCATGCCGATGACTCCCCACACCGAAACAGGAGCAGTCTCATCTGCGTCTAGTAAATGATAATTGAAGGTATATGATGGTCCCTCATTTTTCCCTCAAGAGGACCATATATGTTGTTGCACCTTTTTTTTTTTTTGGCTGTCGTATATCAGAAGAGGACCATTTTGAACAATTCACTTTGTTCTCTTAGCACCACAATCAACGTTGGCTTGATTTTTTTTTTTTGAATTTAGTCTAATGCATGATTTCAGTTGACCCAATGTATAGGTTGAGTTGTCTTTTTTGAATCCTCCATGTACAGGTTGAGTTTGAAGTTCATATTTAAGGTGGGACACAGGACATCATAGCTATTTTTAGAAGAATACACTAAGAGTTTATTTCATGGGTTATGTGGCATTTTGGCACAATCTGAATTATACCTATGGTGGCCATGTGTGTTGATGTGAGATCATGGTGGTTTAATCTCACCTTTCTAGTTAAGAAAATCTCCAATTGTAACCTAATATTTTTAACCCCCTCCCTAATAAAGGGTGATGGGGGAGATGATTTTGTAGTTGTAGGCTCGTCAAGCGGCCTGCTGCCGCCACGTCACAACCCTACCGCACCTCCATGCATGGTACGTCAGCGCTCAAATGCCGCGCCATTCCTGGCGGCGCGACCAATAGGATTAGTTTTTTTTTTAAAAAAAGATCCAGAGTCAAAATTGGAAATGGTTTTAAAAAAGGGTTAAAAATTAAAAAAAATCTTTATTTCTTTCTTTTCTCGTATTATAGTTGTACTTGACACAAAGATTGTAAGAACTAGGTGATACCTGGTGCGTTGCTGCGGGTATTCCAAACATTTTTTTTAAAAACAGACTATTTATATTTATAGTTATATGAATAAAAAATCATAAATTAATTATGATGAATGATTTGACACATCGTTATGGACAACTAAATGCATGTTAGTAGATGAAGAGAAGCTATATGTGATCCTTGGCTATAATTTGCAACTTTTAGTGAGTCTTATCTTTATAGGAGTTTAAGATATGATACCTCTAGTTAAGCGTAGCAGTCCTTGAACCTTCGAAAGGATATTGCAGACTATGACACAAGCTTGCACCATATTAAGAATGACATAGATGAATCACATAAAATTTGTTAGATGACAATGTTGAAGCAACCATGGCAAGAGATTAGGATTTTGGTGAAGCCGATCACAAATTCTATAAAGCACAACTCCAACAAAGTAGAAGTAATTTTCGTTCTCACATAACGTTACTTGATCATCTAGACAACTGGGGGACTAGAGCCCGGCGACCTTGGGCTGGGCTCGTCCACATATAACTTTATTTATTTTCCCTTAACTTTTTTTGGGGCCCCTTGTTTTAGGCCATCTTATCTTACTATTACTAATTAGAGGCTTCAACGGAGGCTCCACGTTAGTTCTCACCAGACGCGCTAGAAAAAAAAAAGATAAATGTTAGAAATTCTCACATTAATCGAAGTATCTAGCCATCAAATCTTGACTCTAGCAATTAGTAACCATTGGATCTACTTTATTTTTGTAAAGAATTACCCACCTTTGCCATTACATTATTTATAGATAAAAAGAAAGAAAAAACAAATCCTTTATTATTTTGGAATCTACGTCTAACAACAAGGGAGGAAAAGATAAATACATTATTTTCCCTATACCACGAGCCGGATCAATTGAAGGGATCGTCATGAGAATATCTAAGAGAGATGTTCCAACGGAGAGGGTAAAAATTGGGCTCCACGCGGCACCCGTGGCTCTGCCGCCCGCCAGGCTGCTAGCTTTTGGTCGCCGGCTGATCGAGCAAGCAAGGTGGTAGCCAACTCAGGGGAGGCACGTTCATCTATGTGTTGGCGCCGCCTTGCTCAGATCAATATCAAGAGCAATACGGGTTGATGCGCCATCTGAAGGAGAAGGCAGGCTCGGCCTCCTACAATCAGCTAAAGGTGTAGAACGCCTGGAGGAGCATGTACATATATAAGTTGTACTTCTACATTGCTTTGGTGGACGAGCAGTAGTGCTACAGCACTCACGTTGCCTGCACTCCCTGACGATGATGCATATATGCGGCATCCTGGCGCTATTTACCAAGATGTGCACTTGACCTTGACGGCTGAAGCGAGAGAGGTGCATGGCAGGCGCTACGGTGTTCGTACTGCGCATCGCCTAGAAGGACGCCTAGGCGTACACATGTAGAAAGTTTGGCGTCCAACCGTGCATCAACCGAGGAGATAGACGGACTAGGTGTGTGCTAGCTTGGTGGGGATGATGCGATCTATGTGAATAAAGGGAAGGCGGGAACACGCAGACCATTACCGAGGTCCGACAATCATGACATCTACATCAACAACACTTATAGACTAAAGGTATGACGATCTGCTAGATCTCATAATTATAATTTAATTTGTCTGTTGTGATGTATATGATACGACCGAATTGACCATTAAGTATAATTTTCATTATAGTTTCAATGTCCTTGGATTACGTTGCACAAGTGCTACAGCACTCACGTTGCCTGCACTCCCTGACGATGATGCATATATGCGGCATCCTGGCGCTATTTACCAAGATGTGCACTTGACGGCTGAAGCGAGAGAGGTGCATGGCAGGCGCTACGGTGTTCGTACTGCGCATCGCCTAGAAGGACGCCTAGGCGTACACATGTAGAAAGTTTGGCGTCCAACCGTGCATCAACCGAGGAGATAGATGGACTAGGTGTGTGCTAGCTTGGTGGGGATGATGCGATCTATGTGAATAAAGGGAAGGCGGGAACACGCAGACCATTACCGAGGTCCGACAATCATGACATCTACATCAACAACACTTATAGACTAAAGGTATGGCGATCTGCCAGATCTCATAATTATAATTTAATTTGTCTGTTGTGATGTATATGATACGACCGAATTGACCATTAAGTATAATTTTCATTATAGTTTCAATGTCCTTGGACTACGTTGCACAAAAAAGTTTTGATATAGTTCTAATTGACCATCAGATATAATTTTTTATTAACTTAATAACAATGTCACTCAATTACGTCAAACTACATGATGATGACAAAAATTAGACGACCATGATATGTGGAGTTATCAATAAAGCCTATATATGGAATTCAAACCTCCACAATTATAGAAGATAACTAAACTAATCCAATAATATTTTTAAAATTATCCATCTCTATCATTATGAAAGACAATGCTTTGACCCCTAAGTTTGCATTCAAGTTACCCATATACGGCATTATGAAAGATAATGTAAAGTCATATATACCTATAATTTGTACCCAAATTATCCACCTCAACTATTATAAAAACTTAACAATAATATCTCAAATCTACATGTAAATGCTAAGATAAACTATTATAAACAATAATAACATCCAAAAGTTAACACTTAGATCAATTATTATATTTTTTTAAGCAACCCCACGATGTACATGAAAAGATGACTTTAAGCATTAAATGCCACTACAGTGATGCACCTTAAACATTGTGCCAGAGCTCCAAAGCAATAGCCTACAACAAAATGCACCACAAGTCTAAGGTCAAACCATAAGGAATAAAAATGTTTTTGGAAAAGTTAGCAGCTCACCGTGCTTGGAATCAGACCCGTTCAGCGCATAAAGGGAGAGTTGCCTGCCTGTAGGTGAGGATCCCACCTTAAGGTGCATTTTGACATGTAACATTATGCGTAGGATAATAATTGTGGTCATTTTTTGTGGGCCCAAACTTAAGGCGAATTTTCAGCGGCAACATTGTGCATGCCCTAAAGGAACTTAAGGCTAAATTTTAAACATTTTGATTAGAACATTATATCATATGACCATTAGTAATTTAATTTAAAGAATTATTTTTTAAAACAATACTAATATGATATAGTAAATTCAACATCTTGAGTCCCATGGTGCAAGATGAAACAACTACTTATGACACTGTCAATAATAATAGGGTAGCCTAGGACATAGAATTCTCCTTAAATAAAAATAGAATAAAACATGAAAATTTTCAATAAATGATACAATAAGCATTAAAATTTAAAGGTAATAATACATGTAAAAAATTACAACAACTAGATCAAAAGCTAAAGGATAAAGTATATATTTCAGTGATATCACATAATGGGGTGAAATAAGAGTCTATAAATTTTAAGTTTATTTATATTTCAACTAAATATGTATGGATCTATGAAAAGATTAATCATAGATATTATTACTCATGAAATATGTAGAAATAAAAAATGTAGATACTAAAATTCTAAAAGAAATCTAAAACAAATTGCCATCAAATCGGTAGAATACATATGACCACGATAAATGATAGTTGTTGCATCTAAATCTAAAGAATTAATAAGCTTAAAATTTAGGGAAAGAATCAAAATTTAAGTTCAGGTTGTCAAAATATATACCGATGCTAATACTATCATAGTTTAGACAAATATTTCAACTCATTATATATTGGAGATACACGGATGTGCTAATGTAAAGGAAAACCTATGAATATGGATGATAAAAATTAATGTTTGATAGACTAACACGAATGAATGTGGACCATGCATAGAGTACATATTAAAGCTACTATTTTAGAACATTAGTGAAGAGAAGAAGGCATTTAAAATAAGTATTTCCTTTTAGTAAGTGTCTCATAAGATTCTAACTCGCACGGGTTGATGGACTAGTGCTAGATTAATGCCAAATAAATGAATTATTAAAGAAAGAGGAAAAAAACTAACCCTTGACCTTAATCTAACCCTCTCGGATTTGACTAGTGGTTAATTAAGCATGTTCAACATATTAAACTTTGCTTGAATTTAAATATGCAATTGTTTCTATATTTTTTAAACTATTGTCTGAATATTTGATGTCAAATAGATGTTAAAGCTCCAAATACTGAAAATCATAGCACGGATTCACATGGGAAACTAGTCCTTTTTGGTTGAACTTACATCGTTAACTCTTCTAATTGAAATAGGGAGATAAACTCTGCCCTTGCTTTGAAAGAACAGGAGAAAAATCACAACTATACTCGAAAACAAAGAGTAAGAACACAAGAGCCGCTTTTAACACGAAACAAAAGAAATTTGATGAGAACTTAGAAGTAATAACAAATTAAAGTAAAAACCAATAATCTGCTCCCACCGTCTCTAAATAAATGAATTCTCAGAGTTGTCTTAAATTATTTTTTAAAAAGTTTAATCAAATTTATAGAGAAACAACAACAACGTTTATGACATGAAACAAACAAATTATGGAAATACATTTTATAATCTGTCTAACAATATTAATTTGATGTCATGAATCTTGATGCTATTCCGCTTAAATTGGGTCAAAGAACAACTCTACAAACTGATTTATTGAGCAGATGGAGGAGTATTTATTTAGCACAGAGCAGGGAGCTGTACCTACTGGTTAGTAGCTAGTAGCATTATTGGATTTGGATCTTTCTACCGGAAGATCGCCGGAATCTTCAAAGCAGATAAAAGGACCATGTGAATCATACTGGTATTTAGCGTAGCCATTCCAAAGCTAGCAAGCATCTCGCGAGCAAAGAGAAAGGAGTAGAGATACCAGGTCATAATCCAGCCTCCAGCGCGTGCGCCGACTTCCCTTTCTACACTATACTATCCTACTACTTAGAGCATCTCCAACAACTCTCTATTCTCACTTGCTATTCTATAATTTTTGCCAAAAACACAAAATCTCTTCTCCAACAACTCCCAATACCAACTTGATAAAATAGGCACTTGGGAAAAAACACCCTCCGCGCGCGTAAAGATCCGCGCGCGGAGGGCGCGCGTATCCTGTCCGCGGCCGCGCTCGCCCGCTGCTCCGCCCGCCCGCGCGCCGCTCCGGCCCGCCGTGCCTGCCGCGCGCCGCCGCGCGCGCCGCAGCCGGGCGGGAACAGGCGCCTGGCCGCCGCGGCCCGTCTCCTCCGCTGCCGAGCGACGCACCCGCGCTGCGCAACGCCGCACCGTCGTCGCGCCTCGCCACGCTGCCGTCTCCGTCGCCGAGCGACGCACCCGCGCGCACCGGCGCACCGTCGTCCCGCCTCGCCACGCTGCCGCCGCCGTGCCCCGCCACGCCGCCGCGCGTCGCTCCGCGCCGCCACCCGCTCGGCCCGCCGGCGTCGTACTAAGCCCGAAGGACTAATCTTATGATAGATTTTCTTTTCCGGACTTTTTTGAAAAATTACTAGACACAGAGAGTTTTAGATACGTCCTTGGTTGATTTCGGGAAAGTTCAGAGACTAATCTGCGAAGTGGTTATTACGGGATTTACCAAGTGGGAATAAAGAGTTGTTGGAGAGAGACCTTTTTTTCACTTGGAAAATAATATACCAAGTTGCTATAACACAAGATTTACCAAGTGAATTTTAGGGAGTCGTTGGAGATGCTCTTATATAATTAATCTATATCTTCTATAAAGATAAATCCCACTAGTCTAATTCTTTCAACATGCAAACTATCCACCTCAGCAGCTCACTAACACTTTCAATAAAAGTTCACTAGCACAAACAATTATGATATCTAACACATCATCCACTAATATACAATATTAGTTTGTAATAGTTAATCACTTGCTAATAATTGCATGAATAGTTTAATTAATCTCATTCCAAATCAGTAGTTCCCGCTGCAACGCGCGGGGTATACTCCTAGTTATATAGATATGAACAGCCCAGTCCAAGTCAACTGGCCCCACCTGACAGCTGACGCGACGACTTGATCATAGACTACAATACAACAGTCGCTACTAGCTAGCAATAATCCACAATCCAGAGACGCAGAGAGAATTTATTTGAAACTAAGTTTGTATGCAAGCGTGATTGATCTGATTGAGCTAGTAGCTTAGGCCTTGATCTGGGAGAGCATGCAGCGGACGTCCTTGGCGGTGGGCCGCTCCTTGGGGTCGTCCTTGGTGCAGAACAGCGCGATGCGCAGCAGCAGCAGGATCTGCTCGTCGTGCCCGGCGCCGGCGATGGCCGGGTCGATGGCCTGCGCGTGTTCCCCGCTCTCCTTGACGCGTCGCAGCCACTTGACGAGCCCCACCACCTCGTCCTGCTGCGTGAAGAACGGGTCGGAGGGCTCCTTCCCCGTGGCCAGCACCGCCAGGATCACGCCGAAGCTGTACACGTCGCACTTGGCCGTGAACTTCAACGTCTGGTAGTACTCCGGTGCGATGTACCCCATCGTGCCCGCCACGTTGCTCGCCGTCACGTGCGTGTGCGCGTCCGGCATCGCCTTGGCGAGGCCGAAGTCCGCGATCCGGGGCTCCAGGTCGTCGTCGAGGAGGATGTTGGCCGGCTTCAGGTCCCGGTGGATGATCTGCGGCTGGTGCGAGACGTGCAGGTACTCCAGCCCCGCCGCCACGCCCACCGCCACGCGCAGACGCGCCGGCCACGACAGCCCGGTGTTTTCGGTGGTGCCGGTGACCGTCCCGGTGCTGAGGCTGCCGGTGTCCTCGCTGGCGCCGCCCAGCTCAGCTGCGCCGTCCTCGGCGGTAAACTCTTGTTGTTTGAGCGCTTGGTGCAGGCTGCCGTTCTTCATGTACTCGTAGACGAGGTAGTGGCAGTCGGGGCGAGGCACGTGCGCGGCCAGCGGCAGCAGGTTGCGGTGGCGGATGTGTCCCACGGTGCGGATCTCCGACTGGATCTGCCGGGACCTCTTGTCCAGCTGCCGGCTCTCCTCGTCGCTGAGGTTGTTGTTGGCGGGGGCGTCGCCGCCGTGCTTCTTGATCTTCTTGATGGCGATGAACCGGGGCGCGTCGCCCTCGCGCTCCACGGGGAGCTGCGCCTTGTACACCTCCCCGCACCCGCCGCGCCCGATCACGGCCAGCGACGCCAGCGCGTCCTCGCCGTCCTTCTCCAGGAACGCCAGGTGCTCGGGCCGCCGGATCAGCTTCGGGGTGAAGATCATCACGCCGGACCGCGACCGGTACCGCCCGCGGATGCAGTTGAGCGCCAGGCGGAACAGCACCGAGAGGACCAGCCCGGAGATGACGCCCGCCAGGGAGCCCACCACGAAGCCGATGATCCAGTTGCGCACCCGGTGCCTGTGGCTGCGCCGGTGGTGTTGCTGTTGTTGCCCGGCCGGAGGCGCCGGCGCTGGCGAGCTCGCGTTGTTGGCCGTCGGGGAGCTGCTGTGGTTCTTGGGACTACCGCCGGCAGCGGGCGGGGTGCTCTTCTCCGCGAGGACGTACCGGTGCGGCACCGTCGTGGTCCGGCGGTGGTGGTGCACGTGCCGGGTCGTCCCCATGCGGGAGCGGCGTGACACGACCGCCGAGTGCGCCACAGCATGCCGGCCGTCGTAGCACTCCACGGCGGAGACGAAGACGACGAGCAGCGTGGCAAGGGAGACGAGGACGACGACGGACCTTCCCGGCGTGCTTCTCGCCGCTGACGCCATGGCCGTCAGCTCTTCGATGGAACGCTTCTTCTGTGTACGGGAGGAAGCAGAGAGCTAGTGGTATTTAATAATGGCGGGGGTTGTCAGCACTGGAATGCCGTGTGGAACGGATGAACGGCTCTGATGCGTTTCTTGACCGGATGGACGGGTCAGATTTGCGAGAAGGGGCCCTGTTGCTGTTGCCGGCCACCGGGGTCCAACGGGCAGACCGGCGAGAGACGACTTGACCGGATAGTGGATGCGAGTCAAGAACCGGCGTGCACGGCATTGTGGAAAAATTCGGACGGGACGGCTACCTGATCTATGCACCGGAGACTCTCTCTGCATCAACGACTTGCTTTCGCTTGCAACCACGTATTAGTAGCAAATCAGTGCCATGCTATAGTTGATCGATCCGCAACTTGAAAGAAATGACTCTTTTTTTCCCTCCTTTCCGTGTGACATTGACATAATTTGTTAAGTGCAACGGAGAGAACGAACATAATAATAGTTTCTGAGATGGGTTCGTAATCATTTCGTCCAATATATGCTAGATATTTTTTTTGCATTTTTTGAGAGTAACACATGAAGGACGGCAGCCGGTTCAACAAGCCCAAAGGCCATTGTAGCATGGCAACTAGTGGAAATTACATAGTAGAAATTGCAAGTTGTATGTCTAAGGCTATTTACTTTTTAAGTGATATGGCCAATTTGACTAACGTCTAAGCCACAGGGCAGGTACATTGCACATCAGCAATCTCATTCTCTGTCTCATTATATACAGTGTCATGTAGGATTTTGATGACATGAAGAAAAAAGAGAGGAGAGAGAATGAGGTTTTCATGAGCTAGATTTTAGGAGTATGAGACAACTATTATACTATTTGTATGAATTGTTATTGTTATACAACTCACAATCCTCTTTTTACTCCATACATAAATTAAGGATATGTGAATTGCTATGAGACAACTTAGAAGCATAACACTTGTATATGTAGTCTATTAAGTCAATTTAAATTATGTGACACTATATGCGATCAGTTATCAAACAAGGCCAAAGTACTTGACTAATGATGGTGAAGTGCCTACTGTGGTCTATGTTGGGCGGATACTTATGTAAGGTGCCGTATCCATATCCGATATGTATACGGTTATACTGATACTCATTGGATACACGATGGATATTTCTTAAGAGATTATGTGTTCAAATAACTTCTTTTATATAAGTATTCTTGATTTTTCATTTTTTTTACTCTCTAAATCTAATAATGTTGTATATTTTTTCAAAACTTGTAAGTTTTAAGTTAAAACTTGCTAGAAAACTACTTTTAGCTTGTAATTCATATATAATAATTATTAAATTAAAATATATTGGACTTATCTCCATGTCAGTGTTTTTTAAGGAATCGTGTATCCACGTGTCTGATACTTATCGTATCCGATACTCGTATGCGTATCTATCGTATCCGATACTCGTATGATCTAGACAACATAGACTGTGATACATGTACGTTATCTTCCGAAGGTGCTAAAAGGTTATAGAATGAATAAGCATGCATTCATTTCCGTTAGCATTCAGGATTGTGTATGTTCTGTATCGTGCTATATTTTTCTCTAGACCTTTGAAAATTCTTGGATAATCATACAAAAGTTGTGATAAAAACAAATTACTTTTTACATAAAGTATATCATTAGCAAAAATCAAATTATTTTATCACATAAAATATATCATTAGCAACTATCCCCTAGAATTTGATCCGATAAATTTCCATAATGAAAGAAGGGTACAAATTTTAGCGAAACAAAAGAAGGAAAACCATTGGAATTTGACAAATAGCCCAAAGGATAATGCTTCGATAATGCCTTGTATCTTGTTTGTATACCAAAACAGGTGAAGTGCTCATGTGTGGAGAACCACAGTGCAATATAAAGTAGAAAGCGAAGTTTGTATGTTCCCCACTGCAGCACAAACGCAAGATCTTTTTTCAGAATCTTTTTTGTGTGGTCAGTATTTGGAAAAAGAAAAGAAAAATATTTTTCTGCTAGATGAACGCTGTATTTCATCGGACATATAGCTTATTTTTGATGAAACAGGAGGGGTTTTTACCCCTACTGGCATTTATTGAAAAAATAAGTACAATCTGGTTACAAGCTCCAAAAGGAGTCTCAAGAGACAAAAAAAAGATACAAAGAATATAAATAAAATTACATAAAGGCTTGTAGCCATGAATTAAGAACAGGTTGGTCTACTTTTCTTGCACGCAGGATAATCTGGGCAAACTCCTTGCAAAAAATCTCCTTACACCTTTGGATCGAATTATCCAAACCTTTGAAAATTTTGTCATTACGCGAAGACCAGATCGCCCAACACGTAGTCACAACAATTTCCATGAAATCTCGTCTCTCGTAAGTTTTGAGTATTCTCGATGCAGCTAAGCCGCCTCAAACAACCGTACGAAACGCAGCCTTACATTAGTCTAGTTGTAAGGCAGCGATAGGAACCGGACAAGAAACGAAAAACTTGTCCTCTGAACTACCAGGGGCATAGAAAATTGCTGGCTCGCAAAATACTATTAAAGCTCGTTCATTTTAAATCACTGGATTCCATAAAGTGGTTAACATTCATTCATATATAGAGAGCCAATTATTGTGCGTGTTTTTTTATTGTTATTTGCACTCGACAACCGAAAGCGAAATAATTCAAACTTGACAGGATTATTGACCCACCAGTCCATGTGAATGAATGGCAACCAAATCAGTCTTCAGTCATCAAGTATATTTCACGCGGAGGCGGGCGAAGCAATACCGATATTGTTACTAGCAATTACAGTAGCTTTTTTTTTTCAAGGGCAGAAGCCCCAGCCTTTTGATTGATACCAAAAGACAAAAGTCATTACAGTTCACAGTCTCAAGATTCCCAGACTCAACGCCCACCTGGACTGCACGGCTGCTACCAGCAAACGGCTCAACTTATTACAACAGAAAACTGAAGTAAAACGTAGTACACTGAATCATTAACAGCAGCTCACACTCCCAAAATCACACGATCACAAATCTTCGCGAGAAAGAAGACCCACATCCAGCATCAGACCACTGCTCTTTCCGGACTGAAGGATCTTTCCAGTTCTCTCCACCACGGTTTAGCTTCGTGTCCGCCCTTGTACTCATCAGCTTCATGTAGCTTGCTTTCATTCCAGCCAGTTACACTTCCCCTTGGCATCTTCAAGATATGACCCTTTGTACATCTTGTACAAAACATTGTTCTGGGAATGTCTTTGAGTTGCCTGATATAATCCATCAACGGTGGCTTCTTTTCTTCCGGGCATGACATTAGCCAACTTTACAAAGTCCCCGCAATCCTGCAGAGAGGCATTTCCACGCTCCTCCATCCAATCCTCTGAAAACATAAATCATTTCTAAGTTCCCACAATGACCAAATTACTGCCGAAGTAATCATATTAACTACACAATGCCTCTTATTACTAAGCCATAACTTTCCTACACAAAAACATATCCTCACCAATATTTTGGCCAACTATATCAGAAAGGTAGGACCAATTGTCTAGCTACTGTAGCCTAGTGGTTAGAGCACCTGAGTAACAACCAATAGACCTGGGTTCGACTCTCCGTGGGAGTGAATTTAAACAAGTCTTCACTATTAGAAAATTAAAAAAAATAGGTTGGAGTTTCCATTGCTGACTTCGGTAAAAAAAAAATTGTCTAGCTACTACACATTCAAAGAAAAAGGTGGGTTTGTGAAGAGTATAGCCCTTGGTGAACTGCCACACCAACTCATCCTCATCATTAGATAACTAAATAGTGGATACTAGTTCTACAACTTCAAGCTAAGAATTGTACAAATATTCAGAGACCATTCTTCTAAAAGTGCACTTCAAATCAACTCTATCCCACAACTCAGCAACGGTTTTATTTTTTTCATCAACTATTCTGTACAGAGGCCAAAACTGAAGTGCTAGACTAGAGCATCCTAATCAATTGTCTTCCCAGAGTTTAATCTTCCTCCCATTAACTATTTTCCATATATAGCCTATCTTAGCTGCATGGATGGCATACATGAACCCTTTGAAAAAAAACAAGAAGCTCCCCTAGTCTTAGTGTAAAAAATGTTAGGCTTCACAGTACCATAGTAAACTAATGTTTAAGTCTCTAAGACTAGGCACACCCTAACCCCCATGTTCCTTTTCCATAGAGACCAATTCCCAATTGGCTAAGTGATATTTGTGGCACTCCTCTGAATCATTAGATAAGTAATTCCCCATGTGTGTGTTAATTAGCTTCAATAGAGAATTTAATAAAAGAGAGCAGATAAACAGGTATACTAACCAAACATGAACTAACTAGAACCATTCTAGCAGCCAGGGACAACAACTTTCCCCTCCAGCCTGCAATTCTTTTCAAAATTTTTGTCTAATAAAGGCCGAATATCCTCTCTATCTAGCTTATCATAGTGAAGAGGTATCCCTAGATATTTAATAGAAAAAGAACCCAGAGGACATGAGAAAGTGTCGGCTAGCTATGTGCCTCTTCCTGTTCTAAGTTTAAAGGCACAAACTCACTTTTATGAAAATTCACTCTCATCCCTGAAACTTACTCATAACACATCAAAATACTCTTTTAGTTCAGTAAAACTGAATCCTCATCTTTAGAGAACAGTATTGTGCCATCAGCGTAATGAAGTGCCACAATACCCCTAGGTCTGAATTCTTCTAACAAACCCTTGATCAGACCCTTTTCTATAGTTTTTTCTAACATTTTAGCTAAACCATCCCCCAACAAGGTTAAATAGGAAAGGAGACAGAAGATCTCCTTGCCTCAGCCCCTTTCCATGTTTGAAGTATGAACTATGTTCTCCATTTAAAGTGATTCCTATTGAACCTCCTATCACTAATTGTTCTATCCAGCCAATCAAACATGGATCAAAATTTCTAGCTTTCAACATATCAAACAAGAAGGACCAACTAATATGGTCGTGGGCTTTTTCGTAATCTAATTAACTTGAGGACCACTCCTGGTACATTAGCATGCATGTTTGTTGATTTCTGTGCTGCACAATGCGCATACCAGATGGACAAAGGAGCGGAATAGTGGATGGCGATGGATCCAAGATGCCTTCCCTGCAAACTGCGTGTATATTTCTCTCTGGGTCAAAAACTTGGAGTTGGAGGGGAAAAAAGCGAATGGAATCACCGGACAACGAGTTGATGTTGAGTATTGGACCACTTCTTTTATGTACCAGCGACGTGTTCTTGGGCTGGCCGCTGGAGCTGCTCTTGCTACTGTTTGTGACACTAGCGCACGTCTAGAAGGGCCTGCCAAGTCACCACGTGCTAAAAGCCCAAGAGAAGATGGATCATCTATTCTCATCTCACGGTTCGTGATAGAAATCCTTGATTCTGAGTTCTGATGTCTGCTCTTTAATTTTGCTTGGAGAGACAGAGACCACAGACACCACGCGGAACGGATTCTGAGTTTCTGACATGCTCACATTTGTTATTTGTTCCCCGTTGCGGCTGGTGCTCTGTTATTTATATTAATATTATATATTTCACCGCGCATTGTCTTTTGTCACCAACACCCAATACGAGTAGTTTCCTCACATGGGAATCATTGTATGATGATCTCTTCTTCAAGCAAATCTCTTCTAAAAAATTAACAGTATCGAAAGCCCGAAGTGCTGGTTCTTTACTCTGGAACGGTTCCAGTTAAAATGGTAGACTTATTTGTATTATCATTGATCAACACACTGAAATAGGTCCTAGCCTCAATCCAAACTAAACAAACGAGGCCTAAGTGTGCAAGGGCAGGGAGGTTCACCAAGCTCACCAAACTATGCTTTAGCGGGAGCTGCTGTTGGGATTGGAAACCTTCTCAGTTCTTGGATTCATTTTGTGGCGCGAAATCCTTCATTGGCTAAACAATCATTCGGTTATGCCATTTTGGGCTTTGCTCTCACTAAAGCTATTGCATCGTTTGCCCCAATGATGGCCTTTCTGATCTCATTCATTCTCCGATCGCATAAAAAGAAAGGGAAGTCTTCTAGTGTAGGTATCTATCTTTGTAAATAGAGATACCGAGGCTTTTTATCTTTGAACTTGCCAAACTAGTATTTGATGGTGCTAAGAAGAAACCATGTGAACCAATCAACAAATATAGATAGAATGTGTTTCCATCAGCTATTGAGCTGCTTTTAGTTTTCACATTAAGTTAAGAAGGTTGTCATCTCATACTGTTATTGTGCAATACTACATCCTCTGTGATTCAACTTTTCCACATCCAGAGATAGAGAGGGAAAAAAGCTACAAAAGGAGATGGCATCTGGCTTGCCCAACACCAGAAACCAAGGATGCCTTGAGATGGGCAACAAGGAATCAATGTGTAGCTTCAGCTCCTTGCGCAGCCATGGCCAGGAGACTCCAACAACGTTTATCCACTCTAGGGGCAAAGCAGGACGCTGCTGGTGATCCCTTTACTTGCCTTCAAGGGCGAGCAAAGTAGACGCCGAGAGACGGGAGAGCAGCCAATTCAGATCCTTTCTGCCCTGCTGCTGTAATTACACTAGCAAACAGTTGAACTTGAGAGCACCTTACTGGATCAGGGAAGAAGCAGGGTGCTGCCATGGCGGAGACCGCGTTGGGCATGGCTACCACGCTGGTGGGCAGCGCGCTCGGTGTAGCCTCGTCGGCGGCGAGAGAGGAGATGGGCCTGCTGCTTGGCGTGCAGGATGATATCTGGTACGTACTTCCTCTGCTATTTCATTATACCTATAGTCATACTCGCGTTGTTAGGAGACATTTTCTAAAATAAAATGGTTACATGTGAGTTAGACTTGTTCTTATATTGTTTCATATCCAAATTAGGCATGATGAAAAAACAATGTAATTTAAAACTAAAAGAATTAGATTGACTTATAAGATGGTGAAGCAATGAGACAAATTAACACATATGCATACTTTGTATATTTCTCATATATTGAACATAGTAATGTGGAGTGGCGTGGAGCTGTGTAGGACAAAATAGTTCAGACCAATTGGCCCTTGTGTCTGCTCAACCTTTTAATGATACATAAAATTTGAAACTTTTTATAACGGTACATAGGGAAAATAGTCGTGTACAAAAAAAAAAAGCTCCAGCTCCTTAGGAGCTTTTTTTTTTTTTTTTAACATGTTTGGTAGGGCTCCATGTGAAATCACAGCAGAAGCCCCCTTTGGAGCCCATTCGGGGCTAACTTGATTAAATGTTCTATCCATTTAATTTACCGGGCTTATGTCTAAATGTTGTTTAAAAAAACTAAATGACTGCTTAAAGGTAGGGATGAAAATGGTCGGAAAATTGCTCAACCATTTCCTACTTCTACATTTGAATACGTAAACGAAAATAGTAAAGTTGGATTGGACACGAAACAAGCACGAACTTATGAAATATCAAAAAAATTGAAAGCGAACTAATTCGAGCGGTATTATGTCAAAGACGGTCCGTTTACAAAAATTCAATACGTAATATTATCCCATAGGGCCATGTGCATAACAATTAATAAGTGCATGACCAAGTTCATAGCAATTTATAAGCCCTACAACTTTAATATAAAAAGTATCTTCATTTGACACCATATAAGAAAGATACGATTTTTCTAAGACCACACGCGCACTGCTGAAATTTTGTTTATTTTTTAAAACATCTTAATGGCCTAAAATGGAAAACTTAAAAACTAGAAAGTTGTAGATCTAGTCAAGATACAATTTTCATATAAAGACCATCTTCATTTATGAAAAAGATACCATTTTTCTAAAACTGAACTTTTAGTGGGGCCAAATTCTGTTTAAACCAAAATTTTGAATTCCAGATATTCCAAATCAAACCGGTCCGATTTCAAATATGGTGTTCTGTATTTCAAACTGAATTCAAATTAATCAAAATACGAATTTGATATGATCAAACGTAGAAAATGGAATATTTTTTTTGTACCATTTTCATCTTTATTTAGAGAAACAATGGTTTTTAGGGGCATATAGTTATTTTTATGTACTATGTATGTGTTTGGTTGGATGGATTGAAGTCATCGAGCCTTGGGGACAGTAACAGGCAGGATGCCAGCTCCATTGCTGCACTGTCGTCGTCTCCACCTAGCCCATCCACCACCTCCGCCTCGGTAATAGTCTCGTCCCCGGCGCCGACGCCAACGCCGACGCCGACGCCCGCGCCCGCGCCCGCATTCAGGCTCCTCTTCGCTTCCCTTCCCTTGGCCACCGGCGGTGAGCCTGCTCCAGCGACTGTGCTGAGCCACGGTGGCCAGCGGACAGCCCGCGGCAATCTGCTACGCCACCGCGGCCGCGGGGAAGCCCCATGCCTGTGTCCGGCGCCCTAGCGGATATGGCCTGCGTCGTCAGCCTCTCAGCCGTACCGTAGGGAACTCACCTATAGCTGCTGACAATCAACCGCAGCGACAGCAATTATGACCTAGTCGCAACGAATTTGAGGATCCGTAGGAGCACTGATGAGATTTCCATGGTATGGCTCTGATGCTGTTTTCTATTCAGTTCACTTATCACCACTTCACCTGAAATTTGTGCCAAGTAACTATGCAAAGTGCAATTTTACTTCAACACAAACTTCTTTTACAAAAAGTGATATTCAGTGGTACTGATCAATGTAGCATTCACACTTACTTGAATACCTTGTTGTGCATAAGTGATGGCTAGTTGACTACTTCCTTCCATCACAATGTTCTGGATTAAAGCAGACTTGCAGAATTTGGAAATCTGATGATAGATTTTGTTTTGTTTATAACTTTCAATTACAGTAACTTTAATGGGTTGGCAAGTCTTCGATCAGTACATCTGTAAAAAAAAAAGCAATAGCTCTGTGGAACTGTGGATGTATTCAGTTGAGGGTGAAAGTGATCTCGATTTGGTTGTAGAATTTGGAAACTTTTGGGTACATTAGATGTGTTAACCTGATCTGTTTTGCATTCATCAGTAACCACATGGAAATAGACAAAGAGAGCAAAAGGCAGTAATGTTATTGTTATGACTATTCTATTCCATTAACTGAACAAGGTACAAAGATACATGCATCTTGTGACTTCTCTGATTGCGTGGAAAACAAGACAATACATACATCTGAATGCATTTCTAATACACCATTTATTCCCCTCCCCCGCTAGGTTATCTTTTTTTTTTTTTACTCGAGAACATACATGTAGTGCAGTGGTAGGGATGCAGGAAGCACAACCTAGCGGTCGAGAGTTCGACTCCACATTCTCAGAAAAAAGGCCACTCCTTGTGCTATTTTTTAGCGAAAGGCATGGTCCACTAATGGGTTGCAACTTGATACACGACCACAGGTGTGTCCTTGCTGTTAGTGACATGTCCTAATTAGCCGGGGTTTGTGGCCTTTCTCAACCTTGCGGAAGAGAATCTTCTACCTTTCCTTCAATGTTTCTGGGGAGGTCTCACTCTTAACCCAGGTGTCGTGTTTTTTTTTACTCCATAACATGTTACTAGCTGTTCCTTGCTACATACATGTGCAATAAAGCCAATAATACCCTAGGGGGAAATGGGAAAAAGGCACTGTTCACTGATCTTAATTTCTGAATTCATCAATATTGAAACTTCCTTGTCTCTGAATAAACCCATTTTTCAGACTTTCAGTATTGAAACTTGGCGATGGCTGCGTCATAGGGCCTTTATTTGTTGTTGGGCGTCATGCTATATTTTCTATCACAACCAGACACTAACACAATATGCCAATCTATAAATCGAACAATCAGTTCTGAAAACTAGTAAGCAGGAATTGCACAATTCTCAACTGCTGCCCTTCCACCAAGAGGGGACAGGCAAACACCCTATACTGGCCCAAATCTCACCTCTTCATCTGCTATATAAGTTATCTTCATCTTTCCTCCATGATCAAACTTACCTTGCGGTTATAACCTCCGACTCTTATGCTCCACTGCTACTACCTTGGTTTATAAATATCTGTCTCTGATCAATATAATACCACTCATGATACTGTGATCTGTAAATTTGCTGTTATAAAGTAATGTCGCTGAGATATAAAACGAAGTTACAATAGCCCAACAAAACATGATCCATCCAATAAGCTCCAAGCAAGGTGCAACTTTTCTAGTCATAGAGTAATCTGTAACCAAAATTTATTACAATCAGGTAGATGTTATAAAGTATGAGTACAGGTATAGTTCTAGAAATCAAGCAAACGTGGAAGAGAACTAAAATAAGTGATTTGATTAGTTAAGAGCCCAAATTTATCCATGATACCATGAATCCTCTTGTGAATTTCACATTTGATGGGCTAGTCCACTAAATTGGAATCTATAGTGTAGTCTCTTAATCTAAAATGTAGAGTACAATACGCTAGGACACATTTAAATTTCAAAATTGAAATATTGTTTTGAATGGATCATATATCTTTATAACATTTATATTGTATTGGTTTTATATATGATTATATATGGTGGAATATGTTAGAATGAAAGAAAGAATAGTAAAAAGCATGGGAAACATATTTATCTACTCCTTCCATTATTTTTAGGTTCATCAGCGATGAGTTAAAGATGATGCAAGCTTTCCTCAGAGCAGCCGATGGAGCATGTGAGAACACTGGGGTGCTCAAGGCATATTTGGAATTGATCCGCGATTTGGCCTATGACATTGAAGATAGTCTTGAGGAGTTCATGGTTTTCATCAAGCACAAGAGCCTTGTTCAGCAACTGCTTAGCCTGCAAGCGCGTCATCGCATTGCTGTCCAGATACACACTCTCAAACTGAGAGTCCAGGAGATGAGCCAGAGGAACACACAGTACAACTTGATCAAGCTCACACCTTCCATCTCCAGTGATGTGACACTTGACATGGAGCTCACTCGAAATCTATATGTTGAGGAAACACAGCTATTTAGTTTGGACAAACAGAAGGAGAAACTAATGGACTTAATAACCAAACCTCAGGTGCCCGTGGACATGGAGCCAGGAATAAGCAAATCTGGTCCAAGAGTGGTATCTGTTGTTGGAATGGGCGGCCTTGGCAAGATAACTCTTACCAAGAAAGTGTATGATAGCAAAGATCTTGGTGACATCTTTGAGATACGTGCTTGGATTGCAGTGTCTCAATCATTTGATCCAAAAGAGCTTTTCAAAGAGATGATCAAGCAACTCTTTGGGTCTCACTCATTGAAAGAATTCTTAGAAGAACATCAAGGGCAAATGCTGGAATTAAAACACCTCACGAACTACCTGCGTGGAGGACTCCTAGAGAGAAAGTATCTTGTTGTTCTGGATGATGTTTGGACACTTGAAGCTTGGAATTGCTTGTATCTTGCTTTCCCAGAGAACAGTAAGGATGGCAGTTGTGTAGTATTGACTTCACGAAATCACAAATTAGCTGAGCTTTGTAGCACACCCTCACATATATACCGACCTGAAATCCTTGAGGAAAAAGATGCTAGAAGCTTGTTTCTGAAAAAGACAAATAAAAGCTTGGGTGACTTAAACAAAGATGATTGTACCAAGGAAATAGTTGAGAAGATACTGAACAAATGCGGAGGACTACCAGTCGCCATAGTAACAATAGGCGGCCTACTAGCCAACAAGGATATAAGGGAGTGGGAGAATCTGTACAATCAACTCCCTTCAGAACTTGCAACCAATCCTAGCCTTGAAGCACTGAGGCGAGTGGTTCATCTTAGTTACAACCACCTGCCTTCACATCTGAAGCCTTGCTTTCTGCATCTCAGCATCTTTCCTAAAGATTTTGAGATTGAACGCAAACACGTGGTGGATAGGTGGGTAGCTGAAGGGTTTGTAACAAGTGCTATTAATAGGAGAACACTTGAAGAAGTTGCTGAAAGTTACTTCTATGAACTCATCAGTCGAAGCATGATTCAACCAGCTAAGTTAGATGTTCTTGGAAATGTGAAGACTTGCAGGGTTCATGATATTGCGCATGATATTGCAGTGTCAATCTCTAGCCAGGACAACCATGTTTTCTTAGTTGAAGAGCATACAAGTTCCACCACTACATCAAAAGAAAGCATCCGGCACATATCATGCTTTTCGAGTAGGAAACTGAATATTGGCATGGACTTAAGCTGTGTTAGGTCTTTTACTGTGTTTGGAAAACCTTTGGAGCAAATAGCGTCACTTTGTTCTTCTAAATTCAAGATGCTCAGGGTTCTGGATCTTAAAAATGCTTATTTCCATGCAGAGCAACAAGACATGAGAAACATAGGGTTGCTGCTACACTTGAAGTACTTGCATTTTCCTAATTTGTATTCAGACATGTATTCTCTTCCAAGATGCATAGGAAACCTGCAAGCCTTGCAGACTCTAGACATACGGAAATCAGGTTTTTCGGCACTACCAACTAACATGACTAAACTTCAAAATCTTCGGCGTCTGCGGTGCAGCAGGGCTTCAGCATTTGATTATAGCGCCTCAGATTTATGGAAACTAGCCACCCATGGTTATTGTAATCATGCAACTGCCAATCTGCACATGACCTTGTCTAGCTGTTGGTCTTCTTCATCTGGCATTAAAGTGCCAAAAGGAGTGGGAAGTTTAAAAGAGCTACAAATACTAGAGAAGGTTGATATCAAGCGAACAAGCCAAAGAGCAATTAAAGAGCTTGGGGAGCTAACTCAGCTAAGGAAATTAGTTGTGAGAGGGAAAGGGGCCTCCAAGAAAAAGTGCAGTGCATTCTGTATAGCTGTGCAGAAGCTGTCCTCCCTCCGTTCCCTCAATGTTGGTACTAACGAGAATGGTGAAGCAGATGGGTTGGACATGTTGGTTTCTTTTACATCCCCTCTCCCTTTCCCCTCTCTTGAGCGGCTGAAATTGAAGGGGCTTCTTCAGGAGATGCCTACATGGGTTGGGAAATGCGTGAGCTTGGTGAAGATTGACTTGAAGTATTGTGAGCTTAAGGAATTGGAGGCCATTGCTGAACTGCCAAACCTGATGCAGCTTCGTCTCTATTATGAAGCATATATTGCAGATAAATTAGTGTTCCGCAAGCATGCATTCCCAGAGTTGAGGATCCTACAGCTTACTTATTTCAAGAAACTAAGGGAGGTGACATTTGAGGAGGGCACCTCACCAAACATGGAAAAAATAAGCATGCAGTATTGTTGGCTGGCATCAGGGATCAATGGTATCAAGCACCTTCCAAAACTCAAGGAGATTTACACCGTGAGATGTACATTGGCGGAGCAAGATGTATTACAAGAGGAAGTGGACAAACACATGAATCGCCCTGTGCTGCAAATGCAGTCCTGTGACAATTTCTGAAGCAGGGGAGAGCTTGCAGTTGCAGTCTTGATCTGACTTTGAAGCTGTCACCCTCTTCGTTGCCCTTTGACAATCCACGGCAAGTCGGGCCATGCTCTTGCACATCATAACAGGACATTATTCTTCCTGTTGAGACATCATTGTCACTCTCCGTTGATTATTACAAGTGTTGTGGTCTGTCATACTCGCAACATTTCTCCTATATGTTTATATGGTAGCGTGCTTGGCCTTGTGTGTAATGAGCAACGTGCATCTTTTCGGTAAATCAATGTGTTTCCTTTGTCAGGGATCATCACAAGTGTTGTGGTCTGTACTGTGTCATGGAAAAAACTGCTGTGTCGAAATATAGGCTTGATGTTTCAGCTCTTATGCTGAAGGGGCCCCTGGACCTGATGGTCTTTCTTTTATGTTTTATCAGAAGTTTTGGGATGTTATTAAAGGAGATTTGGTAGCTTTGTTCAATGCTTTCCATAGTGGGAACCTAGACTTAAGTAGATTAAATTTTGCTTTGGTAACCTTGATCCCAAAGGTAGGAGATGCTTCAAATATGAAGCAATTTAGGCCTATTAGTCTTCTGAACTGCAGTTTTAAAATTTTTTCAAAATTGCTAACTACTAGGCTGACTGCTGTTGTCCAGAGAATAGTGAACCCTGCACAAACTGCTTTTATCAAAGGTAGGTATATTTTAGAGAGTGTTGTGACTGCCCATGAGGTAGTCCATAGTGCCTATAATAGTCAGGAACCTGGGGTAATTTTTAAGTTGGATTATGAAAAAGTCTATGACAGGGTGTCATGGACTTTTCTTTTTGATTTATTATCTGATAGAGGTTTTGATCCAGTTTGGATAAACTGGGTTAAGCAGATTGTGATTGGTGGGTCTATAGGTGTGTTGGTCAATGGGGAGGAAAGTTCCTTCTTCAAACCTGGTAAAGGGTTGAGGCAAGGAGACCCTCTTTCACCCTTCTTGTTTAATTTGGTAGGAGATGCTTTGGCTAAGATGCTAAACAAAGCTGTAAGCAAAGGTAAGGTGTGTGGTCTGTTAGAGGGCTTTAGACCAGGAGGTATCATGGCATTGCAATATGCTGATGATACCATCCTTTTCTCCAAGGCTGAGGAATCAGCTATTAGGAATTTGAAAGTCATCCTTATGTGGTATGAACAATTATCTGGTATGAGGATTAATTTTCATAAGAGTGAAATGATACCAATAAATTTAGAGGATGACAGAGTACATGATTTAGCACATATTTTAGCTTGTCCAATAGGGTCTTTCCCTATTAAATACTTAGGAATTCCTTCGCACTATGATAAGTTAGCTAGAGAAGACATCCAACCATTAGTAGATAATATTTTGGCAAAATTAGCTGGATGGAGAGGTAAGTTACTTTCTAGGGCTGCTAGAGTTACTTTGATCAAATCATGTCTGGCTAGCATTCCAGTTTATCTTTTGTCTTTCATCAAATTCCCCAAGTGGGCTATTCAGCTCATGACCACTCATATGGGAAATTTTCTTTGGAATGATGATGAAAATAAACACAAGTATCATCTTGCTAATTGGGAATTAGTGTCAATGAAGAAAGAATTTGGAGGGTTGGGTGTCCCTAATCTGAGAGATCTGAACATATGTCTCATGGCCTCTTGGCTTAAGAGATATAATGTTGATAGGAACAAACTCTGGAAAGAGCTTATTGACTTTAAGTATAGAACTGAAAACCCAAACATTTTCACTACTAGGTCCACTCATGCTTCCAGGTTTTTCAAAAGTTTCATGTGGGCAACTACTGCTGCCAAGTTTGGGTATAGATGGAAGGTGGGTAATGGTCAAAAAGTAAGACTATGGGAAGATACTTGGGTAGGTAATACTAGTCTAGCTACTCAGTATTGGCCGCTTTATAGGATTTTGAATGAATATGGGAAAACAATCTCTGAAGCTTGGGATGGAAGTACACTGAAATGTACCTTTAGGAGGAATCTGTCTAAACCACTTTTTCAAATGTGGTTGGAGGTCCTAGATTTAGTGGGTTTAATTCAATTTACTGCAGAAGAGGATGAGTTAGTGTGGCAATACACCAATCATGGAACTTATACTTCTCAGTCATTTTATAAGATAGTAAATTTTAGGGGTATCAACTATGTTCATGTTCCTGCTGTTTGGAAACTGAAAATTCCTCCTAGAGTCCAAATTTTTCTGTGGTTATTGATGCATAACAGAAATATGACTAGAGATAACTTGGCCAAAAGAAGAAAGTTAAGGATGAGACTTGTTTGTTTTGTAGTGATAAAGAGACTAGCCAACATCTCTTTTTTGACTATGTAGTCATTAGAAGATGCTGGAGTCTGGTGTCTAATTTTTTTGGAATGCAGGTAGGTGTAGGTTTGGATAATGTAGGTCAATTTTGGCTAAGTAATAAAAGACATAGTTTGCTAAATATGGTTACCTCTGCTGTATTATGGTGTACTTGGAAACTCAGGAATGAGTTTTGTTTTCAGAGTCCACAATGGAGAGGTATGGATGTGCTGTATCATTTGATAGCAAGCACGCTCCAAAACTGGATGATACTTTGCCCGGCGGAAAAGAAGGATCAGCTGGAAAGTTTTATCAAGATGCTGAAGATCACATCAAGGGAACTACTGTGGCTACCATACTTCACCACTCAAGGAGGGTGAAAATCTCTCATGAAGAGCTAAGCTGGAAGATGGGAGGAAAAGAAGCTGAAACCTCGGGTTGGAAGACTGGAGGTGCAAGACCTGGGGATGCCAAGGCAGGAAATGCTCTCAACTGGTGGAGGGCGCTGGATGAAGCGCTGGAGGAGCTGTAAGCGAAGCTGTGGTTCTGATAAAAGGAAGACCTCCTGGGAATTTTGGTATAACAATGTAATAGGATAGTAAAAAGAGTTTTTCGCTTATCTTTGGTGAGCCCCAGGCTGTTTGTGTGCACCACCCGGAAGGGTGTGGTTGCGAAAACTTGAGCTTACACTTGAACTTGGTCTGTTGGTTTTAATCAAGAGGCCGGGGCTTTTTGGCCCTAGTATTCTAAAAAAATATAGGCTTGATGCTTCTGCTTGTTTGTCTAAGCTGATCTTTTTTTTTTCTTCATCATCAGGGACAATGTTGTTTTTTTGGTGTATGATGAAATCCAGCATCTAAAACTCTGAAATTCAGTAGCATCCCTACAAACAGAGGAGCAAACAACCAAACAACAATGAAGTAGCCCTACTTTGGCAGCGCTCTTCCCCGCAGGGATCCCAGCATTTTCCCCAGGCCAATCTGATGTGTGCCAACCTCCCCCGAGGAAAAGTTTCGCGCACTTTGGAAGTTCGCCCGCTCCTCCTCGCCAGCGCGGCAGCGCCGCCGGCATTGCGGTCACGAATGTCGGTGGACTCGCGGCTAGCAGCTGCGCGAGCGGAGGAAGAGGTGAAGAGCTGCGCGAGAGGCACTCCCGTCCTCACGACTAGTGGATTCCTTCCGCGTGGAAAACGAAGGGAAGTGGGCACCAATCCTCGGGTCGGCGGACTTCCAAAGTGCGCGGAATTTTTCATGTAACCAGACTAAAATTGAGGCCTCTTCTTGTAACCATATATGTACATTGAAAAGGAAGTTGCTATATTTCTAGGGCCGGCCCTGTGACCCTACCGCCCAAGGTAGGGTTTATTACGCTTGAAGAGAGCTGAAACATGCATAAAAAAAAAAGGCATTGTATTCAGTTTATATAACACAAGAACAAAAACAAAATGCAATGGTGAAAATATGAAATAGTTGTGTATAAACACCAGCATATTGCATATGCTAAGAACTATAATTGCGGTGCCCAATAGTTGCTATTTACACTATTGGTGATTACAATTAAGTAAATGAGAGAGAACTAGACAGAGATAGAGAATGTATACTATGTCTATACTGTCTAGATTTCACATCTCATGGCTAACAAGTAAACAAGGCAGAGTAGAATAATCAACTCAATATAGACAGGAAAAATTTGAAAGAAATATTTGTAAGCATGTACCACACTTTTTTTTTGACGGAACGGCATGTACCACACCGTGTACCTAAAGAACACAAATTATGATTCATGAAGATATTTCTGACAGTTCAGAAAAGGATATGAGACCATAAAAAGGAACAATCCAGCAGCTATGAACTTTTCTTCTCATATATGCACTTGACAAAAGCCACTGCCATTGTCAATTTGTTATTATGTTAACCGCACCATGCCTATGGCTATGAGACTATGGTAGAACTAGGAGGATTCCCCGCACGTTGCCGCGGGTTTGAAGAGGAATAAAAATATATTAGAGTAGTGAACTGATAAGGTCAAGATAAATTGCAAGTGACAAATTATAGTATATTGTTGAGATAAATTGCAAGTGGCAAATTATAGTGGATTGTTGAAGTGGACACATTGGATGTTAAGGAATTGATAGTGGAGTTGAT
The DNA here is from genome assembly GCA_018135685.1 of Themeda triandra. Lineage (NCBI taxonomy): Eukaryota > Viridiplantae > Streptophyta > Magnoliopsida > Poales > Poaceae > Themeda > Themeda triandra. Next base: position 396,228 of record JAENPR010000218.1, on the reverse strand, counting down.
AGTGGGCTGATGAGGTGGACGTGTTGCATGTTGAGAGAAATAGATAGTGGGGTTTATCTATATAAGAGTTATAGATGCGCCTATAAGTGAGCACTTGGTGGATAAAACGAAAAGGCACGAAATGGATGTAACCCAAAGGAGTTCTACATGAACCCCCCTGTGGTCACTTGGATTTTGAAGGGTTCAACGGTAAAATGCAGATAATTTACGTTTTCTGCCAACCTTTCTAGAACAGAACAAAGAAACCAGGGAAAGGGGGGGGGGGGGGGGGTGGCATATATGTGATACATGAATTAACTTATCAACTGCAATATGCAATTGTATAACCAGGCCTTATCAAAATTCACTTTTTTCTCCCACTTACCTACCACACCATACAGACCTACAAAGTACAAAAAAAACATGCCAGTAGTGGCCTAACCCGCTCACAAGTCACAAGAGAGAATATTTGAGGGTACAAGGAGCTAAGTTTGTAGGATCTGTGTTGCAACAAATCACAACTAACAAATTTCAAGATGTGTTAGCACAAATCACAAGAGACAATTTTTTTCTATGAAAGGACAAGGAGATAAATAAGAGGTGTGTGTTGACATAGAAGATTTTAGGATTTAGAGTACATCGACACAAATAAAAATAGTGCATACAGGAGGGTAGAAGCTTAATTACTCGAATTCTATCAGGGTTAGCCTCAGACTGCCTCTTCTCTGTAACAAAAGGCATGACAGATCAAAAGGTTCAGTTATGTAATATGTTAACAAATCTATATCTCTTATAAAAGATACCTCACTAGGGATTTCTCTCACCATTCAAGCTATCCATCAACAATTTACTAGAAAACTTGCAATTATAGCCAACTAAAACATGTTATCATGATAGTTATCCTCTTCATGTAACCTGCATTTAATTCATCACATCAATATGTCAAACTATTCACCAAAATTGATTTACGATAATTTCATTCATATAACTATAAATATAAATAATTTAATTTCTTTGTGAATTATCTAGAATCCCCACAACAATTTCAAGATGTGTTAGCACAAATCACAATTAACAAACACATAAATAAAATTACTAAGCACAAATATGAGCTTTTAGGGTCCGTATTTGCACAAATTACAATATAACAGAATCACAAATCACAATATGCAAAGATCAAGGTGAGTTAGCATAAATGACAAGGAGAAAACTTGGTTTGGGCAAGCACAAACCATAATAAACGGATATGTGTGTTAGCATAAATCACAAAGAGATAATTTTTTTCTATGAAATGACAAGGACAAAAACTTAGTGTGGACAAGCACAAATCACAAGTAATAGAGGAAAATATTGTTAGCGGAGGAAAAAAAAACAAAAGTTGCAATGTCAAACATGGCGTACATGTCAATAAAGCTAGTACCCTACCACTCGAGCTTAGCAATCATACACTTCATCCGGTGGCATGTCCACCTCAAATTGAGTGCTTTATCTACTTTTTGTTTTATTCTAGTAACGTGAAAATTTTGAAAACAATGAAAAAGACAAGCATAATATATTAATCATTCTATATAGGTAACTTTTTTTACGAATAAAAGGTACTCCAATAATATGTACGAATCCTATTCTGGTGGAACAATGAATGGCAGATGTACGAATCCTATTCTAGTAGGTCCCCTTCCGGCCTCTCGCTTATAGAATCATTTAGCTGTAGCACACAGTCAGGACAAGTGGGAGGAGCGGGGAAGAAGGAGAAGAAGCAGGGAGTGTGCTGCCAGCCTGCCATGGCGGAGACGGCGTTGGGCATGGCTACCACGCTGGTTGGCAGCGCGCTCGGTGTAGCCTCGTCGGCGGCGAGAGAGGAGATGGGCCTGCTCCTTGGCGTGCAGGACGATATCTGGTACTTCCTCTGTTTTTTTGTTTTTTTTTTTTTTTTGGGTATAATATAGTAGAAGTAGGTGAATGAACAAAGAAAGCAAAAGACAGTGAGGTTATGCCTGTTATTTTGTTAGATAATGATAGATTAAACGACCGGCTTCTTCCTTTAAGAAGGAATGAGGCCACAGGTTCAACATAGAAGAACACCAGATCGAACACTGGCCACAGGTTATTCTTATGACTTCTGTTAGTCATTAAAAATATCATCCGGTGACTTCTCCGCTTGCGTGAAAAAACTAAACAATACATACATCCGGATGCATTTCCTTTCCACTCTTTTACTTCTGATCTGATACACCATTTTTTACCATCCCCCACTAGGCCATCCTTGTTTCTTTTTTACTCAAGAATGTGGTAGGGATGCATGAAGCACAACTGCACAACGGGTCGGGAGTTTGATTCCTCGTTCTCACAAAAAAAAAATGGTCACACCTTCTACTATTTTGAGAGGAATATGTGGTTCACTAACAGGTGCAGAGGCGTGTCCTTGCTGTTAGCAGCACATCCAAATTAGCCACGGTTCATGGCCATGGGCGGTGCTAGTCCACGGGCGGCGGCAAGGGCAAGCCCGGTGCTCCGTAGCCCGCGTCGCCACGACGGCCATGATTATTAGGCTTCCGCTCCGGCTTGCTGCTTGAGGGAATAGTGTTTTCTTAAGTTGGTGCCGGTAACCACTGCTTGTATTGGAAGAGTGTTTTCCACGATGAATTATGAAAAGAATAAGCAAAGGAATAAAATGGGTGATGAATATTTGAATAATTGCTTGGTCACATTCATTGAGAAAGAATTCTTCAGTCAAGTGGAATATGATGGTATCATTAATGAATTCCAAAAAGGGCTAGTAGAGTTAAATTTTGGTACCTTTGAGCCTTTGCTGTTTTGTAATTTTTTTCTTAATTAATAGAAACAATGGCACTACGCCACTATGCTCAAACCTTGTACTTTCTTTATTATCAATGCACATTTGAATCTAATTTTCTATGCATGCGGAATACCCAGCTGTGAAATCCTGGCTCCGCCACTGTTCATGGCCTTCTTTCGATCTCGTGGAAGAGAATCTTCTATCTTTTCGTCAATGCCTCATGGGAGGTCTTGTCCCAGGGGTCAAGGTTTTCATTTTCCTTTTTACTACATAGCATGTTACTAGCTGTTCCTTGCTACATCTATGTGCAATTTGTAAAGTGAGCACCGGTATTGTTCAAGAAACTGAACAAACAAGAAAGGGAACTAAAATAAGTGATTTGATTAGTTAAGGGCCAAATTTATGCATGACACCATGAAATCAAAATTATCAGCTCGTGAGTGATCATATTTGATGGTCTAATCCACTAAATTGGAATATACAGTGTAGTCTGTTAATCCAAAATGTACAGCACAATATGCTATGACACTTCTAAATTTTTCAAACGCTGAAATATTGTTTGAAAATAATGTATTGGTTTTATATATGATGGAAATAAGTTAGAATGATAGAATATGGGAAGCATATTTATCTACTCTTTCTATTATTGTTAGGTTCATCAGCGATGAGTTAAAGATGATGAAAGCTTTCCTCAGGGCAGCCGACGGAGCGCGTGAGAACACTGGGGTGCTCAAGGCGTATTTGGAGCTGATCCGTGACTTGGCCTATGACATTGAAGACAGTCTCGAAGAGTTCATGGTTTTCATCAAGCACAAGAGCCTTATGCAGCAACTGCTTAGCTTGCGAGCTCGTCATCGCATTGCTATCCAAATACGCACTCTCAAACTGAGAGTCCAGGAGGTGAGCCAGAGGAACACAAGATACAACTTGATCAAGCTCACACCTTCCATCTCCAGTGATGTTATGCTTGACATGGAGCAGACTCGAAATATCACAGCACTATATGTTGAGGAAACACATCTATTTGGTTTGGACAAACAGAAGGAGAAACTGACGGACTTAATAGCCAAACCTGAGGTGCCTGAAATGGAGCCAGGAATAAGCAAATCTGGTACAAGAGTGGTATCTGTTGTTGGAATGGGCGGCCTTGGAAAGACCACTCTTACCAAGAAAGTGTATGATAGCAAGGATATTGGTGACATTTTTGAGATGCGTGCTTGGATTGCAGTGTCTCAATCATTTGACCCAAAAGAGCTTCTCAAAGAGATGATCAAGCAACTGTTTGGGGCTCACTCGTTGAAAGAATTCTTAGAAGAACATCAAGGGCAAGTGCTGGAAATAAAACACCTCACGAACTACCTGCGTGGAGGACTCCTGGAGAGAAAGTATCTTGTTGTTCTGGATGATGTTTGGACCCTTGAAGCTTGGAATTGTATGTATCTTGCTTTCCCAGAGAACAGTAAGGATGGCAGTTGTGTAGTATTGACTTCACGAAATCATAAATTAGCTGAGCATTGTAGCCCCCCCTGCAGATATACCAACCTGAAATCCTTGAGGAAAATGATGCTAGAAGCTTGTTTCTGAAAAAGACAAATAAAAGCTCAGGTGACTTAGACAAAGATGATCGTACCAAACGAATAGTTGAGAAGATACTGAACAAATGCGGAGGACTACCACTCGCCATAGTGACAATAGGAGGCCTACTAGCCAACAAGGATACAAGGGAGTGGGAGAATCTGTACAATCAGCTCCCTTCAGAGCTTGCAACCAATCCTAGCCTTGAAGCACTGAGGCAAGTGGTTCATCTTAGTTACAACCATCTGCCTTCATATCTGAAGCCTTGCTTTTTGCATCTTAGCATCTTTCCCGAAGATTTTGAGATTGAACGCAAGCACCTGGTGGATAGGTGGGTAGCTGAAGGGTTTGTAACAATTGCTAATAATAGGAGAACACTTGAAGAAGTTGCTGAAAGTTACTTCTACGAACTCATCAGTCGAAGCATGATTCAACCAGCTAAGTTAGATGCTCTTGGAAATGTGAAGACTTGCAGGGTTCATGATATTGCGCATGATATTGCAGTGTCAATCTCTAGCCAGGACAACCATGTTTTCTTAGTTGAAGAGCATACAAGTTCCACCACTACATCAAAAGAAAGCATCCGGCACATATCATGCTTTGCGAGTAGGAAACTGGATATTGGCATGGACTTAAGCTGTGTTAGGTCTTTTACTGTGTTTGGAGAACCCATGGAGCCAATAGGGTCACTTTGTTCTTCTAAATTCAAGATGCTCAGGGTTCTGGATCTTAAAAATGCTAATTTCCGTGCAGAGCAACAAGACATCAGAAACATAGGGTTGCTGCTACACTTGAAGTACTTGCATTTTCCTAATATGGTTTCAGACATGTATTCTCTTCCAAGATGCATAGGAAACCTGCAAGACTTGCAGACTCTAGACATACGGAGGTCAGGTTTTTCGGCACTACCAACTAACATGACTAAACTTCAAAATCTTCGCCGTCTCCGGTGCAGCAGGGTACCAGATTGTGATACCAGAACCCTACATTTATTGAACCGAGCCACCCATTGTGATCGTAATGCAACTGCCGTTCTCCACATGAATTTGTCTAGCTGTTGGTCTATTTCATCTGGTCTTAAAGTACCAAAAGGAGTGGGAAGTTTAAAACGGCTAGAAATACTTGAGAAGGTTGATATCAAGCGGACAAGTCGAAAAGCAATTAAAGAGCTAGGGGAACTAACTCAGCTAAGGAAGTTAGTTGTGAGAGGGAAAGGGGCTTCCAAGAAAAAGTGCAGTGCGTTCTGTATAGCTGTGCAGAAGTTGTCCTCCCTCCGTTCCCTCAATGTGGGAACTAACGAAAAGGGCAAAGCAGATGGGCTGGATATGTTGATTTCTTTTACATCCCCTCCACCTTTCCCCTCACTCGAGCGGCTCAAATTGAAGGGGCTTCTTCAGGAGATGCCTACATGGGTTGGTGAATGCGTGAGATTGGTGAAGATTGACTTGAAGTATTGTGAGCTTAAGGAATTGGAGGCCTTAACTGAACTGCCAAACCTAATGCAGCTTCGTCTTTATCGTATGGCATATGGTGCAGAGAAATTAGTGTTCCGCAAGCATGCATTCCCAGAGCTGAGGATCCTACAGCTTACTAATTTGGAGACACTAAGGGAGGTGACATTTGAGGAGGGCACCTCACCTAACATGGAAAAAATAAGCATCCAATTTTGCAGGCTGACATCAGGAATCAATGGTATCAAGTATCTTCCAAAACTCAAGCAGATTTATATCTTTGATTGTACGTTGGCGAATCAAGATGTATTACAAGAGGAAGTGGACAAGCATATGAATCGCCCTGTGCTGCAAATGCAGTCCTGTAAGCCTGTAAAACCTGAAGAAGAGTCTGAGGTAAAGGTGGAACTTACAGAGTCAATTTCTGAAGCAGGGGAGAGCTTGCAGTTGCAGTCTTGATCTGTCTTTGAAGCCGTCACTCCTCGTTACCTTTTGACAACCACAAGTCGGGCTATGCTCCTGCGCATCATAACAGGACATTATTCTTCTATTGGAGACATCATTTATTATCACTCTCCGTTGATTATTGCAGTATCTCATATCGTGTGTAATATTCCATCAATTTGTGTCATTGTATCTTGTGCTTGTGGCTATGTGTAATAATCTGACTAGCAGACTTGTTAACTGTATTCCGCGGCATGCGTGCTCATGTCTGTCATAATCACAACATTTCTCCTATATGTTTGTATATACCGTGTTTGGCCTTGTGTGTAATGAGCAGCATGCATCTTATCTGTAAATCAGTGTGTTTCCTTTGTCAGGGATCATCACAAGTGTTGTTGGTCTGTTGTACTATGTCACGGCCAAACAGCTGTTGTTGAAATACATGCTTGATGCTTCTGCTCATTTGTCTAAGCTATCTTTTCTTCTTCATTAGGGACACTGTTCTTTTCCTGTATGAAATCTGGCATGCAAAAGTCTGAATTTCAGTAGCATCTCTACAAAGAGAGGAGCAAACAATCAAACAGCAGTGAAGTTACTTCTATGCAATCCATCTTATCTTCAGATTTGCTCTGAGTATATGCTACCCCACAACATCATCTTCCAAAAGCACGTGAAACGTTCATTATTGGTTGCGAGTTTTTTTTTTCAGAGTTGAGACTTGAGACTGGTTGTTGTATCCTGCGGTCGACATCAATCGCGTCCGACCTTTTGTTAGCTGCTGCGCCCAATCACGAGCCAAACTGCAAGCACAGCTACTAGTCTACTACGCCAGCGTACCTAACCCCAGGCAGGCAGCAAGCTACTTGTCGGCCTCCTACTCGCCGGCGGTGGAGGAGCTGAGTGGAGTAACAATGAAGAAGATAAACAGTACTAGGTAGGTAGCCAGCCGGCGTTATATGCTCGGCAGGCGAAACTAGAATTTTACTGTAGTTCTGTGTTTACTTGTTTGATCCTCTCCTTTTAAGTTTTAACCCTGCGACATTTGGTGACATCCACATTCACACCCGGCCGGCCTCACGTAGTCCTCTGCTGCTCTATCGCCGGCACGCTCTGTGCTGCAGTGCATGGCATGGTGTTCAATAATAATCAGCAGACCCGTTTATACTTTGTAATAATGCGTCGTGCTCGTGCACCCTTGTTTCCTTTCTTGTATACTCCTTCCCCTTCCTATACAAGCGCACGAAATACGAATACATGTTGCATTGCCCGCACCGGTGTTTCATGTTTCCGACGTACGTGTTTCTTCTCTCCTTCTTTTCATTCAGATTTCAGTAGCACCTACAACATTCAGTTCTGCGAAACACGGCTCCAGCACCACCTCCGCGCGCGGCCCCGGATTTTTGGATAACGGAGAATTTCTGGTTTTAGTCTTCTTCTAACAAGAAGCATCGGTCCATTATAGTAGCACATTCATGATTAAAACTTATTGCAGGTTCAGAACTAATTAAATTTCAAGACAATTGTGTCAAAAAAAGGAGGATCTCAAGACAGTAAATAAAAGGAGCATCCATGTAATGCGAAGAACCCTATGACTCTTGATTCTAGTAGCTTGTAAGCGTCAAGAGTCCGTTATTTGTTGTCACTCGAGAGGTACAATAGACCCTAAAACCGTAGCCAAATGTGTCCTTTTGATAAGATGGAACTACCCCAAACAAGCTCACTTCTAGACTCTTAAGTATGAACGACCGAAGAGCCGGAACCGTTTTCTAAGGGAAAAATGGATGAGGATCATACTACTAAAATGTGGTGCGGATTTGTCAATGTCAGTGTATTATTTGAACCGTATACATATTAAATGAGACATCTCATGGTCCACGCATCAACTGCGCGTTGTTTTGGTGCAGACCATTCGTACTAAATTTAAATTTTGGGTTGTTTTGGCGCAGACCATTCGTACTGAATTTAAATTTTGATTGCTGACCATCGGGGGACACACGTGTCTCTTTCAACGAGCGTTACGAGCCCATCTGTAGGACGCCGATACATGACTCGCCAACAGCAGCGCAGCGAAACGAAGGGACGGCAGAGCGACACCGCGCCGGCCGCCGTGGTGGTTGCATCGTGCGGCGGAGGTCCGGTAGCGGCCTAGCGCCCCCACGTTATTAGTAGCTCCCAGTACGGTTGTCTAGCTACCAGCCTACCACTCTCAGCAGGTCGCCGTAGTCGCTAGACTTGGGACCCCGGAAGCTCTATCGGCGATGCCGTCCTCCGGCGACCACCACACGAGCGCTGGACGACCGCACGTTGTCCTGCTCCCGAGCGCGGGCATGGGCCACCTGGTCCCGTTCGGGCGCCTCGCTTCGGCGCTGTCGGAGGGCCACGGCTGCGACGTGTCGCTCGCCGCGGTGCTGCCCACGGTTTCCTCCGCGGAGGCCAGGCACCTGGACGCGCTCTTCGCCGCGGCCCCCGCCGTGCGCCGCCTCGACTTCCGCCTCGCGCCCTTCGACGAGTCCGCGTTCCCGGGCGCCGACCCCTTCTTCCTCCGCTTCGAGGCCATCCGCCGGTCCGCGCCGCTGCTCGGCCCGCTCCTCGACGCCGCGGGCGCCGCCGCGCTCGTCACCGACATCGTCCTCGCCTCCGTCGCCCTCCCCGTCGCCAGGGCGCAAGGCGTCCCGTGCTACGTCCTCTTCACGTCCTCCGCCGCGATGCTCTCGCTGTGCGCGTATTTTCCCGCCCACCTCGACGCCGACGCAGCCGCCGGTACCAGCGTGGGCGTCGGCGACGTCGACATCCCCGGCCTGTACCGCATCCCCAAGTCCTCCGTCCCGCAGGCGCTGCATGATCCCAAGCACCTCTTCACGCAGCAGTTCGTCGCCAACGGCCGCGGCCTCGTCGCCGCCGACGGCATCCTCGTCAACACGTTCGACGCCTTCGAGCCGGACGCCATTACAGCGCTGCGTCAGGGCTCCGTCGTTTCCTCCTTCCCGCCCGTGTTCGCCGTCGGGCCGCTGCTCCCGGTGAGGTTTCAGGCACCGAGCCATCCAGCTGATTACATGAACTGGCTCGGCGCGCAGCCGGCGCGGTCCGTGCTGTACGTGAGCTTCGGCAGCCGGAAGGCCATCTCGACGGACCAGCTCCGGGAGCTCGCGGCGGGGCTGGAGGCCAGCGGGCAGCGGTTCCTGTGGGTGGTCAAGGGCACCGTGGTGGACCGGGACGACGGCGCCGACGACCTCGGCGACCTGCTCGGGGACGATGGGTTCCTGGACCGCGTGCGCGGGCGCGCGCTCGTGACCAAGGGGTGGGTGGAGCAGGAGGAGGTCCTGCGCCACGCCTCCGTCGGCCTCTTCGTCAGCCACTGCGGCTGGAACTCCGTCACGGAGGCCGCGGCGTTCGGCGTGCCCGTGCTGGCGTGGCCCAGGTTCGGCGACCAGCGCGTCAACGCCGCCGTCGTGGCGCGCGCCGGGCTGGGCGCGTGGGAGGAGCGCTGGACCTGGGATGGGGAGGAAGGGCTGGTGAGCGGGGAGGAGGTGGCTCGGAAGATCACGGCCGTGCTGGGCAGCGATGTGGTGGCGGGAAAGGCAGCCATTGTCGGCGAGGCCGCGGCGGCGGCCGCAGCCAAGGGCGGCACGAGCTACCAGAGCTTGGCGGACTTCGTCGGCCGGTGCCGCGACGCGGGCGGTAGGCACCACTGATTTTGGTCGGCTGTGAATCTGTGGTACCCGAAATAATAAGGGTCCATTTGGATGCCCGAAATTGAATTGGTTTGCATTGAATCAAACTGAAACCAATTCACTTTCCATTATTTCTGTTTGACTATCACTGATATACTGAATTTATTTTAAAGAATTAAAATCAAAATGATGTTTGACTAACTTGAAAATAGGATCAATTTTCACACTTAAACTCTATCACGTTCACTCTCTCTACTCGGTTGGTGTGTCCTTCCATCTCCAAACCTGCGGTGAAACTTCTTATCTACACAAATCGTGCATTGGATGATTAACCGATGATGTACAATGCGACGGCGAAGACTGACACTGTGTTAATCAACGGACCCTAACTGGCGACGAAAATGTTTATACCGACGGTATATCAACCTTTTGCGTGACCTTCGATTGCAACTCAAGCGCGGGTTCTCACATATATATCGGGAAAGTCATGGCTGTGATTTAATCTTCTATAGTTGTGTTTGATTGATTTCTCGTCTAGCATTTGGACAGGAGTAATTTCTTTCTCGGGCAGGAAGCAATAGAAATTTCATCTAAAAAAAAAAAGGAAGCAATAGAAATCAAATTTGCCACTCATTCCAAGGAACCTTAGTGCATTGAAGTCATGGCTCTGTCCAAATAAAGAAGTTGGAGGTATACGGAGTGTTTGTGGCAAAGTTGCATCACTAAACACCAGTGGCGGACCTGAAAATTTTCATGGGGTATGCGGTACAAAAATTAAAAAGAGTAAAAAAATAAAAACAAACGATGCCAAATACAAAAATCAAACTAGCAACCTCTCTCTGGAGCTTTAAAGACAGAAACCATCAGACTACATGCTCGCTAATGCAAAAAACTGTAAATAATTTTTATTTGAGAGGGAAAATTTAGTGTATTAGACTACCCACACTGGGGAACGCAACCCCGCACGCAAAAGGCTTTAGCGTTCCAAATCTGCTGCAGCGGGAAACTGCAAAGGTCCCGCAAACGTTGCGTTTGGCCTGCTGTCCGGTGCGGGGACGTATGGAGATTACGCAAAGGACGAGGCGGGGCCCATTCGAGGACGGAGAGAGAAGGCAAGGAGAGAGACGATGGGGAGAGAGACGCCATGGCCGCCCGCTCGCCGCGCGCTCGCCCCGGAGCAGGGAGGCAGCCGTCACGGGGGGAGAAGGGTGCCCGCCATGGCCACCGCAGCAGCTCGCCCGGCGACGAGCTCCTCCACCGGCCAGCATGGGCTCGCGCGAGCACGGGGATTAAGGTCCGGCCGAGCAGCACGGCGGAGGAGCGTTGTCCGTCCGCGAGTGCCTGCCGCCCCGAGCCCTCGCGCCCTCCATCCCGACGTCGCTGCCGAGGAGGAGGACGAAGTCCATGGCCGGCCTCGCGAGGAGAAGGACCTCCATGGACGGCCACCGGGGACGCAGCGCGAGGAGGAGTGGTCGCAGCGCGGACGAGGAGGCGGCTCCCATGGCGGCCGCGAGCAGGGAAGGACCTCTGCCGCCCTCCCATGGCGCGGCTGGGGCTCGGCGTCGGCAGACCCGGGATGTCGGTCGCCGAGGTCGCGCTGGCGCTGGAGGAGCACGAGGAAGGGGCCGCGACCACCGGGGAGGACGAAGGAGCACCAGTGGAGCAGACGTGGAGCTCCACCCACCGAGGACCTCCGCCCTCCATGGACACCCGCCAGGAAGCCGCGCCCGGATGCGAGCTCCGCCGGTCCGCGAGGGCCTCGTCGTGCTGCTCGCCTCCATCCGTCGAGGGAGCAGACCGCCGTGACCGCGCCGGGGAGGGGCACCGTGAGCACGGGCGCGCCATGGCCATAAAGTAGTACTCGCGCGGGTGTGGTGGGGAGGGAGTGGATAGAGGAGAGAGAATGGGGAAGGGAGGAGAGAGAGAATTAAAAAAAAAAAAAAACTGACATATGGGTCCCACTTTTTGATATTGAGTAACCTGTAAAAGATTGATGAGTGCGGGAGAAAGTTGTATAGAGTAAGGAATCTGGCTGACCATGATGGAATATTCCTTTTAGAGGAAGAAAATAGAGTTTCATGAGTGCGGGTAGTCTAATGGACATTGCGCCGGCCCATAGGGTATGCAGTGGCCCATCTTGCATACCCTGTGGGTCCGCCCCTGCTAAACACCTTGGTCACACCTCATAGGAAGTAGACTCTAAGCCGGCTGAATGCTAAAATAAAAGAAAGAGAAGATGAAAGACGAGAAGCGAGCTGTAAATTTATAGTTGATTTCGACACAAGAACTAACAAACTCTATGAGCATTCCAGATTGTGATTCGTTTGACTTCTTTGACCCCAACTTTGACCACTGGTCTTATTTAAAAAAAATATGCAAATATGATTAAATTTGAGTCATTCTTGAAGATCTTTAGTTAGTAATTAGTAAATCCATACAATAATTAGTTCACTATAAAAAATCACCAATTGGACCATAGAAACCGCAACTATGAATTATTTTAATTAATTACAGAAAAGTACATATCTAAAGCTACAACAAAAATATTGTGCACAAGCATACCATATTATATGTTTACCGTGTAGATCTTCTCCTATGGAGTCACAAAATTATATTTTCTATTGTAAATTCACGAACCATAAGGGTAGGGAGGAAGATGTCTCCTCCAACCTTCCTTATAAATAGATCGTATGGGCAAGGAGAGACTCCCCCTTCTTTCAAACCCTAATCCTTGCTTCTCTTTTCATTTATTTTCACGTGTGAGACTAGCTTCTCAAGTTAACCTTCACTCCGGTGAAGTTATATGTGAGGCTCTATAACCCAACATCTCTCTTCTTTCTCCTCTCTCACGCTCAGTCTCTCTCTCCTCTCTCTCATGCTTACTCTCTCTTTTCTCTCTTCTCTCTTTGGCCAATTGAGCCTCCTGAGGTCCTTCCATCTCCTCTGGGCAAGTTCCATCGAACTCCAATAGGGTCACTCCTTTTGGCACACTAATTGCATGCATATGCAAGGTATAAGTAGCATAAATGCACAAGGAAGGATGATCATGATGACATGTTGCTTATGATGACAAGTCATTAAAGAAACATCACTGGACACTTATTTACCGTGTATCAAAGAGTTCTATTCAAATCACTATGAATATATATCTAAAGCAACCAGAAAATTCTACAAAAAATATAGTACCTAACAAATGCTTCTAGAACTAGTAGAATGGCGCGCCTTTGTGCGCTGAGTATAAACGATCATGGAGTATCAATAACATAGAGGTTGTGTTTAAACGAATCAGCAATACGGATGCAAAAAGTGATTACATTTAATACAAGGTTTACAATATTATAACAGAGCATATATGAGAAAACAACTCTCGAATAACATAGGATGTATAAGGTTTGTATAGCGATGAATCATAGTTTGGGTAGGTTGGAAAGATACTAGTAGTCATACAAAGTTAACTCAGATTGTCTAGCATAACTCTAATGGAATCTTGTTGAATAGTGTATTCGCCACTTGATGGAGCTGGGCGTACAAGTAGGATGCCTAATTAATCTTCCAGAAGGCATGATCAGAACCGCAGGCTGATTCTTCGTCGTAATCGGAGATATTGTATGGTTTATTTGTAGATATATTAGCCATCTTTTACACTGAATTTTCAAAACAAAAAAACTTGATCATTTTTTTTTTGCAAAAGAGTGCTCATTTTTTAGTGCAGAACTATTTTGGAAAGGACACTTGGCCAAAAAGTAATAATTGACAATACGATCAGTGATTTGTACAACAGCATAGGAGACAAAAGAGTACATTACTCATAGTGTAACGAACCACAACATACTGTGTTGCATGCTTGATCGTATATGTTCTAATTCTCTACATTTGTAAATATTATCCTTTAGCTTAATTTGAAGAAGTTGTAAATATAACCAAATAAGCACGAAGTAAATTGAGCGTGCTCCAAGCTAGATTTCATAAGTGCTAAGCCGTCTAAGAGGGAATAAGCATTAATAGAGCAACTCCAACAATTTGCCAAACCAAGTTGCTATTCTAGAAAATTTGGCAAAACAAACAAAGTTACTCTCCAACCGTTTGCTAAACCAGCTTATCAATTTTGTCAACTTGGTATTTCTCCCTTCCGTGCACGTATCTTTACGCGTGTGGAACCAGCTTGGGTTGAAGTGGAAGGGCTTATCCGTGATTTCATTACCGTTTTCCAGACTTAGCTGCAAAAGATGCAAGAGAGAAAGAGCTTTAAATCAGGGTTTGGTTAAGTTTTGGAAACTCTAGGGGCCCAAATGCAAAGTTGTTGTCTTATTAGGATTTTCGTTTCATTTAAAAAAGATTTCCATAATATACAAAAAAAGCTTAGAAAAATCATATCTTGGTGAATATTGGTCTAATTTCAGTGAGATAAATTTTGTTGGTTTTGTCTTAATGAGTACTACATGATAAAAATATTAAATGCCATATTTGTGATACTTTTGTATTCAACTCTATTTTATTTATTGATATTTGGTGAATCTTAAAAAATGTATAAGTAACTATAGAATGTTTAAAAAAATATGATTCTTGTTTTGTTAGCCTTTTCATGTCATGTAAATGTAGTGGCTCCGAAGATCAAGGCCGTATTGGGCAACCATGTAGTGTCGGGAAAGGCAGCCAAGGTGGACGAAGCCGGGCGGCACGAGCTACTAGGGCTTGGCGGACTTGGTCGGCCGGTGCCGCATGCGGTAGGCACGACCGCACGACCGATGTTCGGTCGGCTGTAAATTGAATGTCTGAATTGGCGTACGATGCGACGGCGAATACTAGAACCGAGCAACCTCAACAGTTTAGTAAAAAGAATTCGGCATTCTAAGATTTTTTTCAAAATTATAAAATTAAGTCTCCAACAAGTTGGTAAAACTATTTGGCAAATTGGGTAACTTGGCATCCTAGGTCCTTCCACGCGCATATTTGCGCCGGCCTCGATCGTTTGGCATCACGTATTGGGTCCACACCGTGACAGTTACCCAATTTGCCAACTAGTTTTGCCAACTTGTTGGAGGCTCAATTTTATGATTTTTGCAAAAATTTTAGGATGACAAGTCCTTTTTACCAAGCCCAAATAGCAAGTTGTTGAAGAATGCCATTTTTTCACTTGACATTTGGTTTTGAGATTTGATAAAACTATAAATTTACCAAGTAAATTTTACCAAACAATTAGAGTTGCACATTTATCATCACCCGTTAGTCACCTTTCTGCGAGCCCGACCGTAAACTGGCAGTGATATGTATCATCGGTCACCGGCGGTTCTCATATAACCGACATTAAAGTTCCGGCTGTGATCAAAATTTTTTATAGTGTTAAATTCAAGAGCATCTCCAAGAGATGTGCTAAAAACAAAATGCACAAAAGTCATGCATGCGTAGAAGAGGAAGAAACGGCAATTTATAAGGAATAGCTTACGGCTATTTTTAAAAAAGCAGATAGACAATCTGTTGGAGACATGTTTTATCCCCAAATTAGCTAAATACAGTATGGTTTTATAAGACGGGATGACATGTCTTTTGGAGTTGCTCTATTGGTGTTTGGCAGGAAGTATTATTATTTTTTCTTGGAGAGGAAGCAGACATCAAATTCGCCGCTCGTTCCAAGGAACTGTTAGTGCATTGAAGTCATGGGCCTGTCCAAATAAAGAAGTTGGATGTATTCAGAGTACTGTCAAAGTTGCATCACACGGAAAAAAATTGTACACTTTAGAAGTCACACCATCCTACCAGCTCACTGCTTGGGCTCGTCGTCTCGCCACGCCGAACCCAGGTGTTCGACCATGTCCTCGCCGGCATTACCATCGGCCTCCGGCCACGTCCCGCGAGGCGCGCCGCACATCGTCCTCCTCCCGAGCGCCGGCATGGGCCACCTGGTCCCGTTCACCCGCCTCGCCGTCACGCTGTCCGCCGGCCACGGCTGCGACGTCTCCCTCGTGACGGCGCAGCCCACGGTCTCGTCCGCGGAGTCCCGCCACATCGCCGCGCTCCACGCCGCCTTCCCCGCCATCCGGCAGCTGGACCTGGACCTCCGCCTCGTCCCGTTCGACGCGTCGTCCGAGTTCCCCGGCGCCGACCCGTTCTACGTCCGCTACGAGGCGCTGCGCCGCTCCGCGCCCCTGCTCCTCGGCCCGCTCCTCGCCGGCACCGGCGCGTCGGCGCTCGTCGCGGACATCGCGCTGGCCTCTGTGGCCATACCCGTGGCGAGGGAGCTCCGCGTCCCCTGCTTCGTCTTCTTCACCGCGTCGGCCACGATGTTCGCGTTCAAAGCCTACTTCCCCACCTACCTCGACGCCGTCGGCGGCGCCGGACATGGCGTTGGCGACGTCGACGTGCCCGGCGTGTACCGCGTCCCGAGCTCGTCCGTCCCACAGGCGCTGCATGATCCGGACAACATCTTCACCCGGCAGTTCGTCGCGAACGGACGGGCGCTCGTGACAGCCGACGGCCTCCTGGTCAACGCCTTCCACGCCATGGAGCCGGAGGCCGTCGAGGCTCTGCAGGGCGACGCCGTGGTCTCCGGTCTCCCGCCGGTGTACGCCGTGGGGCCGCTTATGCCGGTGAACAACCTTCGGGAGACAGGGGAGGCAGCGGAACAAGAACAGGGGAACTACAGGGCGTGGCTGGACGGGCAGCCGCCGAGGTCGGTGGTGTACGTCAGCTTTGGCAGCCGCAAGGCTCTTCCCAAGGACCAGATGGACGAGCTCGCCGCCGGGCTAGAAGCGTGCGGCCACCGCTTCTTGTGGGTCGTGAAGGGCGCCGTCGTGGACAGGGACGACGCCGGCGAGCTCCGCGAGCTGCTCGGCGAGGGCTTCCTGCGGCGCGTGCAGGGCCGGGCGCTGGTGACCAAGTCGTGGGTGGAGCAAGAGGAGGTGCTCGGGCACCCGGCCGTGGCGCTGTTCGTCAGCCACTGCGGCTGGAACTCGGTGACGGAGGCGGCGAGCAGCGGCGTGCCGGTGCTGGCGTGGCCGCGGTTCGCGGACCAGCGGGTGAACGCCCGCGTGGTGGCGCGCGCCGGGCTCGGCGTGTGGGCCGAGCAGTGGAGCTGGGAGGGGGAGGAGGCGGTGGTGAGAGCGGAGGAGATCGCGGAGCTGGTGAGGGAGGCGATGGGAGACGACGCGATGGCAGAGAAAGCGGCGAGCGTCCGCGAGGCTGCGTCAAGAGCCGTGGCCGACGGCGGCACGAGCTACCGAAGCCTGGCGGCGTTCGTGCGTCGTTGCACCGCGTGATAGAGGTTCTATATATATAAAGGATAATAATAATAATACTCTATAATTTATCCCAAATAATTGTGATCAGAGTTGAAGATGGTGTGAAACTTGGATCCCTCTGGAAAAGAAATATCATACCTGGGGGATTGGAGCTGTGTGTTGGGCAATTTGGAAGAAAAGAAACAAAGTATGTTTTGAAAGAAAAAATCTCAAAGATCCAATTGAAATTTTTTGTCATGCTTATGTTCTGTTGTTGTTTAGGTCCCAAGCCAGTTTCTCTGTGGTTCTGTAACAGATATGATGGGCTTTCCCGTAGATGCATTGTCCGAGCTATTCTTTCGGCACTCTACCTTGTCCTTAATAAAATACATGTGAAGTCGTGTTTTCAAAAAGAAAAAAACCGTCAACTAGTAGTATTAACTTGTTTGCAAATTAAAACGGCCAATGGCAATATTTCAGGCTTTCATCAACTAAAAGAGAAATGAGTTTTTTTTAGATAATGGAATAAACTTCCGGCTCCATCCTCACTCAATGGTGAGAAATTAGACCATATTATTACAAAGTTCTCACACTTGTGTTTAAATCAGACTAAAAAAAGAGAGAACATCAATTTGCAATCCTAAACAAATTGGGCCATCCATAAGAGGAAAAAAAAAATCCAAAGCCAATGTCTCTAGGTCTAACAAGCCTTGTAGATGCATTCTTTTCTTTTCTTCACTTTGCTGCAATTGACCCCAATATCAAAACTAGTGTGTTCCCCTAAATAAGACCTCAAAATGTTTTAGACTGTACTTTTCAAAAACACTATCATTTCTAGTGAGCCATAAGGACCAACAGAAGGCAACCACCCCTGCTAGTAATAACAAGCTCGAATCTTTTCCACACTGCTTATACCAATTTCCCAAAAGGTGTGCTGCAGTACAAGACGGGGTAATACCAAACACCATGTGCACCACACTCCAAATAAATTTAGCATATTTACACTCAAAGAATAGATATTGAATAGCTTCAAAATTACTACAGAATCAACAATATTTGCTTCCTTGCCAAATTCTTTTAGCTAAGTTGTCATTAGTAGTATCTTGATATTTAGTGGTAGCTTTACATGCCAAATTTCTTGTGTTACTTGATGCCACTATTGATTAGGTATTACCACTTTTACTTAAGGTCCATGTGATAGTATCGTTCCTGCTTGTAGGTTATTCACAATAATTGCAATAAGATTATTCCATTCCAACAATTTATTTCCAATTAGCGCCCTTCTGAAAGAGACATTAAGGGAAGTAGCGCCCTCCGTTTCATTCTAAGAGCCTATTGCAAAATGTCCCATTTCACTTTACCTCATATGCATTTTCGAAGTCAATTTTAAATAGTACCCCTATTCAATTTCTTTTTGTGCAATTCATGGATCGTTTCATGTAGAACTATAGCTCCCTTCATGATACTCCTGCCAAGGAGGAAAGCCGTTTGTGTAGGTCTCACCACTTTTTGTGCCACCTTAACAATTCTGTTGGTGGCTACCTTAGTGAAGATTTTGAAACTAACATATTTAATAAGCAGATTGGCCAATACTGTTGTATTTATTTTGCTTCACTAGATTTCACGATAAGAATAACTGTGTCAAAATTCAAACTAATGTAGAGGTAAAGTGCCCCTATGGAACTCCTTAAACAAAGCCATCAAGTATTTTAATTACATTTCAAAAGGATTGATATAAAACTCTGGCGGGAATCTATCGGGTCCTGGGGCAGTGTTGTTTTTTTATTTGACCCCCCCCCCCCCCCCACACCCCACACACACACACACTTTTATTTCTGTTTCAGATTAGCTTTGTGTTAGAATCTCATTTTCCTATTTTGAAACTTGAGGAATATCTTATCTTCATGATTCATCCATCGACAACGATGAGATGTCTGGTGGACCGAAGAGATTTTAATAGTATTTGGTGATACACTTTTCTTATATCTACATCACCACACACTATACCTGCCTCTTGTTCTAGCCGGAAAATATGAGTTTTTCTATGTTTCACAATTGCCACTAAGGTCTTGTTTAGATTCCAGATTTCACCTCCAAATTCCACTATGCAAAAAAGAAGATTTCCCGTCATATCAAAATGCTGGCACATGTATGGAGTACTAAATATAGATAAAAATAAAAAGCTAATTACACAGTTTTGTTGTATTTTGCGAGACGAACATTTTAAAGCCTAATTAACCAATGTTTGATAATTATTATCAAATAAAAACAAAATTGCTACAGTGTTGCACAGTAAGTTTGCCCCCAAACTTTGGTACCCAAACATGGCCTAAATGAAAATATTTTTTGTATCTACAGCCCATCTAGCAAATAACATTGATTGCCTATTTTTAAAACTGCTCTTACCATATCTGTTTTCACCAAAATGCTAGTTTTAACTGTAATCATATCACTTATACGAAGTTGCACTAACCAAAATGCTGGGCGTAGTTGGTAGCAACTACCACCACTTTCTGTTTCGCATACGCATATTAATTACCATTGTGGCATTGTCCCAACCTGATCTCAGCATTCGTACGTCCAGCTGAATTGGCATGCCTATCACAACGTGGAATTATATATCCAACAAATTATAAATAGCTAAGGTCTTGAATAGGCTGCTGTACCCTATAAAAGGAGAGGAGTAGATGCGGGGAGCACACACGCACACACTCCTCTGCCTGCTATCGGTAACCACACACTCTCCTCCAAGCTTCAGACGACCATGGCCCCGCCGGCGGCAATGCAGAGCCCAGGAGAGCTGAACGGCGGCGCCCACGACGCGCCGCACGTCCTGTTCATCCCGAGCGCCGGCATCGGCCACCTGACCCCGGTCTTCCGCGTCATCGCCGGCTTCTCGAGCCGGGGCATCGACGTCTCCGTCGTGACCGTGCTGCCCACCGTGTCGGCCGCCGAGACGGACTACTTCAACGGCCTCTTCGCGGACTACCCCGGCGTCCGCCGCGTGGACATGCACCTCCTGCCGCTGGACGCCTCCGAGTTCACGAGCGAGGACCCGTTCTTCCTCCGGTGGGAGGCCCTGCGCCGCTCCGTGCACCAGCTGCGCCCCATCATCACCGACGCCGCGCCGCGCGTCACGGCCATCATCACCGACATCACCCTGACCTCCTGCGTCATCCCCATCGCCAAGGAGCTGGGCGTCCCGTGCCACGTCCTCTTCCCCACGGCGGTGACCATGCTCTCGCTGAACGCCTACTACCCCGGCTATCTCGAACAGCTCAAGGATGGGGAGGAGGTCGGCGACGTCGACATCCCCGGCGTGTTCCGCGTCCCGCGCTCCGCCCTCCCGCCGCCGCTCCTCGACGTCAACAAGCTCTTCACGAAGCAGTTCATCGACAACGGCCGCGAGATAGTCAGAGCCGACGGCGTCCTCGTGAACACGTTCGACGCCGTGGAGCCGGCGCCGCTCGCCGCCCTGAGAGGCGGCAAGATCGTTCCCGGGTACCCTCCAGTGTACACCATCGGCCCACTCAAGCCGCACGCCACGAAAGCAGCGGGCGACAGTGCAGGTGACGCCTTGCTTGACGAATGGCTAGGGCAGCAGCGACCGCGATCTGTGGTGTACGTGGCTTTCGGCAACCGCAGTGCCGCCAGGCTAGATCAGATCCGGGAGATCGCCGCCGGCCTGGAGGCCTGCGGCTACCCTTTCCTGTGGGTGCTCAAAACCACCAAGGTGGATCGGGAGGACGACGCCGAGCTGGCGGAGGTGCTCGGCGACGGGTACCTCGAGCGCGTGAAAGGGCGCGGCGTCGTGACCAAGGGGTGGGTGGAGCAGGAGGCCCTCCTGAAGCACCCGGCCGTGGGCATGTTCGTGAGCCACGGCGGGTGGAACTCAGCGCTGGAGGCGTCGTCCGCGGGCGTGCCGCTGCTGGTGTGGCCGCAGCTCGGCGATCACCGCGTGAACGCGATGGCGGCGGTGAGCGCGGGCATCGGGGCGTGGGCGGAGCACTGGAGCTGGGCCGGAGAGGACACGCTGGTGACCGCGCAGGACATCGCCGACAAGGTGAAGGAGGTCATGGCCGACGACAAGCTGAGGGCGAGCGTGGCGATGGCCCGCAAGGAAGCTGCAAAAGCCGTCGCGGAGGGCGGCACGAGCTACCGTAACATGCATGACTTCATTGCCAAGCTCAAGGGAGGAGCTTGAGGCTCGAGGCCGTGGACGTGTCACGTACGTAACGCATGCATGCACTGCATGTTATTTGTGAGAATAAATGTACCGTACGTTTCCACGTGTGAATTGATTGCTGTGACACCCAGCCGTACCACTTTCCATGTATGTCTTCTTATTATTTACCAGATTCATAGTCTTGTGGCTTTTTTTAGCATAATTTGGCAGGTGTTCTGCCGTTTCATTTCAGATGGAAGCAGAGGTTCAAAGATTACAAAACACTATACTGTACAAACGAAAGAAAAACAGAGGAGACAAAGAGAGAAAATGAAAAGAACAGCAGTAGAACTTTCAGTCTAAGTCTCTAGTTCTTGGGCTGTGAGTTGCAGCAGTCGGAGAATCATTTTTATTCACTTCCAGGAGCTCCTCTGTGTTGCGTGCTTTGTTGTCGAAGACACGTTTGCACCGTTCCTTCCAAATGTTCGAAACGATGCAAGTTATGATTGCGATCCGGCTTCTGTCGCTCCATGCATGGCCGGCTGCTTGGTTGAGTTTGTTCCACCATTCCCTTCCTTTATGTTGTTTCTAGTGATCACCAGGCCTTGTTCATTGCTCCAATATTGGAATCGAGGATCGCCGAACGATCAGTAAAACAAGAACAATAGACAAGGAATAACTCGGCGACGAACGCCTGTATCTTAGCTATTATTAATAAAATACAACACAACTCGAGACAATTCTCACACCCATCTACAGGATGGCTTTATACACCACACGGTGGCACCACAGCCACACATACCGGTCTTCATGCGCACCTACGCATGCGCATCGGTGATCCTTCTCACTTGCAAGCCACCACTCGCGCGAGACTTGATCTTGAATGCCGCTGCTTGGTATATGCTTTCACCTTTGCCTTCCGATGATGCAGCTAATCATCCTGACTTAGACAACATCCTAAACTTAGCACTTGACGCCGCACACACATGCATCAAGCTGCCAAACACACACACGCGCACAGACGCGTTCTAATCCGGCGCACATACACCGATCACGTTCAGGCTTATTTCCAACAATCTCCTCCTAAACCTCAATTCAACATCGACATGTCGCACACACGACAAACTTGACCTAGCCAATGGACTCCAACGCGAGCTCGAACACGCGCACCATCGACGACTCACACGCCATGCGCGGACACGACGTCATGTCGCTCATACGACAAAACCGACCCAGTCAATGGACTCCAACGCGAGCTCGAACACGCGCACCATTGATGATTCACACACTACGCACAAACATGACGTGGTTTATTCTTGATGCGCATCCTGCTCTTACAGGAGCGCCCCTTCTTCAGCGTCGCCGAACAACGCCTCCTCCTTCCTTGGCTTCGGGCCTCGAGAAGTGGCCACGAATGCCACAGTTGAAGAACCTTCCATTGCCGGAATTGCGTCGGTGCCTGCTTGCACCCGAAGCGATGCTGCTCCCTCCGTCGTCGTCGTCGTCGGAGTAGTCCTGACCACCATTACGGCCTCCGTTCTTCTCACCGTCACCACGCCGTGCACGCTCCTTGCCACGACGCTAATGCCGACGAGCCTCCCACTGCTCCTCCGTGAGCAGCAGTTGCTGCAGCCCGGTGTTGTTTGCAGCCACCTCGCCGCCACCGCAGCGCTCCTCCGCCACGCGCAGCCGGCCGACGAGCTCCTCCATTGACATCGTCTTCATGTCTGCAAACATCTCGATGGAGAATGCGACTTGATTGTACCTTGCCGGTACCACGCGGAGCATCTTCTTCACGACATGTTGCTCCTCCATCTTCTCCCCTAACTCACGAAGCTCCACGGCGAGAGAGTTGAGACGCATGGCGAAGTCGTCGATCGCCTCGCCGTCCTTGAACGACACGTTCTCGAACTGCTTGAGGAGGTGTTGCGCCTTGGCCTCCTGCACACGCGCATCTCCCATCCGCAGCGACTTGATCGCCGCCCAAGCATCCTTGACGGTCTTCCTCGCAGCGAGCCCGGACTTCATCTTCGGCGGCACACCGCGCAGGATAGCGGCTAGCGCCCGTCGATCCTTGGCGCATTCGGCGTTGCCGCTCTCCACGGCATCCCAGAGCTCCATGCCCTCCAGGTTGACCTGTACCTCGAGCGCCCACTCGTGGTAGTTGGTCTTCGTCAGCTTCGGCATCTCTCCCGATGATGCGATCCACCACGACCGTACGTGGTGAACTGCTATCACCTTTCTCACTATCACCGGCCATCTCCCTAGTGCTCAAACACCTCTCGATAACCTAGGCTCTAGATACCAATTGTTGGAAACATAGGGTTGCTGCTACACTTGAAGTACTTGCATTTTCCTAATATGGTTTCAGACATGTATTCTCTTCCAAGATGCATAGGAAACCTGCAAGACTTGCAGACTCTAGACATACGGAGATCAAGTTTTTCGGCACTACCAACTAACATGACTAAACTTCAAAATATTCGCCGTCTCCGGTGCAGCAGGGTACCAGATTGTGATACCAGAACCTTACATTTATTGAACCGAGCCACCCATTGTGATCGTAATGCAACTGCCGTTCTCCACATGAATTTGTCTAGCTGTTGGTCTATTTCATCTGGTCTTAAAGTACCAAAAGGAGTGGGAAGTTTAAAACGGCTAGAAATACTTGAGAAGGTTGATATCAAGCGGACAAGTCGAAAAGCAATTAAAGAGCTAGGGGAACTAACTCAGCTAAGGAAGTTAGTTGTGAGAGGGAAAGGGGCTTCCAAGAAAAAGTGCAGTGCGTTCTGTATAGCTGTGCAGAAGTTGTCCTCCCTCCGTTCCCTCAATGTGGGAACTAACGAAAAGGGCAAAGCAGATGGGCTGGATATGTTGATTTCTTTTACATCCCCTCCACCTTTCCCCTCACTCGAGCGGCTCAAATTGAAGGGGCTTCTTCAGGAGATGCCTACATGGGTTGGTGAATGCGTGAGATTGGTGAAGATTGACTTGAAGTATTGTGAGCTTAAGGAATTGGAGGCCTTAACTGAACTGCCAAACCTAATGCAGCTTCGTCTTTATCATATGGCATATGGTGCAGAGAAATTAGTGTTCCGCAAGCATGCATTCCCAGAGCTGAGGATCCTACAGCTTACTAATTTGGAGACACTAAGGGAGGTGACATTTGAGGAGGGCACCTCACCTAACATGGAAAAAATAAGCATCCAATTTTGCAGGCTGACATCAGGAATCAATGGTATCAAGTATCTTCCAAAACTCAAGCAGATTTATATCTTTGATTGTACGTTGGCGAATCAAGATGTATTACAAGAGGAAGTGGACAAGCATATGAATCGCCCTGTGCTGCAAATGCAGTCCTGTAAGCCTGTAAAACCTGAAGAAGAGTCTGAGGTAAAGGTGGAACTTACAGAGTCAATTTCTGAAGCAGGGGAGAGCTTGCAGTTGCAGTCTTGATCTGTCTTTGAAGCCGTCACTCCTCGTTACCTTTTGACAACCACAAGTCGGGCTATGCTCCTGCGCATCATAACAGGACATTATTCTTCTATTGGAGACATCATTTATTATCACTCTCCGTTGATTATTGCAGTATCTCATATCGTGTGTAATATTCCATCAATTTGTGTCATTGTATCTTGTGCTTGTGGCTATGTGTAATAATCTGACTAGCAGACTTGTTAACTGTATTCCGCGGCATGCGTGCTCATGTCTGTCATAATCACAACATTTCTCCTATATGTTTGTATATACCGTGTTTGGCCTTGTGTGTAATGAGCAGCATGCATCTTATCTGTAAATCAGTGTGTTTCCTTTGTCAGGGATCATCACAAGTGTTGTTGGTCTGTTGTACTATGTCACGGCCAAACAGCTGTTGTTGAAATACATGCTTGATGCTTCTGCTCATTTGTCTAAGCTATCTTTTCTTCTTCATTAGGGACACTGTTCTTTTCCTGTATGAAATCTGGCATGCAAAAGTCTGAATTTCAGTAGCATCTCTACAAAGAGAGGAGCAAACAATCAAACAGCAGTGAAGTTACTTCTATGCAATCCATCTTATCTTCAGATTTGCTCTGAGTATATGCTACCCCACAACATCATCTTCCAAAAGCACGTGAAACGTTCATTATTGGTTGCGAGTTTTTTTTTCAGAGTTGAGACTTGAGACTGGTTGTTGTATCCTGCGGTCGACATCAATCGCGTCCGACCTTTTGTTAGCTGCTGCGCCCAATCACGAGCCAAACTGCAAGCACAGCTACTAGTCTACTACGCCAGCGTACCTAACCCCAGGCAGGCAGCAAGCTACTTGTCGGCCTCCTACTCGCCGGCGGTGGAGGAGCTGAGTGGAGTAACAATGAAGAAGATAAACAGTACTAGGTAGGTAGCCAGCCGGCGTTATATGCTCGGCAGGCGAAACTAGAATTTTACTGTAGTTCTGTGTTTACTTGTTTGATCCTCTCCTTTTAAGTTTTAACCCTGCGACATTTGGTGACATCCACATTCACACCCGGCCGGCCTCACGTAGTCCTCTGCTGCTCTATCGCCGGCACGCTCTGTGCTGCAGTGCTTGGCATGGTGTTCAATAATAATCAGCAGACCCGTTTATACTTTGTAATAATGCGTCGTGCTCGTGCACCCTTGTTTCCTTTCTTGTATACTCCTTCCCCTTCCTATACAAGCGCACGAAATACGAATACATGTTGCATTGCCCGCACCGGTGTTTCATGTTTCCGACGTACGTGTTTCTTCTCTCCTTCTTTTCATTCAGATTTCAGTAGCACCTACAACATTCAGTTCTGCGAAACACGGCTCCAGCACCACCTCCGCGCGCGGCCCCGGATTTTTGGATAACGGAGAATTTCTGGTTTTAGTCTTCTTCTAACAAGAAGCATCGGTCCATTATAGTAGCATATTCATGATTAAAACTTATTGCAGGTTCAGAACTAATTAAATTTCAAGACAATTGTGTCAAAAAAAGGAGGATCTCAAGACAGTAAATAAAAGGAGCATCCATGTAATGCGAAGAACCCTATGACTCTTGATTCTAGTAGCTTGTAAGCGTCAAGAGTCCGTTATTTGTTGTCACTCGAGAGGTCACAATAGACCCTAAAACCGTAGCCAAATGTGTCCTTTTGATAAGATGGAACTACCCCAAACAAGCTCACTTCTAGACTCTTAAGTATGAACGACCGAAGAGCCGGAACCGTTTTCTAAGGGAAAAATGGATGAGGATCATACTACTAAAATGTGGTGCGGATTTGTCAATGTCAGTGTATTATTTGAACCGTATACATATTAAATGAGACATCTCATGGTCCACGCATCAACTGCGCGTTGTTTTGGTGCAGACCATTCGTACTAAATTTAAATTTTGGGTTGTTTTGGCGCAGACCATTCGTACTGAATTTAAATTTTGATTGCTGACCATCGGGGGACACACGTGTCTCTTTCAACGAGCGTTACGAGCCCATCTGTAGGACGCCGATACATGACTCGCCAACAGCAGCGCAGCGAAACGAAGGGACGGCAGAGCGACACCGCGCCGGCCGCCGTGGTGGTTGCATCGTGCGGCGGAGGTCCGGTAGCGGCCTAGCGCCCCCACGTTATTAGTAGCTCCCAGTACGGTTGTCTAGCTACCAGCCTACCACTCTCAGCAGGTCGCCGTAGTCGCTAGACTTGGGACCCCGGAAGCTCTATCGGCGATGCCGTCCTCCGGCGACCACCACACGAGCGCTGGACGACCGCACGTTGTCCTGCTCCCGAGCGCGGGCATGGGCCACCTGGTCCCGTTCGGGCGCCTCGCTTCGGCGCTGTCGGAGGGCCACGGCTGCGACGTGTCGCTCGCCGCGGTGCTGCCCACGGTTTCCTCCGCGGAGGCCAGGCACCTGGACGCGCTCTTCGCCGCGGCCCCCGCCGTGCGCCGCCTCGACTTCCGCCTCGCGCCCTTCGACGAGTCCGCGTTCCCCGGCGCCGACCCCTTCTTCCTCCGCTTCGAGGCCATCCGCCGGTCCGCGCCGCTGCTCGGCCCGCTCCTCGACGCCGCGGGCGCCGCCGCGCTCGTCACCGACATCGTCCTCGCCTCCGTCGCCCTCCCCGTCGCCAGGGCGCAAGGCGTCCCGTGCTACGTCCTCTTCACGTCCTCCGCCGCGATGCTCTCGCTGTGCGCGTATTTTCCCGCCCACCTCGACGCCGACGCAGCCGCCGGTACCAGCGTGGGCGTCGGCGACGTCGACATCCCCGGCCTGTACCGCATCCCCAAGTCCTCCGTCCCGCAGGCGCTGCATGATCCCAAGCACCTCTTCACGCAGCAGTTCGTCGCCAACGGCCGCGGCCTCGTCGCCGCCGACGGCATCCTCGTCAACACGTTCGACGCCTTCGAGCCGGACGCCATTACAGCGCTGCGTCAGGGCTCCGTCGTTTCCTCCTTCCCGCCCGTGTTCGCCGTCGGGCCGCTGCTCCCGGTGAGGTTTCAGGCACCGAGCCATCCAGCTGATTACATGAACTGGCTCGGCGCGCAGCCGGCGCGGTCCGTGCTGTACGTGAGCTTCGGCAGCCGGAAGGCCATCTCGACGGACCAGCTCCGGGAGCTCGCGGCGGGGCTGGAGGCCAGCGGGCAGCGGTTCCTGTGGGTGGTCAAGGGCACCGTGGTGGACCGGGACGACGGCGCCGACGACCTCGGCGACCTGCTCGGGGACGATGGGTTCCTGGACCGCGTGCGCGGGCGCGCGCTCGTGACCAAGGGGTGGGTGGAGCAGGAGGAGGTCCTGCGCCACGCCTCCGTCGGCCTCTTCGTCAGCCACTGCGGCTGGAACTCCGTCACGGAGGCCGCGGCGTTCGGCGTGCCCGTGCTGGCGTGGCCCAGGTTCGGCGACCAGCGCGTCAACGCCGCCGTCGTGGCGCGCGCCGGGCTGGGCGCGTGGGAGGAGCGCTGGACCTGGGATGGGGAGGAAGGGCTGGTGAGCGGGGAGGAGGTGGCTCGGAAGATCACGGCCGTGCTGGGCAGCGATGTGGTGGCGGGAAAGGCAGCCATTGTCGGCGAGGCCGCGGCGGCGGCCGCAGCCAAGGGCGGCACGAGCTACCAGAGCTTGGCGGACTTCGTCGGCCGGTGCCGCGACGCGGGCGGTAGGCACCACTGATTTTGGTCGGCTGTGAATCTGTGGTACCCGAAATAATAAGGGTCCATTTGGATGCCCGAAATTGAATTGGTTTGCATTGAATCAAACTGAAACCAATTCACTTTCCATTATTTCTGTTTGACTATCACTGATATACTGAATTTATTTTAAAGAATTAAAATCAAAATGATGTTTGACTAACTTGAAAATAGGATCAATTTTCACACTTAAACTCTATCACGTTCACTCTCTCTACTCGGTTGGTGTGTCCTTCCATCTCCAAACCTGCGGTGAAACTTCTTATCTACACAAATCGTGCATTGGATGATTAACCGATGATGTACAATGCGACGGCGAAGACTGACACTGTGTTAATCAACGGACCCTAACTGGCGACGAAAATGTTTATACCGACGGTATATCAACCTTTTGCGTGACCTTCGATTGCAACTCAAGCGCGGGTTCTCACATATATATCGGGAAAGTCATGGCTGTGATTTAATCTTCTATAGTTGTGTTTGATTGATTTCTCGTCTAGCATTTGGACAGGAGTAATTTCTTTCTCGGGCAGGAAGCAATAGAAATTTCATCTAAAAAAAAAGGAAGCAATAGAAATCAAATTTGCCACTCATTCCAAGGAACCTTAGTGCATTGAAGTCATGGCTCTGTCCAAATAAAGAAGTTGGAGGTATACGGAGTGTTTGTGGCAAAGTTGCATCACTAAACACCAGTGGCGGACCTGAAAATTTTCATGGGGTATGCGGTACAAAAATTAAAAAGAGTAAAAAAATAAAAACAAACGATGCCAAATACAAAAATCAAACTAGCAACCTCTCTCTGGAGCTTTAAAGACAGAAACCATCAGACTACATGCTCGCTAATGCAAAAAAC
The DNA here is from genome assembly GCA_018135685.1 of Themeda triandra. NCBI lineage: Eukaryota > Viridiplantae > Streptophyta > Magnoliopsida > Poales > Poaceae > Themeda > Themeda triandra. Next base: position 366,929 of record JAENPR010000218.1, on the reverse strand, counting down.
TGTAAATAATTTTTATTTGAGAGGGAAAATTTAGTGTATTAGACTACCCACACTCTGGGGAACGCAACCCCGCACGCAAAAGGCTTTAGCGTTCCAAATCTGCTGCAGGGGAAACCGCAAAGGTCCCGCAAACGTTGCGTTTTGGCCCGCTGTCCGGTGCGGGGACGTATGGAGATTACGCAAAGGACGAGGCGGGGCCCATTCGAGGACGGAGAGAGAAGGCAAGGAGAGAGACGATGGGGAGAGAGACGCCATGGCCGCCCGCCGCCGCGCGCTCGCCCGGAGCGAGGCAGCCGTCACGGGGGGATAAGGGTGCCCGCCATGGCCACCGCAGCAGCTCGCCCGGCGACGAGCTCCTCCACCGGCCAGCATGGGCTCGCGCGAGCACGGGGATTAAGGTCCGGCCGAGCAGCACGGCGGAGGAGCGTTGTCCGTCCGCGAGTGCCTGCCGCCCCGAGCCCTCGCGCCCTCCATCCCGACGTCGCTGCCGAGGAGGAGGACGAAGTCCATGGCCGGCCTCGCGAGGAGAAGGACCTCCATGGACGGCCACCGGGGACGCAGCGCGAGGAGGAGTGGTCGCAGCGCGGACGAGGAGGCGGCTCCCATGGCGGCCGCGAGCAGGGAAGGACCTCTGCCGCCCTCCCATGGCGCGGGCGGGGCTCGCGTCCGGGACCCGGATGTCGGTCGCCGAGGTCGCGCTGGCGCTGGAGGAGCACGAGGAAGGGGCCGCGACCACCGGGGAGGACGAAGGAGCACCAGTGGAGCAGACGTGGAGCTCCACCCACCGAGGACCTCCGCCCTCCATGGACACCCGCCAGGAAGCCGCGCCCGGATGCGAGCTCCGCCGATCCGCGAGGGCCTCGTCGTGCTGCTCGCCTCCATCCGTCGAGGGAGCAGGACCGCCGTGACCGCGCCGGGGAGGGGCACCGTGAGCACGGGCGCGCCATGGCCATAAAGTAGTACTCGCGCGGGTGTGGTGGGGAGGGAGTGGATAGAGGAGAGAGAATGGGGAAGGGAGGAGAGAGAGAATTAAAAAAAAGAAAAAAACTGACATATGGGTCCCACTTTTTGATATTGAGTAACCCGTAAAAGATTGATGAGTGCGGAGAAAGTTGTATAGAGTAAGGAATGGACGACCATGATGGAATATTCCTTTTAGAGGAAGAAAATAGAGTTTCATGAGTGCGGGTAGTCTAATGGACATTGCGCCGGCCCATAGGGTATGCAAGGGCCCATCTTGCATACCCCGTGGGTCCGCCCTCGCTAAACACCTTGGTCACACCTCATAGGAAGTAGACTCTAAGCCGGCTGAATGCTAAAATAAAAGAAAGAGAAGATGAAAGACGAGAAGCGAGCTGTAAATTTATAGTTGATTTCGACACAAGAACTAACAAACTCTATGAGCATTCCAAATTGTGATTCGTTTGACTTCTTTGACCCCAACTTTGACCACCGGTCTTATTTAAAAAAAATATGCAAATATGATTAAATTTGAGTCATTCTTGAAGATCTTTAGTTAGTAATTAGTAAATCCATACAATAATTAGTTCACTATAAAAAATCACCAATTGGACCATAGAAACCGCAACTATGAATTATTTTAATTAATTACGAAAAGTACATATCTAAAGCTACAACAAAAATATTGTGCACAAGCATACCATATTATATGTTTACCGTGTAGATCTTCTCCTATGGAGTCACAAAATTATATTTTCTATTGTAAATTCACGAACCATAAGGGTAGGGAGGAAGATGTCTCCTCCAACCTTCCTTATAAATAGATCGTATGGGCAAGGAGAGACTCCCCCTTCTTTCAAACCCTAATCCTTGCTTCTCTTTTCATTTATTTTCACGTGTGAGACTAGCTTCTCAAGTTAACCTTCACTCCGGTGAAGTTATATGTGAGGCTCTATAACCCAACATCTCTCTTCTTTCTCCTCTCTCACGCTCAGTCTCTCTCTCCCTCTCTCTCATGCTTACTCTCTCTTTTCTCTCTTCTCTCTTTGGCCAATTGAGCCTCCCGAGGTCCTTCCATCTCCTCTGGGCAAGTTCCATCGAACTCCAATAGGGTCACTCCTTTTGGCACACTAATTGCATGCATATGCAAGGTATAAGTAGCATAAATGCACAAGGAAGGATGATCATGATGACATGTTGCTTATGATGACAAGTCATTAAAGAAACATCACTGGACACTTATTTACCGTGTATCAAAGAGTTCTATTCAAATCACTATGAATATATATCTAAAGCAACCAGAAAATTCTACAAAAAATATAGTACCTAACAAATGCTTCTAGAACTAGTAGAATGGCGCGCCTTTGTGCGCTGAGTATAAACGATCATGGAGTATCAATAACATAGAGGTTGTGTTTAAACGAATCAGCAATACGGATGCAAAAAGTGATTACATTTAATACAAGGTTTACAATATTATAACAGAGCATATATGAGAAAACAACTCTCGAATAACATAGGATGTATAAGGTTTGTATAGCGATGAATCATAGTTTGGGTAGGTTGGAAAGATACTAGTAGTCATACAAAGTTAACTCAGATTGTCTAGCATAACTCTAATGGAATCTTGTTGAATAGTGTATTCGCCACTTGATGGAGCTGGGCGTACAAGTAGGATGCCTAATTAATCTTCCAGAAGGCATGATCAGAACCGCAGGCTGATTCTTCGTCGTAATCGGAGATATTGTATGGTTTATTTGTAGATATATTAGCCATCTTTTACACTGAATTTTCAAAACAAAAAAACTTGATCATTTTTTTGCAAAAGAGTGCTCATTTTTTAGTGCAGAACTATTTTGGAAAGGACACTTGGCCAAAAAGTAATAATTGACAATACGATCAGTGATTTGTACAACAGCATAGGAGACAAAAGAGTACATTACTCATAGTGTAACGAACCACAACATACTGTGTTGCATGCTTGATCGTATATGTTCTAATTCTCTACATTTGTAAATATTATCCTTTAGCTTAATTTGAAGAAGTTGTAAATATAACCAAATAAGCACGAAGTAAATTGAGCGTGCTCCAAGCTAGATTTCATAAGTGCTAAGCCGTCTAAGAGGGAATAAGCATTAATAGAGCAACTCCAACAATTTGCCAAACCAAGTTGCTATTCTAGAAAATTTGGCAAAACAAACAAAGTTACTCTCCAACCGTTTGCTAAACCAGCTTATCAATTTTGTCAACTTGGTATTTCTCCCTTCCGTGCACGTATCTTTACGCGTGTGGAACCAGCTTGGGTTGAAGTGGAAGGGCTTATCCGTGATTTCATTACCGTTTTCCAGACTTAGCTGCAAAAGATGCAAGAGAGAAAGAGCTTTAAATCAGGGTTTGGTTAAGTTTTGGAAACTCTAGGGGCCCAAATGCAAAGTTGTTGTCTTATTAGGATTTTCGTTTCATTTAAAAAAAGATTTCCATAATATACAAAAAAAGCTTAGAAAAATCATATCTTGGTGAATATTGGTCTAATTTCAGTGAGATAAATTTTGTTGGTTTTGTCTTAATGAGTACTACATGATAAAAATATTAAATGCCATATTTGTGATACTTTTGTATTCAACTCTATTTTATTTATTGATATTTGGTGAATCTTAAAAAATGTATAAGTAACTATAGAATGTTTAAAAAAATATGATTCTTGTTTTGTTAGCCTTTTCATGTCATGTAAATGTAGTGGCTCCGAAGATCAAGGCCGTATTGGGCAACCATGTAGTGTCGGGAAAGGCAGCCAAGGTGGACGAAGCCGGGGCGGCACGAGCTACTAGGGCTTGGCGGACTTGGTCGGCCGGTGCCGCATGCGGTAGGCACGACCGCACGACTGATGTTCGGTCGGCTGTAAATTGAATGTCTGAATTGGCGTACGATGCGATGGCGAATACTAGAACTGAGCAACCTCAACAGTTTAGTAAAAAGAATTTGGCATTCTAAGATTTTTTCAAAATTATAAAATTAAGTCTCCAACAAGTTGGTAAAACTATTTGGCAAATTGGGTAACTTGGCATCCTAGGTCCTTCCACGCGCATATTTGCGCCGGCCTCGATCGTTTGGCATCACGTATTGGGTCCACACCGTGACAGTTACCCAATTTGCCAACTAGTTTTGCCAACTTGTTGGAGGCTCAATTTTATGATTTTTGCAAAATTTTAGGATGCCAAGTCCTTTTACCAAGCCCAAATAGCAAGTTGTTGAAGAATGCCATTTTTTCACTTGACATTTGGTTTTGAGATTTGATAAAACTATAAATTTACCAAGTAAATTTTACCAAACAATTAGAGTTGCACATTTATCATCACCCGTTAGTCACCTTTCTGCGAGCCCGACCGTAAACTGGCAGTGATATGTATCATCGGTCACCGGCGGTTCTCATATAACCGACATTAAAGTTCCGGCTGTGATCAAAATTTTTTATAGTGTTAAATTCAAGAGCATCTCCAAGAGATGTGCTAAAAACAAAATGCACAAAAGTCATGCATGCGTAGAAGAGGAAGAAACGGCAATTTATAAGGAATAGCTTACGGCTATTTTTAAAAAAGCAGATAGACAATCTGTTGGAGACATGTTTTATCCCCAAATTAGCTAAATACAGTATGGTTTTATAAGACGGGATGACATGTCTTTTGGAGTTGCTCTATTGGTGTTTGGCAGGAAGTATTATTATTTTTTCTTGGAGAGGAAGCAGACATCAAATTCGCCGCTCGTTCCAAGGAACTGTTAGTGCATTGAAGTCATGGGCCTGTCCAAATAAAGAAGTTGGATGTATTCAGAGTACTGTCAAAGTTGCATCACACGGAAAAAATTGTACACTTTAGAAGTCACACCATCCTACCAGCTCACTGCTTGGGCTCGTCGTCTCGCCACGCCGAACCCAGGTGTTCGACCATGTCCTCGCCGGCATTACCATCGGCCTCCGGCCACGTCCCGCGAGGCGCGCCGCACATCGTCCTCCTCCCGAGCGCCGGCATGGGCCACCTGGTCCCGTTCACCCGCCTCGCCGTCACGCTGTCCGCCGGCCACGGCTGCGACGTCTCCCTCGTGACGGCGCAGCCCACGGTCTCGTCCGCGGAGTCCCGCCACATCGCCGCGCTCCACGCCGCCTTCCCCGCCATCCGGCAGCTGGACCTGGACCTCCGCCTCGTCCCGTTCGACGCGTCGTCCGAGTTCCCCGGCGCCGACCCGTTCTACGTCCGCTACGAGGCGCTGCGCCGCTCCGCGCCCCTGCTCCTCGGCCCGCTCCTCGCCGGCACCGGCGCGTCGGCGCTCGTCGCGGACATCGCGCTGGCCTCTGTGGCCATACCCGTGGCGAGGGAGCTCCGCGTCCCCTGCTTCGTCTTCTTCACCGCGTCGGCCACGATGTTCGCGTTCAAAGCCTACTTCCCCACCTACCTCGACGCCGTCGGCGGCGCCGGACATGGCGTTGGCGACGTCGACGTGCCCGGCGTGTACCGCGTCCCGAGCTCGTCCGTCCCACAGGCGCTGCATGATCCGGACAACATCTTCACCCGGCAGTTCGTCGCGAACGGACGGGCGCTCGTGACAGCCGACGGCCTCCTGGTCAACGCCTTCCACGCCATGGAGCCGGAGGCCGTCGAGGCTCTGCAGGGCGACGCCGTGGTCTCCGGTCTCCCGCCGGTGTACGCCGTGGGGCCGCTTATGCCGGTGAACAACCTTCGGGAGACAGGGGAGGCAGCGAAGCAAGAACAGGGGAACTACAGGGCGTGGCTGGACGAGCAGCCGCCGAGGTCGGTGGTGTACGTCAGCTTCGGCAGCCGCAAGGCTCTTCCCAAGGACCAGATGGACGAGCTCGCCGCCGGGCTAGAAGCGTGCGGCCACCGCTTCTTGTGGGTCGTGAAGGGCGCCGTCGTGGACAGGGACGACGCCAGCGAGCTCAGCGAGCTGCTCGGCGAGGGCTTCCTGCGGCGCGTGCAAGGCCGGGCGCTGGTGACCAAGTCGTGGGTGGAGCAAGAGGAGGTGCTCGGGCACCCGGCGGTGGCGCTGTTCGTCAACCACTGCGGCTGGAACTCGGTGACGGAGGCGGCGAGCAGCGGCGTGCCGGTGCTGGCGTGGCCGAGGTTCGCGGACCAGCGGGTGAACGCGCGCGTGGTGGCGCGCGCCGGGCTCGGCGTCTGGGCCGAGCAGTGGAGCTGGGAGGGGGAGGAGGCGGTGGTGAGAGCGGAGGAGGTCGCGGAGCTGGTGATGGAGGCGATGGGAGACGGCGCGATGGCTGAGAAAGCGGCGAGCGTCCGCGAGGCTGCGTTAAGAGCCGTGGCCGACGGCGGCACGAGCTACCGAAGCCTGGCGGCGTTCGTGCGTCGTTGCACCGCGTGATAGAGGTTCAATAATAATAATAATAATAATAATAATAATAATAATAATAATAATAATAATAATAATAATAATAATAATAATAATAATAATAATAATAATAATAATAATAATAATAATAATAATAATAATAATAATAATAATAATAATAATAATAATAATAATAATAATAATAATAATAATAATAATAATAATAATAATAATAATAATAATAATAATAATAATAATAATAATAATAATAATAATAATAATAATAATAATAATAATAATAATAATAATAATAATAATAATAATAATAATAATAATAATAATAATAATAATAATAATAATAATAATAATAATAATAATAATAATAATAATAATAATAATAATAATAATAATAATAATAATAATAATAATAATAATAATAATAATAATAATAATAATAATAATAATAATAATAATAATAATAATAATAATAATAATAATAATAATAATAATAATAATAATAATAATAATAATAATAATAATAATAATAATAATAATAATAATAATAATAATAATAATAATAATAATAATAATAATAATAATAATAATAATAATAATAATAATAATAATAATAATAAATAATAAATAATAATAATAATAATAATAATAATAATAATAATAATCCCTAATAAAAAGAAATATCATAATAATTGGAGCTGTGTGTTAAGCAATTTGAAAGAAAAGAAACAAAGTATGTTTTGAAAGAAAAATCTCAAAGATCCAATAAAATAATTTTGTCATGCTTATAATCTAATAATAATTAGGTCCCAATAATAATAATAATTCTAATAATAATATTATGGGCTAATAATAATGCATAATAATAATAATAATAATAATAATAATAATAATAATAATAATAATAATAATAATAATAATAATAATAATAATAATAATAATAATAATAATAATAATAATAATAATAATAATAATAATAATAATAATAATAATAATAATAATAATAATAATAATAATAATAATAATAATAATAATAATAATAATAATAATAATAATAATAATAATAATAATAATAATAATAATAATAATAATAATAATAATAATAATAATAATAATAATAATAATAATAATAATAATAATAATAATAATAATAATAATAATAATAATAATAATAATAATAATAATAATAATAATAATAATAATAATAATAATAATAATAATAATAATAATAATAATAATAATAATAATAATAATAATAATAATAATAATAATAATAATAATAATAATAATAATAATAATAATAATAATAATAATAATAATAATAATAATAATAATAATAATAATAATAATAATAATAATAATAATAATAATAATAATAATAATAATAATAATAATAATAATAATAATAATAATAATAATAATAATAATAATAATAATAATAATAATAATAATAATAATAATAATCTATATTTTATCCTAAATAATTATGATCAGAGCTGAGATGGTGTGAAACTTGGATCCCTCTGGAAAAGAAATATCATACGTGGGGGATTGGAGCTGTGTGTTGAGCAATTTGAAAGAAAAGAAACAAAGTATGTTTTGAAAGAAAAAATCTCAAAGATCCAATTGAAATTTTTTTGTCATGCTTATGTTCTGTTGTTGTTTAGGTCCCAAGCCAGTTTCTCTGTGGTTCTGTAACCGATATTATGGGCTTTCCCGTAGATGCATTGTTCGAGCTATTCTTTCGGCACTCTACCTTGTCCTTAATAAAATACATGTGAAGTCGTGTTTTCCAAAAAAAAAAAATGAACCAATCGACTAGTAGTATTAACTTGTTTGCAAATTAAACCGCCAATGGCAATATTTCAGGCTTTCATCAACTAAAAGAGAAATGAGTTTTTTTAGATAATGGAATAAACAGCCGGCTTCATCCCCACTCAATGGTGAGAAATTAGGCCATATTATTACAAAGTTCTCACACTTGTATTTAAATCAGACTAAAATAAGAGAGAACATCAATTTGCAATCTTAAACAAATTGGGTCATCCATAAGAGGAAAAAAAATCCAAAGCCAATGTCTCTAGGTCTAACAAGCCTTGTAGATGCATTCTTTCTTTTCTTCACTTTGCTGCAATTGACCCCAGTATCAAAACTAGTGTGTTCCCCTGAATAAGACCTAAAAATGTTTTAGGACTGTGCTTTTCAAAAACACTATCATTTCTAGTGAGCCATAAGGATCAACAGAAGGCAACCACCCTTGCTAGTAATAACAAGCTCGAATCTTTTCCACACTGCTTATACCAATTTCCCAAAAGGTGTGCTGCAGTACAAGATGGGGTAATACCAAACACCATGTGCACCACACTCCAAATAAATTTAGCATATTTACACTCAAAGAATAGATATTGAATAGCTTCAAAATTACTACAGAATCAACACTATTTGCTTCCTTGCCAATTTCTTTTAGCTAAGTTGTCATTAGTAGTATCTTGATATTTAGTGGTAGCTTTACATGCCAAATTTCTTGTGTTACTTGATGCCACTATTGATTAGGTATTACCACTTTTACTTAAGGTCCATGTGATAGTATCGTTCCTGCTTGTATGTTTATATTCACAATAATTGCAATAAGATTATTCCATTCCAACAATTTATTTCCAATTAGCGCCCTTCCGAAAGAGACATTAAGGGAAGTCGCGCCCTCCGTTTCATTCTAAGAGCCTGTTGCAAAAAAATCCAGTTTCACTTTATCATATGCCTTTTCGAAGTCAATTTTAAATAGTACCACATTCAATTTCTTTTTGTGCAATTCATGGGTCGTTTCATGTAGAACTATAGCTCCCTTCATGATACTCCTGCCAAGGAGGAAAGCCGTTTGTGTAGGCCTAACCACTTTTTGTGTGACCTTAACAATTCTGTTGGTGGCTACCTTAGTGAAGATTTTGAAACTTACATATTTATTAAGAAGATTGGCCAATACTGTTGTATATATTTTTCTTCACTAGATTTCAGGATAAAAATAACTGTTTCGAAATTCAAACTATGTAGAGGTAAAGTGCCCCTATTGAACTCCTTAAACAAAGCCATCAAATATTTGAATTATATTCCAGAAGGATTGATATAAAACTCTGGCGGGAAACTTGAGGCAGTGTTGTTTTTTTCATTTGAAAACCCCCACTTTTATTTCTGTTTCAGATTAGCTTTGTGTTAGAATCTCATTTTCCTATTTTGAAACTTGAGGAATATCTTATCAACATGATTCATCCATCGACAACGATGAGATGTCTGGTGGACCGAAGCGATTTTAATACTATTTGGTGATACACTTTTCTTAGATCTACATCACCACACACTATACCTTCCTCTTTTTTTTTATTTGAGAAAATGGGTTGGATTTTATTTAATATGCCAACGTAATATTACATCCAGCCCCATGTAAGGGGACCCCTTGTACAAATAGAAATTACATTGAAGTCCTTTTGAGGTCCTCATCGTCTTCGTTGCCTCCGGTTGGGATGCCTGCCGAAGATGGAAGCTTGAAACCGGTCCCCGCATGTACGAAGATGCATCACAGTTTACAAATGGCAATAGCAACACATCGAACAAATCAACGTGCTCTTGAAACAATGAACGCCCCGGCAAATAGCCGTCAGCCAAATCTTCGTCACAAGGAAAGGGATCTGACGTCTCTGGCCTCCATGACAGACCCCAATCGGTGGATGCCGAAGAACCCAAGATGGGGATAAAAAGCTCCAACCCAAACTGTAAGTCTAGGTAGAGGAAAACATACCTCACGAGCTCTTCACCGGAAACCGCGTCACCATCGTCGCAGCTGCGGGAGTTTGCCCGGAGGAAGATAAACTCATCAGTGGACATACCTTTACCAGTATACCACCGAGAGTCGAAGATCTAAAACATAATCTAACAGGTACTATTTCCTACACCAGTAACTACCACGGTCGTCAATCCAGAGATCCCTACCTCCTACGGCCTCTGAAGAGGTCGCCGGCGGGAGGAATCAGCTAGATTGACGCCGGAAGCGTCGATCGCCTAGGCGCCGCCTTTTCCTGTAGACGAGGAACGAGAGGGTTCGAGATGTTGGAATGGTTGAACCACTATACCTTCCTCTTGTTCTAGCCGAAAAATATGAGTTTTTCTATGTTTCACAATTGCCACTAAATGTACAGCCCCATCTAGCAGGTTCTTTCTTTTGCTCGTTGGTATCATTTAACCTCCTCCTCTCTCAGACGATTGGTCAATCTCTCATTAAGGACATGTTTGAAATTTAGCTCATGTGTGGTTAGTGTACCTGTTCTGCTTTTTTATCAAGTTCATCTAACTTGCTCAGCAAATTTCTTCTCCTTTTTGTACGCTTCACTGACTTGTTTTGGGCCCAATCCCTTAGATATTTGGTGAAATCGTCTTATTTTTGCTTGCCATATCTCTAATGGAGTATGACCTTTATTAACAAAGAAATAAGCTATTGCCAAAGCCGAATTTACCAATAAATCAGCCAGCCAAATTATAGCATCAACACCATTACACTGACGACAGCAAGGCAAATAACATTGATTGGCTAGTTTTGAAATTGCTCTTACCATATCTGTTTTCACCAAAATGCCAGTTTTAACTGTAATCGTAGTTGGTAGCAACTACCACCACTTTCTGTTTCGCATACGCATATTAATTACCATTGTGGCATTGTCCCAACCTGATCTCAGCATTCGTTTTGACGTCCAGCTGAATTGGCATGCCTATCACAACGTGGAATTATATATCCAACAAATTATAAATAGCAACAAATTAAAATAGGTCTTGAATAGGCTGTCAGACCCTATAAAAGGAGAGGAGTAGATGCGGGGAGCACACACGCACACACTCCTCTGCCTGCTATCGGTAACAACACACTCTCCTCCAAGCTTCAGACGACCATGGCCCCGCCGGCGGCAATGCAGAGCCCAGGAGAGCTGAACGGCGGCGCCCACGACGCGCCGCACGTCCTGTTCATCCCGAGCGCGGGCATCGGCCACCTGACCCCGGTCTTCCCGCGTCATCGCCGGCTTCTCGAGCCGGGGCATCGACGCTCCGTCGTGACCGTGCTGCCCACCGTGTCGGCCGCCGAGACGGACTACTTCAACGGCCTCTTCGCGGACTACCCCGGCGTCCGCCGCGTGGACATGCACCTCCTGCCGCTGGACGCCTCCGAGTTCACGAGCGAGGACCCGTTCTTCCTCCGGTGGGAGGCCCTGCGCCGCTCCGTGCACCAGCTGCGCCCCATCATCACCGACGCCGCGCCGCGCGTCACGGCCATCATCACCGACATCACCCTGACCTCCTGCGTCATCCCCATCGCCAAGGAGTTGGGCGTCCCGTGCCACGTCCTCTTCCCCACGGCGGTGACCATGCTCTCGCTGAACGCCTACTACCCCGGCTATCTCGAACAGCTCAAGGATGGGGAGGAGGTCGGCGACGTCGACATCCCCGGCGTGTTCCGCGTCCCGCGCTCCGCCCTCCCGCCGCCGCTCCGGACGCCAACAAGCTCTTCACGAAGCAGTTCATCGACAACGGCCGCGAGATAGTCGAGCCGACGGCGTCCCGTGAACACGTTCGACGCCGTGGAGCCGGCGCCGCCGCCGCCCGAGAGGCGGCAAGATCGCTCCCGGTACCCTCCAGTGTACACCATCGGCCCACTCAAGCCGCACGCCACGAAAGCGGCGGGCGACAGTGCAGGTGACGCCTTGCTTGACGAATGGCTAGGGCAGCAGCGACCGCGATCTGTGGTGTACGTGGCTTTCGGCAACCGCAGTGCCGCCAGGCTAGATCAGATCCGGGAGATCGCCACCGGCCTGGAGGCCTGCGGCTACCCTTTCCTGTGGGTGCTCAAAACCACCAAGGTGGATCGGGAGGACGACGCCGAGCTGGCGGAGGTGCTCGGCGACGGGTACCTCGAGCGCGTGAAAGGGCGCGGCGTCGTGACCAAGGGGTGGGTGGAGCAGGAGGCCCTCCTGAAGCACCCGGCCGTGGGCATGTTCGTGAGCCACGGCGGGTGGAACTCGGCGCTGGAGGCGTCGTCCGCGGGCGTGCCGCTGCTGGTGTGGCCGCAGCTCGGCGATCACCGCGTGAACGCGATGGCGGCGGTGAGCGCGGGCATCGGGGCGTGGGCGGAACACTGGAGCTGGGCCGGAGAGGACACGCTGGTGACCGCGCAGGACATCGCCGACAAGGCGAAGGAGGTCATGGCCGACGACAAGCTGAGGGCGAGCGTGGCGATGGCCCGCAAGGAAGCTGCAAAGGCCGTCTTGGAGGGCGGCACGAGCTACCGTAACATGCATGACTTCATTGCCAAGCTCAAGGGAGGAGCTTGAGGCTTGAGGCCGTGGACGTGTCACGTACGTAACGCATGCATGCACTGCATGTTATTTGTGAGAATAAATGTACCGTACGTTTCCACGTGTGAAGTGATTGCTGTGACACCCAGCCGTACCACCAGGTCACTTTCCATGTATCGTCTTCTTATTATTTACCAGATTCATAGTCTTGTGGTTTGTTTTAGCATAATTTGGCAGGTGTTCTGCCGTTTCATTTCAGATGGAAGCAGAGGTTCAAAGATTACAAAACACTATACTGTACAAACGAAAGAAAAACAGAGGAGACAAAGAGGGAAAATGAAAAGAACAGCAGTAGAACTTTCAGTCTAAGTCTCTAGTTCTTGGGCTGTCAGTTGCAGCAGTCGAAGATCATTTTTAATCACTTCCAGGAGCTCCTCTGTGTTTGCGTGCTTTGTTGTCGAAGACATGTTTGCACCGTTCCTTCCAAATGTTCGAAACGATGCAAGACCTTGTTTAGATGCCCAAATTTGGCACCAAAAAGCAGCATTTGACACTATGTAAAAAGAAGATTTCCCATCACATCAAAATGTCGGCACATGTATGGAGTACTAATTGTAGATGGAATCAAAAACTAATTGCACAGTTTTATTGTACTTTACGAGACGAACATTTTGAACCTAATTAGTCAATGTTTGGAAAATTTTTACCAAATACAAACGAAACGCTACAGTGTTGCTACAGGAAATTTTGCCAAGTTTGGATGTCCAAACTTGGGCATCTAAACAAGGCCCAAGTTACGATTGCGATCCGGCTTCTGTCGTTCCATGCATGGCCGGCTGCTTGGTTGAGTTTGTTCCACCATTTCCTTCCTTTATGTTGTTTCTAGTGATCACCAGGCCTTGTTCATTGCTCTAAGCCTCGACCTGTTGCCATAGCTGCAGTTTGGCATCATGTGCAGGTGACTCCCTTACCGGGTGAAATGCACCTTCGCGTGTATGAGTAGTCGCGGAGCTTATCTCAATAGTCTTGCATGTCGCACTTAAAAGTTTTAATTTTTTTTGAAATTTTACACACCAATACCAAACTAGATGGACATTGTCCTAAAATTTTACACACCAACAGTACCAAACTAGATGAAATTTTACACACCAACAGTACCAAATAGTCTTTCATACCTTTGCCCAATTATGATCTTGAACCACCCCAAACAACTGTACATTGTACGCTGTTTTGGCCGAGTACCGTCCAGATGATTCAAAGCGCCAGGAGATTCGGTCTTCTTGTTCCTGTAGTTGAACTATTTGCAGCTGACTCCATAGCTGGATGAATTGGTTGAGTTCTTCCTTTGTGCTCATGCGGCGGAGGCCTCTCATCCATCTTCTTTCCTATATCACTGCAGCCGCCGTCAAGTTTTAGCGCCATGCCAGTCTGAAGCACATCAGGGCTATGTCCTTTGGGTGCTTTTCCGTTTAGCCAGTTTTTCGAGGTCGGACTTGACCCGTATTTCATTAAGAAGAAAGGCCAAGAAAGGCTGAGTTACAAAGAGGTTCGCGGGTAATCCCAGGATTATCAACGAAGCCCCAACACATAAATACAAAGCAAGAACATGGAGAGGGGGCACCCTCCACCTAACAACCCCAACAAGTGAGCCTAATACAAAATATGTTTTAACACCTAGATAGCCAACAGTAAAAGGAGCCGTAGACGAAACAGCAAGAGTTCTTCCTGTATTGCAGTAAGCTTGATTGTCAGACCCGTCCATCGCTTGTCCGGAGCTGTCCATCTATACCATGCCCAACGTAAACGCAATGCTCTATTGTAAAATGTCAAATCCTTTATCCCCAGACAACCTAGGTCTCTGGGTCGCATTACTCTCTGCCAATTTACTAGGCAATTGCCAGATCGTGCATTATCTGCTCCCTTCCAAAGGAAGTTTCTTCTAATTCTATCAATTTTCTTGATTGCCCATTTGCATAAAGGGAAGGCTGTCATGTGGTATATTGATGATAGGACTGATTGCACCAGTCTCAACCTTCCTGCCTTCGTTAACAACCGCCCTTTCCATCCTGGTAGCTTAGCACCAACTTTGTCAACTACTGTAGTAGGACTTGTTCTGCTTCCCTCTTCATTCTACCAATGTGCAGCGGCAGCCCAAGGTATTTGCAAGGGAAGTGACTCACTTTTCCTTGAAAAGATTCAGCTATCGCATTTCCTGCGATTCAAAGTTGATCCCACAGATTTCTAACTTAAGCTATATTTGTCTGTAGTCCTGTTGCCTCTCCAAATGTCTTTAGAATTTGCTGCAGGTTGCATAAGTCTTGTGCTTGTGGGCGAATGAACGCATTCGTGTCATCAGCATACAGACTCATGCGTAGACGTATCGGATCAGCTCCGATTGGGCTAAGGAGTCCCTGTTGCGTTGCTTTGCATAAGGCCTGTTGTAGCGGATCCACTGTTAATATGAACAACATGGTTGATAAGGGATTGCCTTGTCTCAGTCCTCGGCGGCGCTGGATTGGTTTTCCTGTTTTCCCATTGAGTAATGCTCCTGAGCTTGATATCAAGTCAGCCAACGCTGGCCAATACCTCAGCCTGTGCACTTTTTACCCGAAGACTAAAAACCGAACCGAACCGAAATGTCGGGTTTTTTCAGTATTTCGGTTCGGTTTCGGTTTTCACATATGACAACTTCGGTGTTCAGTGACATCTTCGGTTGCGCCTGGGAATAAAGCCGAACAACCGTATAACCCGAACTCCCACTGATCCCCGCTTCCATTGACCCGGCAAAGGCACAGAGGCCCAATTCCCGTAGCCTAGTTAGCGCAACAAGCCCACAGAGCGGGCCTGGCCAACTCCGACCCCCACCCCCATCCTCAGTCTCACTCAGTTCTTCCTCACCCACTCGATATCTCGTCTTGAGCTAACCCTAGCTTGCGCGCGCGTGGCAGCGGAGGCACATCCGTGGGCGGCGCGAGTGCGAGCGTGTGCGGCGGCGGCACATCCGTGGGCGGCGCGTGTGCGGCGGTGAGAGCGCGAGCATCCGCGGTGGCGGCGCGACCTGCGAGCGGCTGCGGGCATGGGGAGGTGGCACCGCGGTGCCAAGCGGATGCAACTCAGGGAGGCGGCGGCGCGCGGAGCGGGCGCGCAAGGCCACGAGGTGCCTCAGGTGCGGCGGTGTGACGCAGAGCGCGGATGGCGGATGACGTTTCCTTTTTGTTTTCTTTCTCATTGCAGTACACTTCGGTCGGTTTGGTTTTAACCGAACATGTCGGTTTCCAGTTCAGGGAAAAACCGAACGGGGCTTCATTGCCAAAAACCGAACTTTTCAAGAACTGAAAAACCGAACCAAAATGTCGGTTTAAACCGAATGCCGAGGCTGACCAAAACCTAGGCGCTGCAGCATTTCCAACATGTATTCCCATCTGGCACTATCAAAGGCTTTGGCAATGTCCAATTTGATGAAAAGCATTGGCGTCTTGGTTTTGTCGAAGTGGTCCACTGCCCGTTGTATGTAGTGGAAATTGTCTAGAATGCTGTGACCATTGACGAATGCACTTTGGCTATTGGATACCAAAGTTTGGAGATGTGGCGCTAGTCGGTTTGCTAGTGTCTTCCCCATAATTTTTGTGGCACTGTGCATGAGGCTGATAGGTCGATAATTTGATGCTGTGTTGGCGCCCTCCTTTGGTATTAGACAAATATTGGTCGAATTAAGCAAGTTCCATCTATCTGCTCTCAGGTCATAGTCTTTTGTCTCGCTAGATGTACTGCAGAAGATTTGGAATGAAGTTAAACATCTTATAATCACCCAATTCGTTTAAACTTACCAGCCTAGAATAAAAAATATATATAAAAACAGGTTGGGTTTCCTCTATACATATGTAAGGGCAGTCTCCAGAAATTGGTGGCTCTCGTTTACAATGCAAACTGAGACCCCTTTAATGAATGTCTTGTAAAACTAATGCATATTTTTACTCATCAAATTTATAACTTAAATATATATTCTTCGCTAGAATATGCAGAAATACAAAAAATAATAACTATACGAAAGGTATTACTAATCTCAAGTTCGACTGAAAATCATATCGTCCGTTTGGTGTTTGGTCCCTGTCTGCCTGCCTGTGTCTCTTGGCTCCCTGATGCTGTTTGCTCTGGCGCCTGTCTGTCTGGTCTCCTCTCCCTGTCTGTCTGTCTGGTCCCAGTCCAGTCCTTTTTTTTTATAAACATATCTATATTTCTTAGATAAGGAAAACAGCATACAAACACAGACATGTACGAAAAGGATACAAATACGGCTGCAACCGTCAATTTACACAAAGTACCCCGAAAACATAAAAAATTACACCGATGCCCCTGGATCCTTCGTGAAGCCTCCATGATCGTCGTCGTCGTCGCTGGCCACCACTGTCGAGGAAGACGACGACGCTCGCTGCGAGTTGGAGAAGCCCCATCGCCCCGTAGCTTTGAAGTGGAGTCGAAGTTGACACCCGCCGAAGAAGCGGGATGAAGCCGTCGGCGAAACCGCATCGACCGGAGACACGCTCCTCCAACTTCTCCAACTCCCGAAACCCAGCTCGCCGTCGACGGCCTAACCCGCCGATGGACGAAGGAGCCAGATCCGGCCATCCTCACCCCGACCAACCCTGAGCCGATTCGAATCCAAGCAAAAGAGGAGCCCTACAACCTCATCACCTGATGGCGACGATGAAGCGCGGACTCTGAACTCCTGGAACCGCGTCGCCGACATCACCGCCAGCGCCGGAGAAGAAACGCTGATGGGGGCGGACGAGAGGCCGCGAAACCTTATTCACTAGCGTCGCCGGCTCCTCCACCTCACCGACAACGCCTGGACCAACTCGAGCTCCGCCGCCGACCAACGGGAGCAAACCCTAACTCCACCATCGAGAAGCGATGGCGAGGGAAACCTAGACCTAGGACTCAAACTACCTAGCCTATCTACATCCACGCGACGAATCCTTGGCCATCCTCCCTCCCCGACGCCGAAGTGGCCGCTGGAGAGGAAGGGCCGGCGGATTCGCCGCCGGAATCGCCTTTCTTCTCCTTTTCACCCTCTCGCACCTGTAGCAAGGGGAAGGGTCGAGAAGGGTGTGGGAAAAAAAGCTTAGCTAACTCTATCCTAGGTCTTGCCTTTGCCAAAGGGCCTCGCGTCCGTACCAATAGCCTCCGCTTAGGGTTAGCCAGGCCGCAGCAGCCGCCACCGCTGCCCACCGCTGGTCCCCCTCCATTCTCCTCCGGTACATCACTGGAGGACGGAGGGAGTGGGGATCCATCGCTTTTAAATAAAATTTTAGGGTTAGAGTTTCTCCATGCAAAGTTTTTTGGTATGGGAGATTTATGTCTTCCTCCTTCTCTTCTCCGGCGATGGTGAAGGAGAAGGTTGGATTCGTTTTCTCCATGGCGGATTCGTTGAAGATGGAGGCGACAACTTCGGCGTCAGCATCTTCATCGACATGACGATATGGAGATTTTTGGTTCCGGACGGCGGCATCAAGGCGGAGATGATGCCGCCGCCATGGAATAATCTTCTCCAGTCCCTTGTTCGTTTTGTTGTGGTTGGATCTGGCCGCGATGAAGGACTAGGGAGAATATTTTTCAAGTCAGTCTTCCTCATTCTTCGGTGGCAGAAAGAAGAAAAAGGAAGACACACGGAAGAAGAAGTTTCTCAACGAATAATTCTTCGCCTGGCTGCATGTATTCCCGCCTCAGCCAACTTCTTTCGCGCGTGATTCTAGCGGATGAGAGTGGCTGGTGAGGTTGCAAGTTTAAATATGGAGTCTCGATTTGGATAATCTGTTGGAGTAGTCTATCTTTTTTAAGAGAGATCTTTTTTAGAAACTAGCTAAATCACTAAATTTAGATTTTTTTAGCTAATCTCTTGGAGATGCTCTAATTTGAAATGGAGGAAGTATAAATTAACATTGGTGGATATTAATGCATATATTCGTGAACTAAGTTTACATGTCAAGAAAGAAGATTGCTAGTGGGGTTTAGGATTATCTCTACAACTAAATATGCACCACTAGTAAACATTCCTACACCTCAGGAACTGTCCCCAGCAGTCATACGCTTTCCTACATGCAACCAAGAAAAATGTCCCCAGGATAAAACCAACATTTGAAATGAAAGGACAAGATCTACTTTGTCCTCTCTTTTCTCTAACTCAAATTCGACGGACCAGATTCTTTGATCAAACCTCATCATCATCATTCAAAAAAACCTTCACTAAAAACACTTTAGCCTCTGTGCATATCCATTCATTCTTATATTAATTGTTAGACAGCTCAAGAGTATGCGTCTAAATTTATTCTTTTACAAATCACAGACATAGATGTTCACATGCATATATGCACACTCATCCCTATGACCATATACACGTAATACATGTGTGCATATACACACCTTACTGTTTTGTTTTGTTTTTGTTTTTGTTTTGCATACACACACCTTACTTCATTCATTGATCATTGACAGAATTACAATATGCACTTATCAAAGCCGAGACCCGAGACACAGTCCGGTTACACACCTTACTTTTTATGAGGACTAATCTTAAGTTTCTTTTAATTAAAGTAAAGATGCAGATGCTCATATACACGCACCTACAAACCTTACGCCATCTACCACAGAATCACATGTGTACTTACGCTCAACACATGTTCCACATCATTGTTTAAAGACTGTTAGAATAAAAGCCTGTTTCGGTCTCATGAACTTACAACTACAATAGTTGACTAGTAAAATTAATAGTTTTTTTTTTTGACTAGTGAACTAATAACTAGTTGAGTCTTGAATTAGTTACTAGTCCATTCACTGGTTCACCTATTTAGATCCTCATCAGCTAATTACCAGACAACTAGTAGTTGTTAGTTCATGGATCTAAACATGACCAAAATCTTTAAAAAAAAGAGCAAATATAATAAGTCTGTAAGTGCATTCGCCCCCGATGTGGGTTTTGGATAATTGATGACAATCAAATTAGGGACTAACATGCTCTTTCAAGTGAAATCTACGGGTGTTAGTCCACGATGAAATCAAGTTGAATATTTGGTGAATTAAAGCACCCTAAATTTCATGGACAAGGAGGCGCTTCGACTCTCGGATATTCTAATCTTTTATCTTTGCCTTGAGTCGTAGGAAACGCCGCACTATCAAGAGGGACACAAAACTAGTTAGCAAAATGGGGTTCAAAAGTGCTCTTGTCGACCTAGTTTTAGGCTGAGAGAGGCGGATCGGAAGTTCCGGTGGTAGCACCGGAAGTTCCGGCTAAAATGTTTATTCCAGTCGAGCGTGGAAGGCTGATTTTCAGCCTGGATCGGAAGTTCCGGTCGTAGGACCGGAAGTTCCGATTTGAACAGTACCGCGAGTGCCCGCGCATCAGTATTTTGTTCCGGCCCCCAGCCGGAAGTTCCAGTGCCGATCGGAAGTTCCGATCCACCGACCGGAAGTTCCGATTTGTACAGTAACTCGAGCGTGCGCGCATCAGAGATTTGTTCCGGCCTCTGTCCGGAGGTTCCGGTACGGACTGGAAGTTCCGGTCTCCTGACCGGAAGTTCCGGTTGAACCCTGTCAGCTCTGACAAGCCAACGGTTAGTTCGTAGTGGACCGGAAGTTCCGATGGTCTTCACCGGAACTTCCGATGCTTCACTATAAATACTTCTTACCTGCGTTTCTAACCGTTACCCGAGTCTATTCACTTCATTCTTGCCTCTAAGCTCTCCCAACAAATAACTCGCCCACTCTCTCTCCCCTAAGCCTCCAAGCTCCAATCCTCGATTGTTGAGCTAGGGAAGTGAGATTTGAGAGCGGGAGCTTCGATCTACGACTTGAGCACTTTGGTTCCTCGTCTTGCCGGCTTGGTTTGTGTTTGTTACTCTTGGGTTCTTGGAACCCTAGCCGGCTAGGCGTTCTTCGTGGTTGCCCGTGTTGAATCATTTGTGAGGGCACCCCGAAGTGTTTGTATCACCCTTTGATCCTTAGTGGAAATCTCGGGCTAACCTTTGTGGTTGCTTTGAGGGAGAAGACCTAAGTGGTTGGACCTACGTGGTCACCTCAACAACGGGGACGTAGGAACTCCTTTGTGGGGATTGCCGAACCTCGGGATAAATACTTTGTCTTGCTGTGGAGGTAGCTTCGACTACCCTTTGTTCTTTTGTATTTGTTGTTCTTCCTCTCGACCCCATTTCATAGGTGCATCGTCTCGATCTACGATTTGGAACGGTGCAAAGTCTTGGGAAGTTCAACATCATCTTCAACAACATCAAGGAGGGTGTGGTAACACTTGGATCTGAAATCGCAACTCGATTCACTCGATTTCGTAGCATTTTTAGGTCTTTGGAAGTTCGATTCGTCGAACCGGAAGTTACTTCTCTGCCCGAACTTCCGATCCAGGACCGAACTTCCTGGTCAGGTATTTAACTTCCGCAATTTCGAGTTTGTGAGTTTCAGGTTTTGTAAAAAGGCCTATTCACCCCCTTCTAGGCCAATTAGGTCCTTTCAAAGTCAGAGACTTAATTAATTGGTGTGGGCCCCTCATAAAAAGCCCAGTCAGCTGAACCATGCTCAGTTCTCAGTCAACCTCTTATCTAAAAATACTTAATATTTACATATAAGTTATTGTGTCAAACAGGCCTTTTCGTGTTTCCACATTGCCGGTTCGTGTTTCTAGCCAGCAATGTTCTGCCAAGTAACACTATCGGCTTGCGCCGCGAATTCATTGTATTACTCCAGACAATACTGCCAGTTTAAGCCTCAAACCGCTAGTGTTGGATAGACTGAACACAGCCGGGTCTAGCCACAAGCCGGCAATGAAGTTCAACAACACTATCGGTTTAGAAGAAACGACACTGATGCTAACCCGCTATCACTGTCGGTTTGTTGGTGCCAGTTAAAAACCTAGTAGTGATAGGGGATTTCGAACCAACACTGGTTAGCAATTCTGGGGTAATGGAAAAAGTAATATATATATATATATATATATATATATATAATATATATTATATATATATATATATATATATATATATATATATATATTATATATATATATATATATATATATAATAATAATAATAATATATTTGCAATATTGATACTATCTAAAAAATAGTTTAAACTTGAGTTAATTGACTCAAAATTTACACCCTCCATAATATATAAGTTAATTCTAGTAATAAATAACAATGTCTTATTAAACTTGTATTGAATCAAAAATACACTTTGATATATTTTTTTCATTGCAAAGCACATAATTATTTAGATATATGTAACATCTCTGATGTTATGGAAACTAAAACCTGACATGTCATCATCATTATCATCGCAAAGCATTCATGTTAGGTCAACCCTGATGTGCATCAACTAAAATAAATTTACATTCTAGGTTGATTGTGCCCCTGAGATGATGCTTGTTATTGCTTTTGATAGCCTTGAGGTGTGCCGGCTAGATCAAACTCGATTTCGTTTCCAAAAACCCTGTTTTCCAGCAAACTCCGTTTTACCCCCTTTTCTCTAATTCAAAATCTACAAAGAGTTTGGGGTTGGTCCAAAAAGCAAGATTGTAGGGCTTGATGAGACCTACAATGTTGGTGTTCAAAGTTTTTCAAGTTTTCAAAAAGAATTTCAAATAAATTTGAAAATACGGTTTTTCCTAAGCAATTGTTCCCCTTTGAATTTCAAATCATAATTCAAAAACTATGCATATTTTGGAAAAACTCTTTTTGGAGAAAATGTGCAGTTTGAAAAGTTGAGTATTCCATAGTTTTGGAGTTTTTCAAGTTCTTTAGAAAAATCAAAAGTAATTTCAAATATTTCATTCTAGGGTTTTGTCCTCTTTTCAAATTTGATTCAAAATTTAAATTTCTGTTCAGAATTTGAAAATCCTTCAGTTGAGAAAATTGTAGAGCATGAAAAATTAGGCTAAGATTTTTTTTGGAATTTTTCGAGCACAGTACAAAATTTTGGAGTAAATTGCAAATTTCTGTCCCTGCTACAGTGCTGACGTCATCATCGTCCTCCTCCCCCCTCTGTTCATGGCGTCGCCGTGGCCGCCGCGCCCATGCCGGCTTGCCGGCGACCGCCAGCGCGCTCCCGAGCGAGAAGCTTCCCCGCTCGACGTGTCGTTCCGTCCGCGCGTGCTCGTCATCGTATAAGAAGCAGAGCCGGCTTCATCTTCTCCTCCTCCCACCGCCGCCACCGTGCTCTGCTCCGCCATTGAGCTCGAAACTCCGCCACCGCTCGCCGACGTTTCCAAGTCGCCTTTGTCCAAACCAGCCACCCAGCTAGCTCCGCCTCACCTTCCTGAACCCAACGAGCATGAAGATGTCGCCTCGCCCCCGCTAAATCGCCGTGGCGCCGTTGTCTTCTTCGCAGCCGGCCGTCCGCGCCGCCGTGATCCGCCGCCGTCGTCCTTCATCCTCGTCGGCTTTCGGTCCAATTGGTCTTCAATTTCGCGTCCGCCTTGGTCCTGCGCTCACGGTGCTCCTCTTGCTTCTCGTTTTGGTGGACAGGAGCCCCGAGGACGCCGCTCTTGCCGTCAAGGTTTGCCGCCGACGACCCTGCTGCTGCAAGCAACCGTCTTCGACCACCCAACCACGTCATCTTCGTGCGCATCGTGCTCGTGGTGAGCTTCTGCTTGCGCTTGTGTCCTTGGCTTGGTCCGGTGCTCCTTGTCGTCGTCCGCGTGCGTCGCCGCCGGCATGGCCATGTCGCTCCGCCGCGCACGCGTTGCCGTGTGGGTTAGAGACTAGGACCGGCTTCATTAGCTAGTAAGGCGAGTTCGCGTTGACGCCCTGTGTCCATCCTTCCGCTTGCCGTCACCGAATAGCTCCGGTGAGCCGCGCCGCCGCGCCACGCCTTCGTCGCGCCGCCATGACTGCCGGCGTGAGTGCCGCGTCGCTTTCCGCCGCCGCGCGCAACTAGCCTAGGTTGTTCCCGTGGCTTGAGCCGAGCACATGCAGGCAACACCCTGGCCCGGAGACCTCGCCGCCGCGAGGCGAGCCGGCCGGGACCGCGGATCCACCGTTAAGCCTCATGAGGACTTGTTTTTGAGAATTTGAAAAACTCCAAGGTGCTTGGTGTAAAAGGACGTGACTCAGTGAATAGTGTAAAGACCCGTTTGTGATTTCGTAAAATAGTAAGGGCTTTTCTGCAAAATTGCGAGGCCAGGCCTCGGGCAGGCCGAGACTGGGCCGGCCTGCTCGCGCTCCCGCGTCGGCCCGCTCCTGTGCGCGCGGCCGAGCCGGGCTGGCTGGGCCTGTTGGGCTGGTTTCGGCCTGGTGGACTGTTTTTCCTTTAAAAATGTTTATTCTTTTCTGTCTCGATGAATAGTGTTTAATTTTGTTATTTTCATATAAAATTATTTAGGGCTCCAAAAATTCTGAAAATTTTTGTGTGTGCTCTCTGTCATGAGCTTGGTCTAGGAAAAATATAAAATGCCAATTTTGAGTAGTTTTGCTATGTTCAAAAATTAGCCCTTCTAATTGAAAAATGTTCATTCCTTTATTTTTAGTTATTTATTTATTGCTCCAAAAATCATGAAAATTATTTTGTAGCCTTCTCAGGTCATGAGGAGCTTAAGTCTAATTTTTGAGATTTATTTGACAACTTTTTATTTTGTCTTTATTTTATGCTTAGCTATTTAATTGCTTATTCAGTTCTTAATGCCTTAGGGTTTTCTTGAGTGACTTTGGGATTGAGTGATGACCCTAGGTCATTAGCCTTAATGACCTTCGGCACTTTAATTAATTGTTTGCGCTTGTCTTTAATCTTGTTTAGCTTCCGTCGAGCATCATATTTATATTCAATCATGTTGAAGCATTAAAGAACAAAACTACTTGTAGCTAGCTCGTGTGCTGAGGACGTCCACGGTAGCAAATTAGATGAGGGCCGTTCAATTCGTGATGAGTGATTCACGTTTCGTTGACTGGATGAGTACGTTACCAGGCATGCAAGGTCCGCGGGGCAGCAATATCATGCCGTTGTCGTTGTGGGATTGGTTGGATCAAGGGCGTTGTCACCTTCTGGTTGGCTAGAGTCCCCTGGGCCCATCTGTCGGTTACACTGCGCGAAGCTGCTTCTGCACCCGCGTGCAGCTGATGTGGGCTCGGTGTGGGGCCCGCGTAATGGGGCTGCACGTTGCTGCTTTTCCGTTGTCGACTTCTCGTTGGCTGAGAACTGCTGCTACGCTGTGGCGTTTGCCTGCCTTGTGTGAGGGCTGGGGCCAAGCCTGTGTGGCTGCTTGTGGGGACAGCATCCTTCATCATGTTGGTGGGGTTCACATCCCAGTGTGTGGCTGGAGTGACTGTGTGTGCATCTTGTCAAGCTGACAAAGGGTGAGGCCTTCGGGTGGAGCCGACGGCATGGGTCTCCAGAACTTGCTGCCCGCTACTAGGAGTAACGAAGGCTTGGGCGGCGCGGCGGCCTCCGTGGTGCTGGCGGGCGGCGTAGTAGCATGGCGACGCGGGGTGAGGGCGCAGTGGCTCCGTCGTCGCGGCCTCAGCAAGGGCGGGCTCCACGCGAAGGCGGCGCGGCGGCGTGGGGCGAGCGTGCAGCGGCTTCGGCGTCACGGCCTCAGCAGCGGCGGATCCCCACTCGGAGGCGGCGTGGGGCGAGCGCGCAGCAGCTTCGGCGTCACGGCCTCAGCAGCGGCGGACCCCCACTCGGAGGCGGCGCGGGGCGAGCTTTGACCCCGGCGGTCCGGCAGCGCGTGTAGGGCCTGGGGTCGGGGCGGCGGCTCGACACGGCGGTGCACCGGCAGCCATGACGCGGTTACGGAGCGGCGCAGGAGGACCTCGCGGGAGGCGCGGCGGTGCTCCAGCACGGTGGCAGCGGCGCAGGAACCCCGCGCGCAGCAGCTCTGGCGCGGGCAGGTCGGTGTCTCGGCGCGGCGGGCCTCGCTCACCAGTATCCAGTGTGGTGGCTGTGGCTCTGGCGGTCCGATGCGGTGGCGCCGCATCTCTCGTGCGCGCCCGCTGCCGCCTCTCCCTCCCTCTCCTCTCTTGGCGACGCGCGTTCGTGCGAGAGTGCTGCAGCCTCGTCGGGCGACAGAGGCTCGAGTCCCACCTAGGGCCGCCTAGTGCGGCGGCGCGAGGGGCCTGAACGCGGGCGGCGCAGCGGCGCGAGGGGGCCACGACGCTGGTGGTTCGGCTTGTGCCCCGGGCTCGATGCGCTCCGGCTTGGGTCGGTGGGTGACCCCCGGTACAGCGGCGATAGGGCCTCGGCGCGGAGGCCCCGGCGAGGGTGCCCCCGGTGGAGCTGGCGGATGTGAGACGACTACTCCGGCGGCCCTGCAGCCTGATCCACTGCGACGAGGGAGCTGGGCACGGGCACGACAGGTGTTCGGGGAACTCAACGGCGCGGCGCTGGTGTGGGGGCGGAGAGGCGTTGGCCTGTTTTCGTGGGATACGTCGCAGATGTTCGATGGAATGCCTGCACCGTTCTGCTGGTACTGGGCGATTGAGAGGGTTCGAGGAAATGTCTGCGATGTTCTGGTGTTGTTCTCTCGGCGACGGGAGGTAACAGGGGAGGGTGCTTGAGGTGGTGGTCTATGTTCCAGCCGCCGTTGTCTGCGATATTGCAGTTTGTGGTTACGAGTACTGCTAATAATTTCTGGGTTTCTTGCTTCAATTTTTTCAGGTGCTCTGCGGTAGATCCTTTCCGTGCTGCTGCTGAATCGATGGCACCTTGCTTTGGTATGGTTCCCTTGGATATCAGATTCTAACCGTTCACACTTTTGGTTTTGAGTTTTTAATATGTTCAGCCCCAGAATGATACTGATGTGGTCATGGATTTGTTTGGGTTCCTATTCTTGATCTGTTACAGGCGGCCCCTTCCCGTGCTGCTGCCAGACGATATTGGGCAGAGAAACTAGCTGCTCCACGAAATCCGATGACACCTTGTTTTGGTATGATTTTCTCGAATCCCTGATTCTTTCGATTCACACTTTTTGAGTTCTTCTGTTCTTTACCTTGTTTGGGTTTCCTTTCTTAGTTTGTTACAAAAACTTTCATGGGATATCATTTCCTTTTGAAAATGTGTGTTCACAAAAAAAAGTCACCCTTTGAGTGTGCCATTATCAAGCAGCAATGATAGGAGAGGAAATGTTCAGAGTTGGTGCATGGTGCCTGTCTTTATACATACCATGGTTGCTGTGATAAAAACTGTAAGAAAGACAAACACCATGGCAATAGACAAGCAAACTTGAGTTGAAAGCTGCCAAGGTTACAGTGGACTCTTCCATTTGCCGTCGTGCTCTTTATGTGTTTAATGATTAATGAAATGTGAATGTAACAGAAGGCGCATCTAAGATTCAAGTTTGGAGACCTATGTTATGCTTTGAAGAGTAGAGTGAGCTACATAGGTAGATCTTTCTATAAGCGAAGCACACTATGTTGGCCGAAGGATTCATCTTCACTTGAGCTTCGTTTTCAATACAGTTCCTATATAAGCCTCATAGTTTTTGAGAAGTTCGTATCAAATTTTGAAAAATTCATATATGAAGATAGCTTGTGATGTTGAAATAAACGGGCAACAGTTTGCATTAGGGTTGAGGAAGTTCATTTATTCATATAGGCTTCTCCATGCCTTTGACATTTATCAGTGACCTAAAATGTCCTTAACTTTCATGATAAATAGAGGTCCTTTTTATGTGTGTGCTGATTGCAGTCTGGTGGTTGTCACAAAAGAAGCAAATAGACACCCAACCTATAGAAAATATTTTTGAATCTTTGATGAACCATGTAGTTTTTGGAATCAAACATCTGATGCTTTGAACATGTCTTTTTTGTTTGTGTAGGGTTGAAGTTTGAGAGCAATTAATCACCATTAGCTGCTCTTTATTCTGCAAGCTCTTCTGCTCGCAAGAGGCTCTCCATGGAAGATGCTTTTTTTTTACAATACCCATGGAAGATGCTGACACTGCTCAGGTTCACACGTGATCCTCACTTAGCAAATCTTCCTGGTGAACTGATTCTGATCATTCTTTCCGCGAATCTCACCTACTGTTTCTTTACTTTGCCATAGGGACAGGTTCTGGAGAACAGTTGTGACCAGAACGATGGATCCTAGCAAATCCTAGATCACTCATGCACAGGTTAATGACTAATACCCGTCCATCTCTACACTTTCATCCAAATCTCATTAGATCTGTATATGTTGTAGCATTTCATAACATGTGTCCTATACTCCTATCTGTTTTTAGTTGAAATATATTTGTCCTGTGCAACAGTGACATGTTGCCTGTAAACCTTTTCTAGCTATGCCATGTGCTTTTGACAACAATTGTTGCTGCATTGGTCACGTTGCCATCTATTGACTGATCCCCTCTTTTTCCATAGGCAAGGGAGGCAGCAGGCAATGGATATCAGTTTGGTCAGTTTTGATAGCTAGGCGATCTATGAATGTACTGTCAGATGTCCTACTTTTTTTGGGGGGTTTCTCTTCACTCCTTGTCAATTTATATATAGACAGCTTATATCCATAATTCTGCCTCTCATGTACCAAAGACTAAATCTGGCTGCTCTCAGGTACAAATATCATTGAGAGTGGACTAAAATCATGGAAGTAAAAGAAACCTATAGAACCCTTGGAGTTCCCAGCTATGGAGATGGAGTTGTGCATTGTCATTGTGGATTATCCAATGCTATTCCAGTTTTAGTTTAGGGTCTCCATTTGCTTCTATAATGACATCATGTTATCTTGTATGACTGTTTTGTGAATCAAAGGATCTATTTTTTCATGATAGAACAAAAGGGGATCACACTGACCCAATGCACAAACTAATATATGTGTGCTGCGTAAATGAGCAAAAAAGAGATATATATGTGTTTTTGGTTTGCTATGTCGTTATCCATAGCCAGCAGCACATTTTTCATAA
This sequence comes from Themeda triandra, assembly GCA_018135685.1. Lineage (NCBI taxonomy): Eukaryota > Viridiplantae > Streptophyta > Magnoliopsida > Poales > Poaceae > Themeda > Themeda triandra. The sequence continues at coordinate 338,378 of JAENPR010000218.1, read as the reverse complement.
ATATATATGTGGTGCCAACCCGCGCGCATGGGCGCGCGCAAATCACTAGTTTTATTTATCACGTGTAGTCCCTGTGGTCGGGGAGAGCCCTGTCGATCTTGTTTCTGGGATGTTGTTGTCGAGTCAACTCAAATTCCTGAAGAAGTCAATCCATCTCTGGTGATTGGTATTAGCTCCCAGATACGTCGTTGAAGAACGTCTACACCGACTTTCGAGGCAAGCCCCGGATCCATCAACCAATTCCTTGAATTTGCAAAAGTTTATCACTTGATTATGTACCGCTGCATTAGGTACTAGGAGTTGAGTGATCACCTACTTGATGCATTAACTACCTTGATTATTCAAACGTCATCCTTGAAACCATTTTTGATTGAAAAAAATACGTAACAATGCTTAGCCTTGCTAATTTAGTTCGGATTTCAAAAATATTTTCAAAAGGAAATGCTTACCCTGTCGGTAAGGTTAATGTTACTCAGCAATGCTACCTTTGATCAGACGGTTGGATTGCATCGAAAGACGTTTCGATGTAACGCTCTGTCATGGGATCGATTATATCTTTTAATAAAGTTGAGACCGGACGGGTAACTTGCATTGGGAGAGAACCCATGTAGTGTTTCCGTCTGTGTCGGTTAAGGACCGTTCGTTGTTGGCCCTCGGATCATGGAGTTTTTAATAGTACTAGTCACATGCCCAAGGCGGGTAAGCCTAGGCTAGGGCTAGTCTACGGCAAGGCGGCTAATCACGCACTGGGAGTGGAGAGATGGCGGGAATACGAGTTACCCTCGTGGGCTTGAGTCCTGGAGTTGAGGTGTACAGTATTCTCGGGTGGCGTGAACCCGGACTTGTCGAGAGGATCCATAGTCTTGGTTGATATATGCAAGCTTAAGTGCTACATATGTCGGGTGGCTAGGAAGCCCAGTGGGTAGAATAAGCGGTTCGAATCGTCGTTACTCCACGAGAAAGGAGTCTTGATCCGGCACCATCATCGTAGTAAGCGATGGAACTTGAAGGAATCTTGTTGGAAGTTTAAGATTGTGATCTTCATGAATTATCTTGATCTGCGGTAATCAAGCTAGACTAGGCTCACCTTAGAATCTAATGACTAATCTGGAAAGTAAAACTTGAGGTTGAAACTAGTTTAGTGCTTTTCTGCAAAATACCTTGATTATTCGCTAAGCCTTACCTTGTCCTATCTGGCCTTCATTCCTGAGTCTTCTCCCCTCTTTTTCGTCGGGTAAGTCTTGCGGAGTACTTTTGTACTCAGGGTTTGTTCTACCCTTGTTGCAGGTGTGTCCGTCTGGTTGAGGACGTCGAGTAGTGTGTTTGGCTCCTGGGCAGAGCACTACGTTTTGGTGAATCATAAAGTTAAGTAATGATATTCCACTACTATGGTTGTAATCAACATAACTTATTATTTGTAAAGTTTTATTCATAAATGATTTATAAATTTATGTTATCGTAATACTTTTGCACTTTTACTCGATATATTTTATTTGTACAAAATTGTTGTAATACTACAATGCCTCTTGTAATGATCGATCCGGTTCGAAATATTCGTGGATGATTCGGGTTTCCCGAGGACACCGACGAGCTTGTTAAGTCGTGTGGAACGCATGCATAGTAATCGAGGTCTTTTAAGACGAGGATTAGTGTATGTGGGCCACATTACTTAGGAGGTTACGCCCATTTGTGTATCGAGCCGGATCGTTATTCTAGAGCTATTGTAGTATTCCTTGCGAAAACTTCAAAAGGTTTTGGATCTAATAAAATTTAACTCGACTATTTTGGTCCAAATTGCTTATCTCTTACCTATGCTCACTCCTATAGCTCTTTAGTCATGTTTAAAAGCTTGTGGTGGAATATCATGTTATATTGCCCTATTTATAAAAGTTTACTTTTAAGTATGTGTTACATTAAAGTCTTTTAAACTTAGAACGTAGGTCCGTTCATGCATCATGCTTAATTAACCTTGTTAATAAATACCTCCCCTCTTAATGTGAATTGGGTTAGGTAGTATCAATCCTATTCTGCTAGCCTTCGGATCCCACCTATCTATTCTTTAATCTTGATCCTATCTTTTCTTTGAAAGCTCGAGTTTAAAGTTTGGCTTGTTATTCAATAGATGCTGTTCATACCCGAGCATCCAATGCTGCTTGGGATTTCTCAAAATGGGGGTGATGATTCCAATCCTCCATCGGTTCAACCCGGTTGGTGATACCCTTGCCGCTCTGGTCAATGCTACAACTATTCTAGCTCGAAATCGAGAATATCACCCGGGGTTATCGTGGTCGGAATAACGGTGATGAGGTCACGTATTTTGATTTTGCATCCACTCATCCACCAGTTTTCACCAAAGCGAGATGAACCTCTTGAAGGCGATTATTGGCTCCGCACCATGCGGCAAAAGTTTGATCTCATTCCTTGTACGAGGAAGTTCACAAGCCACTATTTGCGGCTCAACAGTGAGAGGTCTTTGCGGTGGCTTGGTGGGAAAATCTTGTTGCTATACAGCCCAGCTGGTCATCGTATCACATGGACGGAGTTTCGTGAAGCTTTCCGCGCTCATTATGTTTCACAAGGTGTTATGAAAGTTAAGAAGGAAGAATTTTTATCTTTACAACAAGGTGATATGTCCGTCGTATAGTATGTGAGCGAGTTTAATCACTTATCCCGGTATGCACCCGAGTATGTTGATACGAGATGATAAAAAGAAGGGTTACTTCTTGAGGGTCGGATAGTAAGATCTGTATGATGATTACTTAGTGCTACTCTTAATACTACATTTTACGAGACAGTTGATATTGCTATTACTTAAAGGCTGTCAATCGTAAGTACCAGAATCAAGAATAAAAAGAAGACTCGGATCTTTGAATCCTCGCGGTAAGCCTAAGAGTCTGAAGATAATCTATCATCCTGTAAATCATTCTCGTACTCCTTATCATCCAACCCAGTATCAAGCCCCGCAGCAGGCACTTGCCCGTCCCGTTGCAACTCTTTCTTATCCACGCCAGCCGAAGGCTCCTAGCGTTCGTAAACCCACTTTACAAATACAGAACTACCCATGTTACAATTGTGGAAAGTCTGGTCACTCTACAGGGGACTGTCCACATCCAAACCAGTACAATTCTAATTTTCCAAGTGCTTCCGTGTCACATCAGAATCAACAGAAGAGCCAAAGTAAGAAGAAAATTGGACATGTCTTTTACACGCAAACCGGTAATATTCCTGAGGGAGAGCCTATTTTGATGGGAAGGTTCCATGTTGCCAATCACTCCGCATTTATACTTTTTGATTCTGGAGCATCCCATACCTTCATCAATCGGACATTTGTTCTCAAGCATGAGATTCCAATTGGAGAAACAAAAGAAAATTTCTTTATTCAGTCACCTGGAGGACGTATGTGTACTAAGGAAATGGTACATCAGGTACCCATAGAATTGGGTGGGCATATCTTTCCCACATCAATGATTGTTCTAAAGGATCAGGATATAGATGTGATCCTAGGTATGAACTGGATGAATCAGCATGGAGCTATTATTGATACTCTAAATAGAACTATAAAAGTGAATTTATCTGATGGTAAATCTCAGTTGCTTATTCAATTTCCAATTTCGAAGAGATCAGTCAAGAGAGTTTGTGCAACTTCTGTGAAGGAGATTCGAGACATCCCTGTAGTCAAAGATTTCTCAGATGTATTTCCTGATGAGTTAACCGGTATACCTCCAGATAGAGATATGGAGTTTGCGATTGAGTTGAAGCTCGGTACTGCCCCAATATCCAGAAGAGCATATAGAATGGCACCACCGAATTAGCATAACTTAAAGCCCGAGTTGAAAGAATTGCTTAATAAAGGTTTTATCAGACACGATAGTTCATCTTGGGGTTGTCCAGCCATCTTTGTGAAGAAGAAGGATAATACCTTGAGGTTGTGTGTTGATTATCATCCATTGAATGAAGTGACTATCAAAAATAAGTATCCTCATCCCCGTATTGATCTGCTCTTTGATCAGTTGGCAGGAGCAAAAGTGTTTTCAAAGATAGATCTCAGATCTGGGTATCATCAGATCAAGATTCGTCCTGAAGATATTTCAAAGACTGCATTCACAACCCGATATGGTTTATATGAGTATCAGGTTATGTCCTTTGGACTTGCCAATGTACCAGCTCATTTCTTATATTTGATGAACTCAGTTTTCATGCCAGAACTTGATCAATTCGTGGTGGTATTCATTGATAACATCCTGATTTATTCCAAGAATGAAGAAGAACATGCTGAGCATCTTAGAATTGTTGTGCAACGTCTGAGAGAACATCAGTTATATGCTAGGTTTAGCAAGTGTGAGTTTTGGCTTAAGGAAGTAAAATTCCTTGGACATGTTTTATCTGCTAAGGGCATAACTGTTGACCCTAGTAAAGTAAAGGATATTCTAGATTGGAAATCACCAACCACCATTTCTGAGGTTCGTAGTTTCCTTGGAATGGCCGGTTATTATCGCAGATTTATTACTAACTTTTCAAAGGTAGCTAAGCCTATAATTGAGTTGTTGAAGAATCAAACCAAGTTTGTTTGGTCACCTAAGTGTGAAGAGGCATTTCGGTGCTTAAAGAAGTCATTGACTACTGCTCCGATTTTAGTTCAACCGAGATATGGAGAAACAGGTTTGATGTTTATTGTGATGCTTAAGCGGTGGTCTTGGTTGTGTCTTGATGCAAGAGGGCAAAATTATTGCTTATGCATCAAGACAGCTCAAACGTCATGAAGAGCACTATCCAACTCATGATCTAGAGTTAGCAGCAGTTATTCATGCCTTGAAGATTTGGCGTCACTATCTGTTGGGTAACACATGTCATATCTATACAGATCATAAGAGTTTGAAGTATATCCTCACTCAAGAAGAGTTGAATATGAGGCAAAGAAGATGGTTAGAACTGATTAAAGATTATGACTTAGAAGTGCATTACCATCCTGGTAAGGCAAATGTGGTTGCCGATGCACTTAGTCGAAAAAGCCATTGTAATTGTTTGACAGTAAGGCCCTTGGATATTTCTTTATGTCATGAGATAGAAAAGTTGGGTATAGAGATAGTACAACAAGGCAGTTTGACTAACATTTCTATCGAGCCAGCTATCCGAGATCAGATCATTGCTGCTCAAAAAGATAATAAGGGTATAGAGCATATCAAGGAGAAAGTTAGAGAGGGAAAAGCATCTTGTTTCAGAATTGATGAAGCAGATGTTGTATGGTTCAAGAATCGTCTGGTAGTACCAAAGGTTCCTGAGTTACGTCAAAAGATCCTTGATGAAGCACATCTTTCAAAATTCTCTATTCATCCAGGAAGCAATAAGATGTATCATGATCTGAAACAGAGATTCTGGTGGACTAAGATGAAGATAGAAATTGCTCGATATGTCGCTAGATGTGACACTTGTCAAAAAGTAAAGGCTGTGCATTTGAAATCAGCAGGAGAACTACAACCACTACCCATTCCAGCTTGGAAGTGGGAAGATATCAGTATGGACTTTATTGTTGGTCTCCCAAAGACATCCAAAGGTTATGATTCTATTTGGATTATTGTGGATCATTTAACTAAGTCAGCTCATTTTATTCCTGTGAAGATCGATTACAGAGCTCCTAAGTATGCACAACTTTATGTGGAATGAATCATGTGTTTGCATGGAATACCCAAAACTATCATCTCAGACCGAGGTACACAATTTGTCTCGCAGTTTTGGAAGCAATTCCATAAGTCAATGGGTACCAAATCTCTTTATAGCTCAGCCTACCATCCACAGACTGATGGTCAGACAGAAAGAGTCAATCAGATTCTTGAAGACATGTTGAGGTCCTGTGTACTAAATTTTCCAGAGAAGTGAGATGAATGTTTACCATTAGCAGAGTTCTCTTACAACAACAGCTATCAAGAGAGTATCAAGATGGCACCATTTGAAGCACTATATGGTCGCAGATGTAGGACTCCACTAAATTGGTCTGAACCTGGGGAAAGATGGTTCTATGGAGTTGATATTGTGAAAGAGACTGAAGAAAGGGTCAGACAAATACAGAACAATTTGAAAGTAGCTCAGTCTCGACAGAAGAGTTATGCTGATAAGAGGCGTCGACCTCTAGTGTTCACCAAAGGAGATTTTGTGTATCTGAAAGTATCCCCCATGAAGGGAGTTAACCGTTTTGGAGTTAAAGGCAAGCTAGCACCTCGTTATATTGGTCCATTTCAGATCTTGGCAAAATGTGGGAAGGTAGCATACCGTTTGCAGTTGCCTGAACAGTTGTCAGCAGTACACAATGTGTTTCATGTGTCACAACTCAAGAAATGTCTTCGACCACCTGACAAGATTGTTGATGTTGAAGGGATTGAACTTGAACCTGATTTGACTTATGCTGAATATCCTGTCAGAGTTCTGGATCAGAAAGATCGTGTCACCCGAAGCCGAACAACCAAGTGGTACAAGATACAATGGGATCAGCATTCAGAAGAAGAAGCTACATGGGAGTCTGAGGATTATCTGTTAGAAAATTTTCCAGAGTTCTATGCTTCTATCTAAGTTATAATTCCCTCTGTGAGTTGTAACTGGTCTAGTGTGAGTTGTAAAACCCCCTTTCCTTATGTCCTTGTTTGAGATGTGTTGCTTGACACATTTCCTTTTCCATTACCTAATCCAAGGCTTTAAATCTCGGGGCGAGATTTCTTTAAGGGGGAAGGGCTGTAACATCTCTGATGTTATGGAAACTAAAACCTGACATGTCATCATCATTATCATCGCAAAGCATTCATGTTAGGTCAACCCTGATGTGCATCAACTAAAATAAATTTACATTCTAGGTTGATTGTGCCCCTGAGATGATGCTTGTTATTGCTTTTGATAGCCTTGAGGTGTGCTTGGCTAGATCAAACTCGATTTCGTTTCCAAAAACCACGTTTTCCGACAAACTCCGTTTTACCCCCTTTTCTCTAATTCAAAATCTACAAAGAATTTGGGGTTGGTCCAAAAATCAAGATTGTAGGGCTTGATGAGACCTACAATGTTGGTGTTCAAAGTTTTTCAAGTTTTCAAAAAGAATTTCAAATAAATTTGAAAATACGGTTTTCCGCAATTGTTCCCCTTTGAATTTCAAATCATAATTCAAAAACTATGCATATTTTGGAAAAACTCTTTTTGGAGAAAATGTGCAGTCTGAAAAGTTGAGTATTCCATAGTTTTGGAGTTTTTCAAGTTCTTTAGAAAAATCAAAAGTAATTTCAAATATTTCATTCTAGGGTTTTTGTCCTCTTTTCAAATTTGATTCAAAATTTAAATTTCTGTTCATAATTTGAAAATCCTTCAGTTGAGAAAATTGTAGAGCATGAAAAATTAGGCTAAGGTTGTTTTTGGAATTTTTCGAGCTCGGTACAAAATTTTGGAGTAAATTGCAAATTTCTGTCCTGCCTTTCTGATCTTGACGTCATCATCGTCCTCCTCCCCCCTCTGTTCATGGCGTCGCCGTGGCCGCCGCGCCCATGCCGGCTTGCCGGCGACCGCCAGCGCGCTCCCGAGCGAGAAGCTTCCCCGCTCGACGTGTCGTTCCGTCCGCGCGTGCTCGTCATCGTATAAGAAGCAGAGCCGGCTTCATCTTCTCCTCCTCCCACCGCCGCCACCGTGCTCTACTCCGCCATTGAGCTCGAAACTCCGCCACCGCTCGCCGACGTTTCCAAGTCGCCTTTGTCCAAACCAGCCACCCAGCTAGCTCCGCCTCACCTTCCTGAACCCAACGAGCATGAAGATGTCGCCTCGCCCCCGCTAAATCGCCGTGGCGCCGTTGTCTTCTTCGCAGCCGGCCGTCCGCACCGCCGTGATCCGCCGCCGTCGTCCTTCATCCTCGTCGGCTTTCGGTCCAATTGGTCTTCAATTTCGCGTCCGCCTTTGTTGGGTGACAACCGGGACCTAGGCACCCTGTCCCGCCGAAATGACGAGATGTCGATTCGGTCATACGCCCGACCGGCCAAATGAGCGGTCGGTCACTCGCGCCGGGGCCGCGAACAGATGACCCATTCGGTTGGTCACCCGAATAGGGTAAGCTGGATGATTCGGTCGCTGTGCCGGTTGCGGGCACGAGTAACGGTCCAGCTCGCCGGTCGTAAGGTCACCGAAATGTGCGTACAAGGGTGGTTTGATTGCCTTTAACCGAATCAGCGCACCGGCGGGGCGGGTGTTTTGCTTGTGCGGGGACGTCGCCGCTGCTGCTCCTGTGGAGGTTGCTCGGCACAGTGGGCACAGGAGTTGTCGGCCATTCGGACCGCAACCCGGAAAAGCGCCAAGAAGACCGTACGCCCTTGCTACCTACCCACGTGAGAAATCGGAGAAGCGGCTCAAGGGCATTATTGTCATGTAAATGCCTACGGGCTCCTATAAATACGGCCCTGATGGGACTGTAAAGTGCATTGAGCTTTTGTTCTGTCCATTCTGTGTTCCGTATGTCGTTTCGTAGCTAGATTCAGCATCACTCGTTGAGTAAATTCGGGTTTACCACCGGAGGGGGGTTCTAAGGTTTTGCCTTAGAACAACATTAGCGCCCACCGTGGTTGTCGCCGAACATACCATGGCTCCGAAAGGCAAGGCGAAGACAGGTGCAGGGTCATCCAAGGAACCTGCAATCACAGATTCGGTTACACCCACCGAAGCTCTACAGGAGTCCGGTACTCTGCAATCGGGAGTATCCGTTCAGCAAGCCGAAGGTGTGGTGGCACCAGCACTGACCAACGACGCGGCGGTGCAGTACAATCAAGAGGGCGGCACAAGCGAACTTGGTGCACTAGGAGGTGCGCTTCTGGAGGCCCGCATAACCGAAGACCCCGAAGAAGAAGAAACCGAAGAGCCCGAGGGATCGAACGTACAAAACGCCCGGCTACTGAAGCAGTTAGAAGAAGCGATCGCAAGGTGAATGCCCCGACGGCATCGAGATCGATTCTGCGAGCCCAAACGGCGACACAAAACCGAATGCGGCAACCCAAGAGGCAATCAACCAAGCAAGAGAAGAAGCGAGAGAAACTAGAAAGGGAAATTCGGACCCTCCGATCATCCTCGGGAAGAATCAAGAGAAAGATGTTATCATTAAGGGAGAAAAATCACGCGGGGAAATAGCCGAAGCAATAGACTTGGCATCCCCATTATCGTGGAAATCCAAAGATGTCCTTGGCCACCGGGTTACGTAACGAAGTTGCCAAGTTTCAATGGGCGATCCAACCCGAGAAGATTTATTACAAGTTATGAAACATGTGTCCATTCGGCTGGCGGCAATGGCATGATCCTCGCAAAATCGTTGGTCATGGCTTTAACAGATGTAGCATACGACCGGTTCGTGTCCCAACGACCGTTGTCGATCACTTCATGGCATCGAGGTGAAGGCGGATCTTGCCACCCTTCGGGGGTTCCAAACGGACAAGAAAATAACGGCGGATCTCATGAATGCTGTTCGGCCGGGACGACGAATCACTTGTCAAAATACCTTGAGAGGATAATTCAGTTGAAAGCTCGGCTACCGAATGTGTCGACGATATTGTCATTGCCGCGGTGATCAAGGGACGAAGATAGGGCCTGCGCTCAAGCCATGTCTCGGTGTAGCACCAACAACAATCAAACAAATGCTCGATCGGATGCGCCGAGTTCGCTAGATCAGAGGAAGATTTAGTGCAACGGAAGGCAACACGGTATAACATCAAGCAAGCATCACCCAAGTCTAACCAACCGAATCAGCAAACTCAGCCGAAGAGTGAGCCAAAGCCCACCGCCGTGAACAATGTGCGGAAGACTCAACCCCGAACCGGCCGAACCAAACCAAAAACTTTGGTAACCGGGCGAGGCGGTAGAGGTTCCGGCGGCGGCGCGGAAGGGCGAGCGGAGGCCGGCCAGAATGCGGTATTGTGTTGTGTGTGGCGAGGACAAGGGCCATACAACGAAAGAGTGCAAATACACCCGGCTAGCAAAGGAGCGGCGGGGAAAAGGACGAAGCGACCAAACCGAATGAGGCGGGAAAGCACGTTTATCACACCATGGCACCTCATCGGCGGGCGTTTCACCATCCAGTTTTCACCCGGGCACCATGTAATGCCACCGGCGCAAGTATATCGACAACCGATGGCGTGGCCGATGCCCCATATGGCGCAATATCACCAACCCATGCCAATGCACAATCGGGCATTTCGGGCGGCGCATCATCTTCGGCCACGATCGATCGGCCACGCGGTGCGGCGGTCAGCGAATCCAGAAACTTCAAGAGAGCTACAAATAGTCAACACAGTTGCACCAACTAACATGATGAATTCCAGCGGGCATATCTACGCCATCACGGGTGGATCCAACTTGGAGCACGATAACAAGAGGGCCAGACGTGACTTTGTCAAGAGAGTATTGACCATCTCACCAAAAACACCGATAGCGCACCCTGCTTGGAAGACAACCCCATCACCTTTCGGAATCCGATTTCAGAGTGAAGGACTTCCCACACTGTGATGCCTAGGTAGTTACAGCGTATGTCGGAGGATATACCCTCCACAACATTCTGATCGACAACGGCAGTTCAGCAGACATACTCTTCACCAAGGCATTTGACAGTATGAAACTAGACCGAAAAACACTTGACCGGGCGGGAACCCCTATTCGGTTTCGGTGGAAGGAGAATAGACGCGATTGGCAAGAAAACAATCACGGTTGCGTTCGCGAGGATACAAAAGTCGGAGCGGAAGAAATCGCATTCGATATAGTCGACATTGATTACCCGTATACGACCATTTTCGGCGGAGGTATCATCGCAAATTCGACATGGTGATTCGGCGAGACTCACCCGTGTATGAAAATACCTTCACCCACCGGCATCATTTCGGTATTCGGAGATCGGATCTCGGCAAGGAGAATCGACGGAAAACCCATACCGGGATACAAAGCATGGTGCATGAGGTGAAATCCAAACTTAAACGAAGGAAGAGGAAGACCAAAGTAACAACAAAGAGCCAAAGGCGCTCCTACTAAGAAACAATTCGGGTGTCCTTGAGCCCGAATCGGCTGACGAATGCGTCAATATCGGCGCAAGTTTGGGTCGGTGAAGCCTCAAGATTGACGGAATTCCTGCTGGAAAACCGAGACGTGTTTGCTTGGTCAACACGCGATCTGCGGGGAGTAGACCGAAGCCTTGCACAAAGACGGCTGAACGTGAACAGTCGGCCCAGGCCTAGAAAGCGAAGCTCCGCAAAATATCGGACGAAAGAGCGAAGCGGCAGCGGCGGCCCGAAGTGCGAGGCTTTTGGATGCCGACGTAATCGAAAGTGCGGTACCCGAATGGCTAGCAAACGTGGTCATGGTAAAGAAGAAGAATGGCAAATGGCGAATGTGCGTTGATTTCACCGACCTCAACAAGCATTGCCCGAAGGACCCATATCCATTGCCCAGATAGACAAATTGGTGGACATTGCGTCGGTTGTGAGATAATGAGTTTGCTCGATCAAGTTTTTTGGGTTATCACCGAGATATGGCTTGACCCGAAGACCAGGAAAAGACAAGTTTCATCACACCCAGACGGCACTTTTTGTTACAAGAGAATGCCCGAAGGGCTAAGGAACGCCGGACCGACCTTCTCCCGGTTAACCGACGAAATATTCCGGAGCGTAAGAAGAAGAACAATCTCGTTTCCTATGTGGACGACATTGTGGTAAAGAGCGACCAAAGGGACGCACACATCGATGATCTCGGAGAAACATTCGCAAATCTGCGCTCAAGTGGCCTCAAACTTAACCCCGACAAGTGTGTATTCGGTATCGGCAAAGGGAAGCTACTCGGTTGTCCGGTCTCCGCCGAGGGTATAGAAGCCAACCCGAAAAAGATTGCAGCCATCGCAAACATGGCGCCGCCTCAAAACGAAGCGAGTGCGAAACTCACGGGGAGAATCGCAGCCTTGAGCAGTTCATATCAAGATCGGCCCGAAAGGGATTACCATTTTTTCGAGCACTCCGAATGCATCGACTTTCGGTTGGGGACTGAACAACGGCAAGCTTTCGAGGAACTCAAGAAGTATCTCACTAGACTCACCACACCGTCGAAGCCAACATCCGGAGCAACTCGATATTATATCTATCAGCGGCGCCGAGCGCCAGCAAGAAGCGCCGCATTGATTGAGGAGAAGGAATATGACGGTAAAATGCAACAATTCCCCATCTACTTCGTCTCGGAAGCCCTTTCGGTGCTAAGGTGAATTACACCGAGTGGAAAAGATTGCATATACGGTAGTGATGGCTTCCCGAAAGCTCAAGCACTATTTCCAAGCACACCCGATTCGGGTCTTGTCATCTCGGCCCGGGGAATCTTTATTTCGCAACACCGAAGCAATAGGCCGAATCGGCAAGTGGGCGGCCGAGCTGAATGAATACATAATATCGTTCGAGCACGAGATCAACCATCAAGTCACGGTATTAGCGAGACTTCATAGCGATTGGACACCGAATGCGGATGACTCCACAAAGCGGTTTGATGAACCCGAATGGACCGTACACTGCGACGGGTCGTGGTGTTCGCGGCGCGAGGAATATCGGCCATACCGACACCACCGAATGGGCCAAGAATTCGGTACGTAGCGGATTGCGGTTCCTCACCACGAACAATACAGCCGAATACGAAGCGGTATTCTTTAAGTTACTGAAAGCTCGAGCACTCGGAGTCCGACGTTGTGTGATTCGGTCGATTCACGGGTAGTGGTCGGCCACGTCCGAAAGAATACACAAAAGGACCCCGAGCTAGCCACATACCGGCCACCGTAAGGAGAATGGAGAAATATTTCACGGGTTTCACCCTAAAGTATATTCCAAGGTCGGAGAACACCGAAGCCGATGAGTTAGCAAAAGCGGCGACCAATGCCGGTCCATTGCCGGTGACGTTTTTACCAAGTCCTAACGATCAAGGCTGTCAAGGAAGAAGAAGAATCACCTTCGGTCGTTCATGCAATCGCAAGCGGCGATCGGAGGGCCCATCTGGGCATACCTCAACGGCTCATACGAACCGGCCTCAAAGAAAGACATGCACCGAATGAACTCCGGACGAAGCAATTCTCCATCATTGGGGAAAACATGTACAAGGAAGGTGTAGTCGCTCCAATGCTCAAGTGCATAAGTAGAGGAGAAGGGAAAGCAGTTTGCTCACCGAGATACATTCGGGTTCATGTGGAGCTCACAGAGGTCATCACGAAATTGCCCATAGAGCAATGAGGCGGGGATTCTACGGCGACGGCCGTAATCGACGCTAAAGAGATTGTGAAAACATGCGGGGGTTGTCGGATGTTCGCAAAGAAGCGGGAATTCTCCGGCTAACCCTACGTCACTGTGTTCCCGACACCGGCCGCTTCGGCGTTGGGGTGTAGACATCGTTGGACCGTTACCCCCGACTCCGGGAACCTTAAATATGCAGCGGTGGCTCTGGAGTACTTCACCAAATGGGTGGAAGCTAAGCCGCTAGCTAAGATAACTTCGGGGACCTTGGTGAATTTCGTATGGCGGCGAATCATGCGATTCGGGGTACCCTCGTACATCACGTTGACAACGGCAAACGGTTTGACTCGGCACAATTCGGGACGTTTTGTGAAGAGTTGGGGATTAAACTCATTCGCTTCGGTGAATCACCCGGAGTCGAATGGGGCGATTGAAAGAGTAAATGGTGATATTTTCACCACCATCTCAAAGACGCTCGAGGAATCAAAGAAAGGGAAATGGGCCCAAGAGCCGGTCACCGCCGTTTGGGGTCACAATGTCTCCAGTCCGAGCTACGGGTTTCACCCCATTTCGGGCCGTTGTTTGGTGAAGAAGCCATAACGCCGGAGGAAGTAAGGATGGGCTCGTTCGGAACGGAGATATCGCCCACCAACCCGATTCGAGAGAATGGTAGACGTAGAAACGTCGGACCAAAGGAAGCTTCGGCCGCGATAATCTAGACAAATATCACGCCGAAAACCAAAAGTTGGAGAGACAAAAAAATCCCGAGGAAAGACATTAATCCGGGGGACATGGTTCTTATCCGCCAACCGGATAAACAAGGCAAGCTGCGGTCACCATGGTACGGACCGTACATCGTGGCAAGAAGGGTCAAGACCTTGGTGTATTCACCTTGGTGACCGAAGATGGAAGCGAATCAGCCCACACTTGGAATGCGAGATAATCTGCGTCGATTCTATCCATGACTATGGCGTGCTCCGAAAGGGAGATGTAATAATTTAATTTCATGTAATTTCGGTACTCTTGTCTAAAGACATTCGGGGCTCTGCACTCTTTTTCCTCACTGAGGTTTTTTAATGAGGCATCCCATGTAATAAGTTTAACTTCATCTATGGTTATGCTTCGCGGAATTATATTCATGTCTGCGACACAGCTACCGAATATGCTTCGGTTGGCATCAATAGGAAAAGGTTGTAAGCAACCTACAAAGCCAGAGAAGGCTGGGAACTCCTGCGGAAACAGCAGGAGATATCTCAAACGTCCAGATAAGTTCGTACGATTGGTTGTATGACTGAGTTACTCGAAAGGCGGAACATCGGCTACACAATCACCGAAAACGGTCAGGCAACAAGCGCCTGTCCATATATTCGGTATCAATTTAAAAGGTTGCAAGCAACCAAAACAAGCCGAAAGGGCAAGAAAAACCTCCAACACACAGCCATGTGCGTTACAACAGGCGTAATTAATGACGAAAAGCACCTGTCAAAAATTTAATAACCAAGGTGGTTCAATGTATTTATGAACCCTAGGGTCACAGAACCCTATATAAGAGCACCCAAAACTCTCTTGTAGGTCATTCCATCAAGAATGCCCTAGCTTAAACATGAGAGAGGTGTTAAGTCATTGTGAAATAGGCATGAGAGGCTTCAGGAAGGAGCGAACTCGGGTGCCAGAGAGATACACCACATTTGGTTTCAGTGTTCCTGGTGAGGACAATTCGGTCCTCACAAGATATACCTCGGTCGGTCACGGTCCCAAGGTCGACCCGGCTCGGTCGCCAAGTGGCCGAAAAGCACGCGCCCTTCACCGCATTCTGTTCTGCACGACCATGTGCCAGTTAATGGTGATGTGGAATCATAATGAGGTTCCCATAGATCATGGTGCAACGCAGCGCGATGTCAGCATCGGGGCCTGTTGACAAGGCTTCGGTTAGCTAACCGAAGCCAATACCCCGCGTGTCTTGGCCGGTGTCAGCCGCCACGAGAGCAACCGCATCCACCACGGGTTTCTGCATCCTAGCCACAAACTGCAAAGCCACATGCTGGCCTAGGCCAAACCAAAGATATTTCGGGTGGTGAGGCGCAACCTTCAATTGTAACAGTGCACACTTGTAATAAGAGAATAAAGAGAAATATTATTACATTTTTGCTTAAAACTATTCCCCCAAATCAAAAAGACGGGGCGGAATGATTTGCGGGGACTCAATTACCGAATCCTACAAACACCAATTCGGTGCAATGGCCGAACAATTCGGACTAAGCTAAGCAACAGTACACCCCTTCGGTCTAAAAAGCCGGGCGGGACGGCGCTTTCCAAACACACCTCAATCGGTATGAACACCGAAGGGTGGCACGACAACTATACGCCTAACAAATGCAATCGATAAAGTTGGCACGTACTTGGCCTCGAAAAACAATAACCGCCATGTGGTGGTGATTCGGTTACGCAAACCGAATCCTCATCTAAGCTTAACCGAAATCATTCGCTCTTCGGTCTAAAAAGACGGGCGGGACGGCGCTTTTTAAACACGTATTCGGCTCGAAGACCGAAGAGCATCACACATCGAAGTAAACGCCAAACCCAGCAACACGCATTCGGTCAAACTAAACATTAACACCGAAAGTACCATTCTAGGCAATTCGGCTGTAAGAGCCGAAGCCACATTCAGACTTAAACTTGTAGCAATACAAAACACCCACATTCAGCCAACATGCTGGCCGCAAAAGTTAACCAACTTGACAGAGTACTTAGTGTGTTTTCACAACCACGCGCAAGTGGTTCAAACTTCGGGAGTCGAGGTAGAGGGGTTCAGTGCAGGAGCGTCATGAGGACCGCGGCCCGAAACAGGTTTCGGTCCTTGTCCCTTCTGGATCGCCAAGTGCTCGTCCTTCTTCGGCAGTCTCTTCGGCGGTAGCGAGAGGGGCTTCGGGGTGCCCACCGGTGTATGCACGGGCCGGGGAGCCCTCCCGAGCATCGCGCTCTTCCATGTAAGCTTGGACCCGCTCCTTGATAGCCGATTTTTCGCTAGGATCCCGCAAGATCGGAAGCCATATCAGTTTCGGCAGTATTAACCGAAATGGTTCAAGTACCGAAAGAAAAAATCAAGCAAGACAGCAAAATTAATTACCCTTGCACAAGCATAGGCTGCCCGAAGCAGAGCCAAGTCTCGCCCTCTAGCTTCGGTCCAGAAAAGGTCAAAGAACCACCTTTTAGCAGCGGCTTGGACATCACCGTCTGGTTTCCAATAGCTCATGGCATTCTCAAAGCATGTGGCCTTCTCAAAATGATCGCAGCCCTCCTCTTTCATCGCCTTCATCAGGGCACGTGCTGTTTCAAATCCAGCATACTCCCGGCCCAGCTGAATGGCGTGGTCGAGCTGGGATAGCTCTCGGTTAAGAAACCGAATCTTCTCCAGCGACGACTCGTCAGCAGCAGGGGGCGCACAATCCCCACCGACGCCGTTCACCACTCGGCGAAGAAGGAGAGCTAACTCATTCAGCTTTTCACCCACTGAGCGCTCGGCGGCTTGGCCCTTCGGCATCTTGACGTGCATCACGCTCAAGCATTTCTGGGTCTCTAGAGCGGCTTCGGCCCGCCGTTGAGCGTCCAAAGCCGCTTCGGTTTTCCCAACCTCCTGAGTGAGAAGGCCTTCGGTGTCCGCCGCTTAGTCCCCACCGTCTAATTTCCTTGTCCTTGAGGAGAAGCCGCCGGCATGGGCCGGGTAGCATGACCTTGCTTCAAAGAACGCGCCGATAAAACCGAAGCCTACGACCAAACAAGAAGACAAATGCCAAATGCTTATAAAATTTCTCGAACCAAGAAATTAAACGCGGGCAACAAAGGACTCACCGAAATGGCATGAAAGTTGATAGCCGAAAGCATCTCATTTTGGTCTCGTAGCTAGCGGGGCCTGTTCGGTCCGACGGCCGAAAAAGACGAGCCGCACTCCCCGACCGAAGCCTAATGCGGCTTGGGAGGGCAAAATACCCACCTCACGGGGTCCACGTACGCCACCAAACGAGCGTCGAATCAACTCCTAAAGCACGAGCAAGTTCATAAGTCTCTTCCCGGTCGGGGCTATGTTCATCGTGAGAACATGAGCCCGAATACACCTTCATTGGGCCGAAACGAAAGCTAGACGGCTCAAGGGAAACAAACCCCTTGCCGAGCAAGACATTCGTGGACATCTCAGGTGTCATGCGCGTTGATTCGGCATGAAACCGAGACTTACCAGGGCGCCGAATAACGGGGGTGATACTCCGTGGGCCGCCTGCAATCTCCTGCACGCTACCCGAAGTGGCCTGTGTAGCAGCTTCGGCGGGCCGGGCAGCAGCTTCGGTGGGTCGAGCAGCAGCTTTGGCCGGGGCACCCAGGCTTAAGCCGCTGGTGGTCCCCCTAGACCGAAGCTGCGAGGTATGAGCCGAAGTAGCTCCATCTCGGCCAACCTTCCGCTTCTTCGACGTCAGCTTGAATCCGCTCACGGTCGGCTGGTCGTCGATCGCCAGGTCACGAGCACTCCTCATTTTGCCCCCAGCCATCGAGGAAGCCTCCTCACCTGGATTCGGCGAATTCTGCGAGAAGTTAACCGAATCGAACGAGCCGAATCAATCGAAGAATCCATATGCACTTAAAACGAGTCGCGGTACAAAAAGCTATGAGTTAGATTTTTAAGCCAAGTCTTTCTACCGTGTGCCCGGACACAACCGAATCAGATTTGGCGCGACAATAACTTGATTGCGGCTCGTTTTATGGGTTTCACCCATTCCCGCTTGGCAAGCATGCGACATACCCGAACATCATCGTCTTCCCGAGGCCGTTTCGGATGACCAATCTCTCGGCGTCGTTGCGCTTCAGCCTGGCGCGTACCATGGGCACTTTGGGCGCCACGGCCTTGAGTCCGGCCGCTTTCACGCACCGCATTCGGTAGCGGAGCCGAATCAGCCGGGCCGACCGTGGTTTCAACCCTCCGTCTCCGATTGGGGAAGCCGATCGGGGTACTCTACGTTCATGCGTTCCCAGATTCGGTTGAGGCGCCGTAGGGACCCAAGTTTGGCCATGCTCATATCATACTCCTTGTCATTATACGGATCACATAGCCGATTGGCTCTCTTCTCCATCTCCGTCACAAAGTCAGAACTTGATTCAAAGCCGGGTGGTCGGGTCAGATTGACCGAAGGCCCTCGGTACCCTTGGTGGTATGAAAAGCCATCAAATTTCAGGCCAGTGCAAAGTGGCCACTTGCCGAGAGAAAGCATCTCCTCAATCAGATCTCGGCTAGTTTGCCTTTCGGCTGTCTGCCGATAGGATTCAGCAGCGACATCATCAAGCGGCCCCATAATCATTTCAGGAGCCGAAACAAGCCTTTCCATTCGAGTCATAAGAGAAACTAGGGGATGAGCTTTCGGTCGGCCTTGTTCTCTAGCAAGAGCCACATCAGCATCATCACATACACGGTAGTAAAACCAGTGTTTTTTCCAGTCCTGCCACTTGTTCTTAAATGTAGGAACTATGCAGGCGGATGGGTTGTTTCGGGCAGGGACAAAGTTGTAAGAGCCCACTTCTAACCGAAGCTCTTTCGTCCCTGCGTCATCGGTCCCGTATGTAGAGTACAACCGAGTCTCGTAGTGCCTAGCAAACACCGCACGCTCAGTTCGCTGCCCATCATCTTCTGCGCCATGGCATAGCAGCTGAGGCGCACAATGGCATTCGGTGTCAAATGGTGAATCTGCAAGTTAAATGCGTCCAATACTTCCGCAACAAATCTTTCAAGGGGAAAGTGCAGTCCAGCCTTAAAATAGTCCCTGAATACAAGAGCTTCGGTAGGCTCGGGCCTTGGGTACTCTTCGGTCCCAGGAGATCGGCTTCGGCTACGCTCGGCGGCGGTCAAAATACCATCACGGCGGTGCCGGTTCGCATACGGACGATGATTTGGACCGGTCGAGGCGACATGACCAGCCAGTGTGCCTCGGTCCTCTTGGCGGCCTCGGTGGTCGAGCAGGGATAGATTCGGCTACCTCTTCAGCATAAGGAGCCGAACTACCTTCATCCGCGCCCTGCGCAATGCGAGCTGCTCTTTCACCCTCTGACGAGTCAAAGCACTCAATATAATCATTCCCTTCATCTTCTTCATCTTCAGTTTCCGTTTCATCAGATTCATGAGTAGATTCGGGTAGAATAGCTCTGAGAGGCATTGGCCTTTTCCCTGGCGGAATGTTTTGTCCACCGCTCTCGCTAGAGCTGGACCCGGAAGCCGATTGAGAGGCCGAAACTGACTCATCACCCGATTCGGCATTTGAAGCCGAAACGTCGGCGCTAGTCGGAACCCGCGACATGTTAGCAATACACAATGAAAAAACCCACCGCGACTATAAAAGAAAAAATGGGGAATTAAAAACAAGATAACGTATTCAAGCATACCGAATACGGAATTGAGAGCTTTTCGGCAAAATGATTCAGTAAAGAAAAAAAAGGCGAAGAAGACTTCACCTTGAAGAAAACCGAAAAAGGATGACTAGCCGGAGAGAACAAACTACACCAGAGGCTAGGAAGCCGAAACGCTTTGTTTCGGTTGAGGAACCGAAACGGATCGCCAAATCGGTCGCTAGAGCACCGAATCGCGACCGAATCGGAAGAACCGGCAACCGAATCGCGCGCGGGAGATCGAGATCGCGTGCGGCGGAAAGTGACCACCGGCGGTCGGGGGCTTTTATAGGTGTCCGCCGCGGCCCGGCCAGGCGGTTAGGGCAACCGCCGCGCGTCGGTCCGCGCATCCCGAGGTGGATCAACGGTTCCCAAAAAAAAAAATCGTCCTCTCCGCGGACGGCGCTTGGTATTTCGGTTATCATCTGCGGGTCAACGGCGGCCGAAGTGAGAAACATCAATTCGGTTACCGGCGAGGGCTCTTGTTGGGTGACAACCGGGACCTAGGCACCCCGTCCCGCCGAAATGACGAGATGTCGATTCGGTCATACACCGAATCGGCCAAATGAGCGGTCGGTCACTCGCGCCGGGCGGCCGCGAACAGATGACCCATTCGGTTGGTCAACCGAATAGGGTAACTGGATGATTCGGTCGCTGTGCCGGTGCGGGCACGAGTAATGGTCCCGGCTCGCCGTCGTAAGGTCACCGAAATGTGCGTACAAGGGTGGTTTCGGTGCCTTTAACCGAATCAGCACCGGCGGCCGGCGGGTGTTTTGCTTGTGCGGGGACGTCGCGCTTGCTCTGTGGAGGTTGCTCGCATGCACGTGGGCACGGAGTTGTCGGCCATTCGGACTGCAACCCGGAAAAGCGCCAAGAAGACTGTTACGCCCTTGCTACCTACCCACGTGAGAAATCAGGAGAAGCAGCTCAAGGGCATTATTGTCATATAAATGCCTACGGGCTCCTATAAATACGGCCCTGATGGGACTGTAAAACAGATCGGAATATGATGGAATGCATTGAGCTTTTGTTCTGTCCATTCTGTGTTCCGTATGTCATTTAGTAGCTAGATTCAGCATCACTCGTTGAGTAAATTCGGGTTTACCACCGGAGGGGGGTTCTAAGGTTTTGCCTTAGAACAACAGCCTTGGTCCTGCGCTCACGGTGCTCCTCTTGCTTCTCGTTTTGGTGGACAGGAGCCCCGAGGACGCCGCTCTTGCCGTCGAGGTTTGCCGCCGACGACCCTGCTGCCGCCAAGCAACCGTCTCCGACCACCCAACCACGTCATCTTCGTGCGCATCGTGCTCGTGGTGAGCTTCTGCTTGCGCTTGTGTCCTTGGCTTGGTCCGAAGTGCTCCCTTGTCGTCGTCCCGCGTGCGTCGCCGCCGGCATGGCCATGTCGCTCCGCCGCGCACGCGTTGCCGTGTGGGTTAGAGACTAGGACCGGCTTCATTAGCTAGTAAGGCGAGTTCGCGTTGACGCCCTGCGTCCATCCTTCCGCTTGCCGTCACCGGAATAGCTCCGGTGAGCCGCGCCGCCGCGCCCCAGCTCTGTCGCGCCGCCATGACTGCCGGCGTGAGTGCCGCTGTCGCTCCGCCGCCGCGCTAACTAGCCTAGGTTGTTCCCCGTGCTGAGCTGAGCCTGTAGGGCAACACCCCAGCGCCGGAGACCTCGCCGCCGGCGAGGCCGAGCCGGCCGGACCGCGGATCCACTGTTAAGCCTCATGAGGACTTGTTTTTGAAAATTTGAAAAACTCCAAGGTGCTTGGTGTAAAAGGACATGACTCAGTGAATAGTGTAAAGACCCGTTTGTGATTTCGTAAAATAGTAAGGGCTTTTCTGCAAAATTGCGAGGCCAGGCCTCGGGCAGGCCAAGACTGGGCCGGCCTGCTCGCGCTCCCGCGTCGGCCCGCTCCTGTGCGCGCGGCCGAGCCGGGCTGGCTGGCCTGTTGGGCTGGTTTCGGCCTGGTGGCCTTTTTTTCCTTTAAAAATGTTTATTCTTTTCTGTCTCGATGAATAGTGTTTAATTTTGTTATTTTCATATAAAATTATTTAGGGCTCCAAAAATTCTGAAAATTTTTGTGTGTGCTCTCTATCATGAGCTTGATCTAGGAAAAATATAAAATGCCAATTTTGAGTAGTTTTGCTATGTTCAAAAATTAGCCCTTCTAATTGAAAAATGCTCATTCCTTTATTTTTAGTTATTTATTTATTGCTCCAAAAATCATGAAAATTATTTTGTAGCCTTCTCGAGTCATGAGGAGCTTAAGTTTAATTTTTGAGATTTATTTGACAACTTTTTATTTTGTCTTTATTTTATGCTTAGCTATTTAATTGCTTATTTAGTTCTTAATGCCTTAGGGCTTTCTTGAGTGACTTTGGGATTGAGTGATGACCCTAGGTCATTAGCCTTAATGACCTTCGGCACTTTAATTAATTGTTTGCGCTTGTCTTTAATCTTGTTTAGCTTCCGTCGAGCATCATATTTATATTCAATCATGTTGAAGCATATTATTTTATCACGTATAGTCCCCGTGATCGAGGAGAGCACTGTCGATCTTGTTTCTGGGAAGTTGTTGTCGAGTCAACTCAAATTCCTGAAGAAGTCAATCCATCTCAGGTGATTGGTATTAGCTCCCAGATACGTCGTTGAAGAACGTCTACACCGACTTTCGAGGCAAGCCCCGGATCCATCAACCAATTCCTTGAATTTGCAAAAGTTTATCACTTGATTATGTACCGCCGCATTATTAGGTACTAGGAGTTGAGTGATCACCTACTTGATGCATTAACTACCTTGATTATTCAAACATCATCCTTGAAACCGTTTTTGATTGAAAAAAATACGTAACAATGCTTAGCCTTGCTAATTTAGTTCGGATTTCGAAAATATTTTCAAAAGGAAATGCTTACCCTGTCGGTAAGGTTAATGTTACTCAGCAATGCTACCTTTGATCAGACGGTTGGATTGCATCGAAAGACGTTTCGATGTAACGCTCTGTCTGGATCAGTTACATCTTTTAATAAAGTTGAGACCGGACGGGTAACTTGCATTGGGAGAGAGAACCCATGTAGTGTTTCCGTCTGTGTCGGTTAAGGACCGTTCGTTGTTGGCCCTCGGATCATGGAGTTTTTAATAGTACTAGTCACATGCCCAAGGCGGGTAAGCCTAGGCTAGGGCTAGTCTACGGCAAGGCGGCTAATCATGCACTGGGAGTGGAGAGATGGCGGGAATACGAGTTACCATCTCACCAAAAACACCGATAGCGCACCCTGCTTGGAAGACAACCCCTATCACCTTTTCGGAATCCGATTTCAGAGTGAAGGACTTCCCACACTGTGATGCCTTGGTAGTTACAGCGTATGTCGGAGGATATACCCTCCACAACATTCGATCGACAACGGCGGTTCAGCGAGTCATACTCTTCACCAAGGCATTTGACGATGAAACTAGACCGAAAAACACTTGACCGGCAGGGAACCCCCTATTCGGTTTCGGTGGAAGGAGAATAGACGCGATTGGCAAGAAAACAATCACGGTTGCGTTCGGCGAGGATACAAAAGTCGAGCGGAAGAAATCGCATTCGATATAGTCGACATTGATTACCCGTATACGACCATTTTTGGCGAGGTATCATCAGCAAATTCGACATGGTGATTCGCGGACTCACTGTGTATGAAAATACCTTCACCCACCGGCATCATTTCGGTATTCGGAGATCGGATCTCGGCAAGAAGGAGAATCGACGGAAAACCCATACCGGGATACAAACATGGTGCATGAGGTGAAATCCAAACTTAAACGAAGGAAGAGGAAGACCAAAGTAACAACAAAGAGCCAAAGGCGCTCCTGCGAGAAGAAACAATTCGGGTGTCCTTGAGCCCGAATCGGCTCGACGAATGCGTCAATATCGGCGCAAGTTTGGGTCGGGTGAAGCCTCAAGATTGACGGAATTCCTACTGGAAAACCGAGACGTGTTTGCTTGGTCAACACGCGATCTGCGGAGTAGACCGAAGCCTTGCACGGCACGGCTGAACGTGAACAGTCGGCCCGGGCCTAGAAAGCGTAACCTCGCAAAATATCGGACGAAAAGAGCGGCGGCGCGCGGCCCGAAGTGCGAGAGGCTTTTGGATGCCGACGTAATCGAAAAAGTGCGGTACCCGAATGGCTAGCAAACGTGGTCATGGTAAAGAAGAAGAATGGCAAATGGTGAACGTGCGTTGATTTCACCGACCTCAACAAGCATTGCCCGAAGGACCCATATCCATTGCCCAGGATAGACAAATTGGTGGACATTGCGGCCGGTTGTGAGATAATGAGTTTGCTCGATTGTTTTTTGGGTTATCACCGAGATATGGCTTGACCGGAAGACCGGGAAAAGACAAGTTTCATCACACCGAGACGGCACTTTTTGTTACAAGAGAATGCCCGAAGGGCTAAGGAACGCCGGACCGACCTTCTCCAGGTTAACTGACGAAATATTCCGGGAGCAAAAGAAGAAGAACAATCTCGTTTCCTATGTGGACGACATTGTGGTAAAGAGCGACCAAAGGGACGCACACATCGATGATCTCAGAGAAACATTCGCAAATCTGCGCTCAAGTGGCCTCAAACTTAACCCCGACAAGTGTGTATTCGGTATCAGCAAAGGGAAGCTACTCGGTTGTCTGGTCTCCGCGAGGGGTATAGAAGCCAACCCAGAAAAGATTGCAGCCATCGCAAACATGGCGCCGCCTCAAAACAGAAGCGAGTCACGAAACTCACAGGAGAATCGCGGCCTTGAGCAGGTTCATATCAAGATCGGCCGAAAGGGGATTACCATTTTTCGAGCACTCCGGAATGCATCGACTTTCGGTTGGGGACTGAACAAAGAAGCTTTCGAGGAACTCAAGAAGTATCTCACTAGACTCACCACACTTTGTCGAAGCCAACATCCGGAGCAACTCGATATTATATCTATCGGCGGCGCCGCGATGAAAGCGCTGCATTGATTGAGGAGAAGGAATATGAGGGTAAAATGCAACAATTCCCCATCTACTTCGTCTCAGAAGCCCTTTCGGGTGCTAAGGTGAATTACACTGAGCTGGAAAAGATTGCATATACAGTAGTGATGGCTTCCAGAAAGCTCAAGCACTATTTCCAAGCACACCCGATTCGGGTCTTGTCATCTCAGCCGCTGGAATCTTTATTTCGCAACACCGAAGCAATAGGCCAAATCGGCAAGTGGGCAGCCGAGCTGAATGAATACATAATATCGTTCGAGCACAGATCAACCATCAAGTCACAGGTGTTAGCAGACTTCATAGCAGATTGGACACCGAATGCGGATGACTCCACAAAGCAGTTTGATGAACCCGAATGGACCGTACACTGTGACGGGTCGTGGTGTTCACGAGCGCAAGAATATCGCCATACCGACACCACCGAATGGGCCAAGAATTCGGTACGCGGCCGGATTGCGGTTCCTCACCACGAACAATACAACCGAATACGACGATTGCTTGGGGTTACGAGCTCGAGCACTCGGAGTCCGACGTTGTGTGATTCGGTCTGATTCACAGGTAGTGGTCGTCCACTTCCAGAAAGAATACACAGCAAAGGACCCCGAGCTAGCCACATACCTGGCCACCGTAAGGAGAATGGAGAAATATTTCACAGGTTTCACCCTAAAGTATATTCCAAGGTCGGAGAACACCGAAGCCGATGAGTTAGCAAAAGCGGCGGCCAATGCCACCCATTGCCACGGTGACGTTTTTTACCAAGTCCTAACGATCAAGGCATCAAGGAAGAAGAAGAATCACCTTCGGTCGTTCATGCAATCGCAAGCGACGACTGGAGGGCGCCCATCTGGGCATACCTCAACGGCTCATACGAACCAGCCTCAAAGAAAGACATGCACCGAATGAACTCCAGGACGAAGCAATTCTCCATCATTGGGGAAAACATGTACAAGGAAGGTGTAGTCGCTCCAATGCTCAAGTGCATAAGTAGAGGAGAAGGGAAACAGCTGCTCACCGAGATACATTTGGGTTCATGTGGAGCTCACGAGAGGTCATCACGAAATTGCCCATAGAGCAATGAGGCGGGGATTCTACTAGGCCGACGGCCGTAATCGACGCTAAAGAGATTGTGAAAACATGCGAGGGGTTGTCGGATGTCCGCAAAGAAGCGAATTCTCCGGCTAACCCTACGTCACCCGTGTTCCCGACCTGGCCGCTTCAGCGTTGGGGTGTAGACATCGTTGGACCGTTACCCCCAGCTCCCGGGAATATTAAATATGCAGCAGTGGCTCTGGAGTACTTCACCAAATGGGTGGAAGCTAAGCCGCTAGCTAAGATAACTTCGGGGACCTTGGTGAATTTCGTATGGCAGCGAATCATCTGCCGATTCGGGGTACCCTCGTACATCACAGTTGACAACGGCAAACGGTTTGACTCGGCACAATTCGGGACGTTTTGTGAAGAGTTGGGGATTAAACTGTCATTCGCTTCGGTGAATCACCCGGAGTCGAATGGGGCGGTTGAAAGAGTAAATGGTGATATTTTCACCACCATCTCAAAGACGCTCGAGGAATCAAAGAAAGGGAAATGGGCCCAAGAGCTGGTCACCGCTGTTTGGGGTCACAATGTCTCCAGTCCGAGCTACGGGTTTCACCCCATTTCGGCATTGTTTGGTGAAGAAGCCATAACGCCGGAGGAAGTAAGGATGGCCTCGTTCGGAACGTAGATATCGCCCACCAACCCGATTCGTAGAATGGTAGACGTAGAAACGTCGGACCAAAGGAAGCTTCGGCCGCAGATAATCTAGACAAATATCACGCCGAAACCAAAAGTTGGAGAGACAAAAAAATCTGAGGAAAGACATTAATCCGGGGGACATGGTTCTTATCCGCCAACCGGATAAACAAGGCAAGCTGCGTCACCATGGTACGGACCGTACATCGTGGCAAGAAGGGTCAAGACCGGTGTATTCACCTTGGTGACCGAAGATGGAAGCGAATCGGCCCACACTTGGAATGCGAGATAATCTGCGTCGATTCTATCCATGACTATGGCGTGCTCCGAAAGGGAGATGTAATAATTTAATTTCATGTAATTTCGGTACTCTTGTCTAAAGACATTCGGGGCTCTGCACTCTTTTTCCTCACTGAGGTTTTTTAATGAGGCATCCCATGTAATAAGTTTAACTTCGTCTATGGTTATGCTTCGCGGAATTATATTCATGTTCGCGACACGGCTACCGAATATGCTTCGGTTGGCATCAATAGGAAAAGGTTGTAAGCAACCTACAAAGCCGAGAAGGTGGGAACTCCCGCGGAAACAAAGGGAGATATCTCAAACGCATGATAAGTCCGTACGATTGGTTGTATGACCGAGTTACTCGGAAAGGCGAGAACATCGGCTACACAATCACCGAAACGGTCGAGCAACAAGCGCTGTCCATATATTCGGTATCAATTTAAAAGGTTGCAAGCAACCAAAACAAGCCGAAAGGGCAAGAAAAACCTCCAACACACAAACCCATGTGCGTTACAACAGGCGTAATTAATGACGAAAAGCACCTGTCAAAAATTTAATAACCAAGGTGGTTCAATGTATTTACGAACCCTAGGGTCACAGAACCCTATATAAGAGCACCCAAAACTCTCTTGTAGGTCATTCCATCAAGAATGCCCTAGCTTAAACATGAGAGAGGTGTTAAGTCATTGTGAAATAGGCATGAGAGGCTTCAGGAAGGAGCGAACTCGGGTGGCAGAGAGATACACCACATTTGGTTTCAGTGTTCTTGGTGAGGACAATTCGGTCCTCACAAGATATACCTCGCGGTCACGATCCCAAGGTCGGACCCGGCTCGATCCGCCAAGTGGCCGAAAAGCACGCGCCCTTCACCGCGTTACGTTCGCACGACCATGTGCCGGTTAATGGTGATGTGGAATCATAATGAGGTTCCCATAGATCATGGTGCAACGCGCGCGATGTCGCATCGGGGCTCGTTGACAAGGCTTCGGTTAACTAACCGAAGCCAATACCCCGCGTGTCTTGGCCGGTGTCGGCCGCCACGAGAGCAACCGCATCCACCACGGGTTTCGCATCCTAGCCACAAACCGCAGCCACATGCGGCCTAGGCCAAACCAAAGATATTTCGGGTGGTGAGGCGCAACCTTCAATTGTAACAAGGCACACTTGTAATAAGAGAATAAAGAGAAATATTATTACATTTTTGCTTAAAACTATTCCCCAGGTCAAAAAGACGGGCGGAATGATTTGGCGAGGACTCAATTACCGAATCCTACAAACACCAATTCGGTGCAATGGCCGAACAATTCGGACTAAGCTAAGCAGCGTACACCCCTTCGGTCTAAAAAGCCGGGGCGGGACGGCGCTTTCCAAACACACCTCAATCAGGTATGAACACCGAAGGGTGGCACGACAACTATACGCCTAACAAATGCAATCAGATAAAGTTGGCACGTACTTGGCCTCGAAAAACAATAACCGCCATGCGGTGGTGATTCGGTTACGCAAACCGAATCCTCATCTAAGCTTAACCAGTCATTCGCTCTTCGGTCTAAAAAGACGGGGCGGGACGGCGCTTTTTAAACACGTATTCGGCTCGAAGACCGAAGAGCATCACACATCGAAGTAAACGCCAAACCCAGCAACATGCATTCGGTCAAACTAAACATTAACACCGAAAGTACCATTCTAGGCAATTCGGCTGTAAGAGCCGAAGCCACATTCAGACTTAAACTTGTAGCAATACAAAACACCCACATTCAGCCAACATGCTGGCCGCAAAAGTTAACCAACTTGACAGAGTACTTAGTGTGTTTTCACAACCACGCGCAAGTGGTTCAAACTTCGCGAGTCGAGGTAGAGGGGTTCAGTGCAGGAGCGTCATGAGGACCGGCAGCCGAAACAGTTTCGGTCCTTGTCCCTTCTGGATCGCCAAGTGCTCGTCCTTCTTCGGTAGTCTCTTCGGCAGTAGCGAGAGGGGGCTTCGGGGGTGCCCACCGGTGTATGCACGGCTGGGGAGCCCTCCCGAGCATCGCGCTCTTCCATGTAAGCTTGGACCCGCTCCTTGATAGCCGGTTTCTCACCAGGATCCTGCAGTATCGGAAGCCATATCAGTTTCGGCAGTATTAACCGAAATGGTTCAAGTACCGAAAGAAAAAATCAAGCAAGACAGCAAAATTAATTACCCTTGCACAAGCATAGGCTGCC
Source organism: Themeda triandra (assembly GCA_018135685.1). Taxonomy (NCBI): domain Eukaryota; kingdom Viridiplantae; phylum Streptophyta; class Magnoliopsida; order Poales; family Poaceae; genus Themeda; species Themeda triandra. The sequence continues at coordinate 309,493 of JAENPR010000218.1, read as the reverse complement.
CGGCGAGCCAAGTCTCGCCCTCCAAACTTCGGTCCGAGAAAAGGTCAAAGAACCACCTTTTAGCGGCGGCTTGGACATCACCGTCTGGTTTCCAATAGCTCATGGCATTCTCAAAGCATGTGGCCTTCTCAAAATGATCGCAGCCTCCTCTTTCATCGCCTTCATCGGGCACGTCTTTGTTTCAAATCCAAAGATACTCCCGGCCCAGTGAATGGCGTGGTCGAGCGGAATAGCTCTCGGTTAAGAAACCGAATCTTCTCCAGCCGACTCGTCGGCGGGGGCGCACAATCCCCACCGACGCCGTTCACCACTCGGCGAAGAAGGAGAGCTAACTCATTCGCTTTTCACCCACTGAGCGCTCGGCGGCTTGAGCCCTTTCGGCATCTTGACGTGCATCACGCTCAAGCTGTTTCTGGGTCTCTAGAGCGGCTTCGGCCCGCCATTGAGCCTCCAAAGCCGCTTTGGTTTTCCCAACCTCCTGAGTGAGAAGGCCTTCGGTGTCCGCCAGCTTAGTCCCCAGCCGTCTAATTTCCTTGTCCTTGAGGAGAAGCTGCTTTTCGGCATGGGCCAGGGTAGCATGACCTTGCTTCAGCAACGCGCCAGATAAAACCGAAGCCTGCGACCAAACAAGAAGACAAATGCCAAATGCTTATAAAATTTCTCGAACCAAGAAATTAAACGCGCGGGCAACAAAGGACTCACCGAAATGGCATGAAAGTTGATAGCCGAAAGCATCTCATTTCGGTAGCTAGCGGGCCTGTTCGGTCCGACGGCCGAAAAAGACGAGCCGCACTCCCGACCGCCTAATGCGGCTTGGGAGGGCAAAATACCCACCTCACGGGGGTCCACGTACGCCACCAAACGAGCGTCGAAATCAACTCCTAAAGCACGAGCAAGTTCATAAGTCTCTTCCGGTCGGGCTATGTTCATCGGCGGAACATGAGCCCGAATACACCTTCATTGGGCCGAAACGAAAGCTAGACGGCTCAAGGGAAACAAACCCCTTGCCGAGCAAGACATTCGTGGACATCTCGGGTGTCATGCGCGTTGATTCGGCATGAAACCGAGACTTACCGGGCGCCGAATAACGGGGTGATACTCCGTGGGCCGCCCGCAATCTCCCCGCACGCTACCCGAAGTGGCACGTGTAGCGGCCTTCGGCGGGCCGGCGCGGCCCCGGTGGGTCGAGCGGCGGCTTTGGCCGGGGCACCCGGCTTAAGCCGGCCGGTGGTCCCCTAGACCGAAGCTGCGAGGTATGAGCCGAAGTAGCTCCATCTCGGCCAACCTTCCGCTTCTTCGACGTCAGCTTGAATCCGCTCACGGTCGGCTGGTCGTCGATCGCCAGGTCACGAGCACTCCTCATTTTGCCCCCAGCCATCGAGGAAGCCTCCTCACTGGATTCGGCGAATTCCTGCAGAAGTTAACCGAATCAGAACGAGCCGAATCAATCGAAGAATCCATATGCACTTAAAACGAGTCAGCAGTACAAAAAGCTATGAGTTAGATTTTTAAGCCAAGTCTTTCTACCGTGTGCCCGGACACAACCGAATCAGATTTGGCAGCGACAATAACTTGATTGCGGCTCTGTTTTATGGGTTTCACCCATTCCCGCTTGGCAAGCATGCGACATACCCGAACATCATCGTCTTCCCGAGGCCGTTTCGGATGACCAATCTCTCGGCGTCGTTGCGCTTCAGCCTGGCGCGTACCACGAGCACTTTGGGCGCCACGGCCTTGAGTCCGGCCGCTTTCACGCACCGCATTCGGTAGCGGAGCCGAATCAGCTGGGCCGACTGTGGTTTCAGCCCTCCGTCTCCTGATTGGGGGAAGCCGATCAGGGTACTCTACGTTCATGCGTTCCCAGATTCGGTTGAGGCGCCGTAGGGACCCAAGTTTGGCCATGCTCATATCATACTCCTTGTCATTATACGGATCACATAGCCGATTGGCTCTCTTCTCCATCTCCGTCACAAAGTCAGAACTTGATTCAAAGCCGGGTGGTCGGGTCAGATTGACCGAAGGCCCTCGGTACCCTTGGTGGTATGAAAAGCCATCAAATTTCAGGCCAGTGCAAAGTGGCCACTTGCCGAGAGAAAGCAATCAGATCTCGGCTAGTTTGCCTTTCGGTTCGTCACGATAGGATTCAGCAGCGACATCATCAAGCGGCCCCATAATCATTTCAGGAGCCGAAACAAGCCTTTCCATTCGAGTCATAAGAGAAACCAGCGGATGAGCTTTCGGTCGGCCTTGTTCTCTAGCAAGAGCCACATCAGCATCATCACATACACGGTAGTAAAACCAAGAGTGTTTTTTCCCGATCCCGCCACTTGTTCTTAAATGTAGGAACTATGCAGGCGGATGGGTTGTTTCGGGCAGGGACAAAGTTGTAAGAGCCCACTTCTAACCGAAGCTCTTTCGTCCCTGCGTCATCGGTCCCGTATGTAGAGTACAACTGAGTCTCGTAGTGCCTAGCAAACACCGGCACGCTCGGTTCGCCGCCCATCATCTTCGCGCCATGGCATAGCAAACGGTCGAGGCGCACAATGGCATTCGGTGTCAAATGGTGAATCTGCAAGTTAAATGCGTCCAATACTTCCGCAACAAATCTTTCAAGGGGAAAGTGCAGTCCAGCCTTAAAATAGTCCCTGAATACAAGAGCTTCGGTAGGCTCGGGCCTTGGGTACTCTTCGGTCCCAGGAGATCGGCTTCGGCTACGCTCAGCGGCGGTCAAAATACCATCACGCTGGTACTGGTTCAGCATACGGACAGTAGATTTGGACCGGTCTAGGCGACATGACCAACCAGTGTGCCTCAATCCTCTTGGCGGCCTCGGTGGTCGAGCAGGGATAGATTCGGCTACCTCTTCAGCATAAGGAGCCGAACTACCTTCATCCGCGCCCTGCGCAATGCGAGCTGCTCTTTCACCCTCTGACGAGTCAAAGCACTCAATATAATCATTCCCTTCATCTTCTTCATCTTCGGTTCCGTTTCATCGATTCATGAGTAGATTCGGGCGGAATAGCTCGAGAGGCATTGGCCTTTTCCCCGGCGGAATGTTTTGTCCACCGCTCGCTAGAGCTGGACCGGAAGCCGATTGAGAGGCCGAAATCGACTCATCACCCGATTCGGCATTTGAAGCCGAAACGTCGGCGCTAGTCGGAACCCGCGACATGTTAGCAATACACAATGAAAAAACCCACCGCGACTATAAAAGAAAAAAAAAGGGGAATTAAAAACAAGATAACGTATTCAAGCATACCGAATACGGAATTGAGAGCTTTTCGGCAAAATGATTCAGTAAAGAAAAATAAAGGCAGTAAGACTTCACCTTGAAGAAAACCGAAAAAGGATGACTAGCCGGAGAGAACGAACTACACCAGAGGCTAGGAAGCCGAAACGCTGTTTCGGTTGAGGAACCGAAACGGATCGCCAAATCGGTCGCTAGAGCACCGAATCAGCAGACCGAATCGGAAGAACTGGCAACCGAATCAGCAGCAGGAGATCGAGATCGCGTGCGGCGGAAAGTGACCGCTGGCGGTCGGGGGGCTTTTTATAGGTGTCCGCCGCGGCCCGGCCAGCGGTTAGGGCAACCGCCGCGTCGGTCGCGCATCCCGAGGTGGATCAACGGTTCCCAAAAAAAAAAAATCGTCCTCTCCGCGGGACGGCGCTTGGTATTTCGGTTATCATCTGCAGGTCAACGGCAGCCGAAGTGAGAAACAGTCAATTCGGTTACCGCTGAGGGGCTACTGTTGGGTGACAACCGGGACCTAGGCACCCTGTCCCGCCGAAATGACGAGATGTCGATTCGGTCATACAACCCGACCGGCCAAATGAGCGATCGGTCACTCGCGCCGGGCGGCCGCGAACGATGACCCATTCGGTTGGTCAACCGAATAGGGTAACCGGATGATTCGGTCACACGTGCCGGCGGCGGCACGAGTAACGGTCCAGCTCGCCCGGCGTAAGGTCACCGAAATGTGCGTACAAGGGTGGTTTCGGTGCCTTTAACCGAATCGGCACTGGCGGCCGGCGGGTGTTTTGCTTGTGCGGGGACGTCGCGCGCTCGCTCTGTGGAGGTTGCTCGGGCGCTCGCGGGCTGGAGTTGTCGGCCATTCGGACGCAACCCGGAAAGCGCCAAGAAGATCGTTACGCCCTTGCTACCTACCCACGTGAGAAATCAGGAGAAGCAGCTCAAGGGCATTATTGTCATGTAAATGCCTACGGGCTCCTATAAATACGGCCCTGATGGGACTGTAAAACAGATCGGAATATGATGGAATGCATTGAGCTTTTGTTCTGTCCATTCTGTGTTCCGTATGTCGTTTCGTAGCTAGATTCAGCATCACTCGTTGAGTAAATTCGGGTTTACCACCGGAGGGCGGTTCTAAGGTTTTGCCTTAGAACAACAGCCTTGGTCCTGCGCTCACGGTGCTCCTCTTGCTTCTCGTTTTGGTGGACAGGAGCCCCGAGGACGCCGCTCTTGCCGTCGAGGTTTGCCGCCGACGACCTCGCGCGCGCCAAGCAACCGTCTCCGACCACCCAACCACGTCATCTTCGTGCGCATCGTGCTCGTGGTGTGCTTCTGCTTGCGCTTGTGTCCTTGGCTTGGTCCGAAGTGCTCCCTTGTCGTCGTCCCGCGTGCGTCGCCGCCGGCATGGCCATGTCGCTCCGCCGCGCACGCGTTGCCGTGTGGGTTAGAGACTAGGACCGGCTTCATTAGCTAGTAAGGCGAGTTCGCGTTGACGCCCGCGCGTCCATCCTTCCGCTTGCCGTCACCGGAATAGCTCCGGTGAGCCGCGCCACGCCTGTCGCGCCGCCATGACCGCCGGCGTGAGTGCCGGCCGCTCCGCCGCCGCGCTAACTAGCCTAGGTTGTTCCCCGTGGCCGAGCCGAGCCTCGTAGGGCAACACCCTGCCGGAGACCTCGCCGCCGGCGAGGCCGAGCCGGACCGCGGATCCACCGTTAAGCCTCATGAGGACTTGTTTTTGAAAATTTGAAAAACTCCAAGGTGCTTGGTGTAAAAGGACGTGACTCAGTGAATAGTGTAAAGACCCGTTTGTGATTTCGTAAAATAGTAAGGGCTTTTCTGCAAAATTGCGAGGCCAGGCCTCGGGCAGGCCAAGACTGGGCCGGCCTGCTCGCGCTCCCGCGTCGGCCCGCTCCTGTGCGCGCGGCCGAGCCGGCCGGGCCGGCTTTGTTGGGCCGGTTTCGGCTCGTGGCCTTTTTTTCCTTTAAAAATGTTTATTCTTTTCTAAATCTCGATGAATAGTGTTTAATTTTGTTATTTTCATATAAAATTATTTAGGGCTCCAAAAATTCTGAAAATTTTTTTGTGTGCTCTCTGTCATGAGCTTGATCTAGGAAAAATATAAAATGCCAATTTTGAGTAGTTTTGCTATGTTCAAAAATTATCCCTTCTAATTGAAAAATGCTCATTCCTTTATTTTTAGTTATTTATTTATTGCTCCAAAAATCATGAAAATTATTTTGTAGCCTTCTCAGGTCATGAGGAGCTTAAGTTTAATTTTTGAGATTTATTTGACAACTTTTTATTTTGTCTTTATTTTATGCTTAGCTATTTAATTGCTTATTTAGTTCTTAATGCCTTAGGGTTTTCTTGAGTGACTTTGGGATTGAGTGATGACCCTAGGTCATTAGCCTTAATGACCTTCGGCACTTTAATTAATTGTTTGCGCTTGTCTTTAATCTTGTTTAGCTTCCGTCGAGCATCATATTTATATTCAATCATGTTGAAGCATTTTATTTATCACGTGTAGTCCCCGTGGTCGGGGAGAGCCCTGTCGATCTTGTTTCTGGGAAGTTGTTGTCGAGTCAACTCAAATTCCTGAAGAAGTCAATCCATCTCTGGTGATTGGTATTAGCTCCCAGATACGTCGTTGAAGAACGTCTACACCGACTTTCGAGGCAAGCCCCGGATCCATCAACCAATTCCTTGAATTTGCAAAAGTTTATCACTTGATTATGTACCGCATTAGGTACTAGGAGTTTAGTGATCACTTACTTGATGCATTAACTACCTTGATTATTCAAACATCATCCTTGAAACCGTTTTTGATTGAAAAAAATACGTAACAATGCTTAGCCTTGCTAATTTAGTTCGGATTTCAAAATATTTTCAAAAGGAAATGCTTACCCCGTCGGTAAGGTTAATGTTACTCAAGAATGCTACCTTTGATCGATGGTTGGATTGCATCGAAGACGTTTCGATGTAACGCTGTCTGGATCGCTTACATCTTTTAATAAAGTTGAGACCGGACGGGTAACTTGCATTGGGAGAGAGAACCCATGTAGTGTTTCCGTCGTGCCGGTTAAGGACCGTTCGTTGTTGGCCCTCGGATCATGGAGTTTTTAATAGTACTAGTCACATGCCCAAGGCGGGTAAGCCTAGGCTAGGGCTAGTCTACGGCAAGGCGGCTAATCACGCACCGGGAGTGGAGAGATGGCGGGAATACGAGTTACCCTCGTGGGCTTGAGTCCTGGAGTTGAGGTGTACAGTATTCTCGGGTGGCGTGAACCCGGACTTGTCGAGAGGATCCATAGTCTTGGTTGATATATGCAAGCTTAAGTGCTACATATGTCGGGTGGCTAGGAAGCCCCAGCTGGGTAGAATAAGCGGTTCGAATCGTCATTACTCCACGAGAAAGGAGTCTTGATCTAGCACCATCATCGTAGTAACTGATGGAACTTGAAGGAATCTTGTTGGAAGTTTAAGATTGTGATCTTCGTGAATTATCTTGATCTGCGGTAATCAAGCTAGACTAGGCTCACCTTAGAATCTAATGACTAATCTGGAAAGTAAAACTTGAGGTTGAAACTAGTTTAGTGCTTTTCTGCAAAATACCTTGATTATTCGCTAAGCCTTACCTTGTCCTATCTGGCCTTCATTCCTGAGTCTTCTCCCCTCTTTTTCGTCGGGTAAGTCTTGCGGAGTACTTTTGTACTCGGGTTTGTTCTACCCTTGTTGCGGGTGTCCCGTCTGGTTGAGGACGTCGAGTAGTGTGTTTGGCTCTGGGCGAGCACTACGTTTTGGTGAATCATAAAGTTAAGTAATGATATTCCACTACTATGGTTGTAATCAACATAACTTATTATTTGTAAAGTTTTATTCATAAATGATTTATAAACTTATGTTATCGTAATACTTCCGCACTTTTACTCTGATATATTTTATTTGTACAAAATTGTTGTAATACTACAATGCCTCTTGTAATGATCGATCCAGTTTGAAATATTCGTGGATGATTCGGGTTTCCCGAGGACACCCGACAGAGCTTGTTAAGTCGTGTGGAACGCATGCATAGTAATCTGAGGTCTTTTAAGACGAGGATTAGTGCATGTGGGCCACATTACTTAGGAGGTTCTGCCACAATATAAGTATATCATAACTTTTTATTTTTCATACTACCCATGTGTTTAGTTGACTCAATATGGATTTGTGTAGCTCTATTAACACCTCATGTCAACCTCCGTAACATTTCTGTCGAAGTGTGAGGAATTAATTTATCCGCCAATAATTATGACGGGAGTCCTCTCTTGATTTTTCAGATGCCAGCTGTAACAGAACCGACCAACTACTATAATTATGAAGCACTAATTAAGCCACCATGGCAACTTAATTAGTACTCGGCAACCATATCAGCCCGGTAGTCCGCGAAATCTCGAAAAATCTCGAACTTTTTCAACGTCACACCCGAATCGCAAGTTCAGCAGTTCCCATTCACTTGACATTACAGTTCATAAATAAGATAATTACACCATAGGTATCAAATAAGGGTTATTACAACTTAGACTTTTCAAATAAACAGCGAAAGTAGATATTCATGAAATTACACTCACACCTATATTTTAAATACAGTGCCAGCTCAAGGTCGACTCCATCAAAAGCATGTAGATGAGATATAAGAGTTGACTTTGCTCAAAGTCTATTCCTCCCTAGTGGGATACAGGTCCACCTTGTCGCCACACCAAAAGTCTCATGATCTGCAACAAGTGGGAATAAAACCCTGAGTACGTGGGTACTCAGCTAGACTTACCCGTTTTAAACCAGAAAATAAAGACTCTTTGGGGTGGTATGCATGGCCTTTGAGGTAGGTTGGCTGACTCTTTAGCGAAAAGCATAAGTTATCACATTATAGATATGGACCTTTCATTTTATTTTAGCATAGCTTATCATTATAACCTGTTTATACTAGGTGGGCACCTATGCTAAAGCAAACAAATAGTTTATCACTTAACATAAATAGTTATCATTCCAGGTTTAGCCTTTCCAACATCATCCGTGTAACCATCCATGGGTCTCATTTATTAATTAGACGTGATTGAAGTTCAATTCAAGTACTCACTGTCTAGGAGTAATGGCGATTCGAATCGATTACTAACCAGCTGGCAAGATATTCCCCACACAAACCACACTCACCGGCCAAAGTGAGCTACAGGTCATCGTTGGTACTGTTCGGGTAAAGTCACGGGACCACTATGGACCATTATACACCCAGAGGTTATCCGATGCCAGGTCGATCAAGACATGTCTGCCCACGCTACGACGCCAGGTACCTCAGACATTCTTGCCCACGGTCGCTCGGGCCTCTGACCACCCCGCCTCCATTCGGTGTTATGCCCCAGATTTCAGTCACCGGCCCAAACAGAGCTACTAGGCTTCGCGGTCGGAACGACTTATCCTTCCAGCTAAATGTGAGGCATGCGTTCAACATGACTTGGGGGCCAATAGCGTTGGGTTCTTAATTGACATCGATGGAGTTACTATGGTCTCCAATACCATAAGCGAACTCCGTCCGATCGTCGGTTCATTTAGCACCCATGGTTACTTTCAGGATTTACCACCACATTGTTCAAATAGGCCTGATAACTGCCTATAATTCGCGAGGTGACAAGGAACCACCCGACTTCTTTCGATCTATTTGAGCAGGGCTAAGCAGTTATATCGATCCTGACCTAACAGGGTAAAGGATATTTGAAGTGGTCAAGGAATGGATAATATGCAGCAAGGGTTTCAGGCAACTCCTATGACTTAATGCATTAAACATACAAAAGGACGCAAGTGATATTTGCAAACCATAGGAGAAATGCTCCGGGGCTTGCCTTTCGTTGTTGAGCGAAGTTGAGGTTCCGAATGCTCGTTCACTCCATGTCTGGTTTCCGATCACCTCCTGTGCGGGGAACTCCTTCCGCGACTTGTCCTTCGGGATTCTAGTCCTTCTCGACGAATACCCTAACCGCGATCCTGAGATGATGCATGTGCATATGTATGAATATATTGTCGGCATATGCATGATCATGATTTATCGAGGATTATGAATGCTCATGTATCAATGATTTTTTTACATCTACCACTAGCAAACAAGTCAGTAAAGCCAAAGAGAACTATACTTATCATACTCATCTTAAACTATTTACCATGACACACTTCTTACTAGATTAAGTCTACCTACACCAATCATCATCAAAAAGCCCTACCTAAAGCAATATGCAATCGTGCTTCACTAGCAAGTTCTAGACATAAAACAGCAGCTCAGTGATTAAATCATAATTAAATACCTATAAACCCAATGGACATGAATGAGGACAATCTGAAAAGCTTATAAAATTTCCCCCAAAACATCTTGAGACATCAGAACCTGATTCCCAAGTTATCTATACCTAAAGCAAGTAATATCAGGACTGGTTCTGGAAAAGCAGCAATGAAACAGCCCTGTCAACCAACTAGCAAAAACCACAACCTCTAAACTATTCATCCAATGACTACCAAATTTGACCAGTAGATAGATAAACTAATTATAATCATATCATACATTGACAAGTTTACCAGAAGACTAAATTATCATTGCGTTAAACATGGTATCACTGGATTACCTCCTAATTGGACCAACCTTCAGTTGAACAGCAACACCAAGATTTATCATTCCTTAAAATCCTACCAAACTTACAGTAGGTAATACATATCAAATGCATACCATCATCCAAATTTCACCACATTTGGATGAACCCACTGTCCTATACAAAATTCACAAGTGGCATGACAGAGGGTCACCTAAATATACTTTGTACTACAAAGTTAACCAAATCATGCATCTCATTGAACCAAGGGCTACATTATAGCATATAATGAGCATACAAAAATTATCAAAGCCAAACTAGACTTATACAATGCATTTATGAATTTCCTTAGAAACAATCGATTTATAGCACTTGAACTACAACTTCATATTCTTACATAACAAGTGGTCAACAAACACATCCCACAACAAGTATATGTTAACACAAGATGAACAAGACATGCATCACATTTTTCGGAGCTACCAATAATTACTTATGAATTTCTTTAGATAACAAGAAATTAAGCAATTAAATAGACCGACACAGACAAGTTCCTAAAACAGGGCATATCATATTTTTAATGCATAGACCTTGTCACAAGAAAAATATCGCAAGTTGAATCATCTCAATCGGATCTATATTCCAGGAGATATGAATTTTACAAGTTTAAAACTATTTTTTGGAAATCAATTACGGGATTAAATCAAAATCCATATAGGACAAACACTTTACCTCGAACCCCCTGTCTTTTTCCTAAATTAAACAAGCCCAGATCTGAAAATCTGATGAGTCTAAGGGCTTTTTCATATAGATCCGGAAAGTGTAATAAAATTCCGCAAGCGACCCTCCTCTTCTACCTTACGCACGGGATGAAGCAGAGCACGTCGGGGTCCGGCCGCTTTCCGGCCGTAGGAGGAGGATTCGGTGGCGATGGCGCAGGGGCGGAGCACGCCCGCTTCCGCGCGCACCCGGGGACGCCCTCAGCTCGGCCCGAGGCGGAGCGCGAAGCTCCAGCCGCGTCCGCCGGCTGCCGGAACCGTGCGGCTCTGCGGCGAGGTTGCGCCGACGGCGAGCGACCTCAGGCGACGAAGGCAGGGTGCGGCGCGACTATGGCGCTACGGTGGGGGAGGCGAGTAGGGCGACGGAGCAGCAGCAGGTTGGGGCAGCGGTGGAGCGCAACCTCGCGGCTGCGAGCGCCCGCGGCGGCGACAATTGTGTTTCCCCAGTGCCGTTTCTGCCTACGCGGGTGATGATGGAGATGAAGGGGGTGGCGAGCGTGGTGCGCGTCCGCACGAGGCTAGGCGACGGGGCGCTGCGGCGGCAAGGCAGCTGCGCCGGCAAAAACGGCGGCGGAGCGCTCCTGTTGAGGGCCGGCCGGAAGAAATGCGTTGGGGAGGAGCAGAAGGAGCGGGGCGAGGGTGGAGGAGTGATGAGGGCCGGGAGGTGGCGTCCACGCGTCCCGGACGGCCGAAGTCGAGCGCCACGCGGCGCGCGTGGTCCGTGGCCGGTCGGCCACGAACTGAAACTGAATTTTCAAAATCAAAAACGATTCAGACAATATGAACAGCCTGACGGCTGATGTTTGACGCTCTATATCTCTCAAACCGTCGAGATACAGCAAAAACTTTATATATGGGATTTCGAGAGCTACACGCGAGGATCATTTCATTCAATGGAGTCAAGAGCTAGTTCGGCCTAGATAAAAATATATAAGGCCGAAAACAGAGGTACCTTGAAACTGAAAACGACCAAATGACACTTGTCATTTTCCAGGGTTTCAAAACAGCCCCCTATTCTGCCTTGTGAGCACTTTTTGAGCATGTTAGGATCATTTTCATGAAATGTGGTAATTAGAACTTTTATTTCTCATGAAATTCTACACAATTCTTATTAAGGGTGCACCAACATGCAAACACTCCTAACTATCCATTCAAGGCTAGTCAAACAGAATTATTCTAAGTCTGCATGATTTTTAAAGCGCCCATATCTTTCAAACTATTTCGAATCTGAATAAACTTTCTACATCAAAGTTTCTCCAAATCGAATGAGGAACAAAACATATAATATAAACTTTGGCTAATTCAGCTCGGTTTAAAAGATCCAAAATCAGCTTGGAAAGGATTATATAAAAATATTATTTTTAAACCTCCTATGCACTTTTTTTGCTATTTTTGAAGCCCAAAAACCCATTTCCACAAATTGGTCAAAACATAAAGTTTTATTTAAATATTTTTCTCTACAAAACATCCCAAAGGTTCAAATTCAAACAAGCAACCAATCAAGCTCTATCGAATTAAGTTGCAAGCACAATTATCTAAATCAAGCAAACTAATTGCAACATATAACCAAGATTAGTTGCAACACCTATCAAGAACTAATTGCAATCCTTTATGAGGATTCTCAATCATATATTACCACTATTCTTAACACTACCAACATCATTTGTAGGCATTCATCAAGGATAATCTATTTTATCAAAATAAGCAATCATACACTAGATAATATGATGATAATGCATGCTTATGCAAATGATGTCATAATTAAGCAAGTTTAATTAGTGCTTAACACTGGAGGTGTTACTCCAGCCCTCATCAAAAATTACATAAATACATTTGATATTCATTAGAAAATAATCTACCAAAGATTCTGCTTCACAAAATACATAATTATAATTGGCTAATCCATGTTTTCATATAAATATTTTTTTTCTAATCAAAACTATATCAGATGGTGTATATTTCTTCTCAAAACTTATGCACAAACAAATGTAATAAGTGCTAAAAAAGTAAAAGTTATGTACCAAGACTTGCCATGGGCATGAACCGGATTGCAAAAAGCTAGTGAATGCTTTAGGAACAACAACGATGATGAGGACATCTTCCTTCTACTCCTCGACCACCTCTACGTATTCCGGGTATGCCTCTAGCACTTTCTCGATTATTGCCGAACCTATATGCACGCAACATATCAAAGGATGATTTTACACACCAATAGACAAACATAACTTAACAAAATTCATAACATCTATGGATAGATCACATTTTTACGAAGCTAACAAAACATGTTTGACATTTTTATGTTTTCTAACAAATTTTGCAATATTTAAAATAAAGAAAAGAAGGCTTGCATGGGCTAGTGCAGTCCACAATGAAGCCGGCCCAACTACAAGGATTCGGTCTAGTAAAAAAAAGAAGCTCACCAAGAGACCTTAATTTGAATTAGGAACAACGGTCTATTGAAAAACTTATTAAGACTCTTCCACCATTTTTCCTTTAGCATCTTTATATCTAGAACCCTATATTTCTTTCTATTATCTTCCTCGATCCTAGTCTTTGTTGCCAACATAACTTATCGTCGAAGCGCTAGACACGATCGGACTTCATACCAAGTCAAGCAGAAGAAAGACCGAGCGGAAGAAAAAAGTTCTAAAAAATATCTTTTTTATTATTAGGTATAGATTTGACAGGGACAAAATATGATGTTGGATGCTTGGAGACCCAATGCATGTGATGTACTGGAACCTGGAGTAGCAATGTACTCGCTCCGTTAAAAAGTACAATTCTGTCACAATATCAAGTTAAAATATTAAATTTGACTACCTATATGTGAGAAACACCAATATTTACAATTTTATATGAGTCCATTTTAGATAAGAGGTTGACTTATCTATAAACATCAACATATGTTTTTATGGTATATTCATTTAGTATTATAAGCATTAAACGTTCATCTCTATATTTGGTCGAACTTTAAGTACCTTAAAAAACAATTTAGAATCGTATTCTTTTTTGTGAGGAGCTGATAGTATTTTTGAGTCCTGTTTGACAAAGCTCCCAGAGCTGATTCCCTATTGAATCCAGCAGAAGCTAGCTCTATAAAACAACTTTTTAAAGCGTATTGATTCTATGCTATTCTGTAAAATGATTCTTTGAAATAAACTAAGAAATTGAGAGCTAAAAAATAGTTTCACTTGATTCTCTCTAAAGTAATCCTCCATTGTTATTTTGAGAATTTGTGCTAAAGAATTAAGGAGAATACTTTCTGTCACATAATCACTTCTCTAAAAGATTAGCTACGCTTCCGTAAACGATGGAGCTCTTAACTAGATCGTTACAAAAGCTAGGTAAGACGAGTGCCCGTTCTCGATGACCACTACCGGAATCGGCTTGTTTGCCGATGGCCGGGTAGTTTGCGGATGGCAAAGTGGTCAGCCATCGGCAAACAACCTGCTTTGCCGATGGCAAAGTTCGGCCACCGGCAAACAGGTCTTTGCCGATGGCCCAGCCATCGCCAAAGCACGGCCATGCGCAAAGCCATACTTTGCCGGTGGCCAGGCCATCGGCAAAGCCCCATTTTTGCCGATGGCCCGGCCATCGGCAAAGCCCGGCCATCGGCAAAATTGGCCCAGGGCCGACGCCGTCGGGTGTCGGCCGACGCCGTGCCTTTTGCCGATGGCCATCGGCAAACCACGGCCACGTGGCTGCCTCTGGAGCTGCCGGGCCCACGCGCTTTGCCGAGACTTTGCCGACGGCCTTCGCAGGCCGTCGGCAAAGTTTGAATTTTTTTTTTATTATTTTTTCATCCAGTTTTTTTCTGGTAACTTCCTACGCCAAATACAACTCACCTGCAAAAATTGGGACCATTTTGAATTTTTTGCTATATTTCGTGAATTATTTCTGTTTCTTTGCAATTTTCCGACAACTCCAATTTTGAACTGCAGGTAGATGAAATAATGGAACTTTTTAATCCGAAACATGGTATTCATGATGCTCGGAGTATGTTGAGGCCGTATCCAGCACCTCGCATGAAATTACGACCATTTTGCCGTCGTAACGTGGGGAGTCACGTGCATGGAAAGTGTTTTTAAATTATATAAAATGCAAACGAAGTCGGAAATTGACGAAACTTGACGAGTTGTGTGGCCATGGCATGCGGAGTCTGTGGTAAAAATTTCAAAAAGTTTCGAGCAAGTTGTGACGTCGGATGGCCAAAACCCAGACATTTGTGGAGATGTCTGGGTTTTGGCCATCCGACATTACAACTTGCTCGAAACTTTTTGAAATTTTTATCAGAGACTCCACATGCGATGGCGAGACAACTCGTCAAGTTTGGTCAATTTCCGACTTCGTTTGGATTTTATATAATTTAAAAACAATTTCCGTGCACGTCACTCCCCACGTTACGACGGCAAAATGGTCGTAATTTCATGTGAGGTCCTAGATACGGCCTCAACATACTCGGAGAATCATGAATACCATCTTTCGAATCAAAAAATCCTATTATTTCATGTACTTGCAGTTCAAATTTGGAGTCGCTGGGAAAATACAAAGTAACAGAAATAATTCACGAAATATAGCTAAAAAGTTCAAAAATGTCCCAAGATTTGGATGTGGGTTGTATTTGAGGTAGGAAGTTACCAGAAAAAAATGGAAGAAAAAATCAAAAAAAAAGTCAAACTTCAAAAATAGTTTGCCGATGGCCGGGTCCAGGTGGCCATCGGCAAAGATGTTGCGCGGGCCCGCTGTCGGGCCACCACGTTGGGTTTTCATATTGCCATCGGCAAACCCTTTGCCGATGGGATTTCTGTATTTGTCGATGGCGGCCCGCCATCGGCAAACAAGCCGATTCCGGTAGTGGACCTGCGAATGACGATGGCTTGGACGCCTCTGTTCTATGGGTTGTTGCTGTATGTGGTTCCTGTAAACTGCTGCATGTAGTACCATATCATCGTCTGTATTCATTATGACTGGTTTGGCCCCACGTGACTGTCATGTAGGATCATATCACGTGGTTGTGTTTCCTGGAAGTGATTAAAAGTTTTGGATTATTTCATTTTGCTGTTTGGGATGTTCCGAAAGCCAAACTCTTAATATACACTAATTGAAGATGGTCCAAGTTTTTTCCTTTATGAGGGAAGATGGTCCATGTATATATCAATATGATGCACGCAAGATATAGTGTAAGATTAATACATTAAAAAAAGATATAGTATAAAACTAATACTAATTCATGTGTCTTTTCCTAAGACGACGGTTAATAAGATACAGAATAAGATTAATAATTCATTTTACTAAGACGTCGGTTTAATAATCCCCCAGCTGTAATCATATGTAGACATTCCAAAGCGTGTTGTTTAGATGATAATTTTTTCTCTTTACAATGCTATACAAACCTTTTACGTATTCGAGAAAAAAATAACCAATAACAGTATGTCATAAGAAAATTTATAGGTTGACCTACTTTAGACTACTTAAAATCCTAATATGCACTTCTAAATGGAAATGGAACTTCAGAGGTGTCAGTAAATGAAAAAAGAGTGAAGGATGAAGAGCACAGCTACGTACTCTTTCCGTTCCAAATTATAAGTCACTCCAAAAATCTTGAAAAGTCAAATCATTTCAGGTTTAACCAAAATTATAAAAAAAATATAAAGATTTATGACATCAAATAGATATACTATGAAAATAGTATAATTAATGAAAAATCCAATATACTTAGTTGTCATCCTAAATGTTTTTTATTTTATTGTATAAATTTGGTCAAACTTGAGATATTTTAACTCTCTAAAATTCTTAAAATAACTTATAATTTGAGACGGAGGAAGTATTTACTAGAAGCAACAGCTACAACTCCTGGATACAAGTCGAAAGAGAGTTTTGTCAATATTTCCATTACAAAGAATAAGAGCAGCACACATCAGAGTACACGTGGGAGCAATAACTTGGTCCTGATTTCCTGAACATTGAGTTCTGTCTCTTGAGATAGCAACATCTGACATGAAATGCAGTACAACACCAGCCGCACGATCCAACTACTTATCGCTCTAGCCGGACGATACAACTACTCATCGACAACTATCTAATCCAGCTTCCTTAAATAAAAAAAATAAAAAAATCCTGTCCATTTTACACCCTTAAATGTTCTTTGCGATCAGCTTCACACTGTAGACCTGCTGGGCTCCAAGGTATACAGTTGTTCCTCTCCTATATCGTGGTGTTTGAGTTTCTGAGATTTTTGTTTTCTATAGTTTTTTAGGATAGTAGAATTTGTTAAATTTTCTGTATATCTGTGGTTGTTTAACTTTTCTATATCATGTTTGTTTAGCTGAATAACACACCCAGTAAATAACTCGAGTTATTGTGCTATAGTATCAAGAGCGTGTTTAATATTTAATTCGAGTGGTTATTGTTTCAACTTCTTAATGGAGCCCATACAATCTATTCAACTAATGTTTTTCGTTCGCTCCATTTATATTCTTAGCCCACACCCTTTAGGTGTTGTCATGAACCGTCTAATTTTTTCTTGCCATTTTTCCACGGGAGAATAATGTCCGCTATAAAAGTGGTAAATAGTCACTGTATGTTTTGTGCACAAATTAAGAATAAAGCAAAATGGTTTGGATACCACTCAAAAAATACTAGTGAATAGTAATAAATAATGCTGAACAGTGCCAATACAAATGGTATAAACAGTGCTAATACTATCTTTTCCCGTTCACCTTGTTCTGGGAGGGTAGATGGATCGAGGGCGAATCTCCAGCAAACATTGCTCCTTTCCTATGAAGTCTAGTGCCGTCGAGGACACGGAGCAGGATGACGGTCAGTAAAGGTCTCCAGGGACGATACTGGTCGCGCAATTCCAGCGCAGGTATGTCTACTGATGCTATTATTCACTACTTAGAGTTGTGGCATGCAGTGGAAGACATCAAGCTCTCCGAGGAACCAGATTATTTGGAGATGGACACCGGACGGCAAATATTCAGCCAAGTCCGCATACTCGATGCTACACATTGGAGCAATCAAATTCCGTGGGCACAAATTGATCTGGAAGACTTGGGCTCCATTGCGCATCAAAATCTTCCTCTGGCTCGCCTTCAAGAGAAGGCACTGGACGGGAGACAGGCGGAGGCGTCATGGACTCGATGCCCAGGAAAGATGTTTCCTGTGCGATCAAGGAGTGGAGACAATCCACTATATCCTCGCTGAATGCCCGGTCACTAGAGAGGTATGGTTTCGTGTCCTGAGAGTCTTTAACTGGCAGCTTCCGCAAGTGGCAAATACGACATTGCAGTGGTCAAAACGCCTTCGGGTTGTCTTCCACGGTGAGCAACGGGCTGGTCTAGACTCCCTCTTCGCGCTCATCTCGTGGCTGATGTGGAAAGAGCGAAATGCAAGATGCTTCAAGGAGCTAGCGGCAACCATCATCGATATATTGTAGCTCATTAAGCACGAAGCTGATGCTTGGATGGAGGCCAGGGCTAAAGGGCTGGTAGCACTTGCAAGACCGAACTAGGCTAGGTGCTCGCAATTATCATGGATGTAATTATTCAAATTGTAGTACAGTACAAACACTAATGCGTCCTTGTATAAATACTTCATTTTCTTCTAATATAAAGATACGCACACTTGTGTGTATTCGAGAGAAAAAAAAATCTTCTCCGGTTGCATAAAGTTTGAAACTTTTTGCCGGTCCGAGCGAGGTAGCACGGGTGTGGATGACGCGGCAACGAAACCACAATTGTTGTGGGTAGCCTATATGTGGCGAAATATGTTGATACGTAGTACCTTATAAAATGATTTGATTTAAAGAGGCTGCCAACTCTCCATCCCCACATCGCCGCGCTCCATAGTTCACCACACGACACCACCGCACCCCAACCAAGCGTTCGGCCATGGCCTCCTCGTCTACGAAGAGCCTGGGACAGCTCGACGGCGGAGCACGCCCACATGTCATGTTCATCCCGAGCGCCGGCATGGGCCACCTCCTCCCGTTCTTCCGCGTCATCACGGCTCTCGCGGGGCACGACGACGACGTCGACATCTCTGTGGTGACCGTTCTTCCCACCGTCTCCGCCGCCGAGGCCGAGCACTTCAGCAGCCTCTTCGCTGCCCTCCCCCGCGTCCGCCGCGTCGACTTCCACCTCCTGCCGTTCGACGCGTCGGAGTTCCCAGGCCACGACCCGTTCCTGCTCCGGTGGGAGGCGCTGCGCCGCTCGGCGCACCTCTTCCGCCCGCTCATTGCCGGCGTGTCGGCCGTCGTCACGGACGTGACCCTGACCTCCCACGTCATCCCCATCGCCAAGGAGCTCGGCGTCAAGTGCCACGTCCTCTTCATCTCCTGCGCCACCATGCTCTCGCTCGTTGCGTACACCCCCGAGCACCTCGACAAGAAGGCCGAGCAGGGGGCCGGCGTCGGCGACGTCGACATCCCTGGCGTGCATCGCATCCCGCAGTCTTGTCTCCCGCAGCCGCTGCTCGACCTCAACAAGCTCTTCACGAAGCAGTTCATCGACAACGGCCGCGAGATCGTCAACGCCGACGGCTTTCTGGTCAACACGTTCGAGGCCCTGGAGCCGGTGGCGCTCACCGCCCTGAGAGACGGCAAGGTCGTCCCGGGGTTCCCGCCGGTGTACGCCATCGGCCCACTCATGTCACACCACAACGACACAGCTGAAGCAGAGAAGAAAGACGCAACGACGGGCTCCCCTGTTGCCTGGCTTGACGAGCAGCCGGCGAGCTCAGTAGTGTACGTCGCGTTCGGCAACCGCAACGCGGTGAGCCGTGAGCAGATCAGGGAGATCGCCGCCGGGCTGGAGGCGAGCGGCTGTCGATTCCTGTGGGTGCTCAAGACCACGACAGTGGACAGGGACGACAGCGCCGAGCTGACGGACGTGCTCGGCGAGGGGTTCCTGGAGCGCGTGCAGGGGCGCGGCGTGGTGACCAAGGCGTGGGTGGACCAGGAGGCCCTACTGAAGCACCCGTCCGTGGGGCTGTTCCTGAGCCACAGCGGGTGGAACTCCGTGACGGAGGCTGCTGCTGCTGGTGTGCCGCTGCTGGCGTGGCCGCGCGGCGGTGACCATCGCGTGAACGCCACGGTCGTGGTGAGCGGCGGCGTTGGGGTGTGGATGGAGAACTGGAGCTGGGACGGCGAGGACTGGCTGGTGACCGGGGAGGAGATCGGCAAGAAAGTGAAGGAGGTCATGGCCGACGCAGCGGTGAGGGAAAGGGCCACGAGGACCGGCGAGGAAGCCATCAAGGCCGTTGCAGAGGGCGGCAGCAGCTACCGGAACATGCAGCAGTTTATTTCCAGCCTGAAAGCAACCTGAGCACACTGTGGCCCGTGGTTCTGTCTTTCCTGAGGCTCGTGTGATGCCCGCTTTTTTTTCCCACAAATTTGTGTGTCCCTAATAATGAGGTAGTACGTTCTAGACTGATTGGGGCTCTTGAGTTGTGACGCCGTTGTCGAGCAGGCTGCGGCGTCAACCAAAACAGATGCTTACACGAGAGTTTTGAGGTAGCCTGTGCGATCGCGCACCAACTAACAACAATAAGTGTATCATTTGTCACGCACACTCACGCAGCAATATAATTTGTGTTTGTACTAACCATTTAGGTTTCTGTTTGGAAGGACTTCGATACAGCCTTTTTTTTTAGCTTCAACTCAACAAATTACTTCACTGATAGTTAAGCTCGAGTTATTTTGATGACAGATGATAGATAACACTGCTACCCTTACTTATTCTCTCTTTCTTCTCTCCCCTCATTCTCTTTCTCCCAAAGACTGTGACAGCTCCTACAGCCCTACCCAGTGGCCAGACGCTCCTCCCACAAAGGCGCCACAACCGTCACTACACTAAACTGGAATAGCCTCGACGGCCAGAAGTTTCCTTAGCAGCCAAAATCAAACCGCCAAGGAAAATACAATTTCCTTGGCTGTGCTAATGGACGCTCAAGGAAACATACATTGGCGTCCAGGTAAACCGCCAAAGAATTGGATGTTTCCTTGGCGGTTTTCACAAACGGCCAAGGAAATGAATAATTTCCTTGAGTGTAATTATAAACAGCCAAGAAAAAAAACTATTTTCTTGACTGTTATTTTTAACTGTCAAGGAAAATATCCAATTCCTTGGGTGTTATTATAAACCGTCAAGTAAATTATCATTTTCTTGGGGGTTATTGAATTTCCTTGGAGGTTAACAGTCAAGAAAATGTTTATAAGAATTTTGGTTACTCTAACAGAAAAAATTAATAATATCTTAACGGTGTCCGAAAATTCTAAAATTTGGCATGAGACCATAATATGGTTGTACTATCTTGGCATTAAATTTTCAAGTGATATTAACAAAGCTAGACAAGACATTATTCAGAAATGGATATAGCCACTTTGGTGGTTAACAGACGCTACTGGCTTCCCACACACAATTGTTCAGAAAAGTGTGTGGTTGCGCTATGTGACAATACTAGAACCATAGTATTCACAACCATAGAGAGTCCTTGTTTATCCATAATTCACATGTGTTAAAGTAGAATGGAGTAGAACTCAAAATAATTTTCACTCCAATCCACTCAATCCATATGGATTGATGTTGATACATAGACATCCAATCAAGCAAGAACCTAAAGTGGACTCGATAAAAATTTCACTCCAATCCACTTAACCCATATGCACTCGCCACACTCCCTCACTAACAGTAATGGTTCATCAGTCGCCCTTACAAACCTTACAGATTAGGTCGTAGGATAGGCTGAAAGAACAAGCTGGTATAATAAATTTATTTTCAAAATCATAAATCTAGGTCAAAATAACAAAAAAAAATGTTAATCCCACAAGACCACACCTAACATTCACAAGTCACGCATTTTTTTACAAAAACATATGCACTTTGTGACTACTAACACCGTGATGTCCCGTCTCACGTGTTACTCCTCTATAAACACTTCACTCCACGCTCACTTGTGTCAATACTATATATTATTTCTCGAGATATTATACTCAATGGAATTTGAAATGAGTGTTCGGTACTCTAAATTAATTCGGATAACAATGACATCAACTATTTGTGTAGCTTTTTAGGATCTAAAACTTTGGCTTTGGCCATTTCTCCCGCTGAGGTAGTTTAAAGATTTTAAATTTTAAATATAGAAAATTTAGACATCGTAATCCTAAGCTAGATGATTTCAAATGAAAATGTTGTTAGTAACAAAGTTCAATTTTTGTTTTTCCCATCCGAGGTTGTTTATAAAAATACATTTTTAGTTTTGTAAATTCAATAGTATTCCTTAGCTAGATGATTTCTTATGAAAAAGTTGTCAACCGCAAAGTTGTATAACCTTTTGAGATCTATACTTTTTTCTACTTCTCCATCCAAGGTCATTTTAATAATTCAAATTTTAACTTTTGAAAAGTTAAAAATACTTTTTGTTAGCTAGATGATTTATAATGAAAATGTTATCAACTACAAAGTTGTATAAGATTTCAAGATCTACAATTTTTCGGTTACTTCTCCATCCAAGGTTGTTTGAAAAATTAAAATTTTAAATCTGAGAAATTCAGACGCAGTTTTCCTTGACATGATATATTAAGTGAAAAGGTTGTCAACTACAAAGTTGTATAATTTTTTTAAGATCTAAAATTGTTGTTTTGATTGTTTCTCCATCCCAGAATGTTTAAAAAATAATAAAATTTCAACATGTAACTTATTATTTGACACCCATTTGTAGGGGACGCTAAAAATATCAACATCCCCTAGAAATTTTCTGGAAACCATTTCTAGGGACGGATTTAAACTGAGTTGTCCCTTAGAAATAAGAGGTGTTGCTTCAAATGCTTTCCGTTGTAGCTAGTGCCTCCCCTTCGGTAGCAGGCAATGCGCCCCTACCCGTGGCCGCGCTCCCTCCCTGATAGCTGGTGTGCCTCTACCTAGCCGCCACACTTCTTCCTCCCTCGACAGAGTTGTTCCCTGGTCATGTTGATCATCAAATGTTAAAATCCAAACTAAATAGGCTAAGGGTTCATTTTTATTACCCCTCACATCACTAGAAGACCATTGCAACAAACCGGTCCTAGAGACTAGTTTCTAGCCTTAGGATGAAAAAAAAATCCTAGACACCTCTCTTGTGATTTGTGAGATTTTATTTAGAAAGGGTCACGTGACCCGGCCTTCATTGGAGCCCATGCGAGACAAGAAATTCAGTCCTCTACAGGACTCGAACTCTGGCCGACAGCCCCACCCTAGGCGCTTTGCCACCTGAGCAAAGCTCGATTCGCGTGATTTGTGAGATTCAAACGACCCCTTGCCTCACGTGTACATTTCTTATCAACCCAGCTGCACACCACATTTGACAGAGTCCTAGATGCTCTCATTTTGAATCGACCCGTAGAGGATCTTTAATTCTGGGTAAAAGACCTTTAGTCCCAGTTCGTAACACCAACCAAAACTAAAAGACCACCCTTGAGTCCCAGATGGTATTACCAATTGGGACTAAAGGTTGGAGGACCTTTTGTCCTAGTTCATAACACCAATTGGGACTAAAAGATAGCTTTTAGTCCCGGTTGGTGTTACGAACCGGGACTAACAATAATGCTTCCTTTAGTCCCAAACTTTCACACAACCGAGACTAAAGTGTGAACCAAAAGTCATTTCTCTCCTTGTGAGATACATGCATGTATGATATTGTAAAATTTATAGAGAATTAATTTTATTTCAGTTTGAAATTCTCTATCATCAAAAACATGAGTTTGACTCAAAAAAAATATATATTTTTCATTTTGGCCAAAATTATGAATGCATTATGGCCATTTAAGCACATAACTACTTGCCTAGGGCTTCAAAGTTCACGAAACTGGTTTTGTTAATTAATTTCCTCTGAAGCATTTGCTATCTTGGAGACATGTTTTGTGCATCACCTAATTGCATGTGTGAATAGGGGATACAATTTTGAGCCTCACATATTGAACCTAACCCTGGCGTAACCTCATCCACTTGAAAAGGTGCGAATACATGGTGGATATGTGCCCATGTGTGAAAATGATAAGTTATTGATAAGAGATGATCGAGCTTTGGTTTAGTATTGAGACAAACCATAGTATGAGAAGTGGTATGGTAAAGCATTTCACTTGTCTTGTAATGTGCAAGTGCTAAGCAATGAAGCGGTCGACAACGACAGTGGAGAAAGTCAAACGAGTTCGTATCAATGGATTGGGAGTGGTGAAGGACGCATGTGGTCATGTGGAGGCTTGGACAGAGGGGACGAGGGAGGATGGACTGTGGATGGCTAGCATATGGCGACATCGACAAGCAAGTGTACATGTAAAGATGGACTGAACTATATTGACCGAAGTCAACACGATGGTTGAACAACTCGAGGCTAGGGCGCGAGCTCATGATGGTAATCAGGTGATCGAGGACGAGTCACACAGTGCTCATTGCCAACTCAGGTCACGTACGTGAAATTCATGTGTTGAAAGCGGGTCATAAATAAATGGTTAATTATGAAAACTATAGAGGTTTTGCTTTCTCACGATTGATTGATTAGAACTGACAATGGTCACATTTTTTTTTTGAGAGGAACCTAATAATGTTCACATGAGGGCTTATTTAGTTCGGCGCCTGCCTTCTGCGCTGCTAGGCAACAATCTCAGCCCCAGGCGAAAGCTAAGACCTGCAAATATAAGGAACCCAAGCCCAAGTGGGTGCATATTGCGTTACGATTTCAGTCGTCTCTGTAACGTGGTTCTTTTTTCTTTTTGGCGAGAATGTATCGCATATATTTCGCATGTGTTGGACCAGCCTTACTAGTAGTAGATTTGGGTAGGAATGAAATGATACGAGTGAAAACGAATCATTTATACTGCGTTTTACAATGCTACGGTTGTCGAACTTTTTCCCCTCCGTGTTTGATAATTGATATTGCCATTGATCGAGTAGCTAGCTCAAAACCAAATTACGGCGGCATGCAAAGCAGTGATATGCAGGTTTTGAGTATATATATTCTTGTAGAGTAACACCAACAACATCATCTCAGAACACAGTAGTAAAAATTTATTCCCAATGCTCGCATTATATATTTATATATGTTGATCGAGTTTCCGATAGACAATGATTCATTGGCTGACGAGCATCAACAGAGGCAAGAGCAGAGAGATATGATCTACCATGCAGGCCCTGCATCTGAGACATGAGTACACTGTATTATATATAGCAATGTAAATATCGTCCGTCAGTTTGATCCGAAGTTGACGACGGAGCGGTAGGTGTTGCCGGGCTGCCATCCGGCGGGGATGACGTTGCTGGCGACGAGGGTCTTGCCGGAGCCGGAGGTGAGGCGGACAGACAGGGGGGCCGCCTGCAGGCTGGAGCCGGACGACTGGTAGCGCCACAGCGCGCCCCAGGAGCGTCCCATGGGCGCCCACGCCGCCGCGCCATTCTGCAGCTCCACGGCTTGCAGGTCGCCGTCCCCGGCCTCGTACTCGATGGCCATGGCCAGGTAGTTGGCGTTCGAGCCGGCGTCCACCCTGAAGGCGATGTCCACGCCGTTCCAGTTGCAAGGCACCCTGCACGTTCGCATTCAGACAGCCAACGACGCGCAGTCAGGGTCGTCGTCGTCAATTCGTTATGCAGATCTTGATATGCAGCTAGGAGAGTGAGGTATTACCGAGTGTACTGGACTGGGAGGCGGCCGACGTTCCGGAGCAGGTCGGCCTGGCCGGGTCTCGCCATGGCACCGAAGGCCGTGCCGCTCAGGTCGAAGTGGACGGGCTCTGACTGGCACGCGCCGCCGGGGCACTGGTCAGTGAGGACCACGGTCACCGGGCTGCCGGAGCACGAGGGGTGGCCGGTGCACTTCACCTGGAGAAGTAGTCCAATCAAGGCGCAACCCAGCCAACGATTAGTAATCTTAGCTAGCTATATAGGAGTACTTGCACATGCACCGGCCGATCGATGAACGTAACGACGTAATGGCGTACCTGGTAGCAGGTGCCGCATCCCTTGCCGCCCTGGTAGATGGAATCGCTGCCGGCGGTGATCATTGACGAGAACGGCGGCTGACCGACGGCACCCTGGTACCCACACGCACCACCTGTGTATATACCAACACAAAGACATCGATCAGTAAACCGTGCATTGTATACGCATGCACATATATTAATTATGTACGTCGTCGATCATATATATATATAAGGCATGCTGCATTCGCAATGAACGAACATGTGTGTTGCATGGCACACGAACGACGTACGTACCGTCGGTCCCGCTGCCGTTGGCCGGGCCGTACCAGGTGGCGCCGGCGGCGTCCGACCAGCCGCCGTCCATGGGCTCGACGACGGATGCGCCGCAGGGACGGCAGGCGAGAGCCGTGATGGCAATGAAGCAGGCCAAGACGACGACCGGCCCGATCTGCTGCTTGGAAGCCATGCCGGAAGCCGGCCGGGTTACGTTACACGAACGCCCGCGCTAGCTAGCTAGAGCTGTTGGGTATGTGTATCCAATGATCTTGTGTAGCAAGCGCTAGGAGATCGATGCGGGGTGGTGCTTGGTACCATGCCATGTATTTATAGCCGGCCTCGGCCTGTATATTGACGTTGCTTTGAGTTTCCTTATACTCACGGTTTCTAGCTAATTCTTCCATAGCTGATTGAATTTTCCTTTTCTTCTATATGGATATATGAATATATTTCCCTTAACTTACATGTTAGCTTTTTATAATCTCCGGCCTTCTTACCTTATACGTCCATAAATATTTCTAACTATTGGCCGTCTGAATCCTCACAGTTGAAGTCATCCTACAATTGTTCATTATCGTCGTGTGGCATACGCGTAGCCTAGTTGTCACCCCATATATAGTACCTTCGTCGTCAATTCTAATCCAATGCAACTAACTCGAAGCTAAGTTCATGTATGATGGAACGGCCTTCTTGTATCGTATTGTATTTGTGTAGCTGCAGCCTGCAGGGATACGACGAACGAAAGCACGCAATGCAGCATTTTACAGGGGGTGCACATGAACGAGACTGACCACTCATGCCTGCATATATGCCTCTGTAGGGTATGCCGGCCGGTATATATAGACACATCTCTCTCTAAAACGAGATCGACCATGTGGTGCCTCCGTGTGACGTGTCAGTGTGTGCAAGAATGCTGCTACAGCTAGCTAGCTTGCTGGCCGTACGTTACGTTATTTCCACCCCCGAACCCCGATCCACAACAGAAAAACAACCTCGCGCCTCAAACTGGAACGGAGAGACTGATCGGGCGCTGCAGCTGCAGGGATCAGCACCGGCCAGTAAACCGCATGTGCATGCATCAAAAGCTGGAAGCATCTCTGATCGAATTCTTCTCACTTCGTCAGCTAGCGCAACAGAAGACACCTGTTGTGGCGCACACGTACGGCTAGTTGTATACGTTTGTGTCGTCTGCTTCCATAATCATTTTCATACGACGTACTAGCACAAATATATGCATGCCGGCCGGTTACAACGAATTCCGGTTACAGTCCAAGTGAAATCATATTTACGTTTCACCAATAATAAGTTTACATAAAGAAAACAACTTTTACGAGTTTATGACTTATAGACAACAGATCTAATATAGAGGCATAAATTGGAAATATTAATCTATTATTTCTTATTATTCTCTTATATTTCAGGTGCCTGAATTTTAAGATGGTTTCAGACAACGTACGCCTTTGTACAACCAACTAGTACAAGTAAATTGTTACTTTTCTAATTTTTTATTTGTTTTCGTGTTCTATCATATCAAATTATTTTGTTCTTGTCTAATTATAGAAATAATTATAAACTGTTAATTTTCTTTGTGCCAACATAGATCAAATTTTGTTGAGTTTGTGGTTTTGTCTAATGGTTTTTTTTTAATTCTCGGAACTGAAATTGCAAAATGTTCCTACATAAATTACAACAAACAAAACCGGCAATTTTAATATAGAATATATGCAATAAGGAATTGAAAATTCAAGCACCTAAATTTTAGCAATTCCCATTATTTCTACATAACAAGTGAGTCTTCACATTCGTTGAGGCATCTAGAAATTACATGCCATTGCATTTATGATGATTTAATGGAGTAAATCAAATCAAAGAGTATGTACCTTGTACAATTAAGAAACAGTGAATTTAGATTAATAAATTTAATTAAATTACAGTTTTATTTCCATATGAGTTTAGAAAGAAAAATATCAAACTAAAAGACCATGTAATAAACACAATTATTAAAGGCAAAATTTGAACAAAAGACTACCAAACGAATTGGAAATAATATAAAGAAATATCTTAATTAATCATCAATAATAATTAGAAAACTTCTAAATTTAACATTGATTTTTTTAAAATTAAAAATTTGATTTCTATATGCATGTGTGGTGCCTCCGTGTGACGTGTCAGTGTGTGCAAGAATGCTACAGCTAGCTTGCTCTTGCTGGCCGTTACGTTTCCACCCCGAATGAATCACGATCCACAACAGAAAAACAACCTCGCGCCTTAAACTAGAACGGAGAGACAGATCAGGCGCTGCAGCTGCAGGGATCAGCACCGGCCAGTAAACCGCATATAGGCATGCATCAAAAGCTGGAAGCATAATCTCTGATCGAATTCTTCTCACTTGTCCGCTAGCGCAACAGAAGACACCTGTTGTGATGCACACGGCTAGCTTGTATACGTTTGTGTCGTCTTCCATGATCATTTTCATACGACGTAGCAAGCACAAATGTCGGTCACAACGAATTCCGGTTACAGTCCAAGTGAAATCATATTTACGTTTCACCAAGCTCGATTTTTAAATAAATAATTTGATTTTCATATGTCTAAAAAACACATATGAAGGGTAATGTATTGGCATAAGTAAAGTTAAAAGGTCATCTTTTTCACACTCAAGTGAAAGGGAAACTACTATATATTGATCCTAGGCCTAGATCTATAAAAGAATATAAAGTGAATCCGAACAAATTATAGTATATATCAAAAGAAATGATATAGAATTGCATATCATTAAAACTTGATTCTTTCACTAATTTAAGAAAAAAAAAACATTAGGAAACTACGTGTATGGGACGGATAAAATGCACGCATCAGAGCTATCCAAGCTGGCCATTGGAAAATTCCATTAAAAATATTGAATCGCAATAAGCCTCGCCATCTCGAAGTATTCTTTCATCAGAGCCCTCAGATCAATGATGCACTCTTTTCATTAGTTCATTCGTGTGTCAAAGTTTTAGCATAACCATAATCAAGGAATATAACATGGACGTGCCACATCATGGGGTTCAGCCATCCATATGATCCATTATTCGCGAGCAGACACACGCAGAACTTTGAAAACCAAAATCTTCGTTACGTGCTCTACCTCCGCTGGCTAATTAGCCTAACGCGAACAAAACTTTCACGTTGGGCTTGAACTGACCCGAGCAAACAAGAAGTAGCCCGGCCCGAAGCACCATTCCTCATCGTGGAATAACAGAGCCCAGCCCATAGTATGCTGGCTGAGAATACGCTACGCAGACGCAGCAGGCAGTCCGGTCAGTCAAGCCAGCCAAGCGTGCACGACGTGGCCAGTTGAGTTCGTCTCGTCTCCGTCCCCTATCCCTCGGCCAAGTCGCCGCTGGTGGCGATGGGTCTCCGGCGGAGGTTTCGAAGGTGCGGTGGGGTGCCACTCACTGCCGCAGCAGGTTCGTTCTGCTGACCTGTGATGGCGAGTTCATTTGACCCGGGCGCCGTCGAGTGGATCGGGGCATCCGGCCGCGATCCGCGAGCATATTCCACTCCAGGTCCACGCCCTCCCCAATAATAATCCACGATTTGCAATTTCAATCCAATCATCAGTATACGCGTACGCGTATTTGTCTGCCTGATCACTCGCCTTCCCCCTACGCTAAGTACGTAATCGTGCGCCGTGCATGTATGTACTCCTATGTACTAGTATATGCGTTGTTTCAACACAACGGTCAACGGTGTACGATGAGTAATTGGCCGTACTCAACGGGACGAGGGTTGGTTGGCATGCATTTGTAAACAGTAGTAGAATCAGGTGACAATTACAGAAACAATCACAAGATTACAATCACACTTGCAACTGATTGATCAGCTACTAAACATGTAACAATCACCGATCAAGAATATCAAGCTACTGCCAGATATGCTGCAATTGCCTGAATTACTTAACAACCGGTCATCACCTGCTAATCTTTTGTTACCGTGGAGATAATATGGGAGGACAATCTGTGCAAGCAGCGTCCTCTGCCTAGAGAAAGCTGGCGTTGCTACTCGCGGCTAGCTTGCTTTGCACATCCATCATCTGTCCTGCACTAAACTCATGTAGCTAGACAGACACATGAACAAGGCACTTTTATCATAGGAGGCCATGGCCATGGGCATTCTTCAGATTCAGTCCCTCTGGCCCGACGCCACGGAAAAAGCGACCCAACCCCTTTGCATTGATCAGTCACACCAAGCCGAGGACAAAGGGTACCAATCAAAGGATACAATTGGCGAGCAAATACTGCGCGTGTAACTAGGCCCTGTTCGTTTGAACTTATCAGCGTTTCCAGCCAGCAATTCAACAGTGTTTTTCTCTCGCAACAAATCAGCAGTAGCGGAAATCAGCTAGTTAAAAACGACCAAACGAACAGGGCGTATCTTTTACAGATCCACTGTAACTTTCTAAGAACAAATATATGGTCAATAAAGATCCATTGCATTATGTACATAATTTATTCGTATGTGTAGTCAACTGGTATACAAACACAAGTTGCTTGTAAGCAACACATGCATTACATTTCCACTACGACAACATTATTTCACAGATGAACAACACATTGCCAGCACAACTAGCAGAATTTAAGCATATCATGCCAACTACAGGACCCAACAAGGCAACAAACGAATAATAGCATATACCACCTCGAAAATGTCAAATTAAGCGTAAACAAAACCACAAGAAATCATCCCAGACGCCACTTACCAAATACATCTTCCCGGCCCGTACGTCATAAGCAGGACACACAGAGCGTGGCACCACCAGGCGCCGGACGACGACTCCTGCTCCTGCAGCTCGCCTTCACATTCTTCTTCTTCTACCTCGCGCAGCCGTGCATGGCAGAGTCCGGCGGCGGCAGCGTCCTCGAGGACGCCGGCGGCAGCCTGCCGCCGAGCCACGCCATCAACGGTGGTCATGGCGCCGGCAGCACCAGCACGTGGGAGATAGAGGAGCTGGAGCCGGACGCCCGGCCGCCGCAGCGCGTCGCCTCCACCGCCGCGGCGTCGTCCGGTGGTACCGACGACGACGTGTACGTGGCGGTCGGCAAGGGCGGCTCCAGCACGGCGGCGCTGGCCTGGGCGCTGCGCCGGCTCACCAGGCCCCGGAGCTTCGTCTACCTCGTGCACGTCTTCCCCGTCGTCACCAGCATCCCCACCCCATGTGAGCCATCCACTACTTGCTTATTGGTCTCTCCCCCCTCTTCTGCATCTCATATGGCCATCATTTCTATAGTACTACTCCCCCTACGCAATTATATATGATCGTTGATTATAGCTTTCTCATTCGCATTCAGATTCAGATTATTGCCTGCAGTGATTAGTAGTGTTCCGTTTGGAACAGGGCTATGTCTTCCCCCTCTGATTCGCGTAGGATAGGGATCGATCTAACTGCTTCCTCTGAAATTCTTGGATTACAGCCAGGCTTTGTGGCCGCCAAAACATCGACCATTCCATGTCACTCTTCCCCAACCCAACTCGAACAAAATGTGTTTGCTCACTAGCTAATGGAAAGGTAAGAGTGAAATGAAGTCTAATACCACAACAACTAGTAAGACGACAGCGCTGCAGTTTGCAAACAAAGTCTTGTTTAGGGTCGTCAATCGAAGTCTTGCAATCAAAGATGACGATGGTGGTATTGTTTGCAATCACAAGAGGTTACAACTAGCGCTGCAATTTGCTGACAAAGTCTTGTTTGGTGTTGTCAATCAATCAATAAAGATGACGATGCTGGTGATGAAAGACGTACGGTCAAGCTCTTGGACTAGTGTTTTCGAGATTGATTTTGCTCGCCTGACTGTGAAACTTTCAAAGGTGTCGTCCTCACCGGCCGGAGTTCCCGTTGGAGCCTTGTAACTTCTTGTGCCAAGAATACATTCGCGGGGTTGGCCCCGACGCAAAGCTGCAGCAGCAAAGTTCCAAACCGTTGATGCTGACCAATTAGGTGATGGGAATCGTCGGAGACACCAACATGGCCACCCATGACGCGTTATTATGTGCCTCCTAATTGTATTTTTCTTTTCAGTTATCTTTGGCAAACCAATAATGCCATAATGGGGAGGACCTGTTTGGTCAGCATGGTTCCTGTCAAATTATTGGGTTCTAAAATTGTTTCCAGTAAAATTCTTGCTTTCTTGGGTTATAACCAAACCTGAATTTCGCTTTAGAAAAGCACTCAAAAAGTCAGAATCCATTCTCAAAGATCATATATCCATTATTTGAGATCCTGGCAGCGGATGCTAACGAGATTCGTGGACCATACAGGAATGCTGCATGCCAAAAAACAAAGTAGCTTTGTGATGAGATGCCCCGTAGAGTAGGATGCTAGAGTGCTACTGAAGTGTGAACAGCATCAGCACGGTAGGATTCTGTTCTGCCACCTTTCAGTCTTGACAAAATGGCATAAAGATGAAAATAGACTTTCAGCTGGTTCAGCTACTAATATATACAAAAGGAAAAGAACAAAAAAGATAGATGTCCTAGTTTCTGTACGTGTTACTGACCATTTCTGCATCTGATGATGATTTAAGCAATATTCAGTTAAAAGGGTAGTTTGTGACGAAACTGACACACCGTCAATTTCTGAAATAGTAGGAATGATGCCTAAGAGCCAAGCAAGCCCAGAGCAGGTCGAAACTTACTTGAATCAAGAGAGATCAAAGAGGCGACAGATGCTGCAGAAATTCTTGGACCAGTGCCGCAAATTTCAGGTAAGCATCTGGATACCAATTCTGATTTCTCAACAAGTTTTCAGTTTTGATATCACTCTTTTCATATTCAGGTTACCGTCGATGTGTACCTCATCGAGAGCGATCAAATTGCTAACGCAATCATCGAACTTGTTCCGGTTCTGCACATTAGACAGCTAGTATTAGGGGTTTCAAAGTCAAATGTGCGGTAAGGTCTACCAGGCCTTCAATTAACAGAAACACAAAATTGTGTGCATGCCACTTCTGCAAATATATGCTGAATCTGTCAAAATGAACACAGGAAGATGAAGAGAGGAACCACAATAGCAGGACAGGTACAGAAGAGCGCACCTCTCTACTGTGAAGTCAAGATCATCTGTGATGGCAAAGAGGTCACGACGGAGACAACTGCTGATCCAACACCACCACTGTCACCTTCTCCTATTAACAACAACAGCAGTTCCAACAACCCGACACCACCATCATCTACACCAAATCATGATAAAACAGCTGCAAATGGTGACAGAAAAGACAGTGAACCCAGAGAGAGAAAGAAAATCACAAAGTTTCTGAAATGTTTCTCATTATGATTATTTGTCATGTTCCTTACCTTCGCAGAGCTAGCACACTGTATTCGTCATGATTGGATAGGATAAGTTTACAATTATCATTTTTGCCAATGCTTTTGTTGCTGGAAGTTCTTGATTTCTTGTACAAAAAGAGATTTTCATGTATTTGTGGAAACCTTTTAGCATTTTGTGATTTTTTTGTGATTAAGAGTTCATTATACTTCCCACCCATTTCCTTAACTAGATGAAATGAAGAGTTGTATTTTTTTTAACTGTATAAAGTCAGAAAACACATGAAAATTACAATATATAACATGTAAGAAACCAGACAGTATGTCCCTCAGAAGAAAGCTTAGTACTTCCAGCTGATCAAAATAGCAAACGCAGGCAACACTTCTATGTGCAGCCAGAAGAATGGTACACTGTTTACTCATGTAGCCAGAAGACAGCCTAGTTAGAAACCAGATTGAGTCAAGGAGCATGGGATAGGTATACATCGCTCTGTCAGTACTCAGCAGTCAGCTCATTTATAAGCAGATATTTTCAGCTGCCTTCTAGGGATGGGATTATGAAAAAACAGTAAGTTGTGTTGACAAATGAATGCTTCTTATGCCACCACGTCTTATCAAACTTGCTGTTATAACTCATAAGCACCAAGGAACTGCTACTTGTTCATAATATTAGTTTGTTGGGGGCATTACTTCAACCAAACAACCTAGCTTAATTTGTTACTGAGAGTGGTTCAGTACTACAGTCTGACACGTTATAATGCAGAGATAAAATACATAGGCTCATAACAGTAGAACTGTGATCAGTATTAACTGAAAATGAAATTTTGCAGAGAGGAGAGAATTTTTTCAAAGAAAGAAACTCAACCAAAATGAAGAACTATATAGTATTGTAAATGAATATTTTCTAAGAAACTCAACCAAACTCATGAAGAACTAGATAGGATTGTAAATAAGAAGACATAGGCACCCAAATTCGAGTCAAAGAGAACTCAAACTTAGCTACCTCTTGAGAAGGAATAGCAGTTGCTGCCAGAACTTACAGTCATAGATACAAGCTGCATATAACTGAAACGAGGTATGTATATAATGTTGGCAATCCGGCCACCTGCAAGAGATGAGCAATCAGCTCACTCACACCCACACTCCCACAACTCACGGCTAGAGGTAGAAGATGAAGTGAACTTGAGCACAGACAAAGCACAAGCACAGGCCTGCAAGTGCAGCAACTGAACTAGTTGCCTATTTGCATTGCCTAGAGTATTTATACAAGGTGAGTACACTTACTACTAGTACAAGAGGACATGGCTGAGATCAGCCCCTCAACAACTATGTAATCGCTGATGTAAGCCACTACTAGGTTGGCCTATTGCCATACCTCTCTAATAGATACAAGGACAGCAGGATTGACCTATTGCCAACTCTTGCTGCAGGAAAAAAAAGAGAGGGAGCAGCAGATTATCTTGCATATAACACTAGGTAAAGATCTTGACTCAGTTCACTGTAACATGTTGAGGAATACAGACTGAAACATTCACGTGTTCATTTTAAAGAATAGAAACGTGTTGACAGGAACAAAACTCTAACTATCATTCATTGCAAAAACAGATGCAAACATCCTACTTTATCCAATTGCTACAAAGAAAATTCATCCTATTGCCCTAAAAGAAACCAAACTCTAAATAGTTATCACAACCTTTCTGGGCAGCACTCTCTGATGTTGACACAGGCTGCTTCGGGGGCTTCTCAATTTCAAAATGCCTTGGAACCTCTGGAGGACTTGCACAGCGTATCAATGCCCAGTTCACACCCTCAAAAAATGGGTGCTGTTTTATCTCTGTGGCACCACGCTTAGAACCCAATCGTTGTTGGGGCTCTTTGACCAGGAGACTCCTTATTAAATCCCTAGCTGGGAAGCTCACAACTGGATATTCAGGGAAACGTAAGGGCTGACCAATGACATTGAACAGTGTCGCCCGGTTCCCCGTGCCTTTGAATGGTGTTTTTCCAAACAGGAGCTCATATAGGAATATACCAAAGGTCCACCAGTCAACAGCACTGCCATGACCCTCACCTTTGATAATCTCGGGTGCCAAGTACTCATGTGTACCAACAAATGACATCGACCGTGCATCAGTAGGTTCCGCTATAAGCTCAGGCCATGGGCTGACCTGGTTGACAACTTCAAGCTTTGGTTTTCGAACTTTCTTTGATTTAGAAAACAGTCGTGGGCCAAAGCATGTCGTGGGAGCTGTGCATGATGGCTGCATCACACAGGATGGCTGAACACAAGCTTGTTGAGCACTGCGAGCTTGGTTATACTTCTTAAGTGATTCGGGATCAGGGTTAGACAACCTGATCAGCATTGGGCTCACTGCACAACGAAGGGAAAGGTCGAAATCCGTTAACATGATGTGTCCATCCTCACGGATAAGGACATTTTCTGGTTTGAGATCCCGATATATGATACCAAGCATGTGCAGGTACTCCAATGCTAGGAGAATTTCAGCTACATAGAATCTGCAATTCAGAAGCAAATTTAGTATAAGCAGCTCACTAGCGCAGAAACGCAGAAACAACTAAAACTACACGGTTCACTTAGCAGAAATAAACATAGATAAAAAATGGGCAACCAAGAAGTATAATATATTGTATTTTTTAACGCTGCTTGGTAAATATATGAATGCAAGCTGCAATAAATTAATTAATAAAATCAATTCGTGCCCATGCATTTTCACTTTGTGTATGCTTCTTTCTTATTGGCAGTGCACACAAGGTTATGCAGCCAATTGGCTAACATTCGGACCATGCACAAATTAACTCAGACTAAGCCATATGATCTCTTCCTGTCTTCCATGCCACCTATTTCTCTCAATTACTAACAAAGTGATAAATCCAACATAAGTAAAATCTATGATTTTCATGGGGCAAAATACAATAAATAAGACGTACTTGACCGCTTGTTCTGAAAAATACTTGCCATGTTGCCTTTGTCGCAGAGTATGCATGTCTCCTCCAGGACAAAACTCCATAACCAGACATGAAAATTTGTCGGTCTCAAAGTGGGTATACAATGTAGGAAGGAATGGGTGATCCAGGCACTGCAAGATGTCCTTTTCAGTCTGGGACCGAAGC
Source organism: Themeda triandra (assembly GCA_018135685.1). NCBI lineage: Eukaryota > Viridiplantae > Streptophyta > Magnoliopsida > Poales > Poaceae > Themeda > Themeda triandra. The sequence goes on along the minus strand of JAENPR010000218.1, from coordinate 273,196 downwards.
AACTTCTTACGACTTGCAAGTGATGCCTTGTCCATGACCTTCATTGCAAAATAACTCTTTGTTCCACTCAGTTCTGAAAGATATACACTGCCGATGTCACCACAGCCAAGTTTCTTCAACAGCTTAAAATGGCTCAGACCAAAGATCCCATCTTTAGTCCTGATCATCTGAATTGCCTCCCAGCGTGAATCATTTGCCTTATGAGGCTTGGTGATACTGCTACACGAGCTTTCATCACTGATATCACTGCTATTGCTTGGCCTGTATCTGCTACTTGTTCCTCTTTCACTGGTATCTGATCTCTTGATCAGCTCGCCACTTCCATTTGCCTTTACTAGGCTACATTCCTTGTCCAATATCGAAGAAGGTTCCAAGCTTCTGCACATATTCCCTTGGTTAACATCTTTCTTCTGTTCATCCACAGGACACTCTGAAACCAGTTTATCTTGGATGGGGTCTGCTGAAATCCTGTCTGAACTAGCATGATCAACTGACTCATTTACTAGGTTGTTTGGTTTCTGGTCCTTAGGCTCCGCTTCAGAACTTGGTTTGCTCAAGTTGTTTGGTTGAGATGGCCTTGTTCGCACCGATGCACTAGGTTTATTGAGCCTGGAAGCCTCCAAAGAGGAACCAATCTGAGAATGCAGCTTCAGAGTTTGAATATCAGGGGCCACTGGAAGTGTTTCAGGTAATGTCTCTGTAGCCATTGTATGTATATATCTCAAACACCAAATTATACACCGGCTCAAGTCGACTGCAGAAATCAAAAGGACTTCTACAAGCACTGTTCAATCAAAAATCCAAGCTTGGCACTACGCTGGAGATTGGAACTGTGGCCTTCCATTCAAGAAACCTGCATAGAAGGACAAACATTCAGTACACTGAACCATTCACACATGCATAGAAGGATCATATATAGAAACACAGAAATTCATCGAACAGAAAAGGGAAAAAAACATCAGGCTACAGTGCAAACCAAATATAAGAAATGACCTCCAATTCAGCAATTCAGACACATCAATCCTCAAACGCATCTCAGCTCTCTCAGCTGATACTAGCTGAGTCCATCTCCCCCCAAACTGAAAAAACTCGGTTGATGGCGGCTCCAGAGGCCCCAATAGACTGCCGAGCCCGCCCAACCTCCCACTGACCGCAATCATACAGCGGTCTACAGATCTACCAATCCCCATTCCGCGAATAAACAAAGCGCCAGCGATCAGCAAAGACGGCTCGTGCTGCCAAAGGCGCCATCTTTCCCACTCAAAAGGGGAGCACGGTGGCTCCCATGTCTGCCCCATCCCCCATCGCCCAGACCAGAATGTTGGGCCCTTTGGCTAGCAGTTTCCTGCGGGCGCATTGCCGCCGGTGGAACACGTAAGGGAGCTTTGCAGATCAATGGCGCCCTTTCGGCGCAGCAAGGGCTGCTGTCGATGCCTTGAGTCACATCAAGGCGCGACCTTTTGTTGCCAGAAAGGGTGGATGGAGGACTAAAGCGAGAAATCAAAGAAAGGGGCAAAAGCGGAGGCCGCCCTCTCGTCTTTCTGCGAAATGCTGGAGCGCCACTCCTGAAATTCATTCTATGTTGTAGTACGGTGGAGGGGAGGAAGAAGAGGGACGAACCAGTCCAGGCGACGAAGATCTACAGGGCGGCGAAATCGCATTGCAAGAACAGCATATGGGAAAACAAGAATCGATGGAGACGGGAACGGATCCCACAGAGAGACACTGGACGGAAGAAGAAAGGAAATCTCACCGGAATGGATTGGAGGATTGGGCGGAGATGAGATGAACCCAGGAAGAGACCAATCGGAGAAGCGGAGGGAGACCGGGGCAGGCGGATCGAGTCAGGGAGGCATTTGACCGCGAGGGTTTCACTGGCTCCCGCGCCGTGTCGTCATCTCATGCGTGGCAGGAGTGCAGGTGTGGGCAAGTGTAGGAGTGTGAGCGGTGAATGAACACGGGGGAATTGTTCAGAGATACTACCGCGTTAATGATTCTGTGCCGTCTCTGATGTTTGGTCTTGGCGGACTCCAGCTGACGTGGCCTCCTCCCATCACTCTCAGCTGTCTCAAAATCAACAAAATCACAAACAGTCAATTTCCTTTGAAATCAAATCGATTTGATCGAGTAACGGTCTCATCCTATCTCATCCATGCCCACATATCACCTCACAGTTTTCCCGTTGGCAGCATGGACAAGAAAGAAAATTGATAAAATCAGGAGATCTTTCCTCTGGAAGGGAGAGGAAAATACAAATGGTGGCCATTGTCTAGTCAACTGGCCAACAGTGACCAGGCCAAAGGATCTAGGTGGGCTTGGGATCACTGACTTGGAGAAATTTGGTAGGGCACTACGTCTTCGGTGGCTTTGGCAAGATTGGACCGACGACTCCAAACCATGGGCAGGGTCTGAACTTCCTTGCAATAAGGACGACCACCTACTCTTTAAAGCCTCGACCAGGATCGTGATTGGTGACGGAGCTAAGGCTCGATTTTGGCATGACAACTGGCTCGATGGAGAAGCCCCCAAGAACCTCGCCCCCCACCTATATGAGTTGGTTGCAAGGAAGAACAAATCAGTGCAGCAAGAACTTCACAATGGTAACTGGATACTCTACCTAAGGAGTCGTGTACATACCACCGAGCACATAGAGGAATTTGTCTCCCTATGGATCGAATTCAAGCCGTCCAGCTGCGGCCAGGCGTGCGTGACTCCATAATTTGGCGTTGGACAGCCAATGGCTCTTATTCGACTCGATCGGCATACGGATTCGGTTCAAAGGATCCTACAGCTTCTTCAACACCAAACTAATTTGGAAGGCTCGGGCGGAGAACAAATGTAAAGTCTTCGCGTGGATTCTTGTGCAAGACAAAATACGACGACGAGAGAATTTGCAAAACGGGGATGGCCTCACCAAGATCACTGTGTGCCGTGTCACGGCCCTCTAGAAACATGCTTACATCTATCGCTTCTCTATCCGTTCGCCAACATGGTATGGACCCAAATCCTAACACAGGGAGCATTTTGACCCCAGTTATGCGGTTCGACCAAGACCCGGCTCACTTGAACATGGTGGGAAGAGACTGTGCCCAAGGTCTCGAAAGAAGAAAGAAGGCGCTTCAACACTTGGTGATTTACATATCTTTGGAATCTTTGGAAGGAGAGAAACCGAAGAATTTTCGCAATGCCCGGAATCTGCCTTGCAGGTGGCCTCAAGAATCAAAGAAGACATAGCACAAAGGAAAAGGGCTTTAGAAAGGGAAGGCTAGCAGCCTGGGTTCTTGTTTCCTTGTTCCTATTTTATCCTTTGCCTCCTTCTGCTGTTCTAAATTCTGTACATAAACCCCTCTTTTCCCACCTTAATTGAGAGGCGAGCTCCAGCTGTTCATTTAAAAAAAAAAAAAAAAAAAAAAAAAAAAGATTTCCTGGCCGTCAGTTATCATTCATTTCAAATGGACGAATGGCCTGTTACGCCTGCTTCCTTGTCCGAGCCCGTCTGCACGGTAGTGCAGCAAAACCGAGGCAGCTCAGGTAAAAATGTGGGGCATCTGGCCAGCCATGGTCAGATCCTTTGCCAGCACGTCGCTAGATTTTTTTTTACTGTTTCCTGTCCGAATCTGTTGAATCCTAATTTGGCCGTAGTACTCCCGTGAGGCCCTCGCGTTCAGCACTCTTGTTTTTTTTTTTTTTTTTATGGTTTTTGGAACTTTGGATTCTTTACCGTGCTCCACGTTGCGGCTCGTCACTTCACAAGCAGAAACAAATTGTTGTGGAGATGCAGAAACAAGTGATGCAAGGTGAAATTCAAACCAGAGAGCGAGGCCGGCAGGGGTCTTGAGTTGCTCCCTCAGTTCTATAAATCATAGGACGTTTTAACATTTCTACATACATTATTTTTACTAATGTATATATAAGTGCTACCAAAAATTATATATCCAGAGAAAACAAAATATCTTAAAATCTGAAATAAAAGGAATAGAATGTAAAAGTAGAGAAAATTTGTTTAGCAGCACCACTGATGTCCACAATATATTTTTAATGAACCGGTATTGATGGTGCCTACTTATATATAGCAGAAAATACTAGCAAGTAGCCTAGAGAGGCTACCTATAGGGGCAAAGAAAAAGGCAATAACAACAACCATAACTCTTAACTTGCGAAATGCGCCCTCGGATGTCGTTTAAAAAAAACCATAACTCTTAACTCTATGACAACAGCAATCGCGCACAACACAGTCACCGCAAACACTACAAACTCATAAGAAATTTGAAATTAAACATCTTCAGCCCATATATATGATTGTAAATAATGCAACAGAAAAATATATATTTGTCAAAAAAAAATGTCCCCGAATATTTGTTAGGGTGAGAAGATGTATTCAACGAGTTTTCTAAAGCCACTACAATTTTGAGAACCCATATTAAGTCTTTCAGCATCTGGTTATCTAGCATATAATAGGAAAAAGGAAACATACATGCACAGACATAACGCACAACAAATTCCGTGGTCTACTTAGCTTAAGTGTAGAACAATTTACATGAATACTCTCAAACATGTTAAAAGGTTTTAATCTGGATTCGACTTTCCTAAACAATATTTAATAAACATACAATGAAACCATCTTACAAGAAAATTTGAATACATAAACAGTGATCAGAGTTCGACACACTGATTTTATTGCACCCCACTACAGAAAAAGAAATGAAGTTACACTGACTTAAGAACAGTAGGAATGATTTCCTCAAACTTGCTCCCTGGGTACAATTGTGTTTGTGCTTGAAACACAAGCACACCTTGAGCAGAAAAGATCGACTGTCTTCCACTTTTTGCGACATTTTCCAATGGCTCTCGAAATAACAAGGAGGAATACAAGATATACTACGACGCCAGCTACTAGCAAAAAGACATAGATAGAAGTACTGAGTTTCCGGCAGCTTCCTGCAGCAAAAGCTGTCATGACAGACAGCAGATCCAGTATCATAATCAGGAGTAGTACCTCAAGTCGGACAGGTTTCTTCCTAAAAGATTTACTCAGCAGAAGCATTATCACAACAATAGAGGCCATGAAGGAGATAGCATTGAAGCAGAAGAATGTCTTGTAGCGTCCATGGTTAATATCACGGAGAAGTGGATCGCCTGCAAAATGGCCATTGTCATTAGACCAGAATCCACCAGGTGGATTCAGACCTGCTTGGTATGTGACAGAGGCTGCTAAAGTGGCAATAAGCATGAGATACTTATGCCTCTTTCTTTCTCTTTTTTTATCACTCTCTTTAGTTTCTGGCGACTGAGGAGTAATCTCTCGCCTAACCATTTCTGTACGAAAAAAACACCTTTGCAGATATTCCATAAGCTGCTGCAGACATTCCATAAGTTTAGCCAATGGTTGTCCTAGTGTTTGATACATAGACGATAGCAGGAATTGAACCACAAGGGATACTAGAACAGCCACAGCAATGATGATGACAAAGATGGATTGCTTTTTATACCTGCAGCTTCCTGCAACATAGGCAACCAAGAGGCCAACTAAACCAACCACCAAACACACTCGCAGTGCATAAGATTTGATTCCACGCTCACATGATTCCTTATTCACAAGCAGTATTGTGATTGCAACAGATGACATAAATGTGATTGAATTTGAGTAGTAGAACACATCATATCGCCTTGGATGGTTGTCCTGAAGGATTGGATTTCCTGGTCTGCCACTGACATCTTTGTCATCAGACCATACACTGCCAGGAGGATTTATACCAGCTTGGTATGTCACAGTTGCAGCTATAATAGCAAGTGTCAATAGTAGATTACGTCTCCGTTCCAATTCCTTTGCCTCAGTTTTATTCCCTGTCTTCTTGTGGCTTAACTGAAGAAATGAAAAACACACATTCCCACACGAGAGCTGCTTTACTTTATCTGGAACCAGTGGAGAGATTACATGAATCGCTAGAACATGAAGAGTAACATAAGCAGGCACAAGAAACAATAATACTGATGTGGAAATGGACTTCTTTGGCTCCCTGCAGCTGCCCATGACAAAGGCCCCAGTTAAGGAAAGTAAGTCCACTATCATAGCTAGCTGCAATTCACGATATTTTGTAGCCTTCCTGCTCATAGTCCTGTCCAGGAGCATAACAATGATGACAATAGATGCCACAAATGCAACTGCATTGAGATAGAAGAATGCAATGAAGCGTGGATGGTCATTGTCCTCGAGGATGCGATCACCAGCTGAATGACTATTCTTCTTACTTGCTGACCAGAAGCCACCTGGTGGATTCAGACCTGATTGATATGTCAGAGATACTGCAAGAATGGCAAGAAGAAGCAGATACCTGCGGGTCTTCTCTACATGATCTTCAGTTGAATTTTCATGAGATTTTTTATCTGGTACTTCTTGATTGTTGTCTATACATCCATTCCCAGTCTCACATTCTGCATTGGTGTTAACGCCACCATTTTCAGTGGCATGATTACTATATCCCATTGAAGTCTTTTGTTCTGCAGATTCCACATTAACACCAGTTTCCGCAGGCATTTCATCCTCTGTGATATCATCGGTGGCTCCATTAGAGTTACTGGCTAACATAGTTTGTGCAGAAGAGCCATTTGCTGGCATATCGGTAGTCCTGACATCATCAGAAGATTTCTCCTCATTCATACCTACAACTTGTTGTCTATCTGCAGACATACCATTGCTATCTGATGTTTCCTTGCAGCTAAATGATGGTCGCTCTGTGCTGGTCAGAGATTCCTTCATATTTACAGCTAGTTGGTTGTCTGTAGATTCATGGTGCATATTGGACACCAGATCCTTGATATTTGTTGATTGTGGACTGTTGACTGATGTATGCAAAGAGTTGGAGAATGATTCCCCACTATTTTCTGTTTCACGGTTGTCCTCAGGCGGATACTCTACAGAGGACTCCTCAGTATTTGAAACATGCTGAATTACTGTAGACTGGAGTTCTGGTTCACCTGTCGGTGCACCCGGACCATGGACTGAAGCCTGCTGATATGTTGCATTAGAACCCTCCTGATCTGCATTGCTCAATCTATTACTACCATAATTTGATGAGAGCACACTCATGCACCACCGTTTAGTGCTTGATTTGATCTTTCTCAGGCATTCTGCTACAGGACCGTAAGCAAAGATCCAAGCTAAAAGCACAATGCAGATCAAAACTATGATGATAATAAACATAACATAGAATGATGTTGCCACATCCCTACAGCACCCAGCAGCATAAGCAAAAATCAGGGAGAACAGGTCAGCTAGCACACAAACAATCACAGCTTTTGACCTTATTCCATGTCTGCTCAATTCTGGGCTCAGAAGCAGTATGATTGTAACCAAAGATGCCACAAAGGAGGTTGAATTGCAACTGATAAATATATTATAGCGGTCCAGGTGGTGACGGCGAAGAACAGGAGTAGCTGGACGTTGCTTGTAATCATTTTCAGCCCAAAAGCCACCTGGTGGACTCAACCCTGCTTGGTATGTGACAGTAGCAGCAAAAGTTACAAGCATCAGAATAAACTTCTGAGCCTCTTCAAGGTCTTTTTTGTTTTTGCGACTACTCTGCACATCAGGAATACCCAATTTGGATAGAATTTCATTGGCCTTTGTTGATACCTTCTTTTTGAACGTTTCTGGAACCATCCTGGTGGATACTAGGATGTGAATAAAAATATATGCAAAAGCAATAATGAATAGAACCAATATGTAGATGGATGACTTGAGTGCCCTGCAGCTCCCAGCAACATAGGCTGCCATCAGACTGAATAGGTCCACTAGCATGGTAAATTGCATCGAACGGAGCCATAACTCCTGCTTGGTCACTCTCTTGCTTAGAAGCAAGATGATTAAGACAAGAGATGCAGCAAAGGCTGTTGCGTTGCAGTAAAAGAATATCTCATACCGCTGGTAGAACTCAACACGAAGGGTAGGGTCACCGGCTTCATGGCCATCTTTGGTTCTATTCCAAAATCCTCCTGGTGGTGTTAATCCAGAATTGTATGTGACACCAACGGCCAAGCCTGCAAGAAGTATCAAATACTTCCGCAGTTTCCACAAGAAATCAAATTCAACTGACAAAGAACTCCTGGGCGAATCGCTCATGGAGTCCTGCCCGGCGCCACCAATGCCAGTGCCCACGGAAATCTCACCATTGCTGTCACCATGGGTGTTGCTGTGTCCAACTTCATTGCTTGCTTCTGGAGTAGTTGTGGAGTTAGTCGGAGCAATGGCACGCTCAATTTGCACAGCAGTATCCATATCCTAGCTCCCCAACTGAGAGCCCAAGTCTCAGCTGCCCTCTACCCTTCTATTTGCAGCAGCAGTAAATAGCTCTTCGGATCTGAGAAGATATCTGGAAGATTCAGAGTCACAGGTGATTCAAGAAGTGTTCTGATTTTTTGAACAAGAAAAATGGCAAAACAAAGGATGCAGGGAGGAAGAGGATTGGTCAAGAGTGAAGTCAATGTCACTAACATAAAGAGAGCAAACAGTAGCAATGAATTATTGTGTATGCTTCTGTGGCTAAGAAACAAACCAGAGTTAGAGTATTAACAAGAAAGACAGCTCATCATTAGAATCCGAACTGAGTTTATGTTAAAAAAAAATTATATGACAACCAAAGAAAAAACCGATTTTTTTACATATTGTAAGCAGAAGATGTTTAGAAATTTCTACTGTATATACCACAATCATGAAAGACATTAACTGGAAGCCGTTGGCTACTGACATTTTGGCAATGCTGAGTTACATACAGGTCTACAAAACGAATGAATAAACACTGGGAGGAAAATGAGGACATACCTATGGGGAAGGCATCGCGTTAAGTTTAAGCTCGAATAGAGAATTAGAGAGCAGCAGATGATTTGGCTTCTCGGACTGGCGAGCACATTTGCAAGAACTCCAACAAGCTAAGCTATTGAATCGAGCCTGGATGGTGCGAGAGTGTTACTAAGAGGAAGCAGAGAAAATGAATATAAGACAAAGGGAGGAGACTTGAGACCAAGTGGAGTCAACGCCCCTAAGAGGCCAAGAGCAGAGGCCAACACATGACGCAACTAAGGGAATGGTAGCATGGTACCTCCCTAGACCCCACAGCCACAAGCCACCAACCATGTCATATAGTACCTATGATTGAATGGGCAATTAGCTCATGTTAATGACTTAATAAGAATGAACTGTATATTGACCTGCGAGTTTGTTTTCCATTTTTTTTAAAAAGAAGAATAAATAGCCAACATGCTACTTCCCCGGATAAAGCATAGAGCACTGTTTTTTTTTTTAAAAAAAAAGTGCAAACAAGATGGTTGACATGGACATTATCCAATCCAGAGATGACCTGTTTCAAGATTATGATATTCTGGAATAGATTAGCTTGTTGGCTAGCAAACTAATTGATTTGCTTGGTAATGGAAATGGAATTGCAAGGTGCAACTAACTGAGCATACTACTACCCCATTGTTAGCGCCATACCTCACCTAGAGGAAAATGCAAATACTTGTATAACAGCACTCCGTCGTCACAAGTACTCACCGGAAAAGGAGAGGCCACGACAAAGACAGACCGTGTGAACTGGCTCCCGCGGCCGGAGAGCGAGTCCACTCGAGATTCCGGAACAAGTTGGACCGGCTGGACTGGTGGTGCCGTAGGTTCACACCATGGCATCCCAGCTCAGCTCAACCATACACTGTTCTCCGTGTCTCCGCTGACCGAGCAGTCCTGCTCGGTGACCGTGCGTGCCCACCTGCCACGTTGACTTGGGCATCTGACAATTCCACTGCGCGTCGAGGTTCTCCGGTATGCCGGCAAGCGCGGGGGGCACCAACCGGGGCCGGGTACGTCCACGGCTCGGGCATTTGTTCGACCACCGCCGCGCCGGGGGGACGCTCAGTTGGGGCGGGGAAGCACCGTGCCTCGGTCCGGCATTTCGTCGAGCATCGGCACGACGACCTCTAGTCCGGCCAAATGAATATTCCCTCAAGCAGATGAATGACCCACTGCTGCGCATTCAGCCCTCGACACAGGTCCGCCACACGGCGGGCAAGCGCTGCGGCGGCTGCTCGGCCGTCTGCTCCAGCACCTGATGCGCGTGGCGGATGGGACGGGGAACCACCTCAGCGACCCGGCCCCGCATTCGTACCAACACCAGCCGGCCGGCCGGGCAGGCAGGGGCAGAATCGCTGTACGAGGAATATAACGAACGTGCGTCATCAACATTCAGAAATACTCCATGCAATTAGAGATTTAGAGTCAATCAAACTCTATAGGTTTTCTATGCTAATATATTTACTTAGTCCCTGTCGTTCTCACATTCTGAGAAGCCAAGCATACTCTCTTTTTTTACAACAAAAACCAAACGTACTTAATTTGGAAAAAGTGTATACAAGAAAATACTTAAGTTTATGAGATAAAATTAGTATCATTAGATAAATCATTAAATCTATATTCATAATAAACTTATTTAGAGATACAAATTTTGTTAAAAAAATGCAATTACAGATTTAGAGGCAGTCAAACCTTTTTAACTTTAACAAAATTTATATAAAAATAATATCAACAATCATGTCTCTATATATAGGTTTTCTATGCAAATATATTTTCATAATTAATATGATAATACTTACTCCCTTCATCCTTTTTAACTGTCATTCTCACATTATGAGAAGCCAATTTGTACAAATAATTCAATAATTATGTTTGTGAGACATAATTAATATCATTAGATAAATCATGAACCTCTATCCATAAAACTTATTTAGAGATACAAATGTTATTATTGTTTCTATAAATCTAGTCAAACTTGATAAAGATTGACCAACATGTTTTCCATAACGACAATGAAATAGAAACAGAGGACAGTATTCATGTCATAAACGTTAATATTTTTATATAGATTTGGTCAAATACGTTTAACTTTTTCAAAAGTGAGAATTGCATTCATGGAGCAAATATAAACAACACCACCAAACATCAACAAGTGGCAACAAACATTCAATCAACACCACCAGTAAGCCGTCAGGCCTTCCAAGCAATTCAAAATCAGCTGGACTATTTCCATGACCGTGGTCACCGAAATGATAGAAAAATAGTTGAGGTGATTCAAGACAATCGCAAAAAAGGGAATAGGTCCATGATATGCTCAGGCATATGCAGCAAAAAATCATGAAAATAATCTCCAGGGCTGTACATATGTGGGGAACAAAAATCAAAGATCTGCGGGGAAAAAACTACAAAACTGATGAGCATACTGCAACACTCGTATCCATGTTCGTTTGAAGTCAAAATACATTCACCGAAACAAAACCACAGCCATCATTTGAAGACAATACAGACAAAAATATTTTCATTCTAACAATGCCCCCACAAGAATGGAACCTTCAATGTTCAGACTCCCAGACTATGAATGGCAATGGCATGGTACTATCAAGTTCCATGTCAGAATAGAGTCCTCAAAACTGAGTGCTGGTATCATGTGTACTAATCATGATACAGTCTCCAGGATTTGCTTGTTATTGCATTGCATAAGTTGGAACCAATGGCCACATGTAGCTTCAGGATTGCACTCATTTTACAATCTAAAACAAATGAACGGCATACAGCATCACTAAATTTCAATACAGTTCAAATTCTCACAACATAACATACACTGAAAAGCCAAATACGGACACTATTTGCAGATAATACAAGAAAGACAAACTTTTAAATTAGTAGTATTACCAAAGGGACGGAACCATCAAACTCGGCCTTCAGGTATCGGTGTGCTTGGTGCAGAAATGTGAATAGGACTTCTCTGAGAGGAAACCTTATTTGTCTGCGTCGGTCTCAGATATTTTGCAATGCCACTTGACAAAATAACTATAATCACAAGGTATACTACAACCCCAAGTACTAGAGAATACACATAGACTGAAGTCCTGAATTTTCTGCCGCTTCCAGCAGCAAAAGCTGTCATGAGGGCCAGCAGGTCCAGTATCATGATCAAATGCAATACCTCAAGTGGCACAGTCTTCTTCCGGGCAGATTTGTTCAACAGAAACATGACTACGACAATAGAGGCCATGAATGAGATAGAGTTGAAGCAGAAGAATATTTCGTAGCGCAGAGGATTAACATCAAGAAGAACAGGATTGCCTGCCAAATGTCCTTTGTTATCAGACCACAAGTCACCAGGTGGTTTTAGGCCAGGATTGCCTTCCACATGGCCTTCATCATCATTAGACCAGAAACCACCAGGTGGGTTGAGACCAGCTTGGTACGTGATGGAGGCAGCTAAAACTGCAAGCAGCATCAAATACTTGTGCCTCTTTCGAACTTTTTTCTCAGGACCATCTGAGCTTTCTTTCTGCTGAGAAGTAGCTCCATGCCAGGACTCATCCTTTCCAAAAAGCAGCTGAAGCAGATGTTCTATAGATCGTCCAGTTGGTCCTCTGAGACTATCTTGTGTTGATGAGAGAAGAAGCACTTGAATCACAAGGGCAATCAGAACTGCAACAGCAATGATTATGAGATAAATAGATTCTCTTGCTTTCCTACAGCTTCCTGCAGAATAGGCAATCAAGAGGCTAACCAAGCCCACCACCAAACACACTCTTAGTGCATAGGACTTGATACCATGCTCGCAGGATTTCTTGTTCACAAGTAATATTGTGATAACTACAGATGCCACAAATGAGAGTGAGTTTGAGTAGTAGAAAACATCATAACGCTTAAAATTGTTGAGCTGAAGGATTGGGTCTCCTGGTTTACCACTGACTGCCTTGTCATCAGACCATACACCTCCTGGAGGATTCATGCCAGCTTGGTACGTGACTGTTGCAGCTAGAATAGCAAGCATCAATAGTAGATTATGCCTCCGTTCCCAGATCTTGTCATCAGCATTACCCCTCTGGCTCTGCCCAACCTCACAATCATTATCATTAGCATCATTTCTCTGGTTGTTCCCAAACGAAGGCATTGTCCATATATATCTGCATGAGAAATTCTCAATTTTATCTGCCACAGCCTCTTTGCACCTTGTAGGGATTACATGTATTGCTATTAGAATATGAACAGCAACGTAAACCAGCACAAGGCACACCAACAGCCAGATGTATATGGAACTCTTTCTCTCCCTACAGCTCCCCATAGCATAAGACCCTGTTAGAGCAAGAAGATCAACTATCATAGTTATCTGCAGTCCATATCGTTTAATGACCTTCTTGCTCATCCTTCGGTTCAGAAGCACAATAATCATGACAAGGGATGTAACAAAGGCGATGGCATTTAAATAGAAGAATGCAATATAGCGTTGATGGTGTGTGTCCTCAAGGATGGGATCACCAGGTAAATGATAGGGACGATGTTGAGTGTTCTTAGGGATGGGATGACCAGTTGAATTATTGTTCTCTCTTTGTAACCAGAAACCACCTGGTGGATTTAACCCTGACTGATACGTCAGGGATACTGCAAGAATGGCTAGAAGAAGAAGATTTGTCCGGGACTTATTCAGATGTTCATCAGTTGGTTTGCCATCAGCATTTACATTGTTGACATCTTGTCTGGGAGCTACTTCATGCATGCCAATGTTGCCATTCTCAATAGGTCTAGCAACATTATTGTTTCCGGAAGTCTGTATCTCAGTGGCTTCTGGCCTCTCCTCGGAAGCATTTTTCTCTTCTTTGAAACTGTTAGTGGCTCCACTATGGTTGTTGGATACAAGGTTGTCTTGAGACAAGCACCCCACGACTGTGGATTCTTGATCATCACAAGAAAAAGATTGCCTGATCATACTTTCATCTCTTTGGTTTTCTACCAATTGATGCTCATGATTAGATATACTGGCCATAGTGGAAGTTTTAAGATCATCCAACAGTGAAGTTTGTTCCTTCATATTTGCATCTTGCATGTTTTCTGCAGGTTGACAATCAGCGTTAGACATATTGGTATTAGTATGTTCACCTTACGAAAATAGTAAAATCTCACAAAAGGATTACCTGTTTCAGTTTCAGACAGAGCCTTGTTTGCAACTGAATTTGGGTCTGTAGACTGACCTTCCAGGTTGCACGTGGCATTGCTGCTATTTTCTGCATACTTGTGATTCACAAATGCATGCTCTGAGCCGGACACAACCTCAGTGTTTGTAGCTTGTTGGTTGCCTGGACTCTGATTCTGCCCAGGGGATTCACCCTCTCTAATGTTCAGAACATGCTGATGGTATACAGGATGGTTTACCGTAGCACTTTCTGGTTCTGCTGCATCTTTTGTGCAACCTGCAGTGTGCTGATGGCTTGCAAAAGAATTCTCATCCTCTGGATTTCTTGATCTCTTGCTGCTAAGATTCAATGAAAAGACCCGGCCAAGTTTATTCATGCACTTCACAATATCTGGTTTGATATTCTTAAACCAGTCTGCTACAGATTTGTTAACAAAAGTCCCAGCTAAAACTGCAAAGAAGATCCACACTACAACAGCAATCAAAATAGCACAGACAGATGTCGCCACACTCCTACAGCTCCCTGCAGCATATGCCCCAACGAGGCCCAATATGTCGACAACGACACATACAGTCACTGCTTTGGATCTGATGCCATGCCCACTCAGTTCTGGGCTCAGAAGCAGTATGACTGTGACCAGAGACGCAACAAAGGAAGTTGAGTTGCAAATAACAAAAGTATTATATCGAGCAAGGTTTTTACTGCGAAGCATAGATGTAGCTGGAATTTTGTTGTCATCATTTTCAGCCCAAAAACCACCCGGTGAACTCAACCCAGCTTGGTATGTCACAGTTGCAGCGAAAGTCACAAGCATCAAAATGAACTTGCGAGCTTCCTCTAGATCTTTCTCATGTGAGTTGTTCCTTTCATTCCTATGAACACCAAACCTGGATAGAATCCAATGTTGCGCACACATATCTTTCAGCCATTTTGTAATCTCCGAAACAAATTTTGGAACAACTCTCATAAATACTAGGATATGGATCATAATATATATGAAAACAGAGAAGACCAGAACCCAGATGTAAATAGATGACTTTACTGCCCTACAGCTTCCAGCAGCATAGGCCCCCATTAGGCTAAAAAGGTCCAGAATCATAGTAAGTTGCATTGAGCGGAGCCATAACTTCTGCCTTGTCACATTTTTACTCAGAAGCAAGATTATTAGGACAAGAGATGCTGCAAAGGCTGTTGCATTGCAGTAGAAGAATACCTCATACCGTGGGAACAACAGAGCCCGAAGGACAGGGTCACCAGCATCATGTCCAGAACGGCCATCTTTTGTGTTGTTCGACCAGAATCTTCCAGGTGGAGTTAGGACAGGGTCACCCGCATCCTGTCCAGAACGGCCATCTTTTGTGTTGTTCGACCAGAACCCTCCAGGTGGAGTTAATCCAGCATTGTATGTAACACCAACTGCTAAGACACCAAGAAGCAGCAGATACTTACGCAGTCTCCACAGGAGCTCAATATCTGCAGTAACTCTGGATTCATGGCTTGAGGGTAGCAAATTCCTGGTGGATGAACTATCAATGGATTCTTGCCCAGTGTTGTCAGAAACCATGGCAAGCTCCCCAGTGGTGCCTCCATGTGCAGTGCTGCCTTCACTGTGATTGTTGCCTGCTTCCGGAGTAGCAGCGGTGCTGGCCATATGGCTGCTTGCTCTCCAACAGAGGCTGTTAACCTCGGCCTCTCAGGTGAAATTGCCCTCTAACCATGAATCGGAAGAAGAGAGCAAGGGATTCTTGGCTTAGAGAAGATATATCAGGAATGGGGAGAAATGCAATGAACAAAAAAGAGGAAGAACTGGTAGCTGGCGAAGAAGGAAGACGAAGACTTGGGGTGAGGTCAATGCCACCAAGTGAAAAAAAGAAATCTTTCAAGAAAATAAGGCTAAATGATACGGCAAACGACAACTTCCAAATGAATTATTAGAGTATGCATGCGTGACTTTTCAACATGCAGTGTGAATGACTTTGGCCTAGTGGGACCCAGTCAACTCTGTGAGTCCATACTGGCTGGAGGCTGGAGCTCAGAAGGACAGTGACAGTAAAGTGCCTGCACTAAGTCTTTTTTCTCTCCCAAAAACATAAAGATAAACCAGTACGGCTTAAATCCCAGAAAAACACCAATTCTAAGACAGAGACTATTGTTTACTCCATGAAAGGGTAAAATTTAGCAGCCACATACACACCCTAGTCCTAGTGATTGGATTTGATTGCTTATTCTATCAGAGTTGTCTATAAATAGATTAGCACTCTGTTAGGCCAATACTGTAGTGCTCATATAGGCACATGGGCTGTATTGGAAGGTACTACAATACTCATCGTCATCGCATAGTAAACAGGGAATGCATTAAAGGAATTAGAAGCAATCAGCGTGATAGATGAGGACATCTCAGACTGGACAACACAATCAGTAGACCCCACCTCAATGCTCACGTTATGTGCAACTAAAGCTATCAGCTGATGGTCATGGCATATTAAAACCCTATGCAAGCTGTGTGAACAACAAGCTGTTGGTAAGTTGTACCTTCTTTTAATCACGACTGGATTGGTATCCAAATTGTTAATTACTTGACAGTGGAGCTTGAACGTCGAGCCTCGTAAAGAATGACATCCCAAGCTCTAGTCAGTAGTGAAGTCATGTGCGTTCAGACTCAACAAAGAATCATGCCCAATTGCTAATAGCATACTGAGCTTGGTTTAGTTATGAATTGAATTGATGCAAAGATACGCAAAGAAAAGTTGCTAGAATTTTTAATACCTGAAGGCAATGGTGGGTAGGTGGGTAACCGGAAGCGCAGAAATGGAATCAGTGGACAGCGAGAACGCAGAGCATATGCGGGGACCTCCCATTTTTTCCCAAGACAACCTCAGTTCACACTCCGTAATCCGGCACTGCGCAATGCACGAGTCACTGGGGTGATGAACTGATGATGACCGAAAGTTGCTTTCCCCCGTCCCTGGCACTGGCAGCCTGCAATTGATTCGCTGACCTCCGCGAGGCCAAGAAAAGATCCAGTTCACACCACTGGTAAAGTGGTAACCTGCCACTGCAGACTGCACCGTGCACGAGTGACAGGAATGATGGTTGAAATCGCCTTCCCTGTTCTTGTTCCTGGCCCCTCGGATGTCCCGTCGCACGTGCACCCGCCAAGACCACGGACGGCCCCCGTCTACAGGCATTGCCACGAACACCTGACGGGCACGGCCGGGTGAGCAGCGCTGGGACAAGCCTCCAATGGCCGGCCAAACGGCGCCGGACGCCGCCCCCAGCAAACTGGGGACGCATTGACGGCTGAAGGCTAACTTGTTCAGGGTCCCGTCGACGTCGAGCTGGACTTTTTACCATGTTTGCTGCCGCTGCGGAAGTGCCCAGAACGTATGTCGAGCTCGAGCATTGCTTGCAAATACTTACGCGCTTCGTTCAGAGGGCTTAAAAATTCTAAATTTTTACACTCTTATTTTATTATATTAATTTTTAGATATATGTATGAAGCGGTAAATATAAATATAAAACTAATTGTATAGTGTAGTTGTAAATCATGAGATAATTTTTTAAATCTAGTTAATTTATGATTGAAATAATTATCAAATACAAACAAAAATACTTAGTGCTTTTCAATTTTACTTTTCGTGATCTAAACAAGGCGTAAATTATTCTTTATACGTACTCCCTCCATTCCAAAATACATATCATTCTCGCTTCTTGAGAAATTAATTTTTAAACTACCGGCAATTATATTTTAAATATATAATATTTATATTAAGTAATTAGTATCATCGAAAAAGATCTTTAAATCTAATTTTTTAATAAATTTATTTAAAGATATAAATGTTATATGTATTTTCTAAAGTCCCAATTAAAATTGAGAAAGTTTGACTTGCATATTTAGAACGGAGGGAGTAGACATCTATCTACAAATAATAATAATAATAATAATAATAATAATAATAATAATAATAATAATAATAATAATAATAATAATAATAATAATAAATTAAATATTTTTTGTTTTTTGGCTGAAAATCACTGTAACCCCCGTACGTTTCATCGGCCGCCGCGGTATCCCCGACGGTAGCCTCCTCCTCCGGACACGGCGCCCTGCGGCCGTGGATGCCCCCGCCGCCCCTACCGTCTACCGAGGTGGCGCATCCGCTGCCGCGTGCGACGACGGCTGCCGCCCCGATCCCCGTCGTGCGTCGACTTCGCCTCTCCCTTGCGTCGGCTGCCTGGTCTGCTCCGTGCATCCTGCCCCGCCGTCGCGCCTGCCATGAGGGCACCTGCGCCGGCGCGCGTCCCCCGGGTGCCGCGAGGAACCCCGCGCGACCGAGCACCCCCACAGGCTTTGCGCTTCCATCTCCTACAACGATGGTGTGCCTTCTCCGACCAACGTTAGCAACCCATCTGCTGTTTCCTTTGCTTCTAGTGTATTGTGCCCTTAGAGTGCTCGATGAAATGCCCAAAAGAGCAGGGGCTCTGCTTGCTCGTTTTGCACCGATTCAGCACCTTCCACTTGGCTACCTGTTCCTCTCCACTGCTTATGCGTACCTTAACAAGTTTTATCTTTGCAGCTTAACAGGCTTGGTGTACGCCTGGATGTTCTCACTCTCACATCCCTCCAATCTTCATTTGTCACCGGCAAGATTAACAGTTTACGACGATGGCGACGGCAGGGCAGTCCATGCATATCTAAGGTAACTAAGCAACTGCACTCATCTGTCCTTCATCCTCTGCTATTTAGTTAAACTTAGATTAATTCTACACCATGTTTGATGCATGGTCTTGGATTAATTCCAATGAACATATGTTTACCAAACTCTGGAATATGAAGCATTTTTCATGCTTTACAGAATTATTATGCCACCTGGACCTCAGGATCTGAATGAATGACTTAATGGCTTCTCATACCTCCTGCATACCCTGATAGATCCAAACCATGACTCACCCAGAGGTCAAAAATGAAATGTTGGAGTGAGATGCATTTCCATGTATGACTCACCCAGAGGCCAAACAATGAAACTATGCTTGATAATATTTTTTTTCCTGCAAGTAGAATGCCTGAGATTGCCACGTGAGGCCATGATCCTAGCAGCGACATAGAGACGGAGAGCCCAATATAATAAAGGGACCGGTAATATGAGAAGGCCAAGGTAGAATTTGGTTTGGCGTTAGCATATTTGCTATTTCGCTATCAGCCTATAGTTTGGGCACACTTGTAGGTAATGTAGAAACTGAAATAGACTTTCTCCCTCGGTTACAATTATCACTCATAAGAACTAAGAACGCAAGGGATATATGCCAATAACTTTTGGACAACACATATATATGAACAATCAACTCAAGATCTTAACACAAACATGGTTGCCACAACTGAATTAAATTAGAAATAAAAGGATCTCTTCACTTCTAATCTTCATCAGTGCCAGGTGATTTATGTTCTCCAGACTTGCTCGTATTGGCTGTGGCACTGGCACCATCTTTTCCTTTTCTTGCGCGGTAGATTGACCCTGCTTTAATAGCTGCATAGATTGCAATGTAGGCCAGAACAGGGATGACCAAGTAGATGACATTCCTGGATGTCTTCCAATCTCTGGTACTGCCTGCTGCATAGGCCCCTAGGAGGCCGAGCATGTCAAGCAAGATAGCCGTGTGCATTGGCCAGAGTGGCAAATTATTCAGTTGGTGTTCCTGTTTCTGTTCTTGTTTGCTCTCTGGGTGTTGCTGTTTGTCTCTGTGGCTTAAGCGATGAATGTGATGAAGGAGCAAGATGATGACGACGATGGAAGCCATGAATGACGTGGAGTTGCAGTAGAAGAAAGCATGGTACCGGGGTTTGTTGATGTAGTGGAGGATGGAGCTGCCAGCAGAGCGATCGCCGCTGTTGTCCTGCCACAGGCCACCTGGTGGTTTGAGGCCGGTCTGGTAGGTTACACTCGCAGCAAGGACTCCTAGCAGCATCAAGTATTCACGCATGTTCCTATCTTTCTTTTCTTGTGATGATCTAGAGTCCTTTTTTTCTTCTGATGATCCAGAGTCGACAGTATTCGTGTCGTGCTCCTGATGCTCCGGATGAGTGTTCTTCCAGCCAGGCCAGCAACTCGACATCCACTGGTTCCAATGCTTTTTTAGGTAGGGGCGAACCCAGAAAATGACTACCTCCAGAGCTATAAAGGCAAACACGCCAGCAACCAGCGTGAGCACATAGATGGAGGTGCGCAGATCCCTGGAGCTCCCGGCGGCATAGGCTCCCATGAGCCCAAACATGCCGACCACCATGCACACGTAGAGCGCGTAGCACCGTATCCCCGGCTTGTACAGGTTGGGGTTCACCAGCAGGACGATGAGCGCCACAGACGCCATGAAGCTCGCCGCGTTGCAGTAGAAGAAGGCGCTGTAACGCCGGTGGTAGTTGTCGTGGAGCACCGGGTAGCCCGCTCGGTGCCTGCCCTCGTCCTCCGACCAGAATCCCCCCGGCGGCGTGAGCCCGGCCTGGTAGGTGAGCGTCGCCGCCAAGATGGCGAGGAGCAGCAGCACCTCGCGCCGGTCCTCCAGCCTCTGCTCCTCCTCGTCGTCCTGGCGGCGGCGGTTGTCCTGCTCGTGGTCTAGCGTGAAGAGGACGATGTGGATGACGACGTAGACGAGGACGAGCCCCGCCAGGGCAACCACGTAGATGGAGGTGGTCTCGTCCCGGCAGCTCCCCGCGGCGTACGCGCTGATCAGGCCGAACAGGTCCAGGATCATGGCCGCCTCCAGCTTGCCGCCCTTGAGCAGGAACCGGCTCTGGACCATCATGATCACGATGAGGGACGCCACAAACGCCGCCGAGTTGCTGTAGAAGAACACCTTGTACCTGGTGGGCTGTGTCGTCAGGAGTATCGGGTCACCGATCTGATGATGACCGTCTATGGTGTCGGGCCACAGGCCACCTGGTAGTGATAGGTCAAGGTTTTTTTTCATAAAGGAGATTAGATGCTTTCTTCTGCTTTTAACAAAGCAAGATACGGTTCTAAATACAGCATAGAAACAAACGTTAGGGTAGCACAAAAAAAGATTTACCTGGTGGGTCCATTCCTGCACTGTAAGTGATGCTCACGACAAGGGTTGCAAGCAGCATGACAAGAGACCGGGCCTTTTCCACTGCTTCGCTGTCTTGGTCCTCAGGCTTGTCCCCACTGAGTCCTGATGCTATGCCTCTGCAGCTCGTAATTGCAAGCAACATAACAAAGACTTAGTCCTAATGAATTCCTGAATTGCAACCAATCAACTCCTAATATTGCAGATATATACATACCGGTTGCTGATCTGAATCTCATCTTGTTTATGTTGGTCCTGCGATCTGTCAAAGAAGCAACTCCTCAGACGTTTCGAAGCAGAATCATATTCAGTTACTCGTAATTTGCAAGCATCAACTCCTTACTGCTGCTGGAAACATAATTGAGCACATACGAAACATACCTGCTGCTGGTCTGATTATTCTGAACTGGTGGTGAACTGTCCAAGCCGCATCTTCTCTTCAAATCTCTCAGACATCTCAAAGCAGGCTTATAGACGGCTTGGATCCAGCTCCAGCCAGCTACAACCACCAGGAGGAAGATGCAGGCGAGGACTCCGGCGATGAGGCAGATGACGTAGGTAGTGTCGTCGAGCTGCCTGCAGCTCCCGGCGGCGTACGCCCCCATGAGGCCCAGGAGCGCCGTGATGGTGAGGCCGTACAGAGCCACGGAGCGCACGGAGAGCTTGACGGTGAGCTTCTTGTCAAGGAGCAGGATGATGATGAGCAGGGACGCGACGAACGCCGTGGTGTTGCAGACGTAGAACGCCTGGTAGCGGCTGGAGTAGTGCTCCTGCAGCACCGGGTCGCTCATCTTGTGCCCGTCCTTGGTCTCGCTCCAGAAGCCGCCCGGCGGGTTCAGCCCCGCCACGTATGTGATGGTCACGGCGAATGTGGCCAGCAGCATCAGCGCCTCACGCAGTTCTAGGCGGCGCTCATCGGTGCCATCAGTGGCACTCTCACCGCCGCCGCTGCCTTGCTTTCTTTTTTCTAGATCACGTAACAATGTTCCAGCCCTGGTTCCAGCCTCTTCCATTAGTGGCTCCCTGCGCAGAAGGATCGCTAGCCGGCCTCCATCGCTGGAGAAGATGTAGAAGATGAAGGCTACGACGACGTAGGCGAAGACGGCGCACACCAGGAGCGCGGAGTAGATGGTGGTGAACTTGTCCCGGCAGCTCCCGGCGGCGTAGGCCCCCATGAGGCCGAGGAGGTCGAGCACCATGACGACCCGCAGCACGGGCTCCCACCAGCCCGTGTTCCGGCCGTCCAGGACCAGGAGGAGGAGGCTGACCACAAGCGACGCCGCGAACGCCGTGGCGTTGCAATAGTAGAAGGTGAGGTACCGGTCAAGGTGCGCTACCTGGAGGATCGGGTCCCCTGCGTTGTGGTGTTTCCGGCCGACCCAGGTGTCCTCCTGCCAGGCTCCCCCCGGCAGGTTCAGCCCGACGACGTACGTCACCGTCGCCACCAGGGTGGCCAGCAGCAGCAGGTACTTCCTCAGCTGGTACTCCGTCGAGGAATTAGCAGCAGACTTGGTGTTGCTGCTTTCCGGAGCCATGGTCACAGCTCCAGACCCAGGGTGGGAGTGGGACTGGGACTGGGACTGGGAGTGGCTTTGTGCGCCGGCGTCGGACGCCATTGGACTAAGCGACGAAGCTACTTTGTTGTTGGACGGCAACGCCATTGGCTTATCTGGCTGGCTGGTGACGACGGGCCTCGTATAGCAGTGGCACAAGCAAGGCGCCCTTGACTCCACGAGTCAATGCTAATGCCACGGCATCATGGAGAGGCGAGGCGAGGAGCTGAGGGCGATCGAGCACTCCAGGCATCGACTATCCTTATCATCGGCACACCAGAATATAACATGTGCTGGCTTCTATGTGTCCTAATAATTGTAAGATGACTTGCTTGGGTCGTCGTCTTATTTTATAAAAGTTATATATTCCATTCCACTGCTTTTCCCCATAGCTTGCGTTACAATTTTAATGAGCATCGTTATATATCTCCCCTAGTACGTCATTCGTGGTGCATCATTATAACTTTAACTATTTTTTGTCTTAATACAAAATATGCGTAAATCTTTTGTATATTCAAGAAAAAAACGAGCATCAGTGATATTCTCCTTCTCCGTCAGCTCTGTGTTTATCAACGATACCTTCCTCTACCTGGGAGTGAGAACAAGGAAAACAACATGTTTTCTCTGCATCGCCAGCTTTCATTGTAGAACTGATATACTTTTATTTGTTCACATATCCGATCGAATCTCCTTTTCCTTCTCTTACTTCAAGTTGAATTACCATTTCTTTCTATCACATTTTAGTTTTGTAGCCCGAAAACAAACTATAGGGATTTCTGAAAATTATATATATGAATCTCCAAGTTGAATTAGAGAACCTCCAGTGTTGGGCAAAATCGAATCATGGGCCAGAAAAAATGAACCCTGAGCACTGGAGCCGTCAAACCGCGGCTGTCGGAAGGAAAATTGCATCTTGGCATCTTGAAGAACGTACGAACCGAGCCAAATAAAATGGCATATTTCAGAGAACTGAAAATTTGTAATGGCTCATCTCCAAATAGGTGAATAGTAATGGTATTTTTCAGAACTGCGAAAATTGCAATGACACCAATCAAAAAAAACCCAATAAAATATACCCGCAAGCTCGTGGGGAGCCGACGCACCATACAAGCACGACAGAATAGAGATTTTTTTACTGTTTGCGGGGCCCTTAAAAACGACGTCTAGGCTGGCCGCTGGTGAAATGATGAGCATCAAGCATGATGGAAGCCTGTTAACGTCATGTGGACTATATATAGTAGTAAATAGTACTTCAAGCATCTTGTTCAAGCCGGAGGGACTGATTTTTGCTTAATCTATATGCCCACCCATCAGAGAAGACTTGCGTGCTCGGTGTTCACCACATTCATTCGACGAGCTGCACGTGATCTTGGCAGGTTCACCTTCCACGCTCTGACGACCGGTTCACCTTCAATCATTCACATCAAATAAACTGCATGCATGCCCTAAACAAAAACATGCTATCCGGTGATTAGAGAGGAGGTGACTTGACATAATTCCGTGAGCAATATTATAACTCTACTTATATCATATTATAATGAACATAATGAATACGGAGTACTATATGATATCAGCTGCCCATGTCATCAAGCTGACGTAGTATCTAGACTGAGCAGGAGTAATGCGCTGCACCACGGCACCACCAATACTGATTGGTGGTGCGTGCAAGCTGTGATGCTGGTTGGTGTTGGGGTAAATGCCCCTGCTCCCTCCCTCTTTCGTGGAGACACTGCACGACTGTTGGAGTAGTACGATTGATCATGCACGCCAAATTCAATGCTTCAGAGTTCGGACCAGCCATGGATGCTGACGGTGCACAGCTACTGTTAGCTTGTAGTACTACTAGCTTGCTGGAGGGACTCCAACAAATTAACTATAAAAGCTCAACCAAACCAAAAAAAAAAAAAAGATTCCACTAAAACTAGTAGATAAGGGAGCGTTGGTGCCCATAACCCTCGTAGGGCCCCTCCTTCGTTCCCACAAGGCCACAACCATCATCTCTCATCATTGGCACAAACCGAGATGTTTACTTTTGTATATTTGTAGGTAACCCGAGGGCCAACACCAGTCGTCTTCATCTGAAAGGGAGATTTCACATGATGGGAGCAAAGGCATGTTATGCCCTGTGGTTGCAGATGAAAGCACGCTTTTTTCTTTCACCATATAGCACATCAGATTCGGCCTTATATGCACCACCTGAAGCCCAATAAGCTGCACCATCCAAGGCCAGCAAGAGCAGCCCAGTCACTTGATTCGACACCATGGCACTCCGCTTCCATCCATCAGAGTTCTCCACTCGTTTCTAAAAAAAAAAAAAAAAAAAAAAAAAAAAAAAAAAAAAAAAAAAAAAAAAAAAAAAAGATTCCCCACTCAACGGTGCTCTCGCTTCTAGTTGTCTCACTTCCCTCTCTCATCCTCCCTATCTGTATCTTGCACCTCCGGTCGTTTTCAGTCGTCAACACCATCACCCGACACCCAACAGGAATCAAGGGTTTAAGATAAATATTAGATGCTACGTGCTTCTTTTTTCATTCTGAATTAACTAATCTGGAAGAGTGAATTACAATTTAAGGTAATTATAGGTTACTTAATGTTACAATATTGTAAAAGTAAAGCACCAGAGCCTCATGATACCAACAGTCTTCAGAATTCTTGTTTGGATAATATCAATTGGAATGAGGAGAATATGATTCAGGATTAAAGAACCAATGATTACCATCCTAATGTCAGAGAGTGTGAGAAGGAAGTACTTGGAGAATAGGCCTTACCAACCTCGTACACTTGATTTTCCTATGACATATTATTGGAGGAGAACTGAGAAAGTTTGTTTGAGAGTGGTTTGATGAGTTTGATTGGCTTAAATATAGTGACTCCAAAGATAGAGCATATTTTTTTTTCTTGCCGTTTCTTATTTACAGATAAGAAGATGCAGATTATGATGCATTTGTATCAACAATGGTTGAAACACTTTTCATGAAGAAGAAAGGCTAAGAATTCATGCCGGAGGTATCGGTGGCGCACACTATGTCACAATGAAGAAGTGTGATGATCTATTACAAAGAAATCAACATATTGATGTTGCTTTTCATAGTGTGAGCGAGTCTAGTAAGAAGAATTATCTTGCTAGGTTGATGGGTCTATTGATGTTGCCAAAATATTATTGTAGCAAGGATTATCTTTCCGGAGCCACGATGAGTCAAAGGAGTCCTTGAATAAAGGGCACTTCATAGAATTTCGTCATTTTACAGCGGAGCAAAATTCAGACTTGAGAAAGGCAATTGGCACGAATAAATCAAATAATAGCCTTTTGATTGCTCCTGAAATACAAAGTGATCTAACTATTGTACTATGCAGCTATCATTGCCGGTTCAAGACAAAGGCTGGTAGTGAAAGCACCACATCATCATTGGCGTCTAAAGCCATGACCAACAGTGATAGGGACCTTCACTGTAGGTTTTTAGGGACCCCAATCATGACTTCACTGAAGAAATAAAGGTCAGTTCTTTAGCAGTGCCAAAAACCAGCCCTACCATGTTTCAAAAAAAAAAAAAAAAAAAAAATACCAGCCCTACCTGCCATATCAGGCTGAAAGCAGTTCTCAGATTTCCACCGACCCATTTT
Organism: Themeda triandra; assembly: GCA_018135685.1. Lineage (NCBI taxonomy): Eukaryota > Viridiplantae > Streptophyta > Magnoliopsida > Poales > Poaceae > Themeda > Themeda triandra. Next base: position 246,956 of record JAENPR010000218.1, on the reverse strand, counting down.
CTTTGAATTTTCTTAAAAAAGATACCATATTACTTCCATTACTATATATCTTATACCTATTTCGCCAATCATAAAGCCTACGATGGCTATACTTAATTCCTAAGGTAACTTCTCCCAATTTTCAGGACTTTTCTATCTTGGAAACAAGTTTTATCCCCATGAAACTTATTTCATCCCACGTAACTTTTATTGTCTCTCTTCATCTACTATGTCATGTGAAATTATTTAATGCCCATAAAACTCCTATATATAAAACCCCTACTGGACTAAGGGCTCTCAATGCTATGACTACAATAGTTTCCATTTCATTTAATATCATTCACATATGATATTTGATGACGTGGTAACAATATTATATTAAGTGAAAACTACAAGAAACTGGATCTCATGTGAGAAACTAGGTCTTTCACAAAAACTGAAGTTTAAAAAACTACATAAAAATCTAAGAATGAGCATCACATATTCCGAGACAAAATAAGAGAGTGGCCTGTGTAGGAAAATGATTGGGAGGATAGGAGAAACTAATATAACTAGAGCCGTTCACTTTATAGCCATAATTATTAGATATTGTGTATTATGAGCTACAGTTTATAAGTGGTGTCTATATATGACATGACATATCATAGAAACTATATTAGTTTCTTCGTTAGGACTGGCACATTTTTTAACTTCTTCAGTCTCAAGAAATAAATACTTCGTTCTTTTAGGCCTGTTTGTTTAACTGACTTTAGCTAAGTTGAAATAGCTAAATTTTATCTGGTCTTTTAGCTAGGTCTTTGAATGCCTAGCAGCTAAATTTAGCCACTAAAATTTGGTCTTTGAATCCTAGCAGTTAAATTTAGCCGACTAAAATTTGGCTGGTGCGTCAAAAAGACTCTTAATTAATTTGAAGCAACAAAAGGAAATTAAAGCTCCATCTGTCAGTGGTATCAGTTCCAAGCGTGCTTAGCCTGTTAGAATTAAGGGCGTAGGCTTTAATTTTAAAAAGGCTATTCTGCACGTACATGTGGGAGATGCTCTATCCACGTTACAGAATGAACATCGCCGGGGGTTAAAGCGTCTCAAAAAATATACATGACGGCTCGTGACATGCGTGGTCATTAGTTTAAGAGAAGCTTTCGCGTTCGTCGAGAGAGGTAAAATATATGAATTAGAAAAAACAGAAAAGAATCCATGTCATTGAATATATTTTAAAATTTGAGAATAAAGGGAAAAAACTACACCATTAAATCTTATCATGAGCATAGTCTAGATTGATCAAAAGAATACATACCTAATACAATTATAAGATAATAATTAGAAAACAAATATGGTTGTGAATCTTTTGATTATCTAACGACTTAGATTAAATCAAAGAAAGTACTTTGCCTAGCATAATTATGAGATAAAAAACAAAAAAAAAAAAAAGAAAAATATACTGACACTATGTGCTTGTTCTTAGACAGAGTTTATTAGGTTTAATTAGTCATCAAACCTATAAAATATACCTAAATTTAAAATAAATTATATTTTCTTTGGATGCGCAGTACTCCCTCCGTTTCAAATTATAGGTCATTTTAAGAATCTTGCGAGCTAAAATATCTGAAATTTGACCAAAATTATAGAAAGAAATACAAAGATTCATGATATTAAACCACTATACTATAAAAATGTATGAAGAATCTAATGATACTTATTTAATATCATAAATGTTGTTATCTTATTATATAAATTTAGTCAAATTTGACTTTCCAAGATTTTGTAATGACTTATAATTTAGGAGGGAGGAAATATTTTTGAAGTATTGTAGATGGTTTTACAAAATACTTTGGTTTTTAAAAGCTATGAGGTTTTTGGATGCAACAAATCTTGTAGTTTTAAAAACCATGGCTTAGCTAAAACTATTGTCTCTTTGCAGTAAAATCATGGTTTTAGAAACTCCAGTCATAATCTCTTTTTCTAAACCATGGTTTTATGTCTCTTCGTCCTTATAAAACCACAATTCTTTCGTACTACAATTTTCAAAAACCACATCATTCAAACATGCCCTAAATCTTTGATATAGACTAAGATTTAGCAGATCAAAATTATGCATCCCTATTTTGAACGGAATCTTGTTTTTGAACAATAATCAAGCCGGTAACTTTTAGTTTGAGACTTCAGAAAACAATTAAGGTTTGGGTTTTGCCAATGTTTTTTTTTTTCTAATTTTTGAAATGTGACGTGCTACAAAAAGTTCAAGAATGATTTAGCAGTAAAATCTATATGGCGATACAATCATTCTTGATATTTGTTTACGGTGATACAATCATTCTGGTAAAAATCAGTTCATATGCTATACAACAAATCCATCTTGGATTGCTGCGATTTAAAATGATGGCTTTACAAAGCGCCTGGGATGAAAAGAACTTAATAGGGAAGAGGGCAAGTCAACTTTTTTTTTTTGTGTTGATCGGAAATCGATTCAGAGTTTGGAGAGGCAATGACCAAAGCCAATCCTAATTTCAAGTTTGGAGAGGCAATGCTAAATGAAAAAGAACTTGCCAGTTGTGGTCCTTGGACCGTTGTCCTCCATGCCTACTATCTTAAAGCTTGTGCTCAATAGTGGTTGACATATCGATTAATTTTGACCATTTCCAATTATGGTATACTGCAGAGTCGGGTAATGACTTGGTGGTTGGATTTAATTACTTGCATGACCTCTTCAATATTGATGCGCTAGACATGGGCCTGTTACATTGCTTTTGCCCATAAGTTGAAAGCTCCCATTTGAATTTGTTACATGTTTCAGACTCTTATATATGTGCTTCTTGTTGGCACAAGGTGCTACCTGAAAGATAGATTTTGCTCATTTGGCACCTTAGCTTGTAGGTAGCTAAAGATCGATCAACAATTTTATCACAATCAACTATTTTTTGTGGTCCAACTGTTGAAACCTCAATTTCATTAAATTGTAAAATTAGATAACAAAATGTGATTATTAGGATTGGAAAAGTAATGTATTATAATAATTGCTGCCAAAGGGCCTCTAGCCTAGTGGCTAGAGCACCCGAGTGGCACCCAGCAGACCTGGGTTCGACTCCCAGCGGGAGCGAATTTAAACAGTCTGCATTATTAAAAAAATAAAAAAATAGGCTAGGATTTCCCTTGCTGACTTCGGTCAAAAAAATGTATTATAATAATTGATGTCCTCTTTTGTTTTGTCTACAGATACATGGTACAGAAGGCCAAGGATGACAAGTTGCTTATGGGCATTATGGACCCCAGGTGTTCTTGAAACCCTACATGCGTGCCAATGAGTTGACTATTGTGGATTATGTGTCAAACGTGTTTAATCATTCTGCAAAGGTCTCAAATAGCTTGATAATGTTTTTCCATAGTAGTGGAGATCACTGGTTATTGGTGGTAATCATCCCGAAGTGAAACAAGGCCCTTTACCTTGATTCTGACGGATCAGAACAGCAGGATCATAACTTGTTGAAATCAGTGATTAACCGTAAGTTTGGCTTGATCTGCATTTTGTAAATTTATGTGAAAACCATACTGACCACATGGTGACGGTGCATGATTGCAGGACTTTTGCTCTTTCTAATTGCATAAAGAAGCCAGCTAAGGGTGCACTTTCACATGCCACTAAATTTATAATATTAATAGAATTGTTGTGTTTGAAAAGTTAATTCATCTTGAATGGGTCTCCAGCATGCACTGATGCTTTTCATGCTTATTTTCTTTGCAAGTGCCACCGGCAACCCAATAACAACGCATGTGGCTTCTACACTGCACGTCACATGACCTTAGAAATGGCGGCTGCAACTTGTAAAGATCTTTTGGTATAAACTTATGCGAACTCCTTGAGCTTGGCTCCTCTCAGTGCTGATTTATTGTTTCTACTTTACTGGAAGGTTGTTTATGTATGCAAGAATTTTAAGGTGCCATCCACATAACTGGATTTAAGTGTGCTATTTGGAATCCGAGAAGCACTTGCCTTGTGAAGACTCCAAAATCTGCGTTTGTGAACCTTGGAGCTAGAACTCTCATTTCAGTGATGTTTTCTGTTTTTTTTTAAACATTTGTGCCTGCGTAATTCCGATAGCCACGGTTAATGTGCACTATTTTGTGATGTGGCTCATACCGTCTGTGTTTTTTCACACGAAAGCAATCTGCATATAGCCTAGAGACGGATATTTTGCCGTCACAAAGTTATTACCAGACGTCTCAAATGTATATCCTGAGACGGATATTTTGAGTCTGTCGAATTGCGAATACATGCTAGAGACAGGTATTCAGCCGTCTATTTCACTTGTTACTTGAGACGGTCACTCATCCGTAGCAATTTTGACACACAACTGAGACGATTGTATATTTAGCCATCGCTATTTGATGCAACAACGATGGCTGGTGTCACCGTCTGAAGAATAGCAGAGACGGGGCACAGCTTTAGAGCCATAGCAAATGTCATAGACGGTCAATGTTTGGAGCCGTCTCTTTACTTTCATATTTGAGACGATGAATCATCCGTCGCTACTATGCCTTATTAGCGACCCAAATTATGAGATATACTTGCTAAATTCATCTCTAAGAATACATATGTTGACAACCAAAAATAGCAATAGAGTCAAAAAGGATCAACGCATCGACGCACGGCGAAAACGGGCAGTTTTCGGCGTCCAATACGGCGCCGGACGCGGCCCCGGGGAGCGTCGGACACGTCCGACGCGCGTCGGAAGCGGTCCAGAGACCCCCCGCGCTTGCTCGGTCGTCGGACGCTGGGCGGCTTCAGTGCCGGACGCGGCGTCGGACGCGGCGCCAGGAGCCAGCGCGCGCAAGGCAGCGTCGGACGCGGTCCAGAGAGGCCTGCGGGCGGGCCGAGTGCCGGGCGCACGCGTCAGACGCGCGCCAGAGGGCGTCGGACGCGTCCGACGCTGGCGTTTTGAGTCCGACTCGGCCATGAGTGGCAATTTTGCTCGTGGGAAACTTGATGGACGAGTTTTGGGAGAGTTACCTACCGGGATAAGACCACTCCCCCTATATATACGAGGGGATTATGGCCGATTGAACCCATCCAATCAATCGAACACAAACCAACAACCGATCGAGACGATCAACCTATCTTCTTCTAGTTCTTCTACTTTTGCCCAAACTCTTCTAGTTGTTGTCCGGTGATCCTCTCCGCGAGTTCTCCGGCGATCCTAGGCGCCATCCGCTAGATCCTTAGAGATCCCCTACGTGCATCCTCCCGACGGGTCTTCCCAGAGGTTGTTCTAGGGTTTACCCTTCCGGCAACGAGCTCTACATCGGCTTATTGATCTCTAGATCGGTTTGCCGGTCACGCTGCGTTGTCGTTGCGTTTGCAGGTTGCTTCGAGCACCTCTAGGGCGTCCAAAGCCCACTACTGGTGTGTTGGCGGATTTCTTCGTCAACACACTTTTTGGCGACTCCGTTGGGGAGGGCAAGGCGCCGTATTCAGTATCCATCTACTGACATTGGGAGCAGCCAAGATGGTGATTCAAGTGGCAATGATCGCTCCAACGTCAACGCCAAGAACATCATCTGTCCGCAGAATATGGACGAGCTTCTCGACGAACTCCGTAGCAAGCTCCAGGGACAACTTGACGCCGTTTGCAAGGCTTTCTTTGTGAGTTGCAGCAAGGGGCGCAAAGACAAGGTCAAACAATACAAGGAGCCAGACTACGCCGGGGAGAGTTGGCGTCCTCATCATCATCAGGAGCTAAGGTAAATACAGACAAACCCAAGTTTGATGATGAGTATCCTACACACGCTGATTTTGCCGCTATGCTAGATGGTCATAAAAAGGTTGTAGATAGTAATTTAGCTACTGCAGTTAATATGATCATGGCTTGGTTCGATAGGTTAGAGAATAAAAAGGCTGATTCGGATGAATTAGACGTTGAGGAGGTAGAGTATGAGTATGGCATGCCTCCTAACTATTATGAGAATCAAGCCCTCTATGCAAAAGCGAATAGAAGCAAATCGGTCTTCAAAACACACAAAACAAGTAAGACCGATTCTGCTAAACCTAAGCCTATGGTTACCTTTGCTGATGATTCGGGTTGTTCTAAATGGACCGAATATCAACAAACAAGTAAGTCTTCGGTGGGAAACGCAATACTCCCAGACCCACCGAGGTCACCTAGTGCTATTCCTCAACAAAGTAGTTCTAGAACAACCCCTTCTACCGATTATACAGACACGTTCAATCGGTTTAGGGAAGATTTGCCTAAGTCTCTTGAGGAAACGTTAGGTGTGTCCATTAGGCCTAACAAAACTAGTTATCACAAGCCATACCCTGTGCACTTTGATTTCCTGAAATCTCCCGTAGGTTGGAAAGTGCCCAATTTTCAGAAATTTAGTGGTAGTGATGACAAAACATCTATGGAGCATGTGAGCATGTATTTAGCTCAACTAGGTGAAGCATGTTCCTTTGATTACATGAAAGTACATTATTTTTCTTTATCACTTACCAGCACTGCTTTTGCTTGGTTCACTTCATTACTGCATGCACCATTGGTTCTTGGGCCCAATTAGAGGAGAAATTTCATAGCCACTTTTATAACGGAGTCCAAGAAACTAGATTGTCACATCTTACATCGGTTCATCAAGGGTGAGATGAGCTTGCACTTGATTTCTTTAAAAGGTGTAGGGAGATTAAGAACCGATGCTTCCAATTGATGATCTCTGAAAGAGATTTGGTTGATATTTGCTTTAATGGTTTACATTCTAGGATTCATGAGAAACTTGAGAATATTCAATTTAATAATTTCAACCACCTCATTGAGAAGACCGTTTATTGGAGATCGCACCTTAAAGATTCTCGTGAGTCATATAAGTCTCATCGTTAGAACATGCACATTTGTGATGTTGTTTCATATAGTTCGGAAGGAGAAACCGGTGAATGCAACGCCGCTGAAATTAGGTGGCCAGCAGAGAACAAGCATGTGACTTGTCCTTCTCTCAAACCGATTCAAAAGAATCGTGGTGAGGAAGTTAAATTTACTTTCGATGTTTCTAAATGTGACCGCATTTTTGATGAATTACGGAAAATCGAACATATTAGAATTAATTATACTATGCCTTCTCCGGATGAGATTAAGAAGAGAGCTTATTGCAAATATCATAATTCTTATTCTCATGCCACTAATGATTGCAATTATTTCTGTTGACAGATACAATCGACCCTTAATGAGGGACGATTAAGTCTCGCAGAGATGGAGATTAAACGGAATCCCTTCCCTAACAACACCAACACTATTGAGGCAGGGACTCTGGCTATTTTGATTCATCTTGAGCAAGCCGATGGAGCTAACGGCAAGAATATCATCATCGGCGAACCACGTTCGCACCGAATGTCCAAAAGAATTCGGGGCGGCAAGTGGTGATGGAGAAGAACCAAGACGGCAAGAATAAGCTCACAATCACCGCTGGATAAGCGGAGGCTTTGAGAAGGCAAAGATGGTACGAAACTCAGGCGGCGCGACAACGGCCGGCCCGGCCGACCCCTCCGGTCGGCCAAGACGACTCATCCAATAAGGTGGAGGCACCAAAGGCTGACCCTGCCAATGATGCTCCTGGTACTTCTAAGTCGTCCAAACTGATTGATGCAATTGGTCAAACCGACTCACAATCTCCTAAGAGTTCCATTACTTTCGGCATCCATGTGACTCGCACATTTATTCCATGCAAGCCGGACGTGGGAGTTTGGAAGGAGAAAGAGCAAAAGCCTAAGAAATTTGTGGTGAAGCTACTTTGTACTTTTGATCGGTTTATGGCAAAGTACAAGCAACAAAAGGCCGATTCTGAGAAATCAGTCAATAAAAAAAAGAGAGACTACGCCTCCTAAGTGTGAAGATGATGATAAGAGGCAAAAGGCTATGACTCTTTCAGCTGATTCTTATTCACAGGTTGCCCATTCACGGCCAACCCGTTAGGGACCGCCAGTTACTCCAGCTCCATCCGTCCCGCAATGGGGTGCCCAAGGTGTGTGGGTGTCATACCCAAATGCTACATCAACGCTTCAAAGGTTTGGAGGTGCTACTGGATATCAAGTTAATCCATCCGTCTTTAACCGATTGGCTCAACAATCGAGTTTTAGCGGAAGGAGACAAGAGCTTCCACCCAATGCTCAATCTTTGCAGGGGAAGGGGAAGACACCTATGCAATTGGCTTATGTGCCCAAGAAGGTTGAGGCTCAAAGATGGTGGAGGAGCCCAAGGAGGTTGCCCAAAGTAAGTTCCCGCACCACAAATCGCCATCGGGTCAATGTCGGCTCCAGTAGTTACTGACAATGAACCGATTGTGGTTGATACTAAAATTCCAGCAAGTGCGCAAGATGAAACCATGAAAGAAGCTGCTGGAAAAGAGAAGCCGCCAAGGGACCCCAAGTACATACAGCCCAAGTGGTGTCCACCTGACTTGGACAAGACCCAAAAGCGGAAGTTGCAGCGTGCTAGGGCTAAGAAATTGAAGAAGCAAGCTCTTAAGCATCAAGCGAGTTTGCCAAAGAAGGATGATGGTGGCACTGCGAAGCAGGTGCCGGTTATACAGACCATGAAATCGGCTAAGCCGATGGAGATAGCTCAAGAGGTGTTAGAGCATGAACCGACCAAGCCAATTGAAGAATCGGCTAAGCCTGTGGATGCTAAAATAATTATTCCGGAAAGTGTTGAATCGGTTGAGGCTTCTTCCAAGGTGACGGAACCGATTCTGGCAATTCTTGAAGATCTTGGGGAGAACCCCAAAGAATTTGCTGCTATGGTTGCCAATGCTATAGGTATGGAGGCTCCGATGGAACAAGACGATGAGATGGTGGATTATGAGCCATCGCCAGAGCGGATCAGTGTGGTATATCTATCTTCGGATTACTACGTGATCCGTCATGATGAAGAGGAACACCAGCAGCAGAGCTAGTGTTCGCAGTGGAGGATGCTGTGTTTAAGAAGATGGGTGACAAGGTAGATCATCTTCGGCCTCTCAATTTGAGGGGTCACATCAATGGAACTCTGGTGCATAGCATGCTAGTGGACAGCGGTGCAATCGTCAATGTTATGCCATACACGCTGTTTCGCAAGCTTGGGATCAAGGAAGAGGATCTGATCAGGACCAACATGACCATCACAGGAGTGGGTGGAGATGCTCCAATTCTGGCCAAGGGAATTGCTAATGTTGAGTTAACCATCAAGAGCAAGACCTTGGCTACCGCTTTCTTCATCGCTGACATCAAGGGGAGCTACAATGTGATACTTGGGCATGATTGGATACATGCCAATGAGTGTGTTCCTTCCAGTCTACACCAGTTTCTCATCCAATGGGTCGGTGACACTGTTGAGATTGTCCATGCGGATTCATCAGCTGAAGTTGCAATTGCCGATTCATCTGAGCCCGGGGGGCATGGCGCCTTTGGATGCTTGTCAGGTAGAGATCTTTCTACCTATGATTATGTTGATTATTCCAGGGGTTGCTTTGTTCCCATATCTCTCAAGCTGATTGACAATTGGCTTAACACAATCATTTAATGGATAATCTCGAGTGGTTAAAGCATCGTTTAGAGCAATATCGGGCTGAAAAGACCGATACTCGTGAAGCAATTGATGACTTTGATGAGCTCAATAAGTTGGGCCAAGGTTTTACATCGGCCGACCCTTTGGAACAAGTTGACATTGGGGATGGTACTACGTCGCGGCCGACGTTTATTAATCAAAACTTGGAAGCCGATTTTAGAACTGAATTAATCGCGCTTCTCAAGGAATATGTTAATTGTTTTGCATGGAACTACACCGAGATGCCGAGATTGAGCCGAGATCTTGTTGAGCATTGGCTTATTCTCAAGAAGAACTTCAAACCTGTCAAACAACTTCCAAGGTGCTTTAATTCGGCCATTCATGACCGAATAAAGGAGGAGATCGAAAGGTTGTTGCAGGCGGAGTTCATTCGTCCATGCCAATATGCAGAGTGGGTCTCTAACATTGTGCCGGTTGAGAAGAAAGACAGCGGCAAGATTAGAGTAGGCATTGATTTCAGAGATTTCAATAGAGCCACTCCCAAAGATGAGTACCCTATGCCTATAGCCGATATGTTGATCAATGATGCTTCGGAGCATAAGATGATTAGCTTTCTTGATGGTAACATGGGATATAATCAGATTTTTATGGTGGAAGAAGACACATCAAAGACAACTTTCATTTGTCCCGGTTTCGTTGGCTTGTTTGAGTGGATTGTTATGACCTTTGGGTTGAAGAATGCAGGTGCAACCTATCAAAGAGCAATGAATTTGATTTTCCATGATCTAATTGGGGTGATTATGGAGGTTTACATTGATGATATTGTGATTAAATCGGCTGCCCATAAGTCTCACTTAGCCAATTTGCGTCTTGCTTTTGAGAGGATGCGCCGCTATGGTTTGAAGATGAATCTGCTCAAGTGTGCCTTTGGAGTATCGTCTGGAAAGTTTTTAGGCTTTATTATTCATGACAAAGGCATAGAGGTTGATCCCAAGAGGATTGAGAAGATCAAGAAGGTTTGAACCACCCACGTGGAAGAAAGATGTGCAGAAATTCTTTGGAAAGATCAACTATTTGAGAAGATTTATTGCTAATCTGTCCGGAAAGATTATTCCTTTCACCCCATACTCAAATTGAAGGATGAATCTGAATTTGCTTGGGGGGCAAAGCAACAAGAAGCATTTGACAAGATAAAAGAATATCTATCATCACCACCGCTTCTTCGTGCACCAAGAAGAGGAGTACCTTTCAAACTATATATTGCTGCCGAAGACAAGGCGATTGGCGTTGTGATGACTCAAGAAGATGAAGGGAAGAAGTATGTCATTGCTTGTCACTGTACTTTGCATGACATAAGATGAGACATTATTTGCTGTCAAGTACATGTCTTGTAGCATGCCAGGCCGATGTCATCAAGCACATGTTGCATCGGCCAATCCTCAGTGGGAGATTAGGCAAGTGGGCGTACTCTTTAATTAAATTTGATTTGGTTTTTGAGCCATTGCAAGCAATCAAAGGCCAAGTACTTGCTGATTTTATTGTTGAGCATAGCATATATCTTGACGATGAGGTCAATTATATCACAATTACCCCATGGAAATTATATTTTGATGGATCGGTATGCAGTAACGGTCAAGGTGTTGGCATTGTTTTAATTTCTCCTAGTGGCCTTGTGACCGAGATGTCTAGCCGATTAGAATTTCATTGTACTAACAATCAAGCCGAATATCAAGCTTTGTTACTCGGATTGATTATGTTAAATTATATGGGAGTGCAGCATGTTGAGGCTTACGGTATGTTAACTTCCGATGTGCAACATGTTGAGGCTTATGGTGATTCATTGCTAGTCGTGCAGCAAATTAATAAAGAATTCTAGTGTTTAGATGAATCGCTTCGGGCTTGCCTTGATACTTGTCATGGTTATATTTCTAAAATTGCTGAATTTAAGATTCGGTATATTCCTAGACATGAGAATCAACAAGCTAACATGCTAGCTCAACAATCATCTAGCTTTGATGTTACTAAGCGTAACTTTCATATACAAAGGAAGCCAATGCATGAGGATATAAATTTGATTTGTGCAGGAATAAATGAATTGGTTCAACTGTCCAATATGATTGGATTAACCAATTCTTCCGAAGTATATCTTTGCGATGATGTCTCAAATCGGTCTAATTCAGATTCTAGTAATCCTAGTACCGATTTAGGGGATTGGAGGACTCCCTTGATTAAATTTTTGTAGGATCCTAGTGCTAACGTTGATCGAACCCTCAAATCGGTCTAATTCAGATTCTAGTAATCCTAGTACCGATTTAGGGGATTGGAGGACTCCCTTGATTAAATTTTTGTAGGATCCTAGTGCTAACGTTGATCGAACCATCCAGTGGCTTGCGTTCCAATATACATGGCAGCATGATGAGCTATATAGAAGAAGAACCGATGGTTTATTGCTAAATTGTTTAGGACCTGACGATGTAAGAGTGGCTATGGGAGAAGTCCATGAAGCAGTTTGTGGTACGCATCAATCGGCTCACAAGATGAAGTGGTTATTGAGAAGGGCTGGTTTTTATTGGCCTACTGTTGGCGGTCCTTATTGCATATCTAACCCCACCAACTTAGGTTCATAGTTCACCAAAAATCAACTAGATAGGAGATTTATACTAATAAAATTCCATAGTTTTGGTGAACACTTGTTTTGCAGGAGCATTCATGGAATACGTATATTTTGGGCCAAAAACTAGAGAAAAAGAATAAATATTTGAATTATAAAATGGGCCCAAAAGCAAGACAAGGAGAAAAGAAGAGAAAGGCCAAACCGACGTGCCAACATGACGAAACACCACATGGGCCAACTCCAGGCCCAGAACCAAGCCCGCCAGACAAGGTCGGTGGCCGGAGGCGGTTCACCTAGCGCGAGCGCGCCAGGGGCGCGGGCGCGCCAAGGAACCTGCCGCCCGGGCCCATCTACCTGGAGGCGGTGCATTCAATGCCCCAGTGGGCGGTGCGGGGGTGTTTTGGTCATTTGGACGTGCAGGAACCGACCATCTCCACATATAAAAGCCCTTCTCTCTTTCATTTCACACATTCACTTTTCATTTTTCATTCTCATTCCTCCCTCTCCACTTCCACAAGCCTACACTAGAGGAAGAGTAGAGCCATTATACCTAGCTTCTAGCTAGAATAGAAGTAGGAGAGTGAGAGAGGTCAAGAGCGGAGTAACTCTTTTCGAGTACTTCCGGAGGCTAGTCTTCCACGGGGTGGAGTGCCGGATTTGTCGGCGCCCTCCTCACTTGTACCTTAGCGACTTCTTACGCTTGAAGTAAGAGGTTCGTGTTTATCTATTCGTACGTTCCTTCTTGCAAAGTTATCTTTGTCATTGTTTGCTTGCGGGTTTGTCGACAGTCCTTGTGGCGGTAGTTCTAGTAGAGGACTCCTGATAAAGACGGATGTTCCCGGCCAACGCTAGAACTGTAACGTTAACGTAGACGTGGTGTCTAAGTTGATAGTTACCTTCATTTGCCTCGTACTCCACGGTTGAGGTGGTAGGCGGCAGGTGGTGACAGCCCTGTCCGTCTCTTGTAATCCCCCACGTCTGGGTACGGCGTAGAGCTACAGGCCGGCATCACTTGGCAGACCAGGTGCGATCCGGTGCCCGAAGCAAATGAGTAGCGGTTGAGTTACCTTTCTCTAAGGATTCGTCCTATAGAAAATCTCACTTTCCCAGTTACCTACTCTCTCCTCGGGCAACTTAGCTAAGACCTAAACCTGACCATACCGTTCTTCATGAAGTTTACGATACCCTGTTCATCACCATGTGAAGTGCTACAATGGTCTTTCCATGCGCTTGTGGAATTTACTGCTTTTGCTAAGAAATACCAACAAGCATTTCTGGCACCATTATCGGGAACGGTTGTCAAGTTTATCTCCGAACCTAGTTGCCCGTGTACCTTGTTTCTACCTTTGCTTCTATTTTATATTTTTCATCTTACAAAATGGAGCTACCAACCATTGCCAAACTATCAGCTCCTAAGGGCGAGCTCGTTAAAATGCCACAATCCTCGAAGCCAATCACAGCTTCTAGTTATGAGCTCCGTCTTGGCCTCATAGCCATGGTTCAGGACCAAGTCTTTTAGGCTTGGATTATGAAAATCCATATCATCACCTAAGGGAGTTTGAGCAACTCTGTGAATGCCTAACCATTTGTGGCATGTCACAAGAAACGTTGCGTTGGAAATTGTTTCCCTTCTCACTCAATGAGAGGGCGAAACAATGGTACGACCAAACCGTAGGAAAGGTAAATGGAGATTGGGAAGAACTTCGTGATAGTTTTTGCGTCGCATTCTTCCCTATATCTCGAATCGCTTCCTGCGACAAGAGATTCTCAACTTCCGACAACTAGAAAATGAAACTACAGGAGCAGCGTGGGACCGATTTCGACCCCGACCGGGTCGAGTCCCGACTGTCTATCCCAAGCCATGTGTTATTACAACAGTTTTGGCTAGGGTTAGGCAGAGAATCTGTCCTATTGCTCGATGCGTCTGTCAGTGGATCTTTTATACATAAGACCACAGCGGAAGGAGAAGCTCTCCTAAATCGTATTCTAGAGAACACTCCCCCGCTAAAACCCATCCGGTTTGAGCCTGAGCCAGTTATAGAGGAAGCCTCTTCGGCAATTGCCGAACCCGTGATAGAGACTGCCTCTCCTGAACTAGAAGCCATAGAGGAAGTTTCCAGTCAAACGGAACTTCCTGTATTCGAGGATGAGTTTTTCAAAGATTTCAGAAATGCCTCGAAATATGAATGTCATAGGAGATCACCAATCCCTGTCACTCCTAGCGATCCTCTTAATGAATTATTTCTCAGAGAATCCGTTAAGGAGTTGACTGCTATAATGAGCTCAGAATGGGTAGCAGAAGGAGAGCTCTCACCTGAAGAAATTCAGATTTGTGCTCCTTCTTCAACCCTTCGATGCAAAATCCAAGGAGATTGGGTGGATGTTCTGTACAATCCCACTGTCGAAATGAACATCATGTCAAAATCCTACGCATTCATGTGTTTAGGAGAAAAACCCCGTACTCCAACAGTCAAATCCTTTAGAGTAGCACCTCGGTCTGCTCTTAACGGACTTGGGATGCTGCACAACATAACTCTCCACCACCAAGAAATCGAAATGGCCCTGGACTTTCACGTCTTTGACATCCAGGATTTCGACATTCTAATCGGTCATCCCCTAGAAAAACTCATTACAAGTCCACCAAAAATAGGGGAATTGGGCATCAAACTAGGGAGAGAACGATTCTCTATTCAAGTCACACGAGCTAAAAACTCAGTGGCTAAACTTCCCCTAGTAAAACCCTAGAGGTCATGTCGGTAATTCCTTTTGAAACCCCAGAATGTCTTTAGAGAGCGATGCTCCTCACTTTGTAGAAGAGGAAGACGATCTTGGAGAAACCATAGAATTACCCAGGGAGGAGAAACCGACATGACCTCCAATTGAGCTTAAACCCTTACCTGTGGGACTACGCTATGCCTTCTTGAATGGTGATTCGCAAACTCCTGTCATCATAAACGACAAGGTTAGCGACAAGGAGACTGCTGAACTCATCGCTGTACTAGAAAAACATAGAATGGTCTTCGGGTATTCCCTAGATGATCTCAAGGGTATAAGCCCAACCTTATGCACACATCGCATTCCCATTGACCCCTCGAGTACGCCAACTCGAGAACCTTAGCGAAGGCTGAATAATGCGATGCGTGAAGTCGTGAAAAAGGAGGTTTTGAAACTTTTTCATGCCAGGATTATCTATCCCGTACCACATAGCGACTGGGTTAGCCCCGTCCAAGTGGTTCCCAAAAAAAGGAGGTATGACGGTAGTTAAGAACGATAAAAATGAGCTTATCCCGCAAAGAACCGTCATGGGGTGGAGAATATGTATCGATTACCGGAAACTCAACACGGCAACAAAGAAAGATCACTTTCCGCTTCCTTTCATTTATGAAATGTTGGAGCGGTTAGCGAAGCATTCTTTCTTTTGTTTCCTAGATGGGTATTCGGGTTATCATCAAATACCCTGTTGACATTTCTTAGCGCAATCACCAAAGATAGATAAAAAGTCTATCCCCGGCAATGGCACCAGAAAGCTTGTTGGTATTTCTTAACGTATGCTGAGAATCCGTAAGCGTACGGAAGTACCGTTGTAGCCTTCACCCGGAAGTATTCAGGGTATCATAATTTCCACAGGGAACGGAGGTATTTCTCCTAGCTAATTCATCCAAGGAACAACTAAAGGGTAGAGATAGAAAGGTAGGTAGAGATGGATTCCTATAGCTTTTAGGGTCCTAAGCATAGCGATACAATACTTCCACTGGCTCACTTTGGGCACCGGATCACACCTGGACTCCCAGGTGATGCCGGCCTGTAGCTCTACGCCGCACCCGGACGTGGGGGATTACAAGGGATGGACAGGGCTGTCACCACCTGCCGCCTACCACCTCAACCATGGAGTGCGAGGCAAACGAAGGCAGCCTCTAGCCTAGACACCACGTCTATGCCAGCGACTACTACTCTAGCGTCGTACAGGGGATCCCGTCTCTATCAGGGGCCCTCTACTAGAGCATCCGCCACAAGAATGGATGACGAACCCATGAACAAGCATGGTAAAGCTCAACTACACAAAGACACAAAAGACTATAAGAAACACGAATACTCACTTAGCCAAGATCCCGTTAGGGAGCCGAGTAGAATATCCGCAGAGGTACAAGGTCGGGGGAGACACTGACAAGCCCGGCGCTTCCCCGCTCTCTTCTCTCACATCTCTCTCTCTAACTCTATAGCTATTAGGGCATAGCCCTTTGGAATGAGGCTCTAGTGTGGTGCTCTTCTCCTTTGAATGGTTGATTGTGAATGAAGAGAAAAGAGCCCCTTTTATATGTGGAGAGAAGGGGGCTATTTGCAAATGTGACATCCCCACTTGGAAGGTGGAAACCGACCTCCCAACATTGGTTTGAGGTACAATGCACCTGGACGCACCCCAGAACCGACCTCCCGGCGAGTTAATGCACCGACCTGCAAAAGTGGGTCCGGGTTGGCAGCCGCCGGGGTGCGAGCGCGCCCCTGGCGCGAGCACACCAGGTCCTGGGCCGAATGGGCTGAAACTTGGTGAGTGGATGGGCCTCATCGCTAGCTTCGCAACGCATTTCCGTTTGCCTCAATCGGAGTCCGTATGAGTGAGATATGGCCCGTTTACTGAGACCCACTCATCCAGCCCGAGATAGAGTTGGACCAGGTTTTGGTCTTCCATTTTTGGGCTTATGTTTGGCATTTTGGCCCATGTATGAGACTCACAATTGTCAGGCAAATGGGCCACTCTCTTATTCATGGTTTTCTTGTGTGCTTTGGCCCTGCATTTCTGGAGTTGTCTTCCTGCAAGCGACAATCACCGAAACTCGTGGAATATGTTAGCGTAAAGTCCTATTTGCTAAGTTTGGGATAGATTTTTTATTCTTATTGGTGGTCTAAAATGTGCGATAAGGACCGCCAACATACCCATCCACCCCGATGATCAAAGCAAGACGACATTTACTTGTCCATACGGAACATATGCCTATAGAAGGATGTCGTTTGGATTGTGTAACACACCCGCATCCTTCCAACAGTGTATGATGTCTATCTTTTCAGACATGATTGAGGAAATAATGGAAGTTTTCATGGACGATTTCTCAGTCTATGGAAAAACTTTCAATCATTGTCTTGAAAATTTAGATAGAGTCTTGCAGAGGTGCCAGGAGAAAGTTTTGGTACTTAATTGGGAAAAGTGCCATTTCATGGTCCGCGAGGGCATTGTCCTAGGCCACCTAGTGTCAGAACGAGGGATAGAGGTAGATAAGGCTAAGATAGAAGTTATCGAGCAATTACCCCCCCTGTGAACGTAAAGGGAATCTGCAGCTTTCTAGGCCATGCAGGGTTCTATAGGAGATTTATCAAAGACTTTTCTCAAATCTCTAGACCCCTCACGAGCCTACTAGCTAAGGACGTACCTTTCGAATTCACAGATGAGTGCTTGCACGCATTCAATACCCTTAAGAATGCACTCATCTCAGCTTCGATCATCCAACCTCCTGATTGGACCCTACCATTCGAGATCATGTGTGATGCTAGTGACTATGTTGTTGGTGCGGTCCTTGGCCAAACCAAAGATAAGAAGCATCATGCACAGGAGCTCAGCAAAACGCTAACACAGAGAAGGAGCTCCTGGCAGTCGTTTATGCTATCGATAAGTTCAAGTCTTACTTAGTGGGAGCAAAATCATTGTCTACACGGACCATGCAGCTTTGAAATATTTGCTCACTAAGAAAGACGCAAAACCCCATTTGATTCGCTGGATTCTTCTACTCCAGGAGTTTGATCTTGAAATAAAAGATAAAAAGGGAGTAGAAAATACCATTGCAGATCATTTGTCGCGTATGCAGGTTACTAACATGCGAAACTTCCTATAAATGACTTCCTACGCGACGACATGCTACTAAAGGTGACAGACAATAACCCTTGGTGCGCGAACATCGTCAACTATATGGTTGCCGAATATGTACCGCCAGGGGAAAACAGGAGAAAATTGCAAGTTGAAAGCCGACGTCACCTTTGGGATGACCCATACCTGTATCGGGTATGTTCAGATGGTCTGTTGAGGAGATACGTACCAGCAACAGAAGGCCTACAAATCATTGAGAAATGCCACTCTGCACCGTACAGAGGCCATTATGGAGCATTCCGCACACAAGCAAAAATCTGGCAATGCGGTTTCTTCAGGCCGACGATGTACGAGGACACCAAAGAGTTCATTCGGAGGTGTCGGAAGTGTCAGTTCCAAGGAGGCATCACAGCTCGCAATGCAATGCCACTACACTACAACCTTCAAATTGAGATATTTGATGTGTGGGGCATTGATTATATGGGACCATTCCAGAAGTCCCAAGATTGCGAGTAATCCTAGTGGCTGTTGACTACGTATCCAAGTGGGTGGAAGCCATGCCCTGCAGAGCAGCTGACGCCAAGCACGCCAGGAAGATGTTTCATGAAGTGATCTTTCCTCGCTTTGGAACACCACGCATGGTAATAAGCGATGGAGGATCCTACTTCATTGATAAAACATTCAGAACATTCTTGAAGGAGCTTGGAGCCAAGCACCACATAGCTAGCCCCTATCATCCACAAACTAGTGGTCAAGCAGAGACCTCTAACAAATAGATCAAGAACATCCTACAGAAAATGGTCAATGATATGGAGAAAGGCTGGAAAAGTAAGCTTCCTGATGCACTATGGGCATACAGGACCACTTACAAAACCCCTATCGGCATGTCACCATTCCAGCTCGTGTACGGGAAAAGTTGCCACTTACTCGTAGAGCTCGAGCATCGAGCCTATTGGGCTATCAAGAGCTGGAATATGGATCTCAAATTAGCCGACAGAAATCGACAACAACAAATTTCTGAACTAGAAGAATGGCGAGAGAAGGCTTATCATAGTGCCAAGATCTACAAAGAACGAACAAAGAGATGGCACGATCACTGAATCAAGCTCAAAACCTTCAAGCAAGGCGAAAAGGTCTTGCTCTTCAATTCGAAGGTGAAATTATTCGGTGAAGGGAAGTTGCGGAGCAAATGGAAAGGACCATACACCGTCATCGACACATCGACTCATGGGGCAATCACAACTCAAGATGATGACGGTAATATCTTCAAGGTTAACGGTCGTGTCTCAAACCTTTCCTTGAGTCTTTCCGCAATTTAAATTTCAGCGAAGAGATAGATCGAATAGATTTAATTATGCCTAGATTTTGAGTGCTCTCACTTTTTGATTAGGCTAGTTATTCTATTCTTTCTTATCAAAAATATTCTCAAAAATATTTTCTTTATCATAGAAATATCCCAAAGATTTATTCTCTAATTTCCCATCTTTGTATAAGTCTTTGGATATTTCAAATAAATATTTTACAAAATATTTCCTAAAAATCCCCTTTTATCCATTCAAAAATTGGAGTGAACAAAGTGAGCCTCGATCACCCAACCGGTCAAATCACTACATTTTGGAAACAAACAGACCGTTGGGGGCTGCCAGGACGAAACCTGGGATCGAGCCGTGCCGCGACTGGCGCGGCCGCGCCACTGGCGCGCTCGTGCCAGGGAGCGAGCTGTTGCTTCCCAAATTTCGTCTCCTGATCCTCAGCCCTTCTCTGATGCTCACCATATGGAGTTTGATCCTGCTGCATTCACGAGAGACAGAGATGTCACCTCCACCTATAAATTGAGCCATCTCCTCCTCTCTTCTCTTCACAAAAGCTCAAGCCATTCATCTCTTTCTCTCTTGTTCATACCCATACACCAGCAAGTTCATCCTCCTTCAAAGCTCCAAGTATGGCCAGCCATGCCCTTGCTCTCTATGAGGCCTCCCGCACACCATACAACCTTGATGGAGCGCCATCATTCTCGCAAGAAGATTTGGAGCAAGAGGAGGCCATGTTCATGGCACCACTCGCCGCAAGGCTACCATGGAGTGAAGGGTCCAGCAAGGGCGATAGCATCAAATCTTTGGCAAGATCAAGACCGCCGCTGACCGGCGCCAAGATCAAGCCGGCGCCACCAAGGAGGCCGACCACCGACGCACTTCGCCTCAAGGTGAACATCGGCGGCGCGGGAAAACGTCCCATGACGTCGTCCACGGACACCACGTCCTACCAAACACCTTCGAGCAGCCCTTTCCTCATTGTTGTAAAGAAGGACAAGCCAAGTGGTGGGCGTGGAAAGGGCGTAATGCCAAATCCCGCTAAAACTCCTAGGACCAAACCCATAGGAACTTCTTCTAGCGCCCCCAAGTGATTTGCTAAGAAGGCTCCTACTTTGGTTGATAGTAAGGGTGATGAAATCTCGCCTAGATTTCCCACTCTAACTTTTCTTAGTAAGAGGGTGGAAGAGCTCTACAAAACAATAGACAAACTAGAAGCGGAGCTTGCGAAAAGGGAGTTAGCCCATATGGACTTAGTAGAGAAGGTTAGGAAGTTTCACCTTGCCTTCTCCACTAAGTTAGAGAGGGTGGCGCATGCAGCCAACGTCGCCCATGCTCTTAGAGCCCCTCACTAGAGCCTTTCGCTCCACCCAAATAATTAGGCGTACGCACTTCATTTTAAATTTCAGCTTGGTGCATTTTCCTTTTCAAATTACTTTGTAATCGTGCGCCTACTTGTAATTTTGAGTTTTATAATTGAATAATTATATATATTTTCTATCTTGTATACACTTGTTTTTGTCCTATGTGTTGCACAAAACTTCAAGAGACAGGTACAAAAACAAGTGTGGGGGAGGCTACCCCAACCTCTCAAAGGGATGCACAAAATTCGCACCTTAAAAAAATCATCGGTTTGTGCATCTACTCACTCCATACAAGTACTTTTATTCTTTCTAGAAATAATTGGTTTTATAACTAAAAAGTTAGCTGCTTTACCTCTGTGTTCGCTGATCGATTACAACTCACATACTTTTTATTCCTCGCCAAAATTCTATCTTTCTGTGAGCAACTAATTTGTTTTAGGGACCCCATGAATATCTAAGTTATTGTGGGATGAGAGATAGTAGGATGATATGATACTTGTTTATCTCTTGTAGTAGACTTGGGTTTTTCTTTGCAAAAATATTAAAACTTATAGCATGATCCTCAAGTGATGATTAAATCCCTACCAGAGCCAAATATTAGTGCTACATGTATAAACCTTGCCACATAGCTGCTTATCCTTGCACCAAAATTGTGTCCCATTTTTTCGGATCGTTGCGAGAGAAGTTTCATATCCACAAGATCGAATATCACACTCACCCACCAAATAAAAGTGCCGACTTTTACCCTGAAAGTCGTGCATAACATCCTCTCATCTATCCACCATAAAAACGCTGACTCTTACACTGAGAGTTACGCAATCATCTTCACCACAAATAAAAAACTCCATCCACTATGCTCATGGTTTTTCTCTCTCAGTATCGTTCACCTACAAAAATATGGGCTTCATTAGAATTAATATCCCTGTTAGAATAGAAAAAAAGAGAGAAAAGAAAGAAAGAAAAAGATCTCCCCATACTAGTATCTAAAAAAACACAAAAGAAGGGGAGAAAAACAGTAGAAGTGTCTTTTATAGGGAAGCCCATATTTTCTTCAAATAAAAAGAGAGAGAAACATGGCAAAACGGAGTTCCACCCACATTTATATTCCACACACACTTGCACATTTGGATCTAAGGCTATGTCCTTCCCTCCATTGATCCATGTTTTTGACACAACAACACTTACAAGGAAAGCATGCACATCATCCATACCTATGAACTCTAGATATCAGCCATTAGAGGTAGGATGAATAGCAGGGCGACAAAAGCTTTCTGGTAAGGATCAAACACCAACAAATAAAAAGAGCGACTTGAGAGCATCACTTGAGGAATTCATCGCTATCTTTTTCTTACAAAAATTTCAAAACCCCAAGTCTTGAAAGCAGGGAAACACGAGTTGACTTGAAATTCAGGCTGTTCCATCCCTCAATAAGCTCAAAGATTACTTGGTAGACACTATGAATGCTCACAGATAACCAGTGAGGCTTGGAATAATCTGTATGCAGGTTAATATCTTAGGAAGACGAACCACCTTAGTGACTTTTTGCTTCACTCGAGGACGAGCAAAGCGCTAAGTGTGGGGGAGTTTGTTGGCGGTCCTTATTGCATATCTAACCCCGCCAACTTAGGTTCATAGTTCACCAAAAACCACCTAGATAGGAGATTTATACTAATGAAATTCCATAGTTTTGGTGAACACTTATTTTGCAGGAGCATTCATGGAATACATATATTTTGGGCCAAAAACTAGAGAAAAGAGAATAAATATTTGAATTATAAAATGGGCCCAAAAGCAAGACAAGGAGAAAAGAAGAGAAAGGCCAAACCGACGTGCCAACATGATGAAACACCACATGGGCCAACTCCGTGCCCGAGAACCAAACCCGCCAGACAAGGTCGGTGGCCGGAGGTGGTTCACCTAGCGCGAGCGAGCTAGGGGCGCGGGCGCGCCAAGGAACCTGCCGCCCGGGCCCACCTTCCTGGAGGCGGTGCATTCAATGCCCCAGAGGGCGGTGCGGGGGTGTTTTGATTATTTGGACGTGCGGGAACTGACCATCTCCACATATAAAAGCCCTTCTCTCTTTCATTTCACACATTCACTTTTCATTCTTCATTCTCATTCCTCCATCTCCACTTCCACAAGCCAACATGTTGGCGGTCCTTAACTCCGATTTATAACCGCCAATTATAGATTATTTTAGGAGAAATAAATATTTTGTTGCATATATCTTTACTATTGACCCAATTCCACATGTACTTGGAAGTTGTAACACTTTGCAGGAATATACACCAAGTGCATGGGATTGTATAAAGAAATGCGCCTTTCGAAAAAGCGTGAAGCCAAAGAGGGAAAGATGACAAATCTAGATCAAACTAGGCCAAACCCTCTTACCAGAGTGCCGGAGATCCAAACATGGGTGCAAGTGTCCAAGATGAGCCCATGAGGTGAAGGGCCAAAGTCTAGACCAATTCTATCTTGGGCTGCAGGACCATGTCTTAGTAAATTGGACGCCACGGATTCATACGAACTCTGAATTGGACAAAATACCCACCGTTTCGAAGCAAACTGAAAGGCCCACAAGCTGGTGGCAAAAGATGGGGCCAACGTGGCCCACACTGGGCGCGCGTGCGTTCAAGGCACGAGCGCCCTGGCGTCAAACGGGCCCAACTTTCTCCAGATGGCTCATGACGATGATCCAAGGCCAATTCTGCTGGTGCTTCCAACATGGAAGGTGTGAAACCGCCTCTTTGAGGTCGGTTTGGTCCCTTCCATGTAGGGATGGCTCTTTCCAAAGAGCCCCCTCCACCTCACCTATAAAAGGAGGGCCATTCCCCCTCTTAGACACACACCACACAAGAGCCTCTCTCCCTCCACGCTTGTACTATCTTTAGTAGTTTTAGGATGTAGTAGTAGGAGTTTGGCAAGAGCTTTGTAAGAGAGAGGCAAGGATCTCTAGAAGGAGAATCTTGGTATGAATACTTTGGAGAATCCTTCTATGTTCTTGTTCTTGTTCTATCAATATAGCTATGTTCTTGATTTAGAGCAAAGTTCTTATGACATATATTGTTTACACTATGAACTAGCTTATAGTTCCTATGTTACATTCTTGTCTTATAGAACTTTATGCTTAACCTATCATACATGCATGTTTAGATCTAGAGCTAAGTTGAGGTGATAAGTTCTTTCTTAACTTAGTCTTGGTCAATATTGGTTTGCGGGTTCGTCGTCCGTCCTCGTGGCGGATACTCTAGTAGAAGGACCCCGAGGACGGGTAAGCCTTGAATTCACGCTAGAGTAGTAGTTACAGCATAGGCGTGGTGTCTAGGCTAGATACTACCTTCGTTTGCCTCGTGCCCCATGGTTGAGGTGGTAGGCGGCAGGTGGTGACAGCCCTGTCCGTCCGTTGTAATCCCCCACGTTCGGGTTTGACGTAGAGCCGTAGACCGGCAACGCTTGGCAGACCAAGTGTTATCCGGTGCCCGAAGTAGATCAACAATGACCGCCTATTTTAACTTAGAACCTCGACCCTATTTAACAAACGTGCTTGTATGATTATCTCGTTGTCTTAACATAGCTATGTAGGAATGCCTCGCTCCGAGTCTAGGTTCTTCTTTATTCTTTCTTTCCTCTTTATCCTTGAGATTGGCTTGAGTGTGTGTGTCATGTATCCAAATATAAATCCCATTTACCCTTTGTTATGAACATTGATCTATTATGCAATCATGTTATCTTGTCCATGTCCAAATTAGACTCTTTTATACCATGCCTTCCTTTGGGAAATTATAAATAACGATACCCCCGAATACTTCCGGGTGAAATGCTACAACGGTATTTCCGTGCGCTTGCAAATTTGTTCTGTGAATGCTACAGAATACCTAGTGGTGTTTCTAGTGACATTGCCAAGGACTTTGCAATCCTAGTGATGACGCTAAGAAACGCCAACACTACACTAGAGGAAGAGTAGAGCCATTATACCTAGCTTCTAGCTAGAATAGAAGTAGGAGAGTGAGAGAGGTCAAGAGCGGAGTAACTCTTTTCGAGTACTCCCGGAGGCTAGTCTTCCACGGGGTGGAGTGCTGGATTTGTCAGCTCCCTCCTCACTTGTACCTCGGTGACTTCTTAAGCTTGAAGTAAGAGGTTCGTGTTTATCTATTCGTACGTTCCTTCTTGCAAAGTTATCTTTGTCGTTGTTTGCTTGCGGGTTTGTCGACAGTCCTTGTGGCGGTAGTTCTAGTAGAGGACTCCTGATAAAGATGGATGTTCCTGGCCAACGCTAGAACTGTAACGTTAGCGTAGACGTGGTGTCTAAGTTGATAGTTACCTTCATTTGCCTCGTACTCCACGGTTGAGGTGGTAGGCGACAGGTGGTGACAACCCTGTCCGTCCCTTGTAATCCCCCACGTCCGGGTACGACGTAGAGCTACAGGCCGGCATCACTTGGCAGACCAGTGCGATCCGGTGCTCGAAGCAAGTGAATAGCGGTTGAGTTACCTTTCTCTAAGGATCCGTCCTATAGAAAACCTCACTTTCCCAGTTACCTACTCTCTCCTCTGGGCAACTTAGCGAAGACCTAAACCTAACCATACCGTTCTTCGTGAAGTTTACGATACCCTGTTCATCACCGGGTGAAGTGCTACAACGGTCTTTCCATGCGCTTGCGGAATTTACTGCTTTCGCTAAGAAATACCAACACCTACTATGATTGCCGATTGTATGCGCTACTACAAAGGATGTGAAGAATGCCAACGGTTCGGGAACGTTCAAATGGCGCCCGCTTCGGAGCTCCATTCTATTACAAAGCCATGGCCATTCAGAGGTTGGGGGCTAGATTTCATTAGCCAAATACATCCCCCATCTTCAAAGGGACATAGGTTTGTCTTGGTTGCTACAGATTATTTCACAAAGTGGTGCGAGACAGTTCCTTTGAAGAATATGACACATACGGAGGTGACAGAGTTCATCATAGAACATATTATTCATAGATTCAACATCCCTCAATCATTGTATACGGATCAAGGGACATCGTTTATGGCTAAAGAGGTGAGGGCCTTTGCCGAATCATATAAGATTAAGATGCTGAATTCATCTCTATACTATGCTCAAGCTAATGGCCAAGCTGAAGCTAGTAACAAAACCTTGATCAAGCTCATCAAGAAGAAGATTGAAGAGACTCCAAGGAGGTGGCATGAAGTCTTGTCGGAAGCTTTGGGGGCGTATCGCACATCATAAAGCATGGTGCCACAAAAGTAACTCCTTTTGAATTGATCTATGGTCAAGAAGCTATGTTGCCTGTTGAAGTGAACTTGGGTGCATTCAGATATGCTAAGCAAAATGATTTATCCGCTGTGGTGTACCATGATCTCATGATGGACAACATAGATGATGTGACCAACAAGAGAATAGAAGCTCTAAAGGAGATTGAGAAAGACAAGATGCGTGTTGCAAGGGCCTACTACAAGAAAGTGAGAAGCAAATCTTTCCAAGTAGGAGATTTAGTGTGGAAAACCATACTCCCTATTGGATCGAAGAGCAATCAATTTGATAAGTGGTCTCCTAATTGGGAGGGTCCTTTGAGAGTGATCAAGGTAATACGCGAAAATTTCTATGTGCTAGAGACATTGAAGAAGGGGCGTCTCGACAAAGCAGTCAACAGGAGGTATCTTGAAAAATACTTTCCAAGTGTTTGGCAAGAAGTCTTGCTCTTCCAAATAACGGCCGATACATGTATCGCCCTTAGAACAAAAATGGCCGATGTAATGCATCGCCCTTAGTCAGCAGCTAGCCGATATGATGGGCATCGTTGCTAGTTGGTTTTAGATGAAGGAGTATTTTCAAGTTTATCGACTAATTCACCTGAAAACAGGGGGCATGTGTTGACAACCAAAAATGGCAATAGAGTCAAAAAGGATCAACGCATCGACGCACGGCGAAAATGGGCAGTTTTCGAACGTCCAACACGGCGCCGGATGCGGCCCCGGGGAGCGTTGGACGCGTCGGACGCGGTCCAGAGACCCCCGCGCGGGCTCGGCCGTCGGACGCTGGGTGGCTTCAGCGCCGGACGCGGCGTCGGACGCGGCGCCAGGAGCCAGCGCGCACAAGGCAACGCCGGACGCGGGCGCCGGACGCGTCCGACGCTGGCGTTTTGAGTCCGACTCGGCCACGTGTCGCATTTTAGGCAATTTTGCTCGTGGGAAACTTGATGGACGAGTTTTGGGAGAGTTTCCTACCGGGATAAGACCACCCCCTATATACGAGGGGATTATGGCCGATTGAACCCATCCAATCAATCGAACACAAACCAACAACCGATCGAGACGATCAACCTATCTTCTTCTAGTTCTTCTTCTACTTTTGCCCTAACTCTTCTAGTTGCTGTCCGGTGATCCTCTCCGCGAGTTCTCCGGCGATCCTAGGCGCCATCCGCTGGTTCCTTGGAGATCCCCTATGTGCATCCTCCCGACGGGCTTTCCGGAGGTTGTTTTAGGGTGTACCCTTCCGGCAACGAGCTCTACATCGGCTTATCGATCTCTAGATCGGTTTGCCGGTCACGCTGCATTGTCGTTGCGTTTGCAGGTCGCTTCGAGCACCTCTAGGGCGTCCAAAGCCCACTACAGGTGTGTTGGCGGATCTCTTCGTCAACAACTTACAAGCCGTAACTCTGCGCTAGTGAGTCTATATATATGCAAGTAGACAGCTCACGTTTGCTCTACATGTGCAACGACAAGCATCCCGAAGGAGTGGGTTCAGCCTCCGCCAAGTCAGGAAAAGTAGAAACATTCCTTCCGAGTCACAAAAGAAGAGAAAGGATATGATCCGGCTTGTAGGGTACTAGAGTTAAGGTCGAATATTAATTTGTATCCCTAATCAAGGCCGGCCGGACGCCTATATAAACAGCAGCGATGCATGGATCGTCCATGCCGAGGACGAGAGGAGAGCGACCGAGAGGTGCGCGAGTAGCAGCTAGCCAGGATCTTGAAGTCTCACACAGAGAAATAACGTACTGGCAACACCAGGAAGTGCCCAGCAGTAATATCGGTGATGGCAACACAAACAAGCGATCAGAAGGGATCCACGCAGAATCCGACGATGACGACTAACATCGGTGATGGCCCCACCAGTATGTTTGCAGGTAGCGCCACCGATGAGGCGAAATCCAGCAAGGCGAACGTGGCCGCCGAGAAGGTGCTGTCGGTGTCGGCGAACCTGGCGAAGCTGCTGCCGTCGGGCGCAGTGCTGGTGTTCCAGACGCTGTCGGCCAACTTCACCAACCAGGGCGCCTGCAACACCGCCAACAAGTGGCTCAGCGGCTGCCTCGTCGCCTTCCTCACCGCCGCCTGCATCTTCCTCACCTTCACCGACAGCATCGTCGACGTCCGCAAGGGCAAGGAGGGCAAGATCTACTACGGCGTGGCGCTCCCGCGCCGCCTCAACATCTTCGGCCTCACCAGGAAGGAGGAGCGCGAGCTGCTGAGGGACCTCGGCCCCGAGCTCAAGGAGCGCCGCCTCAAGACGCTGGACTGGGTCCACGCCTTCTTCACCGCCATCGTCTTCATCTCCATCGCCATGGGCGACGTCGGGCTCCAGAAGTGCTTCGTCCCCAACCTGGACAGCGACCAGATGAAGAACGTCAAGGAGCTGCTGAGGAACGCGCCGCTCGGGCTGGCGCTGCTGTCCAGCTTCGTCTTCATGATCTTCCCCACCAGGAGACGCGGCGTCGGCTTCGACAACGGCGACCGCGGTCAGCAGGTTGCGGCGGAGGAACAGAAAAAGGCTAACCAGCAGCAGTCGAAGGACAAGACTTCAACCAACGCTTAAAATCAATGAAGTTGCAAGAATAAAAGGGTGAAACTTGCTTGTTTGCTTACGTACGTTTTGACTTCCTGCAACTATTGGTACGGTGTGTTTGGTATTTATTTTGTGTGCTTAATTATTTGGGTAAAATTTTGAATAAATAAAAGGATGTAAAACCTGTTTGTGTGCTTATATATAATGTGCATCATATGCAGTGTCCAGCATGCAGTGTGTGGTTGAAGTCCTTATATATCCTTACAACAAAAATGAGCTTGTTTTGTGTGTGTTTACGTTTGACTTTTTACGACATGCAATTGGTGTGTTTCATATTTATTTATATTTGTTATCAAAAGGATGCATGTAAAACTTACCTGTCTGTACGTTTGTGTGTGCTTTAAATTAATTTGCTTTTCCCTTAATAAAGAATAAAGGTTATGTTCAATTCATAAGCAAAGTCTAGATACTTCCTCTTGGCTTTGCTCACAAGTGTACTTGGTGTAGATGCTTGAGGCTCCGACTTTACAACAGACAGTACGCTTGGCTTCTACCTTTTTTTGCTTCAGTTTTATTTAGTCCTTGTGGACATGTAACAAATTAATGTATTCAACATTTACACACATGTGCTTGCGCACACGACAGAACAAAACATAGAAGAAAAGTACAGAAACAATAGCCTATAATATTAGAAAAAGGATGTTACCAAAGTAGTACAAAAGAAAAATACTATACCAGACAACAATGAGAGTTGATTTCAAACAATCTAAATATAGCAAATAAATAATCACAAAAGTAGCACACACAAGAATTGAATTATACTATTAGAACAATAAGAATTTTTTGCCGAAACGACAAAAGAATAAGACATAACATCTAACATCTTGGTATAACTTCTGTTTCACTAGCAGTTTTCGTTTTCTTCGGCTCCACGAGCAACTCTGTCGACGAAATATCGGCAATAGTCCGACCAGAGTATGCCCCGACCGGTAGTTGATTGGTGGAAGGCGTACGAGACTGCAAGCAAAACGTCAAACAGGGAACAATGACACAAGATTTACCCAGGTTCAGGCCGCAAGGATGCGTAAAACCCTAGTTACGCTCTTTGTTTCGTATTATAATGTGGATGTGTGAGTTTGTGCGTTATGCCAGATTTCGTGTCCCATGAAGGGGGTCCTTGCTCTCCTTATATATCACGGGGAGTAACGTTACAATTTGGATCTAGCCTATCTGGTACTAAATTTTCGTGCTTTACATGGCTTTACAGAAACTTTCCTATTTTAGCTAGGCTTATCCTCCTTGTCGATAGCTGATATTCTTGTCCGCCTAAGACAATCCGACCAGCTCTGGGCCGATCGGTCTTGAGGTTGATGGGCTGGTACGGTCGTCCTGTTCAGGCCCAATGTGGGTCGTGAGGGTATATGGGGTTTATACCCCCACAGTTAGTCCCCGAGCATCATGGATCTTGAGGGAAAACATCAACTTCGCTTGGTCATGCAAGAAATGAGTGGTCGGCTACACATTTGACATGTGGTCCGAGCAGTGCTGGAGGACCGTCTTGTGCTTCCGACCAGTTCGTTTTACTCATGACAGGCGTTGGATTTTGATCGAAAGATTTATGGTGCTCCTAAAAAAAGAAAAAGAATTTTGAGAGGGCCCCAATCTGGTGACGTGGGAGTTGGCGGTCCTTAACTTAGATTTCTACCCGCCAACTATAGGTCATTATGGAGGAAATAATTATTTCATTGCACATATATCATTACTACTAACCCAATTCCACATGTACTTGGAAGTTGTAACACTTTGCAGAAATATACATCAAGTGCATGGGATTGTATAAAGAAATGCGCCTTTCGGAAAAGCGTCAAGCCAAAGAGGGAGAGCAAATGTCAAATCTAGACCAAACTAGGCCAAACCCTCTTACCAGAGTGCCGGAGATCCAACCATGGGTACAAGTGTCCAAGATGAACCCATGAGAAGAAGGGCCAAAGTCTAGACCAATTCTATCTTGGGCTGCAGGACCATGTCTCAGTAATTTGGACACCACGGATTCATACGAACTCCGATTTGGGCAAATGACCAGCCGATTCGAAGCCAGCTGAAAGGCCCACACACTGGTGGCGAAAGCAAAGGCCCAGCGAGCCCACATTGGGCGCGAGCGCGCCTGGCCTGGCGCCAAACGGGCCAACTTTCTCCAGATGGCCTATGACGATGATCCAAGGCCAAATCTGCTGGTGCTTCCAACATGGAAGGTGTGAAACCGCGTCTTTGAGGTCGGTTTGGTCCCTTCCATGTGGAGATGGCTCTTTTCCAAAGAGCCCCTCCACCTCACCTATAAAAGGAGGGCCATTCCCCCTCCTAGAAACACACACCACAACAAGAGCCTCTCTCTCTCTCCCTCCACTTGTATCTTTAGTAGTTTTAGTTATGTAGTTGGAGCAAGGAAAGCCTCGTTGAAGAGCTTGAACCTCTATGGGGAATCTCAGTATGAGTAATATCAAGTTTTCACTTATGTTCTTGTTCTTATTCTTAGTTGTTCCTATGTTCTTGTTCTAGATGATCTTGTTCTTGGTCTTAGTTCTATTAGTATAGTTGTGTCGTAGAACTAGAGCATAGTTCTGCATATGAACTAGAATATAGTTTTTATGTCTTGATCTTATCATATAGAACCTAATGTCTAACACTAGTGCATGCATGTTTAGACTTAGGGCTAGGTTGTGATGTTGAGGTCTATCTTAGTGTAGTCTTGGTCAATGTTGGCTTGCGGGTTCGTCGTTCGTCCCCGTGGTGGAAGCTCTAGTAAGAGGACCCCTGATAGAGACGGGAGCTCCTGATCACCGCTAGAGTTGTAGCAACTGGCATAGACGTGGTGTCTAGGCTAGGACCTACCTTCGTTTGCCTCGTAGTCCACGGTTGAGGTGGTAGGCGGCAGGTGGTGACAGCCCTGTCCGTCCCTTGTAATCCCCCATGTCCGGCTACGGCGTAGAGCTACAGGCCGGCATCACTTGGCAGACCAGGTGCGATCCGGTGCCCGAAGTAAGTTAATAATGGTCAAGCTATCTTAACTTAGAACCTCACTAACAAGCATGTGTTTGTGTGATTGTCCGTTGTCCCGACTCGCTTATTCAGAATGCCTCGCTCCAGTCTAGGTTTCTTTGTTCTTTCTTTTACTTTATCCTTGAGTTGGCTCGAGTGTGTGTCAGTTATCCTTATACAAAACCTTTGTTACCTTTGTTATGAGCATTGGTCTATTATGCAATCTTGTTATTTTGTCCATGTCCATATTGGAGTCTTTTATACCATGCCTTCCTTTGGGAAATATAAATAATGATACCCTCAATACTTCCGGGTGAAATGATACAACGGTATTTCCGTGCGCTTGCGGACTTGTTCTGTAATCATTGCAGAATACCAACCGGCGTTTCTTGGCGCTGTTGCTAATTCTAGTGATGACGTTAAGAAATGCCAACAAGCATTTTTAGCGCCGTTGCCGGGGAAGGCGTTGGTTAAAAGAATTTATTAGGGCATGTTCATGATAGCTTGCTTCGTTGTAGCCATTGCTCAAAATAGAAAAAAAAAATTATTTTTCTTTATCGAAAAAGATTTATAAAACTATTTTCAAAAAAATATATAGTATTTATTAAAATCTTGGTTTGTTTTTAAAATTTTGCATGAAGCATGTTTCGGTTTGAAGTATGATTGTTGCAACATCATATCTTCATGGGCTCTTTAAATTAAGAATGGAGCTTAGGTTAAATTGCCTACTTTGATTGAATGACATGTTTGATCACTGTTTCGAAACTGCTGCATATGATCTTTGAATAATTATACCAAGCCATAAAAAAAATCTTTTTTTGGGACAAGTTGATTAGCCATGTCGATGGAAGCCAATCATAGCTTCGGCTATAAACCTCGTCCTAGTTTTTGGCGGTCAAGTTTATGACCATAAAGCAAGCACTCGGGAGGTGCCCCGGATTATCAAAAAAAACAATTCTTTTCCCTTACCAATAAGGCAAGGATATGTTTTCAAGTTACCATGCACCTTCGGGTATTCTTGGTCACTAACCATTTCAAAGTGGAGATTAAGAAGAACAAGGGACATATGGTACGTGAAGACACAAGGAGTCACATCATATAAACACTTTGATGCCTTTGAAAAAAAAAAAAGAGAAGAAATAGAGATGTTGGCTCTACCTTGCTTGAAAAAAAAAAGAGACAAAAAAAAAAGAGAGTACCGAAAAAAAGAAAAAAATTATATTATGATGCAAAAAAAAGAGAAAAATATATATTGGAGGAGAAGGAAGGAGCAGCCGGCCCGACGCACCGAAGTGTTGCCTGACTTCACCCAACATCGCTTCAACAAGGAGCCACCTCCAAGCCTTTGCTACAACTATCAAGACCCATGGCCCAAACACATTGAGCTATGAGTGGGCTGGTCTTGAGGTTCACCTGGGAAAAGCCATCATACAAACCGCAGCAACAACTTCAACAATCCATACATATTGCCGGTAACAACACTCAGGTATGCAAAGTAAGCCGTGGACGATCAATTCACTCGGTTTGTTGAGATGGTCAAGAAAGTACATGTGAGCGTTCCGTTCATGGACATCTTGCATGTACCTTCTCACGCCAAGTACATAAAGGACATCATCAACAACAAGCGCCCATTGTCGTCCATGGCTATGGTCAAACTGACGAAGGAGTATAGTGCGGCGATTCTGAATCACTTACCAGAGAAGTCCCGCTTCACGGACTATAAATGGTGAGCCCTGACCGACAGCCAATCGGTAAGTTATCTTTTTACATTTTTCTTCTAAAAAAAACCTTTGCTTATCTTGTTCACCTTGCAATGTCTTCACCTTTGTTGGATGAATCTTATATATCTTTTCATGCCTTTAATTTCTATGTTGTATAGTTTTGGTTTGGAAGTATTGGTTATGCATCTTTTGAATTAAGCATGGTGCTTAGTTTGATTAAATGTATAATCATGCTTCCATAGGCTCTTTAATTTAAGCTTTATGCTTACATTAAGGTGCCTACCTAGATCATATTAGACATGGTGTCTAGTTTGATCTTTGAACCAAAGTCAGTCGATAGATTTTTGGTGAATCATATGGACTAACTCCCGCAGGATTTATCAATTTCATGGGGTAGTCTTGGAGATGACAACAGAGATGATCTTTTGTTTGGTGAACCCAAAAAAAGTCATAATATAATAATAATAATAATAAAATAAACCTTTCAACTCCAAGTGTCTTGTCCCGTTATCTCGATGTCACCACAAGACAAGCTTGGGGGAGGGGGGTCTTCCCGGCATGCTCAAAGGAGGCCATGAACCGAGAATCAGTCATAGCATGCACCAGCTAGCGGCATTCCAGGCTAATGGTAAGTAAAGAGCTAGCTTGGGGGAGGACCCCCACATGAGGTACCTGCATTGCATATTTAAATTCCCGCAATCTTATTTTCTTTTTAGCATGTTTAAATTCAAGTTTCTTATCTTGCATTGAAAAAAAATTTAATTCCACTCTATATATGTGCCATGAAATGTTTAGTTCCACCCATGTTGAAATGATTGGTTGCTCTGATTTATGTCTCGTTTGTATTTGTCTAAAAAAGAGTTTTCTCTAATATTTGGGTTTATCGGCTTTATATTATCATGCTCTAGAAACTTGAGTTAGTGGGTTGCATACAATTACTCTCATCTAGGTTATTGCGCGATATGATATAGTGACTTAGACCACAAAGAATGAAACGTCCCTTTGAAAAAACCTAACATCCGGAGTCTTTGTTTCAAAAAATTTTCAAAAGCAATAGTTCCTCGTGATCGCGAAATACCCACCAGAGCCATATGATTTATCTCGTAGAATAAGAACCTTCATACGCGCTTGTTCGTACATTGAGTTCGGTCGGATTGTTACCGACGTGAGATTATGACTCTACACCCATGATTGAGATTCACTTGCACCCACCAAATAAAAGCCAACTCTTACACTGAGAGTTGCGCACAACATGCACCCTTCACCATCCGCCGACTCTTACACTGAGAGTTGCGCACCATTTTTCCACCAAATAAAAATGCCGACCCTTACCCTGAGGATCGCGCAACCCTCTCATGTAGTTTGCAAAAATTTTCCATGCATTGATTCATCATGATATTTCTCTCCATCTCATCCTATCCATCAATAAAGTTTTAGGCTATGTTCTTAGTCGAAAAAAAAAAGAAGAAGAAAAAAAAGAGTGAGAGAAAAGAAAGAGAGGAAAAAGAAAAAAAAGAAAAGAAGAAGAGAGATTTTTTATAGTTAGAAGGTTTATCACTCTTATAGGCAAACGGGAAAAGTCTTAGATCCCCGTTCAAAAAAAAGAAAAAAAATAAGAGAATAAATTTAGTTGTTCTTTGATAGCCCATCATCTCATTCATCAATAAAAGAAAGTATGTCATGATGCATGGAGACCCAAAAATACCATAAAAATTAGGAATCATCTTTCATTCCATCCACACAATTGCACATCTCAATCAAGGTGTATAGCTTAATCTCCGTAAGGTTTAGTCCTTGACCTTACAACATATGTGATACAAGTATGCTCACTTACATACCTACCCAAAACTCCACTCTCGCCTTTAGTGGTAGGAAGAAGGCGTAAATTTGAAAATGCCTTTGGTGAGGTTACTATACACTTTTGAGCAATCGAGTGGATCATTTGAGGAACTTGGTTTGTTTATAAAAACTTACAAAACCTCCGAATCGAAAGTTGATCTTGGGACGAATGAAAAGCACCGGTCTTTGAACTGTTCTATTTTGCAATCGCCCAAGACTTGAGAAAATTAGAAGCCCCACTCCTTCACGAATCATAGAGAGATACAATTGCCGATTTATTCAAATAGCAAAAGTAGAACGCTCTCTTTTAGCTTGTACACTTGAGATATAATCGGCATCGTAGCAACCCCTGATCAACAACCCAAAGCAAAGACTTGCTCGGGACGAGCAAGGGGTAAGCTTGGGGGATCTTGTTGGCGGTCCTTAACTCAGATTTCTACCCACCAATTATAGGTCATTATGGAGGAAATAATTATTTCATTGCACATATATCATTACTACTAACCCAATTCCACATGTACTTGGAAGTTGTAACACTTTGCAGAAATATACATCAAGTGCATGGGATTGTATAAAGAAATGCGCCTTTCGGAAAAGCGTCAAGCCAAAGAGGGAGAGCAAATGTCAAATCTAGACCAAACTAGGCCAAACCCTCTTACCAAAGTGCCGGAGATCCAACCATGGGTACAAGTGTCCAAGATGAACCCATGAGAAGAAGGGCCAAAGTCTAGACCAATTCTATCTTGGGCTGCGGGACCATGTCTCGCAATTTGGACGCCACGGATTCATACGAACTCCGATTTGGGCAAATGACCAGCCGATTCAAAGCCAGCTGAAAGGCCCACACACTGGTGGTGAAAGCAGAGGCCCAGCGGGCCCACATTGGGCGCGAGCACGCTCAAGGCGCGAGCGCGCCTGGCCTGGCGCCAAACGGGCCCAACTTTCTCCAGATGGCCCATGACGATGATCCAAGGCCAAATCTGCTGGTGCTTCCAATATGAAAGGTGTGAAACCATCTCTTTGAGGTCGGTTTGGTCCCTTCCATGTGGAGATGGCTCTTTTCCAAAGAGCCCCCTCCACCTCACCTATAAAAGGAGGGCCATTCCCCCTCCTAGAAACACACACCACAACAAGAGCCTCTCTCTCTCCCTCCACTTGTATCTTTAGTAGTTTTAGTTATGTAGTTGGAGCAAGGAAAGCCTCGTTGGAGAGTTTGAACCTCTAGGGGGAATCTCGGTATGAGTAATATCAAGGTTTCACTTATGTTCTTGTTCTTATTCTTAGTTGTTCCTATGTTCTTGTTCTAGATGATCTTGTTCTTGTTCTTAGTTCTATTAGTATAGTTGTGTCATAGAACTAGAGCATAGTTCTTATGATATGATCTTGGCATATGAACTAGAATATGGTTTTCATGTCTTCATCTTATCATATAGAACCTAATGTCTAACACTAGTGCATGCATGTTTAGACTTAGGGCTAGGTTGTGATGTTGAGGTCTATCTTAGTGTAGTCTTGGTCAATGTTGGCTTGCGGGTTCGTCGTTCGTCCCCGTGGTGGAAGCTCTAGTAAGAGGACCCCTGATAGAGATGGGAGCTCCTGATCACTGCTAGAGTTGTAGCAACTGGCATAGACATGGTGTCTAGACTAGGACCTACCTTCGTTTGCCTCGTAGTCCACGGTTGAGGTGGTAGGCGGTAGGTGGTGACAGCCCTGTCCGTCCCTTGTAATCCCCCATGTCCGGCTACGCGTAGAGCTACTGGCCGGCATCACTTGCGTACAGTGCGATCCGGTGCCCGAAGTAAGTTAATAATGGTCAAGCTATCTTAACTTAGAACCTCACTAACAAGCATGTGTTTGTGTGATTGTCCGTTGTTCCGACTCGGTTATTTAGGAATGCCTGCTCCGCCTAGGTTTATTTGTTCTTTCTTTTACTTTATCCTTGAGTTGGCTCGAGTGTGTGTGTCGATTATCCTTATACAAAACATTTGTTACCTTTGTTATGAGCATTGGTCTATTATGCAATCTTGTTATTTTGTCCACAGCGGTTGTGACCGTCTGGCCATACTAGAGGAGTGACCATGATGATTTTGTTGACGTCGAACTAGGTTTGAATCTGGTCGTCTGTGGTTGTTGCTTTGTCGTGCGAGCTGACCATCACGACGGACACGCTGTCGAAGCGATTCGACCATCGCACGTGTTTCTGCCAAGCCTACGCCTTGTTGATTGATCAGGTGGAGTAGATCCGTGCTATTGACGTGCCTCCTGCGTGGAGGGCTTGAATCGACCGGAGGTGCCGGTGACATAGGACGAATTGTCAAAGGTGAATTGATCGGTACCGCGATGGTGGTTACTGGAACGAGTTGGATCTGGTTTGGCATAGTAGCCATCGCAGGTACTGTGGTTGTGGCAACTGCTGGTGGCACGAGAGTCGTGGTAGCGGTTGCCGGATTGGAAGTCCAAGTGAACGTTCCAAAGTTGAAGGTGAGGCCAGCTTCGAAAGTCATGGAAGCCGGGAAGGAAACCATCTTGCTTGGCTTAAAATCTCGGTGCGCACCCCCTATCTGGCGCGCCACTGTCGACGAAATATCGGCGATAGTCCGACTAGGGGTATGCCCTGACCGGTAGCTGATTGGTGGAAGGCGTACGAGACTGCAAGCAAGACGTCAAACAGGGAACAACGACACAAGGTTTACCCACGTTCAGGCCGCAAGGATGCGTAAAACTCTAGTCCTGCTCTCTGTTTCGTATTATAATGTGGATGTGTGAGTCTTGAGGTTGATGGGCTAGTACGGTCGTCCTGTCCGGGCCCAATGTGGGTCGTGAGGGTATATGGGGTTTATACCCCCACAAACCCCTAGTGGAGCTAAAATTGTTTTTTAATGATAAATAGCTTCTCATATTTGATAGGAGACAGAAACCTAGCTAGGTTATGAAACTAATATGTTTAGTTCCATCCGGTATCCGTGTTTCTGTGATGGTGTTTTTTAGAGCTTCACATGATAAACTGTTTCGTTTTACTTCATTTGGCAAAAAAACTAGCTCCAAGCAACTCTTCGAGCTGCTTAAAATGTTGTGCTAAACAGACCCAAAAGTACTATAAAAGTACCCAATTAGGTTCCTAGAACAAGAAACTATGTTATCAAACCTTTTTTTTTTTGTTGGTACACAACTAAAATAATCCAAAATTGACATATGTTATGAAAAGTTTTTTTAGATAATGATGTTATCAAAAACTTATGAGGACCCGAAGATAATTCCATGAAAAATGGGCACAACATAAAATTATAAGTAGAATAGAAACTCAAAAAATATCGCATGAATCGCTCTCATCATGAAAGAAATTAACACAAAATAGATTTTTTTAGCAATATTAACACAAAATAGATGGGAAAAAATTCGGCCCATGATGATGACGCTATCTACGAAACAGGCCGTCCGAAAAGTAAGGAAAAATGGGCGTCGTCCAAGATCACTGTCAGCCCAACAGCAATCCATCCTTGTCCGATGCGCACCTGTTGAAAAGGATTTTAATCTCAAAAAAAAAAAAAAAAAAAAAAAAAAAACTGTTGAAAAGGATTTTCAACTTGGATGCGCGCAAGCTCCGCTGCCGGGGGTAATGGCGAATTGGTAGTGCAACATTAGCATCGCCGCGCGAGGGTATGCACCGGCACCGTACACATCACGGTGCTGGTGCTCGCCGTTGTGGCGACGAGAGCTTTCTGCCCGGCAGGTATTCGGCGGACTGACCGTGCAAGCGGCCCGTACTCTGGTCAGGAACGCCGTTCGAGTAGCATGCCTGACAGGTGTTCAACGAAATGCGCGCAAGCATGATGGTGTGCCGCCGTTCCTGTTGGAGCCAAGCTAGCGAGGCGCGGCAATGGTGGAGGCAGAGACCGTTGTTTGAGCTGACCTGGGCGATGTGCACTTGTGCAGTACTGGATACCAGGCCAGGGTATGCATCCCAATGCCATGCTGACAAGTTGGACTACGGGTAGCCAGCTTGCCACTGTAACAGGTGCGTGCCAACTGCCCTGCTGTAATCCTTTGTCCAACAAATGCCTGCACATGAGCACGCTTGCATCATGTACACAACCTTAAGGCAAAAGATCTTTTTTTCCCATTACTACTTACTATGAAATTGCCAAATAAAAGAAGTATTTGCCGTTTGATTTTCATGTTACAACTTGGGAGGATAGAAGAAAATAATTTTTGTTTTGAAAATCTGTTATGCAAAGCGCATTTCTGTTCACGACCACTATATAAAAACAAGTCACTCTCCCTGTTTTACTCAGTGACATTATCTTATTATGCAACTTGGGTTTGTTATGCTAAATATGATGGGGCAACTGGTGCAAATACACGTGGGCTTAAAATATCATCATGAGTTCAGCAGGACTCACCAACTGCTCCATTAACCTATATGCAGTGCTAGAAAGAATTAGAGGATAAAGATCCAAGAAACCCTGCTGAGACACATGTAATATATAAGTATTTCCTTAAGAGAATTTTGTCAAGTAACTAGATACCAAATTAATATGGTATAGTAGAGATTGTAGTGCCAAGTTGGAACTGGTTTAAGGTATTGGTTAGATACGTCTTCACTAGGTGGTTATCATTTATACCACCAAACATACCTGGGGACGGGTTGATGGATGACAATGAGTTGATCTATTATTCTAAACAACAACGAACCTCAAACTATGTCATAATTAGTGACCATATGGTGCTGTCAAAAAGAATATTTAAGGGTTTTAAGGACAGTATTACCATGTGATCAGGGTCAAGTCTCCCATAAAAGGTCAATTGAAAGAACAAGCAATATGCATTATTGTAAACTAAAGTACTCTCTTTTTTACTAAAAAAATCATAACGGGAAAAAATACTTTTGGCTTTTTGTTGAAGTTCAGTTAAACATGAAAAGACAAATAGGATGAAATGGAGCATAAAAGAAACTGGCAGAAATGAAATGATTGTATATTCTTGAAGCCCATCCTACAGAGCAACACAGACATTGCACCATAAAAGAAATATATTGTTTGATTGATTCATAGGTCCTTGTATGAAATATATTATTCTTGTGTCATAATTTGAAAATTCCTTCTTATCATTTGGTGTGAATGCAGAAAATCGTGACCTGAATCTTACAAAAAGAATGGGAGCTCTTATGCGGTCAACTACAAGAACTTCAATAGAAGATGAGTAGATAACACTTACTTCATAGAATAACCAATATTTTTTTCTTTGATTGTTAATACTAAGGTTTCTATCAGTTTGAATTGGTCATGACTAGGAGTTTGTTTATGCGACTGCAGATTTTCTATCATCTCCCTTTACTTTATCTTCCTAACCTTTCCCTAATATCTAGTGGAGGTGTATCCAGAGAAGGCAAAGACCAATTATAGCTCATCTCCAAACTGATCTTCAAATGCTACATCCTTCAGAGACAACTGGAATTTTCTTCGCAAGCTTGAGCTCAACTCTATGGAGTCCAGAGAGCAACCTAGCAGTGACCATCTGCCTGAAAACTCCGCCCTTGAGCAACAAACGCAACACCAAGGCCAAAGTGACAATAATCCAGATGCTGATGAAGCTGAGCTCCTATGGAAGCTAAGGAAGTACTTGATCCTGATGGCTATCCTAGCTGCAGCTATAACATATCAAGCAGGGCTGGCTCCGCCAGGTGGATTCTGGCAAGACAACCAGGATGGCCACACTGCAGGTGACATCGTTCTGAGAGTTAGCTACCCGAAGCGTTACCAAATTTTCTTCTACTGCAACACAACGGCATTTGCGGCATCACTGATTGTCCTGATATTGCTCCTGGTTAGGGAGCTCAACCACAACGCAGTTTGGCTTCGGGCACTACAATTTGCTATGGTATTGGGCTTGCTTGGGCTCATGGGGGCCTATGCTGCTGGGAGCTGCAGGGAGGTGAGGACTTCAGTTTACATTTGGGTATTACTTGTTGGTATCTTCGCATATGTCACACTGCATGTCATATTCTTCCGGCATCTGGCACCTAAATGGCTGCGGGATATGTTCATGGGTATCCAGAGACTCTGGAAGGATTTCCTGGGTAACATTTTCAAGAATGCGCAGAGCAGGTCCGATGAGCAAGAGCCTTCTGATAAGATGGAGGAATTGGAAAGAAATCGCAGTTTCTTACTGGTTCTTGCCACATTAGCAGCATCAGTGACATATGTTGCAGGTCTAAGCCCACCAGGTGGCTTCTGGCCTGACAACAAGAATCCTCAATATCTTGCTGGTGATCCAGTGCTGCGAGAGCACCACCCCCGCAGGTTCAAGGCATTCTTGGTCTGCAACGCAACATCTTTTGCTGGATCCCTTGTGATCATCATCATGCTCCTCAGTAATACAGCAGTGGATCATGTTGTCAAGTCAAATGCCTTGCGGTTGTGTGTGCTCGTGAGCCTATTTGGGCTTATGGGGGCTTATGGTGCTGGGAGCTGCAGGGAGGTCCGTACATCTCTCTATGTGTTCTGTCTTGTTGGTGCAGTTTTGCTCTACCTCTTTCTTCAGTCAATCGAACCTTTTGTGACAAAGCCAGCATGTGTAGACAAGTCCATTGGATGGATGAGAGAGAAGAAGAATGAAGTGCTCCAGAAACTGTGTTCTTTTGTTGAGAAGGGGAGTGGGATTCCAAACAATGACAGTGATCCTGCCCTGTCAGGGCCAACTACACAACATCTATCCAACAAAAGCATGTCAAGCATTTCTGGCGATGCAAAGGATGACCTACAGAAATTGCGCACATATCTCCTATTGCTTGGCATCCTTGCTGCCACTGTCACTTATCAAGCTGGTCTCAATCCACCTGGTGGCTTTTGGGCAGACAGTGTTGATGGGCATATTGCAGGGGACCCAATCTTGGAGGCCATGCACCCCAGCCGCTACAGGACATTCTTCTATTGCAATGCTACGGCATTTGTAGCATCTTTGGTGATCATAACCTTACTTCAGAGCAAGCTGATTACCATTGGTGCTATGAAGCGCCACATATTGCAAACAGCCATGATATTGGATCTCTTTGGTCTTATGGGGGCCTATGCTGCTGGAAACAGCAGAAAGTTCTCGACATCTGTCTATGCGTTCATCTTAATGCTTCTTGTTTTCATCTATGTCATACTTCATGTTCTGCTATCTATGGCTTTGAAGACACGACTGAATGGGATAATAAATCAT
Organism: Themeda triandra; assembly: GCA_018135685.1. Taxonomy (NCBI): domain Eukaryota; kingdom Viridiplantae; phylum Streptophyta; class Magnoliopsida; order Poales; family Poaceae; genus Themeda; species Themeda triandra. Next base: position 204,736 of record JAENPR010000218.1, on the reverse strand, counting down.
CTCAGAAGAAATGATACCATTGATGGTGATGATGAAGGGAAGAATTTGGAAAAGCAGCGTAAGTTTCTTATGTTGCTTGCAGTACTTGCCGCTTCTGCTACATATCAAGCGGGCATAAACCCACCCGGTGGCTTCTGGACTGACAATAATGGTGGCCACCGAGCAGGTGACCCAGTGTTCCTTGATGAGTTTCCTCTCCGCTACAAGTTTTTCTTTTATTTCAATGCCACTGCTTTCGTGGCATCCCTAGCTGTGATTATGTTGCTTGTTAGTAAAAGATTAGGTCACAAGGGCCTCCAATCATATGCGCTGCGTGCATGTGTCCTGATTGATCTGATGAGTCTCATGGGTGCTTTTGCCACTGGAAGCTGCAGGAAAGTGTCAACATCGGTGTATGTCATCCTTGTTGTTCTTGCAGTGTCTGTTTATGTCACGATTCAAGTCCTGGTTCTGAAATTTGCCAAGGACAAGGTGAATGATTTCCTGGAAAGGATGTTCAGCATAGGGGCTTTTGGGTGTCAACATACATCCATAAATCATGGGAGAAGTATCAGGATTAGGAAGAGAACTGAGCACAAATGGCGCAAAGATTTGATGCTCATTGGAACTCTAGCAGTTACTGTCACATACCAAGCTGCACTGCTCCCACCAGGTGGGATCTGGCCTGATGACCAGGAAGGCCATTTTGCTGGTGATTCAATTCTTCATGATACCCACCCAAGACGGTATAATGTATTCTTCTATTGCAATGCCACGGCATTCATGGCATCGATAGTCATGGTCATCCTCTTGTTGAACAATACAATAAGCAAGTACAAGAGATCTCTCCTTGCCATGAAAACAGCAATGGTATTGGACTTGCTTGGTCTGCTCGGTGCATATGCTGCAGGCAGCTGCAGGAAGTTGAAGACATCTGCTTACATTTTGGCTCTTGTCATTGCCGTGCTCATCTACATTGTAATGCATGTATTGCTGTCATTTGACAAGGTGGCATTATTGGTGAAAAGGAAGGGACAGAAGTGGATGCCGTTTCTGAAAAAACTGTGGGTTCTCATTGAAACTGAACCTTCGGATCATCTGTCATCTGCTGGGCAACCGGGAGAGGTGCCTCCGCCTGTGTAGTTCTTGTCTTGATGAGGCATTTATTGAAATGATATGTCAGATATTTACATCTTGAAAAGTTATGCCTTAGAAACGACAAGTCTTTTTTTCTTTAAAAGGGAAACGACAAGTCATATACAAGTAAAAAGGGGTGAAAATAAGAGAGAAAAATAGAAAAGAAAAAGAAAGACATGGCAATACTATTGTAGTCGGATGCCTGATTTCATATGCAAAATCTCATGGTTCGTCACGTTTGCAGAAATGTGACCTGCTGTATGGATTACTGTTAAGCTGTTCTTTCTCAGTTCATAATTCGTAATATATATTTTAGAGTGCAATTTTCGCTTCCTCGGCCTAACTAATCTGTTGGTGAGCATCATTCATCATTGGGTTACTGAAATCAATGGGAAAAAAATCACTCTTGAAGCCTTAGGCTCGAAGACTTCTAAAAAATTAGCCTATCTATTAGATGAGCTATGACTAAAAACGACTTAGCTATTTCATCTATTCCATTACCTCTTCTAATATAGTGCACTCAAACATTTGAAACTTATCCGAGGGATTCGGGGGAAAAAATACTCCCTCCATCCCAAAGGCCTTTTGACATTTCTTTTTTAATAAATATTTTGACATTTCTAGATTCACAGCTTCTATTATATATCTACATATAATGTATATAAAAGCTATGAATTTAGAAAATATCAAAACATCTTATAATTTGGAACAGAAAGAGTAATATTTTACTAAATAGAAATACTGGCCTTTATACAGGAGAACTAAGGGTCCACCTTTTAATCATGGAGGGTAGAATTGGATTACAACAAATTAGGCAGTTTGAGACGGTACTTGTGTCTATTGTACTCTTTTTTTATGTGAAAATGGCTAGTGCGTTGGATTTTAGGATGGCGTTTTATGTGAAAATGGCTAGTGCGCTATATTTTAGGATGGCGTTTTATGTGAAAATGGCTAGTTTGTCGTATTTTAGGATGAAGGAAGTAAATTATAATGTGTTTTGGTAGTTTTTACTATACACTTAGATACACATTGTTCAGCTATATGTAAAAACAATGTATCTAGAGAAGATGAATGTCTTGTACTCCCTTTGTCCCAATTATAAGTTATTCTAACTTATTTAGAGTCAAAACACCTCAAGTTTTACCAAATTTATATAATAAAATAAATTTATATAATAAAATAATAAGATTTGTGATGTATTAAATAAATTATTAATTATATTATTCTTATAGTATACGTATTTGATGGAGTAATTTCATATCATCCCAAATAATTTATTAATTACCATTAGTCAATTTGAATGACTAATAAAATTTGGGATAGAGTAATTTCGAAGGGGAACAACAATTAGCCCTGAATCATTTGACATATACGCTGACAAGAAAATTTTGTTTACACATACGGACCAATGAGGAACGCGAACAAAATTTTGTGCGTTCAAGGGGCGCATGGTTGATTATTGGTACCGAACTGCGGCATTGCGCTTCACAGTCACGCTGAAAAGCCATTGAATTGAACAGTGAAAGCTCACGACGCCGGCGCGGTGGCTCGTCCCGGAGACCCGGGCAGGCGGGATGTGCACGCCGTCGGCGTGGGCTCAAGGGTGTTGCCAGACCTGCCGATGTCTGGCGGAGCGGCCGTGCAAGCGGCGGCGGTCTGCCTGCCCCGCCCGGCTGGTGTTCGACAAAATGCGTGCGTGCGGTGCGGGCGTAAGGATGGGCCGTCCAGGGACGGCGCGACCGGCGGAGTGCACTGCTGGGGGCGCGATGCGACCTGCAGGCGCATACCATGACTGTGTGTACCAGGTTCGTTCCTAGTTATTTCTCTGGTGTTGCTGTGTTGCTTAGGCTTGGACTTTGAGAAACTTCTAATTTCAACAGTTCGAAAAAACTTCTGTGTGGTGTTAGAAATTCCTGGGACAGAAAGGACGGAAGAGTTGGAATAGAAAGCCTTTAGCGCAAAAGTTGAGATTGGTCGCCACTTTTCCACTTCGTTCCACTGGTATAAAACAAATCAGCATTCATCCCGGTGGTGCCCTACTTCAAATGGCATTAATTTATGCTATGAAATAATGCAACTTGGGTTGCATGTGATGTGGACAATCGGCCAACTTGTGCAAAGCACAAGACCTTAGAGAAATATCAGCATGAGTCTTGCCAGTAGGACCCACCAACTACTCCAGCAACCAATGTATGGGGCTAAAAGGGTTGGGGGATCAAGATTGAACAAACATACCAGTGACACATGTTCATTTTATATTTCTGTAAGATACTGTAGTTATCAACTAGCTATATACCCAACTGATATAGTTAATTATTATAATTTTTTGTGCTAAGCCGACACCAGTTCAGGCCTTACTTAGATAGCTCTTCAGGCTTTATTATCATTTAATTCAGCGTGCATTTCCTTGCTACCAAACATAACTGGGGAGGTGGATGGCAGCGAGTTCATCTATCATGATAGAACCTCGAACTGTGTCATGATTATTGCATACCTACAATTCTAAAAGATTGTCAGAAAGAGTTATTCATGGTTTTAAGACAATGTCCTTTGGTAGTACAACAAGACCATTGCCAAGTCTCCAAAACCGGGTCAACTTAAAGGACAAAGACAAGTCTTCCTGTTCACACATACTTCGTGCATTTATTGAAAACTAAAGCAGTTATCAGCTTTCGCACTTACTAATTGAAAATTGCAAATCAGGAAAGTATGTTGAAGTTCAGTTAAAGATGAAATGACAAAATAGAAGAGAAGTGGAGTAAAAAAATAACCTGACTGGTAAACCTACAAAGCAAACACTGATTGTGCTCTAAATATATGATTTGGTGGACTAGTTCTTTCCTCCCTTCGTTGGAAACTTCCTTGGGTGTTTCTGTAGGTCGTTTTCATAATTTGTGATGTGAACCTAACATAATTGATTGGAGGAAAAGATCTATGTGTGGTCCACTGCAAGAAACTTCAATTACTAGATGAGGCTGCACTTCACTGCATCCTTTTTGGCTGCTGACACTTCTGTCTGCTTGAAGCGGCCCATGTCTTGGACATTGGATCCTTTATAGGACTGCAGAGCTTCCATTGTCTCTGATCTCTTATCTTCTTCACCTTCTCCTTCTACCTAGTGGAGGCGTATCCAAACAGAGCGAGCTCTGCATATAGGTCATCCTCCTTTCCAAATGTTAGAATCTTCAGAGACAAAATAGAGTTTTGCTTTGCTCCAAGATCAAGTCTATGGAGTCTCAACAGAAGCCTACCAATGGCCATATGGCTAGCAAATCTTTTGAAGAACAACATGCGCTGCAGCAAGGCCAGGCTGTCCAAAATCCTAGCGCACTTCAGGCTGAGCTCTTATGGAAGCTGAGGAAGTACTTGATGCTGCTGGCTATCCTAGCTGCAGCCATCACCTACCAAGCAGGGTTAGCTCCGCCGGGTGGGTTCTGGCAAGACAGCCTGAATGGTCACATCCCCGGTGATATTGTGCTAAGAGTTAGCTACCCCAATCGTTACTATGTGTTCTTCTACTGCAACACAACAGCGTTTGGGGCATCACTCATTGTCCTTATACTGCTCCTGGTCAGGGAATTGAGCCGCAATTTGGTTTGGCTTCGGGCACTACAATTTGCAATGGTACTGGGCCTGCTTGGGCTCATGGGTGCCTATGCTGCAGGGAGCTGCAGGGAGGTGAGGACCTCAATTTACATTTGGGTATTACTTGTTGGCATATTTGCATATATCACACTCCATGTCATATTCTTCCGGCATCTGGCACCTAAGTGTGTGCGGGATATGTTCAAGATTATCCGGAAATACTGGAAGGATATCCTTGCAAGAATTTTCAGGAAAACACAGAGCAATGAGCCAGAAACTCCGATGAATGATCAGGAGGCTCATGACGAGGGGAAAGAATTGGAGCGGAATCGCAGTTTCTTGCTGGTTCTTGCCACATTAGCAGCGACAGTGACATATGTTGCAGGGCTAAGCCCACCTGGTGGATTCTGGCCTGATGACAAGCCTAACCACCTTGCCGGTGATCCAGTTCTGCGAGATCATTACCCCCGTCGATTCAAGGCTTTTATGGTCTGCAATGCAACTTCTTTTGCTGGATCCCTTGTGATCATCATTATGCTCCTCAGCAATACAGCAGTGGATCATGTTGTCAAGTCAAATGCTCTGCGCTTGTGTGTTCTGGTGAGCCTCTTTGGGCTTATGGGGGCTTATGCTGCTGGAAGTTGTAGGGAGGTCCGTACATCTATCTATGTCTTCTCCCTCGTTGGTGCAGTTTTGTTTTACCTTGCTCTTCAGTGGATTGAACCTATTGTGACAAAACCAGAGTGTATAGAGAAGTCAATTGGATGGATGAGAAAGAAGAAGACCAAAGTGCTCCAGAAACTGAGCTCTTTCATCGTGAAGGGAAGTGGGAATCCAGATGATGAGAAGCATACTACCATGTCAGGGCCCAATACACAAAATACATCAAACAGTAGCATATCAAGCAATTTTGGTGATGCTAAGGATGATTTCCAAAAATTGCGAACATATCTCCTATTGCTTGGTATCCTTGCTGCCACTGTCACATATCAAGCTGGACTGAATCCACCAGGTGGTTTTTGGACAGACAATGAAGGTCATGCTGCCGGAGACCCAATCTTGGAGACCATGCACCCAAGGCGTTACAAGGCATTCTTCTACTGCAATGCCACGGCATTTGTAGCATCGTTAGTGATCATTACCTTACTTCAGAGCCAATTGATTACCGTTAGTGCCATGAAGCGTCACATACTGCAAACAGCCATGACAATGGATCTCTTTGGACTTATGGGGGCCTATGCCTCTGGAAGCAGCAGAAAGTTCTCAACATCCGTGTATGTGTTTGTCTTGGTCCTTCTTGTTTTCACCTATGTTGTGCTTCATGTTCTGGCTCTCAAGAGACGTCTCAGAAGAGATGATGCTGTGGAGAATGAAGATGAAGAGAAGGATTTGGAGAAGCGGCGCAAGTTTCTGATGTTGCTTGCAATTCTGGCTGCTTCCATCACATATCAAGCTGGCATAAGCCCACCAGGTGGATTCTGGAGTGACAATAATGGTCACCAAGCAGGTGATCCAGTGTTCCATGATGAATTCCCAACCCGCTACACGGTTTTCTTCTACTTCAATGCAACAGCTTTCATGGCATCCTTGGTTGTGATTATGTTGCTTGTTAGTAAAAGGCTATGTCACAAGGGTCTTGAGGTCTATGCACTGCACACATGTGTTTTGGTTGATCTGATCAGCCTTATGGGTGCTTTTGCTGCTGGAAGCTGCAGGAAAGTTTCAACATCTGTGTATGTCATCCTTGTTGTTGTTGCAGTGTCTGTTTATGTGATGATTCAGGTTGTGGTTCTGACGTTTGCAAAAGACAAGGTGAAGAATTTGTTGGAATGGATAAGGATGTACACCTTTAGGTCTTCTGTGCTCCAACAACCATCCATGAATCACGAAAGAAGCATCCGGACTAGAAAGAGAGCTGAACACAAATGGCGCAAAGATTTGATGCTGATTGGGACTCTCGCAGTCACTGTCACATATCAAGCTGGGTTGCTCCCGCCAGGTGGGTTTTGGCCTGATGACAAGGTAGGCCTTGCAGGTGACCCAATCCTCCATGATACCCATCCATCACGGTTTAAAGTGTTCTTCTATTGTAATGCCACAGCATTCATGGCATCAATGGTCATGGTCATCCTCTTGTTGAACAACACAATAAGCAAGTACAGGAGATCTCTTCTTGCTATGAAGACAGCAATGGTATTGGACTTGTTTGGTCTACTTGGAGCATACGCCGCAGGCAGCTGCAGAAAGCTCAAGACATCTGCATACATTTTTGCACTTGTCATTGCTGTGGTCATTTACATTGTGATTCATGTGTTGCTGTCATTCGATGAGGTGGCTCTATTGGTCAAAAAGAAGGGGGAAAAGTGGATTGCTTGCCTGAAAAAAATGTGGGCACCTATTGAAACTGATCATTTAAGCCTTCAGCCATCTGCTGGGCAATTGGGGGCGATGTCTCCAGCTGTGTAATTGTATTCTTGATGTGGCATTTATTGAATTGATGTGCCTGATATATACAACTTAAAAAATTTCTCTCAATTTTTCAGTTTTCATGAAGTCACTGTATAGCATTAGTCCCTTGGCGATGTTTTACTCTTTGCATTTGCAAAAATTCGTAGTGAGGTATGAAGGTAGTTCTTTCTCAGTTAACCATCTGCATGCTACCTTTTAGTGGAAATTGTTATGAGTAATGGATCAAAGCCATAGGGTAATGTAATCTGGAGGATGCTAATTGACAGTAGCCCACCTGGTGAATTGGGACAAAATAACCTTCAGAACTAACTTATTAATTGGAATAACTTATGCAAATAGAGAAGTTGATGAGTCTTGCAAACATCACCGAGTAAATGTAGATATTTTGATATATCTCTATGGAAATGAAGCAATCAAATGAATCATGGATGGGCTGTGGTTCCACCTTTCTGCCAAAATTCATTAAATTTAATTCTGATGACTTAAGTCTTCAGGGGCTCTTGAGATTCTTGTGTTGTTGCTTCTGTGTCAGGCATGTTTTATACCTTCCCTCTACGTTGTTTTCTTTCTTTTACCATGCGCATCTTTTTTGCACAATTAATTGTGTTTGTTCTTTAACTGTCCCTTGAGAGGTTGGAAAGCAATGGAGTAGATATTTTGGCAGGATTAGAGTTACCTTGCAGTAGTGGGTGTTTGTGTGTGTGGGTGGGTCTGGGTCTATGTATGACTCTCTTCTTCTATTAATATAATGATACACAGCTCTCCTGCGTGTTCAAGAAAAAAAGGACTAACTGTGGATACAATTCACCTATAACATGATCTGTGGACTTGCACTACTGATTTAATTGCTTTGTGAGGTCAGTGCAATGTTGCACGATTCTGACAGGAGATGGTCAACATTATGTCTTGACCCAAGCAGATATGTGAGCTCAAATCCCTACCAGGATGCACCTGCCAGTATGATGCCCATGAGGGTATTATTCCATCAGTGTTTGATAAAATGACCTGGTAGCTAAAAAAATATTGTTGTATGAGTGAGAATCTGTTAGAACTGGGATTTTCCTGGCCTATCTGCAGCAGGCCATCTGGCCATGAAGCAAGCAGAGGAATAAACAGGGCAGACGATTGTTTTGACATTAGTTGAAATGTAACTAACTTTTTAATGGCAAATGGAAATGCTTATATTACTCAGATTCGGATTGACACTTATAACATGAGATGACTCGGGTATAGATACTTGTGGATAATTTTGGTCAACAGATATTTGGATTCTAAATAAAATACTCCTTAAGCTAGATATCCGTATCAGATATCCATCTTTGAGTATCTGGGTTCAGATTTAGTATCAGGCAATGAATGTCCAGATTCAGATAAGGACAGATCTGAAAGGAACATTGAGTACCTGTGCTGCAATACGGATGGATCCAAACCCTTTGTATGGACAGGTGGGCGGGAAATATACATCCGTACTCCCAAACTTGCTGTCATTGCACTCATAGGATTATGTATAATTTTTTTACAGTTCAACACATTACACCTAAATGTTAGTCCATCATGTTAGACTCTATATAATTTTGAAGCATAGTCTTGTACTTTAAGAGAAGATCAGCACTAGAGAATAAAAAGGATGTGCTCTTGGTGGAGGGCTTGAAGTCCCAAGTGGTTGAGGGTAAAAAAGCTGTTGTAGAAACGAATAAAGCCAGAAACCCAACCACTTAAAATGACAAGAGCCATGGGCCAGTGATTTTGTGCACATCTGTAGTCTAATAAGATATTAAATAGTCCCAAGATCTTACAGTTAAAATTACTTGGTTGAAAAGCTCATAAATGCATTGGATGGTTTAGATGCATGGTTGTACTTGAGTTGTATTCAAAGCATTTTTCATTGAAAATACACAACAGAAAATGAAGCATATAACTTATAATAAAGGAAAAGGAGTTTGGTATCCTGTGGACACTGTATAAGCTGCACTGGAATCAAGTCCAGTGCCATTCTCTCCCCTTCTGTGGTGAATACATATTGTTCTGAGAATCTTATGCAGATCACTATAATATGAACCTAAGGCACACTGGATTTTAAATTGTTCACTATATGCCACTGCAGGAGATACTTCCTATGTTCAATAAAGGTGAGTACCGACTGAATATAATGTACCATTGTTTTGTTTTTCTTTTGGGACAAGCACTCTTCCTTCCTTGGTGGCGGAAACCAAAGTTTCTTACATTATGATAATGCCTACCATATATCCTTTAGCAGTTTATGCCTGCAAATGTGACATTGGATTCAACGACATTGTTTATTTTCTACATACATATCTGTCTAACATTCAGTGATACATACAAGGCCCAGTATATATCGGCATATACTGAAATATTGTTGCAACCCTACAAATAGATCAAGTGTTGAAATCTTCAGAGTTAGGCACCCAAAGATTTGCTTTGTTCGTCGAGCTTATGGACATGGAGGTTGAACTGCAGCCAGGAAATGGTCATGTGGCTGAAAGAACCATGAGTCAAAAAGAACCGCAGCAACAAGGAGACCAAACGCCAAGAGGTACTGATGAGGCAGAGCTTGTGTGGAAGCTGCGGAAGTACTTGATGCTGCTGGCAATTCTTTCTGCAACTATCACCTACCAGGCAGGACTTGCCCCACCAGGTGGCCTCTGGCTAGATAACCAGCATGGCCATCTTGCCAGCGATATTGTCCTGCAATCTACTTATCCAAAGCGGTATAAGGTATTCTTCTACTGCAACTCAACAGCATTCATGGCGTCTCTGATTGTTTTGATCTTGCTCTTAGTAAGGAAGCTCAGCTGCAATGCAATTTGGCTCCGCTCGCTGCATTTTGCGATGTTACTCAACCTGCTTGGGCTTATGGGAGCCTATGCTGCAGGCAGCTGCAGGCAAATCCGAACATCCTTGTATACCTGGGTGCTGCTTGTTGGTGTCTTCACATACATTGTACTTCATGTTGTGTTTTTCCGGCATCTAGCATCTCCATGGCTTCAACAAACTTTAATGGATGTTCAGAGGTCCTGGAATGATTCTCTAGCACGCATGTTCAGCAAAAGTCAGAACATAACAGATGATGAGCCAGATGCTTCTGTCCAAGAAAAAAAGGAAGAACTGGAGCAGAAACGCAGCTTGTTGCTGGTTCTTGCCACATTGTCAACGACAGTAACATATGCAGCAGGGCTAAACCCACCAGGTGGATTCTGGCCTGACAGCAGTGCTGGTCATCTAGCTGGTGACCCAGCGCTCAGAGACCACTATCCCAGTCGCTTCAAGGCTTTCATGGTGTGCAATGACACAGCTTTTGCCGGATCCCTTGTCATTATCATCATGCTTCTCAGCAACACAGCAGTGGATCATGCTGTCAAGTCGAATGCACTTCGTCTGTGTGTTCTTGTGAGCCTATTTGGCCTTATGGGTGCTTATGCTGCAGGGAGCTGCAGGGAAGTCCATACATCTATATATGTGTTCACCCTTGTCGCTGCTATCCTACTATATCTCGTCATTCAGTGGACTGCACCTATTTTGCCCAGACCAGAGTTTGTCAGTGAGTGCATAAAATGGATAAAAGGAGAAAAGGATAAGCTGATTTTGAAGCTAAAATCGTTCCTTGTGGAGAGTAACAGTACAACCAACAAGCAGGAGATGCCATTAGCATTGGGTCAACAACCATCCGATCATGTTTCAACAAACACTGTTAGTGATACTAAGAATGATATGAGAAAGCTTCGCACATACCTTTTATTACTTGGAATCCTAGCAGCCACCATTACATACCAAGCTGGGTTGAATCCACCTGGCGGGTTTTGGTTAGACAATGAGGATGGGCATCGTGCTGGAAACCCTATCCTGGAGGTCATCAGTCCGAAGCGGTACAACACATTCTTCTATTGTAATTCCACCGCATTTGTGTCTTCTTTGGTCATCATCACTTTACTCCAGAGCAACTTGATCACTGTTGGTGCCTTGAAACGTTATGTACTGCAGACAGCTATGATTTTCGATCTCTTTGGTATGATGGGAGCATATGCTGCTGGCAGCAGCCGGACTTTCTCCACATCTTTGTATGTGATAATCTTGGTATTGCTTGTCTTCTCTTATGTTATGGTTCACGTCCTGCTCTTTGTATGCACAAGAAGCTCTGATGATGGACCAGCTCGGGAAATAGATGATAACCCTGAACTGAAAGATTTGGAGAAGCGACGCAAGTTTCTCGTGTTGCTTGCTGTTCTGGCAGCATCGAGCACATATCAGGCTGGCATAAACCCACCAGGTGGCTTCTGGCCCGACAACAACGATGGTCACCGAGCAGGTTATCCAATGTTCCATGATGAGTTCCCACGCCGTTACATGGCATTCTTCTACCTAAACTCCACTGCTTTTATGTCATCCTTGGCTGTGATCATGTTGCTTGTTAGCAAAGGTTATGCCAGAGTGGAATCAATGGCTACTTGCTGCATGGATGCATGCTGCTTGATCTGGTCAGCCTCATGGGTGCTTTTGCGGCTGGAAGCTGCAGGAAACTATCAACATCAGTGTATGCCATCCTAGTTGTTGCTGTTGTTTTTGCCTATGTTCTGGCTCAAGTTCTGGTTCTAACCTTTGCAAAAGATAAGGTGAGTTATTTCTTTGAGTGGATGCTCCATGCCACTCCTTTCAAGAGTCCACATCCATCTGAGAACAGAAAGCCAAGCAACATGGCCCGCCGAAAATCTGAGTATAAATGGAGAAAAGATCTAATTCTTATTGGAACCCTCGCAGTGAGTGTTACATACCAAGCCGGGCTGCTCCCGCCAGGAGGGCTTTGGCCTGATGACCGGGACGGCCATTTCACCGGCGACCCGATCCTCCATGATACTGATCCACCAAGATACAAGGCATTCTTCTACTGCAATGCCACCGCATTCATGGCATCGGTGGTCATAGTCATCCTTCTGCTCAATAGCACAATAAGCAAGTACAAGAGGTCTCTACTTCCCATGAAAACAGCAATGGTGCTGGACCTGCTTGCTCTGCTTGGGGCTTATGCTGCAGGCAGCTGCAGGAAACTGAAGACTTCTATATACGTTTTCGCACTTGTCATTGCTGTTTTTATGTACATCGTCATTCACATCTTGCTGTCCTTTGATAAAATGGCACGGCTGGTGAAGAAGACTGGAGAACAGTGGATTCCATGTCTGAAGAAGATGTGGGCACTCATTGAAACTGAACCTCCAAACCATCAGCCATCTTCAGAGGAACCATGAGAGACAACCCTGGCTGTATGCTTGTATTATTAGTATTGCATAAATTATTCAATTTGTATGTACCATAAAAATCAATATTTGTTTTCCCACTTGTTTATTAAGGTTGAAGTGTTGTAATCTTTTCATGCACAATTCGTTATTATTATAAGATAAGATAAGATGCATTCATCCATGACTGTTTAACTTCAAGTACTTCGTTCTCGGTTTTCAACTTTCTCGGGTTCAGCGTAGTATTTTTTTTTTTTAGTCTGCGAATCTCACTTACATATGTTGCCGTTTGGCGTTGACACGAACATTTGGACGGACGGAATTGTCTATTTGTAAGCTAGGCTAGTGCAGGTTGTTTCAATAGTCAGAACCCAGCATGACGTTGAGCAAATTGTTCTTATAAACTTTGAATATGAATCTTTGCCCTTTGTTTCAGAAATTGATAGTAAAGTATATCACGGTCCCTAAACTCGTCAGACTGTGTCATCCCTGTCTCTAAACTCAAAATCGGTTGTGTAATCTCGGTCTAAACTTAGAAATCGCCTGTTTTGTTCCTCAAACTTGTTCAACTATGTCATCCTAGCACCTAGACTTGGTTTTAAATCTCATCCAAGGTGATCTAAAAACTCTATATAAAAGAATAATTCATAATTTTTTTATTTGAACTCTAATGAAGGCAAATTTTATGTCAAAATTGTAGTCCTCGGCGGGATCTACAACTTTTAGTTGAAAAGTTTTTGATTTGAAGTCGTTTATTGTCCCAAAAATTAATTTTAAATTTTAAATTTCAAAATCTATAAACAAAATAATGTTTTGGGACCATAAATAGTTTTTGAGTATAAAGTTTTTCTTAAAAGTTTGATATAAAGTTTTTGAATTGAAGTATAAAGTTTGATATAAATTTTGATATAGAGTTTTTCTTTATTAGAGTTCATATGTAAAAGGTTATGAATTATTTTTTACATATAGTTTTTAGATCGCTGTTTTGACCGAGGTGACATTCAAAATCAAGTTTAGGGACCAAAATGACATAATTGAACAAGTTTGGTGACATAAAACGGGAGATTTTCAAGTTTAGAGACCGAAATGATATAACGAAACAAGTTTAGGGACTGGAGTACACCACCGAACAAGTTTGAGGATCTAAACAATTGACTTGTGAGTTTAGGGACCAGGATAATATAGCCCAACAAGTTTAGTGACAGCTGATGGACTTTAACTCTTTTATATTTGTGCAAAATTATAAAATGGGGGTATGCTTCAGACGTTCCAAATCCTGCTGCTTGCGCGTTGCCTAATTCATGCAATTCAGTAATTCCGTGGAGTGCTCCTGATTTTTCAGGATTTGAGCATTGAGTTGACTCTTTATTTGTCCTCTCTTTGCTCTGCTTTAACATGCTTACACAGCATGCGCTTTTATTATGGGTTCGTTCTTTCCTTTTATGAAAAATTGCTGAACCCAAAATCTTTTTAAGTGTGATATTTCAGAAAAAGCAACGTCATGACCACAAACTACAAACCAACCAGGACCCATTTTCAGACATCTTTCATCTAGTATATTCTGAGAAACAGAATCCACAAGACAAATAAAGATTGACAGGATATGGGTAGAACAGTAACCAAAATTGCCTAAAAACTAGAATCAATGACAATTCCTACATGTAATGAATATGGTCAACGATAAAAACAATTTTGACCACTATTGACTAAAGAATAATCTAAACAAGAACTAAAGAAAACAGAATAAAAGGAACACTACTTTCAAGTACAACTCTTAAGCTTTCGGATGAACTGGTTGGTGAAGGAAACACCATAAGTGTGCTCACCAAACCTCACTGCTTCCAATGGGGGTTCTTAAACCTAGCAGGAGGACGGCAATTTACACAGAATCCATGGGTTTTGTTTCTGGCTTTTCTCCATCTACAATAACCTTGGACTTCACCAAATGAGAATTTTGCCTTGAATTTAAGGAACTTCTCCTACCACTGGTGGCTGACTCTTTCATCCCTAGGTAAGTATACACTGACATCCCTGCGAGGGCAATGACAGCTCCACAGAGGCTGGTGAATCCAGGATCAGATCTAAACACCAGATAACCAGAGAGCATTATAACAATCGTCTTGAACTGACCTAGCACAACATGAGCGAGAGCCGAGGTTGCCCTGCAGCATCCAAGATTCATTGAAAAATTAAGTTCATGTCCAGAAATTTGGCAAATTTGATAGCCACAGAAGAGAATGAATGACCAAATATGTGAACCTTCAAGACCAAAAGGGTACGACATAGACAAAAAATTACAGTTATTGTTTTCTAATAAATAAAGTTTTTCTTGTCAGTTGAATTCTAAAGGCCTTATCAACGTAAAGCTAACTAATATATTTCTATATTTCATCATAGTACAACTCGGACATGGAAATATAGCATATAAGATAATGCTGTAAGTTAAAACAATTAAAAAGCCATGCTACTTGTTTCTCTAGGTACAGATCCTATCATGTTCACGTACCTGGTGCCAAGTTTGGTATTGGTAACATTAAAATCAATAAGATTGGTTCTCTAGGTTCGAAAAAAGGAGCTTCGTATGTACTCATGTCTCCTGGTCTATAAATGTTTGACATGCATAGCCAGGATTTTTTTCTAGGCATTAGATATGCACAAATATCCACCATATCAAATTTAAAATACAAAAATATAAAAACTAGTGAAAACTTGCATTGAAATGTATCTCCATGTCCTTGTGTGTGTGCGCGTGAGAGAGAGAGAGAGAGAGAGAGAGAGAGAGAGAGAGATGAAAAGAAAACGATATGTGATTCCATGAAATGCAAAGCCAATCATGTAACATCAATTTTTATGACTCACCCAAGGGCCAAAGCACCAGACCACTGAAGAAGGAAACCGAACAAAGCAGATATGATAATTGCGCTGCTGTTCTTGAAATCCCAATTGAAAGATAAAAGGCCTGGAGGATCCAACAGTGGCATCAAAACAATAAAGAAAAATATGGTAATTGGTGTTGTCTTCCACATTAACCTGATCAGACAACCTGGAGGTTAGTACAAAACATAAGCAAATACTTGCTGTAACAGAAGAGATAAAACACCGTAACAACTTACGCAAGAGCTGTCCAGTTTCCACTCTGCTGTAAATTTGACCACAGGATTTTGTTTACAGCACTAGGAATAATCCAAGCTAGTGCTACACAAGCACCAAAGAAATTGAACTCCAAATCAGTAACAGTTGCAATGGCCACACCAAATGAGACAACAACCAGCGTGATAACCTACATCCAGAAGATATATTTTCTTGAATTCTTTAAGAATTATTTAAAACTGCATTTTGAAATTTCTCTGATAACAATTAGATCAATTGAAGAATGGAACAGTATATGAAGCATGAAATTTCTAAGAAATTTACCTTTCTGAGGGAAACTTTTTTCTTGAAAAGAACAAATTCTGCTACTACTATGGTTGGAGTTACAGCTATCTTAGCCATCTGATAAAAACCTACACTGAAGACAAACAACACTGAGTACATTATGAGATATACCCATTGAGGAAAAGGAAGGGCACTTTGTATCCGTTAAACAGGGAATGTATTATTCATGTCACCTGTTATGCTTTAAACTGATATTAGCAAGCCCAGTGGAGAAAGACATGACAGCACCTAAAGCAAATAATGAGGAGAAAGGAGTGGATTTGGAAGGAGGAGCAATTGGAAGCAAGTATAATGCCTTGAGAACAGCCATTAAAGCCAAAGCGAAGAGGTAATGAATTAATGACAGTGCAACTGGGAAGTTAAATCCAACAGTGCCCATCACCTACAAGGAAAGATATACCATCTATAAAAGAAATGCAAATAGAAAGACAGTGAAAAGTTTAAAATGATTGGAAAGTAGGCCATACCATTTTGTTTGCCATGATGATCCCAACAGCAACCACGAAGTTGAATGTCAGCGCAACAATAGGGCCACAAAGTCTCTGCTGCTGGCGCTTGGCCCCTTCTGAAGTATGAAAGTCATTGTACAGTGAGCCCCTCAGTTCCTCTAGTGCCCGACCTGGTAAGTATGAGTGAGAGAATGTGAGACAAGACTTAATGCAGCAGCTTTTTCCAATGAGATGATTCTATATATCAGCATTAAAAACATTCTTAAAATGCAATATTTTCACCATAATTTAATTAAAACTAGGAGAACAGAAAAGTAGTCATAAAGTCATTCCTAACAAGCACTTCATGATATGGAACATATTCAATGGCATCAAAATATGTCTCTTGAAAAAATTAATTGCCTATGTAACTAATGTAATTTAAATATTCTCATGAATTAAAAGCAAGATTTTTAATTAAACAACATTTACTGTGCCATGAAACTATTAGCAAGTTTTTCCTGAGGTAGCTAATAAGTACTGAAACAGCTATCATATGCAATCAAACTTTAAAAAATTCTTCATTCGAAAAGAAAGAGATCATTATGTACAATCAAACTAAGTGAATTCTCCATGGAACCCAGATGTGATCACCATCAATTTCATATTTCATAAACCTTGCCTTTAAATGACAAGGCTGCACTGCCTTGCACCCACCGGAATAGTATCATCACACTTTGAGAAAGCAGCCGGAAGAGATGAACTGATCTGGGGACCAGGAGGAGCAACAAGCACTGGGATTTACCAAGACCAAACAAACACTGGAATTTACCAACACGGAGCAGTGCCGAGGACAAAAGATAGCAAGTGGACTTCAGCATTCCAATTTCCATCTGCTCGTTCACTCGGATTGATTTACACATCAACAAACGAAAAGCAACCAGCCAATCATAATGTGTTAACGATAGCTTGAAATATAAAACCACCGGAGGCAATCTCCAAACCATAATTCCCTGTGAGCAGGGGAAAGGCGGAAAGGTATGAACAATCCAAGTCACAATGTCGCTCACAATATGAAGCAACGGCTAAAATGAAGGATTTCTTGCTCTCTCTCTTCCACATACACAGCACTCAAAAGCCGGGATTTTTATGACTACTAGTAGTAAAAAAAGAAAGAGGAGCAAGTGAAACAGGATTACAGGAAACCACATCAGCGCAGCATCTCCAAGAACAACCTACTTCGCACCAATACATGCCATGAGTGCCCTCATGACGAGCACGAGAACAAGAAATTGGTAGGGGGACTGAGGGGCTGGGGAGCCTTAGTCCTGACCTGCCTCGCCGGCGTCGCTGTCCTTGCGCTTGATGAAGCGCCGGCCGCCGCCGGGGAGAATGGAATCCCAAATGCCCATTGCCGCCGGCGCATCAGCCGGATCCCCACGCTATCCGTCCCTTCTTCCGCCGCCGCCGCCGCCGCCGCCGGTGCAGCAGAACGGCGGTTCTTGGGCCGGGCCGCCGGCGCTGGGTTCTTGGAGCTCGAGCTCTTGGGAACTGGGATACAGATGGGCTGAGCAGATACGGATTGGTAGGTAGATGGCGAGTTGGCGGCGGGTCAGCCGGTCAGGAGATGGGAATGCCTGTTTTCTGCCACTGTGGCCTTGTTTAGTTGCATCAATTTGGTGGTTGCAAATTTGGTATCTGCTATTGTAGCGTACTGCAGTATTTCTGTATTTGTGAAATATTGTCCAAATATTGGTAATTAGGCCAAAAGATTATCTCGCAAAGTAAAACTAAACCGTGTAATTAGTTTTTAATTTCATCTACATTTAAAAACATGTGCCGACATTTTGATGTGATGGGGAATATTTCACTGCGCCAAATTGGGAGTTGCCAATTGGGGGGAACTAAACAAGGCCTGTTTTTAGATATGGGCAATAGTTTAACAATGCCCAGTAAAAATAGGGAAAGGTATGCTATAGAAAGCATTCTCCTTTCTAAACTATAAAAACTCTAATTAAGATCACAAAAATCTAATCCGATGGCTAGAGTATGACTCCTACTCATCCCGTCCTAGAGGTAGGGTTATTTTAGCACTTAAACTCAGCTATCGGATTACATTTCTATAGTCTTGATTAGAGTTTTTAACTTTTTATATATTGCATAGGAGGCCGATTTACATAACATACGTTGCCAATAAATAGAGAAATTAATATTCAATTACTCCCTCCATCCAAAAAAATAATATAATATTTAATTACTCCCTCTATCGACAAAAAGATTGCAACCATAATTAATTTAATAATATTTATTTTGTATCATGAATTTTAGTAGTTTTTAGGTAAATATTGTCAAAGTTTAAATTATTTGACACCATAAAAATAATAATTGCACCCTTAGAGGTTAATCCAACTTCTCAGTTGAATAAATTTATAAAAAATGTAAATAAAAAATGTAAATATGATAAAAAATAAAAGAGTGCTTTATAATAAATTAATATCATACAGTTTTACCATACACTTAATTAGATAGTGTTGCAGAGTTCATTTGCCTATAATTTTCATTGTGGATTTTTTTAGAATTATTATCCTAGGTCTTCTTCCAATGGGTAGCGCTACTTTTAATTTTGGAAAATACTACAACCATTCCCCACACATTGTTGCGAGTACGAAGAAGAAATATAAATAGATTAGAATGTTAACTAATAATAATTAGGTGATGTATATGTATAGTATTGATAATGCAAATATAATATAATATAATATAATATAATATAATATAATATAATATAATATAATATAATATAATATAATATAATATAATATAATATAATATAATATAATATAATATAATATAATATAATATAATATAATATAATATAATATACGTATGGATTTATTAGCATAGTCATGGAGATTATATCCATAATAGTGGACTGCTGAAGTTGATGCCTTACATGTCAAGAGAAATAGCTAGTGGGGTTTTACTTTATAAAAGTTATAGATAAGTTCATTCATGTAGCCTTCCCACTTGACACAAAGAATGTAAATTCATGATAACTCCAACGCACAACTTTTGTTTAAGGCACATGTTTTGTGCCATTCTTCTAAATCCATATCAGCATAAATGCAATGCTACAAATCTCAATTGCATGTAGTCACGATGGAAGTGCATATAGGTCCTGATGTAGGTTTTGGTGGATTAATGAACCATCGAAGAACAAACCCTTTTGTAGTAAGTGTTTGAACACATTATATAAGAAATAATTAAATAATTATTTTGATACATTGGTTCATAATTTCGCGAGATAAGAGCATCTCCTAGAGTTTCTAAAATTCACTCTCAATCTTGATTTGTTAGTAAGTAAAAAATGTCCTCTCTCAATTCTCAATATTTCCTTGGAAAAATCGATCCAATCATGTGGAAATACGTATATGTGGGCATGTATCAACCAGCTAATTTGGAGGTGGAAGGACATAAGGAAGAATCACGAGTAAGGAAAGTATTCTCAACACAAATGTAAACGAGAGAGAGAAATTATAAAATTAGTTATTGTGATTGTGATTTAAAAGTAGTCCAAGATTGCTCACGTAAAAAAGTTTTCTGCCTTAAAAAGGTTGGAGGAACCCAACAAATATGCGTTTTTTTTTAGCCACTCGAAAAACGATGTATGAAAAAAGAAGAGCAAAGGATTTAAACTTTGGATTCATGCCATGCACGCTATGTGTGTTTTAAAATTTGGAGTGTCGGTTTGAGTGCAACGGTGCGGTGCGGCGCGGCCGCATGAGAAAGTCGGAGACGGCGTGAGGAAGAAGGGTGAGGAGAGTAGCGGAGGTGCTCATCGGAAGGTAGAGACCGGAAGATTGAATTTTTGCGAGGAATTTTGAAGGGAGGAGACAAACAGAAATGGCGGTGGCAGCCATGCATTTATAAGACTATCCGCAATGGGTACTTGGACCACCATACCGGAGTACCCGTTTCCGGTAAAATTTGCTCGCCTTCTTTGGAAGACCTCCGGAATCGTTCGGGATGGCCTCCGGTCCGGGGTCTGTGGCGTATGTACGGATCATTCGGAACAGACGCTGCGGGCCCATGACGTTGGCGGCAGAGGAGAGAGAAAGCGCGTCGGTGGAGGGAGCGGGCAGGATCTGGCGACACCACCCGCGGGAGGCGGAACTCGGCGGCGAAGGAGAAGAAGGCGGGGTCGCGCGGCCGGCCGCCGATTAAGGGAGCGGGGAGGGGGCGGCGCCGCCGGCCGGCTCGCCCTCGGGAGGGAGCTGCGTGGATCCGCGGGCCGCCGTCGCGCCGAGCTCCGGTGCCGGCCGCCAGCGCGCAGAGGAGTCCACCATGGGAGGAGCTGCATCCTCGAGCTCCCATGAAGCCCGCCATAGGAGGGCACGAAGCTCCCACGAAGCCCGACATGGCCCCTCGAGGACCGCCGGGGAGGGGCGCCATCCCGCGCCGGGGACCGCCGCCGGAGCTCCGTCTACCTCGCGCCCTCGCCTAGGTCGCCGACTGGACCGCCGTCGCGCGGAGCTCCGCCCGCCGCCGTCGCGCCGGGGAGCCGAGGAGGGAGGCCGCTGGTGCCGGAGCGCCACCACGCCTTGGCCTCCGCAGAGGATGGGGTCGCACAATGGGGACGGGATCTGGACGGAGGGACCGAGGTCGTGGGTGGAGCGGTTATTGGTGTACGCGGTTAAAAAAAAGAAAAAAAAATCTGATGTGTGGGTCCCACGACAGTATGAAGGATGATGCAAAGTATGGATGGCTGCGGAAAAAATTGGTATAGAGTATGAAATCTCGGTGACTAGGACAGGATAAATTTGGAGTACCACGAGTGTGGCTAGTCTAAGACCATATGGTCTACAGTGCCGGCATAAATAGGGATGCTCAGCGCGGCACATGGTGTGGGAATGTGGGATGGCAGCAGCATACGTGCAGCGCAGCAACTTAGCACGTCGTACCCACCACGACGCTGCTCGCTGGGATTCGCGAGCGGCTCAGAGCATGGACGGCGGCACGGTCTTCGGCACTGTCTCATGGCTGCGTGGTGGCCATGGCCCACGCCAGGGCGTGCACAAGCTGCGCGCTGGTTGCCGGTTGACCAACCCCCAATACGTTTCTGTTTTTTTTCTCTCTCTCCATTTTTTAAGATGTCTTTCACCATCTTTTTTTAACAGATTATTTTTATTTTATGTTTATTTTTGTTTTTCTCTTTATTTTCTTTTCACATGTTTTCACCACTGGATACCACAACTTCATCTTTGGTAATATTTTTTTCTTAATGACAACAAATTTTCACAGTCTCTTTTATCCGACTTTTACACCTCTATATAAAAACCTGGAGATAAAAGTTCCCCAATCGTCCATTTCACGCACCATGAAAATAGTTTAACTGCATATTAACATTGAGGTGTTAAATTCAAAAAAACATTGAGGTGTTACACATGGTGTGTATGTACATCTCTCATGTGCACTGATCTTATCCAAGTCTTGAGTTGGAGTGGCAGTTGAGAGATCGATTTTTTGGAGCATGGTGAAATTGTGATGCCTCTCCGTAGGAAGAAACCCAAGTATCCTATTCACCACCTAGTTTTTTTTTTTTGACGAAAACCATGTCGGTTTGAATCAATTGAGTAAGCCCAAGCCTATTTAGTTCCACTACAATGACATTTAAGTGATCCATTTCAAAAATGACATTTAAGAGAGAATATAGTTCAACAACACTTCTATGAGAAAACCATCTCAAAAGATTTTAACCCTTTTCATGAAAAGATGCTAGCTAGCATTCCTCACACTCACTCTTTGTTCCCTCATAGAGCACATAAATGTATTATCATAGAACATGGACATCCTTATGATTCCTCGCTCTAGCCTTCTAGGCACAACATTGCCCAAATAGCCATCGTAGCTCCCGAGTGTTAGAAATTTTTAAATCGAAAACAAGCATCGTCTTGATCTTCATCTTTGATCACATGACACGTGTCATGCTTCATATGCAATAAGCTCATCATGTGGACAACCTTTCTCTAAATCAACCACTTAGATAAACAAGGTTAGTCCTAGGTTTCATCAATTAGCCAAAACCAAACTAGGGACTTCCACCATCTACTTCCACTACAACGACATTTAAGCGAGAAAAATTCAGTAACACTTCTATGAGAAAAGCGTCTCAAAAGATTTTAACCTTTTCATGACAAGATGTCAACATTCCTCACACTTCCTCTTTGTTCCTTCATAGAGCACATAAATGTCTTATCATAGAACACGAGCATCCTTATGATTCCTCGCTCTAGCCTTCTAGCCATCCTAGCTCCCGAGTGTTAGAAAATTATAAATGAGACAACAACCATCCTAACTTGAGTGTTAGAAACTTTGAAAACGCACGTGCGACGTAACTTCGCAGACCAAGTAAACGTCTCTAAGAGCATATCCACTGGATTGAGCAAAACCTATTCACTTCCCCTATGACCAACAATAAAAGGGATAGAGTAAAAAAGTGCTAGCAGATCCCCGTTCCTCAAAAAATCCATCCCTCAAACCAAGGGGAACTATCATTTCGTTCTTCCTTCTCCCTTCACTAACATCATAGTCAATAGGATGGTGGACTTGTCGCTGCCGCCACGTTCGCTATGCCGGGACGAGCACCCAAGTCAGCTGTGTCATTTCTTTTTCTTAATCTCTTATAAATAATTTAAGGAGAGGAGAAATGAGAGTCTATGGAGTTTGCCCTAAGAGTAGCTTGTATTTGAAAACCCACTCCCAATCTAGCTTTTTGGGCAAGATTGGAAAAAAACCCGTTCTCCAACAACTTTCTATTTCAAGTTTCAATCTTTCCACACTTCGAAAAGTTGATCTAACCGCACAAAAATATACGTGCACATATCAACACGCCAATCTAGAGGTGGAAAGACGTGGACTGTCGATGTGCCGATCCGGAGAAGGAAAGGACGTGAAGAATAAAATATAGGATAGAGTTATTAATGCAAACGTACAAGAGAGAGAAATATAAATTTGGTTGAGGTGATTTAGAAATTGTTCAAGACTCTTGATGAAAAATTGTATTTTGTATTTTAGAAGTACGGTTTTCAAAACTGCCGGGGGGAACCAACAAATATACTCTCAACTTTTTAGTCACATACAAAATTTATTGATTCAATTAATTGTTCTCTTGGAACTTTTAGAATTCCTGCTCTAACAAGCTGCAACTGACAATAATAACGCACCCTGCGCCTCCGCCGCGTTAAATCCTTTTCCGAAAATGTCTTGTGGCATGTAGGTGCTCAGCACCTACTATCCACATCGTTCAAATGTCTTTGAGATTCGTGCGCAGACTTCTCTCTTCTTTGTATTCTTCTTTGATAACCTTTGTTTTGTAACCGTATTTTTTATATTTAGGGTTTAGAGTTTAGTATTTTAGGATTTAGTGTCGGGGTTTAGACTTTAGGGTTTAATGTTTTAGAGATTAGAGATTAGAGTTTAGAGATTAGGGTTTAAGATTTAGGGTTATGATGTCTATACATATGGTATAGCTAATGTACAAGAGTAAAAAAAAAAAAATAAAGAAAAGAATTTGCACGAATCTCGAGGTGGGAATGGACGGACGTGATAGCACGTGCTCAGCACCTACAGGCCAGAAATCTGCGTTCATCCTTTTCGCCCCAGCTCACGCACACTGTCATTGTCCAAACATCGCACACACTGGCTGGCACGGAGCGAAACGGCACACACGCCCACAGAACCGCCACGTGTGACCTTCGTCCTCCGTGGGCCCACATGTCGGCGTCAGAGCCCGCCCCCGATCAGCACCGGTTAATCATCATCCCCCAGCCCAAATCACCGATCCCCCGCGTTTAATCGCCACAACCATGGCTGGGGCACCCACACTAATCAGCCCCCAAATCCACCGCTCCCTCCTCTCCCTCTCCCTCCCCTAGGGGAAATCCCCGGCGAGGCGAGGGAGCCGAGCGGCGCAGGGGCGGCAGGGCAGCCGGCGCCGCCGCCGACGCCGCTGCCGCAGCTGCAGCCGGAGCGGCATTTTGTCGAGCACATGGCGCTCGTGCCCAGCGGCGGCGCGGGCGCGGGCAAGGACGCCGACGACGCCGCGCTCGGGCTCCCGTGGTCCGAGATGTTCCGCTCGGCGTCGCTCCGCCGGCCCAAGCAGGAGTCGTCCGACGCCGCGCCGCCGCCCCGGAAGCCCGCGCTGAAGCCGGCTCGGACCAAAGACACCAAACCCAAGCCGCCGCCGGCGCCTTTGGGGTCCGGCGCCGGCGCCACCGCCGCCGCCGGCATCGAGGGGCTGTCGCTGGAGCCCGACGCGCGGCTGGCCCTCTACATCGCGATGGCGCACGCGGGGCTCGCCACGGCGCTGCTGGTCCTGTACGGGCTCTACCTCCTGCTCGCCGACTTCCTCCGCCCGCTGCAGTGGGCGCTGCTCTGCTCGGTGCCGCTCCGCGAGACGCAGCGCGCGCTGGTGGCCTTCTGGGAGCCCCCTCCGCGCGGGGCTCGGGGCGGCGCTGCTCGCGCTGCCGCTCGCCGCGCTGCGGTCCTGCGCCGCCACGCTCGCCGACGCGCGCGCCGCGCTGCTGCGCCGCCCGCTCCCGGGCCCGCCCGCCGCGTTCCCGCGCCTCCTCCGCTGGCTCGTCTCCTCCTTCTTCTTCCTCGTCCTCTTCGAGCGCTGCGGGGCCGGCACCGCCCTCCTCCTCCTCGCCCTCGCGCTCGCCTTCTTCGCCGCGTCCCCGAAGCTCAAGCGCGCCGCGTCCTCGCGCATCTCCTCCGGCTCCGGCCGGCCTCCCTCATCGCGCGGCCTCCTCTTGACGGGCGGCATCCTCCGCCACCTTAAGACGCTCGTCGCGCTTGGGCTCATGCTTGGTATGATCGCCGGGTTCGTCACTGGCAGCATCTTCTTCTCCTACAAGATTGGGCTCGAGGGCAAGGACGCCGTCATGTCCCTCAAGTCCCACGTCGAGAAGAGCAACTACTCCGAGAAGATTGGGCTCAAGAAGTGGATGGACGACAATGACATCCCCGGCTTGGTCGATCAGTACTCCGCCAAGATCTATGACACCGTGTGGGAGCAGGTCGACCAGCTGGCGGTGCAGTACAACCTTACGGATTTCACTAGTGGCTTCAAGCATTTCTTGATCAGCCAATCGGTTGACCCGAAGAGCAAGGCCCTCATCAGCTCCAGACCGCACCCGTATTCAATGAAGCTGCAGTCGATCGCGACGCATGTGAAGAACAGAGAGTGGGTGGACATTTACAAGGAGCTTGATTCCTTCTTTCGGGAGCTGTTGATCACAAGAGAGGATCTGGTGGTCAAGGCCAAGGGGCTGGCTTTGCAGGGGACAGAGATCGCAAAGAAGCTGCTGTCCAGCAGCACATCCGTGCTGGGCGGTAGTGCCAATTTGATGTTATCAATTGCTCTCCGCATCGTCTCAGGTGCGGCTGAGGTGGTTAATTTCCTGTCACAACTCATGGTGTTCTTGTGGGTGCTGTATTACCTTATTACTGTGGAGGGGGGCGGAGCTACGGAGCAAATTATTGATCTTATGCCAGTGTCAAAACAAGTAAAGGACCGCTGTGTTGAGGTCATCGATCATGCCATTAGCAGTGTCTTGTTGGCCACTGCTAAGATTGCCATATTTCAAGGGGGGCTGACATGGCTGCTGTTCAAGTTCTTCAAAGTGCATTTTGTGTATACATCAACTGTGCTTGGATTCGTCAGCGCACTTGTGCCAATACTTCCATTTTGGCTGTCCTCAATATTTGCCACAGGGGAGCTTCTCATGGAAGGGAGATATGTGCTTGGACTGGTGGTAACTGTGATACACCTCACGCTCATGGATTATGGCACAACTACCATTCTGGAGGATATACCTGGATACAATGGGTATCTCACAGGCCTCAGCATTATTGGTGGCATGACACTGTTTCCCAATGCTCTGGAGGTACTAACTTTGTTCTCACTTCTTTTGTATTGCTAGTTTCATTTCACCATTTAAAGTGCTTCTATGAAAATTTAACTTCTGCACAGTTTTTCTTGCACATTACTGTTTTAGAAAACTATTAGAACCTGCATCTTCTGTCTAGAACCAAAGGCAAGAAAGAATCTTCGTGCATCTCTATATTTTTGGCTTCCTGCAGTAGTTTGCTACTATGTGTGCATCTCTATATGCTTTTAGCTGCATTCAGCTACAAGTATTTATCTAGGTTAGTCAAAGTTGGGAAAAGGTGTTGCCATGTAGAACACTTTCCCATAGGTTGTGTGTCGATGTATCGTATAGGTGTTTAACTGTGTATATAATTGGTCTCATGAAAGTAAGAAGATGCAACAGCTGTTTGTAAGCAGGAAGTAGAGCATTCTTCTTCTTTTTTGTGGATGGTAGACTAAATTGCTTCAAAACCATCCTAATTTTTGGGAAATGGATCACAGAAATAGTTTCACATAGTGATATGTAGCTTTTTTCTTTGCCTAAAATTTGGCTTATCTTTTTGTCACTGTTCTGCAGGGTGCAATCTTAGGTCCTCTTATAATGACGGTTGTTATAGCGTTGAAGAACCTGTACACAGAGTTTGTGCTTGCTGATGGGGAGGAGGCCAGCAGCTAGCATCAGATTCAAGGCTAAAATGCCTATGTTGACAGATAAATACTTGTGTAGGATTTTTGCCTGTAATGTTCACATGACGGTTTTGCTCTTGTACCATGCCTGAGTATATGCACAGCTATTGCAGCAGTTGTGATGTTTTCCTTCTTGTTGCAACCTGCCCTCCCTGTAGCTGTATTAATATCTATTGGATTGTTCCATAGATTTGGTTTTGATATCTGCCGAGTACTGAATGGCCTCTCTGCCCCATTGAACTGAAAATTGTACAGTATTTCCTCTTTTTTTTTGTTTTGCCAATAGTGGTTTTCTAGACTAAGTTATGTTACTAATCTTTTTTTTTTTTTTTTTTGGTTTTGTTTTGCCAATTGTGGTATCTAGACTA
Organism: Themeda triandra; assembly: GCA_018135685.1. Classification (NCBI taxonomy): domain Eukaryota; kingdom Viridiplantae; phylum Streptophyta; class Magnoliopsida; order Poales; family Poaceae; genus Themeda; species Themeda triandra. The sequence continues at coordinate 177,471 of JAENPR010000218.1, read as the reverse complement.
AGTTGCACTTGCATTATTAAAATGTTTTGGTGTTATATCTTTCTTGTTCATATACATAGGTTATGTGCATCCAACTCTAGTAATTTCAGTAAATTAATATGAATTGTTTGTTAGATGGCTTTCTGCTGCGCTTCCTGGAAGGGCCCAGTAGCAAATTGCTTGGAAGAGATTAGAGCTGTTCATCAGCACAAGAGACCCAGGTAGGCAGGTACCTTGCACTTGTACTAAAAGAGCCAACTGTCCAGATGTCAGAATTCAGACAGTTAAACAAGGTCAGAACACTCTTGTCTCTGCATATGTGCATCTACCCCTGCCTTTTTCCTCTCAGTTCTTTGTTTGGCACTCCAATTCTGTACAGTCCTGAATAGTTCTGAATGATTGCAATGATTACTCTTGTTCTTTGGAAGCAAATATGGATTACTGATGTTAGCTTGTGAGCCAAAAAGCTTTGTGGCTTTACTTATAATCTGAACTTAATCTTCACCTTGAGTCATGGAGTTGCAGAGTGAACTTCATTTCCTGTTATGCATAACTTTTGGGGGGAGCAAGTTGCCAATTGCCGTTCCTTCGAAACTTGAAAGGAAACACTGGGAAGTACTAAATAATTCCCTGCTTTTTGAACCTTACTTTACTTTACTAATGGTCGATTTTCTAGACCCTATGGTCATCTCAAAAGCCATGTCAAGGTATGTTGTGTGGCTTGCACATCTGAAGTCTATGCTCTGGATAGAGAGGCTATACTGGATTATTATAGAAGAAAAAGTCTTTTTGACTAGTCTCTATTTCTTGCTGATATTCTGGGCGATCTAGACTCTGGAAACATCTTTTAATTATATCCCTGTGTTTGTTGAACTGTTCGCCATGATCCACCGATGTTGACACCTGTGCTAACTATCAAAGCTTGCGAGCTTATGAAATTATATAAGCTGCCTCTTATTTACCAAGTCAGGTCATGGGCTCATGGTCGCACGGAAAAAGCCATGTAATTTTCTTTTTGGAAGACTACAAAAAATTTGTAGCAGTCAAGTGATACTAGCAAAGTCCTGATGGTGCTGCTGGTTTGAAAGTTGTTTTGTTCTGTGCGGTCATGATTTACCCCTCTAGCAGGGACTATTATTGTGTCGCTGAGATTATTCTTGCTGCTGGCCTGCTGGGTTGTACTTTTCTGTGACACCTCTGCAGCTTTCTCGTGTTCTTTTTTTTTTTTTGTTTTTTTGTTTTGTTTTTTGAAATTGCAGCTTTCTCATGTTTGCAGCAGGGGCAGCCTGGAAGTGGCCGATTGTAATTATTTTGACACGTCGACGGATATATTATTGTAGGCGTTCGGCTGCTCAAACAGCCGGCTGCTGCTGGCTTTGATTCAACAGTGCCGGTAGAGAGGAGAATCAGCCAGCAGCAGCCGGCAGCAGATCAGCCCAACACGATAAATTGTTTCTTTTCTATAAATTATAATAATAATGTGCCGGCAGCAGATCAGCCCAACACGATAAATTGTTTCTTTTCTATAAATTATAATAATAATGTGATAGTACTGGGCCAGTGAATTACGCAGGTGCTGTCGGACATAAACAGGCTCCACGGGGATGGGGAAGGGAAGGGGCCGCGGGTGACTGGCTTCGAGGCGGACATAACGTAAAGAAAAACCCAACCCTTCCCCATCCCCATCCCGACTCCACGCGACCTCTCGCCGCACGCGAGTCAGAGTCATGAGGTGAGGAGCTCGCCGCCGGCCCCATCCCGGCCACGAGATCGCTGGGCTGGCGCCGCCCTCGCCCCATCACTCTTCCCCGCCCTCCCCTTTATCCCGACTTGCCGTAGTACGCGACGGTCAATGCGCCGGTGATGAAGCTGCCCACGCGGATCCAGATCCTCGTCGAGGCGTGTGGCCAAGAAGTGGTTCGTCGCGGCCCCAGCCTCGAGCTCGCCGGGCGGCGCCGCTACCCTGTCACGGCGTCGACGGCAATGAAGAAGAAGACTGACGGAGGTGGCGTTGGGGAAGCGTAGTTTCTACTTTACGTGTTCGTTTACCATTTGCGCTGACGTGTGGGACCCACCGTTCAGTGATGTAATAACGAGTACAAGTACTCGCCCTTTATCGACATGAGACCATCGATTCGAAGAGAAAAACATTTGGCCAAGGCTCGGGGTTTGCCGGCCAACGCCACCGTCGTAAATTTCTTGTGTTCGCCGCGTGCTCACGTCGCCGGCGACGGCGGCCACGGGCGTGCCGGTGGTATCAAGAGCCTACCTTTCCTCGGCCGGGGGGGGGGGGGGGTGCGAGCATCCAGCTCGACATCGACGCAGTTATCGGCGGCGGCGGCGACATCGTCGGCACCACCACCACCACCACCACCACCACCACCACCACCACACGCTTCTTCGCACGGGTAACCTTGTTCCTTCCTCTAGCGTTGCAGCCCCGTAGCGGATCTCGATTTGTAAATCCAGGGTACCGGTGATCTCCTGTTGCGCCGGCAAGGTGCTCGAGTGGAGGTCCCATCAGGTTTACGTCGGTCGATTGGGTCTGTTTCGGCGCCCGTGTAGCACTAGTAGGTGGTTCAAGCGTACCTTCCACCCAAAATTACACGTTTTCCACTGCAAGTTTGGTTCTTTTCTGCAAGTTTGGTTCTTGTCTGCGGCTTGATTGCTCTGGTGTGCAAGGCGGTGAGCAACCACGAGTTTGATCAGCCAAAATCCTACCTTTTGCCAGCGATCGGTTGTGACTAGGGTTGCGGAGCTGAAAGTCCCTAGTTTGGTTTTGGCTAATTGATGAAACCTAGGATTAACCTTATTTATCTAAGTGGTTGATTTAGAGAAAGGTTGTCCACATGATGAGCATATTGAATATGAAGCATGACACGTGTCATGTGATCAAAGATGAAGATCAAGACGATGCTTGGCTCCATGGACCGGTGTTGAAGGTGAAGGGCTAGTCGAGGCTTCGGAGTGAAGGACCATGCGATGGTGAAGCTCGGGCAAGACTAGGTGCCGATGGACCGATGCACGGTGAAGGGCAAGTGAAGTCAAGATCGATGGATCGAGACGGTCACATGATGGTGTGAAGTGTTCATATCATTTGGAGGAACAAAATGGGCTCAAGGCAAAGGTATAACCGTTAGGGCCATTTCGTTTTGCACTCAAGACACCATAGAGGGTGTGAGGGGTTTAGGATCGATAGCCGCACTATTAAGAGGGGAAGTCTTATCGGCTATTCGACGCACGGGTGCCACTAGGTGAATTCATGAAGTGCATTGCATGTAGGGCCTAGTGAGCTAACCTAACCTTTGGGAAATGATTGTGAAAAGCTAACACACAAGCACATGGAGATGTACACTTGGTTGTGTTGGCACATTTACAAAGGTGGCGTTTGAGCGCACCGTGGGTTTGCGGGGTAGAGATGGGTTTGGGTCCCTCTCTTCCTCCCGCCGAGCCTGTGAGGCGGGATTCGGCGCTTTTTGGAAAAATGGTTGCATATTTTCTATTGCGCCGGATGCAAAATTTGGTTGAAATCATGCTATCGCTGATGTTCAAATTGGTATACTTGTTGGATAGCATGACGGAGAAGTTGGCGTCACGACGGCTGAAAACGAAGTTTTCGTAGCGCCGGACGTGCGGGGCTTTGGCGCCGGACGCGTCCGGCGCGTGTTAGCTTGGCTCAGGTTTGTGACTCCGCGTTCTTTGAGCGCCGGACGCGCGACGGACGCGGGCGTCGGACGCGGCGTGGTCACCGTGGCAAGCGGCGTCCGGCGCATGCGAGTCTTGGCGTGGTGCCGGCCGGGCGAGCCGGGCGGCGGACGCCGGCCGTGCGTCCGCGGCCGACTCGTAAGGTCCTAGATGGCTAGAGGGGGGTGAGTAGCCTATAAAAAATTCTACAAACTCACTAAGCAAACTTCGTTAGATAAACAAACGGCGGAAAGCAAGTTATGCTTAGCCTACTAGGTGTTGCAAGCCTCCTATCCAAACAATTCTAGTAGGTGATCACTAGTACACACAAGAGCTACCACTAGTGATCAAGAGTTCTACCCACGGCATTTAGTCTACACAAGAAGTGGTTCCCGACCGACCACACAAGCAATTCTACCCATGGGATTTAGTCTACACAAGATGTGGTTCCCGACCGACCACGCAAGCAATACTACTTTGCAAGAATGTAAGCAAAGTAATACAAGAGAGGGTAGGAGCGTGTTATACCAACACGTAGAGTCGAGGTTGCCAATCACCAATAAGATGAACAATCAATCATAATCGGCAACACACAAAGGATGATGACCAATCACCGGGAGACAAGATGAACACAATGATTTATCCCCGGATATTCACTTGGGCACCGCCAAGCTACGTCACCCGTTGTGTCGACCAACACCTAGATGGTTCCTCGGTGTGACCCTCAAGTCACTAGCCCCTCAAGGCTCGCCCCGCAAGGCACCGCAAGGCACCACTCTCAAGCGAGGTACTCAACGACACACGCAATCCACTAGGATGCTCTTCGTGATCCCCACGAGGTGAGCTCAAACCTCTCACAATCAACCGGAGGTGGCCAAGAACAATCACCTTCTCTTGCCAACGCCTCCAACAATCTCCAAGCCGGCTAGGAGCGGTACTCTCCAAGAGTAACAAGAAATCCACCGGCTAAACCACCCACAAGTGCCACTAGATGCCCTCAAGCAATGCAATGCACTAGGTGATCTCTCAATCTCACTTTGGATTCACAATCAATCAAGAGAGATGAGAGGGAGAGTGTTTCTTCAGCTCAAAGGATGAATGAATGAGTTAGGAGAGCCAAGAGAGAGAGCCAAGCCCGGCCTCCCATCTATTTATACCCCAAACTCTTCAAACTAGCCGTTGCCCCTCGGGCTGACTCCGCAACACGCGCCGGACGCGTCCGCCGCTGTTCAGCGCGCCACGTCACCCGACCGTTGGAACTTTTCCGTTCGAATCCACCGAGCGCCGGACGATGAACAGTGAACTGCCCGAGTCCGACGCGTGCGTCCGGCGCGTGTCAGCAGCTCGACCTCGAGCCCTCGCGTGACCACGCCGGACGCGTCCGGCGGTCGCGTCCCGCCGCGCGTCCGACCGAGCACTCCGCGTAACGCCCGAGACCAGAAACTTTCTGGTCGGAGTCCAGCCGCCGCCGGACGCGTCCGTCGCCGCGTCCGACGCTCTCTGCGTCTAGCCAGCCAACTTGCGCCGTGCCACAATGCGCCGGACGCGTCCGGCGCCTGCCCAAAGCGCGTCCGGCGCCTCCTGCAGAGCTGCCTTTCGTCGTGTCGTCGAGCCAAGTTCTCCAACATGCTATCCAACAAGTTTACCACCTTGATCAACAGAGATAGCATGATTTCAACCAAATTTTGCATCCGGCGCAATAATAAATATGCATCCATTTTTCCCGAAAGCGCCGAATCCGGCCTCACAGGCTCGGCGGGAGGAAGAGAGGGACCCAAACCCATCTCTACCCTGCAAACCACAGCGCGCCCAAACGCCACCTTTGAAAATGTGCCAACACCACCAAGTGTACATCTCCATGTGCTTGTGTGTTAGCTTTTCACAATCATTTCCCAAAGGTTAGGTTAGCTCACTAGGCCCTACATGCAATGCACTTCATGAATTCACCTAGTGGCACCTATGCGTCGAATAGCCGATAAGACTTCCCCTCTTAATAGTGCGGCTAACGATCCTAAACCACTCACACCCTCTATGGTGTCTTGTGTGCAAAACAAAATGGCCCTATCGGTTATACCTTTGCCTTGAGCCCATTTTGTTCCTCTAAATGATATGAACGCTTCACACCATCATGTGACCGTCTCGATCCATCGACCTTGACTTCACTTGCCCTTCACTGTGCATCGGTCCATCGGCGCCTAGTCTTGCCCGAGCTTCACTATCGCATGGTCCTTCACTCCGAAGCCTCGACTAGCCCTTCACCTTCAACACCGGTCCATGGAGCCAAGCATCGTCTTGATCTTCAACTTTGATCACATGACATGTGTCATGCTTCATATTCAATACGCTCATCATGTGGACAACCTTTCTCTAAATCAACCACTTAGATAAACAAGGTTAGTCCTAGGTTTCATCAATTAGCCAAAACCAAACTAGGGACTTTCAATCTCCCCCTTTTTGGTAATTGATGACAACCTCAACAAAGATGATTTTATAATAAAGATTTTGAACTTGTCATACTTGTCCAATCATTAAGCTCACAAGAGGAGTTTGGACAACTATAGCAAGTTCGGTTTTGGTAGTATTGCTCCCCCTACATATGTGCATAGAGTTTGGATTTGAAGCTTTGCACATATGCATGGATAGAAGTGTGGGAGAGTAATTCTACCAAAATGATGCTAAGGTGTAAGAAATGGACCTTTGAAGCGTGATACCAATCGGAGTTGCCTTTTACACCATCCTTAGCACCATGAAGTAACTAGACATCCATCAAAAACTCAAGAACCCCATGAGATCAACATTATAAGCAAAGTTCTTGAACCACTTGTAAGGCAAGGGGAGTCTAGTTACAACCTATGCATGCTAGTAGATCATTTCATCAATCAAATCCTATACTAGCAAAGCACCACACAAGCAAGAAGACACCACTTGTATAAAACTTTAAAACTAGGTGCCATGAGCAAGTCATATGAGAATGCACAAACAAATGCAACAACATTGTTCATGAGCTTGCCCCCTACTTGTGTGCATCAAAATTTTATTTACCCCTTTATCATGTTCAATCATCTTTTCTCTCCCCCTTTGTCAACAATTGCCCAAAAATAGGATCAAATTGTGGAGAGAAAATGACTTTGATGGAGTAAACAAAACTTTAGTCAAATTTGGTTCAATCTAGACCACTTGCCAAAGATATTTAATTCGGTTTGAACCAAAGACAAGCTTCTTCACACCTCATGACAAGGGTTATCTTGCCTATGTTGAATTAAACACTTGTAGCAAATATTCTAGATTTAACACTAGGATTGCAAGTCCACAAACATGTCATATGTCACCACTAGATCAAGCAAAGCATAGAAGCAATAGTGGTAAGCATATATACATCAAACACATTTGATTTATCATGAATGCTCCAAATGCACCTTGTATGTCTACATGTGCTACCATAAGTATAATCCTAAGCATGAATGACATGTCACACAATGGTACCTTGCATTGTCGAAGGAGAGGCATGTCAAGTAGTGGTAGGGTGCATTCAACACATGTTTGAGAAGTCAAGAATGTTCAACTCATTCCTTAGCTTGCAAAACCTTCTTTCATCAAGTGGCTTGGTGAGAATGTCGGCAAGTTGATCATCGGTGCCCACACTTTCAATGGAAATGTCACCCTTTTGTTGATGATCTCTTATGAAGTGATGCCTTATGTCAATGTGCTTTGTTCTTCCATGTTGAACCGGGTTTTGTGTCATCTTGATTGCACTCTCATTATCACAAAATAATGGCACATTTTTGAAATTGATGCCATAATCCTTCAAAGTTGACTTCATCCAAAGCAATTGTGCACAACAACTCCCCGCACTAACATATTCGGCTTCGGCGTAGAGATTGCCACACTATTTTGTTTCTTTGAGGACCATGACACAAGTGATCTTCCAAGAAGTTAGCATGTACCACTTGTGCTCTTTCTATTGATCTTGCAACCACCATAGTCGGAGTCCGAATATCCAATCAATTCAAACTTTGACCCCTTGGGATACCACAATCCAACATCTCTTGTTTGCTTCAAGTACCTCAATATTCTCTTTGTGGCCGTGAGATGACTCTCTCTAGGTGAGGCTTGATATCTAGCACACATGCAAACACTAAACATGACATCCGGCCTTGATGTGGTGACATAGAGTAGGCTTCCAATCAATGACCGATAATCCTTTTGATTCACCATATTGCCATCATGATCACTATCAAGATTCCCATTTGTGCCCATTGGAGTTGAGATTGGCTTTGCATCTTGCATTCTAAACTTCTTCAACATGTCCCTTATGTATTTTTCTTGACTCACAAATGTCCCATTCTTCAATTGCTTGACTTGAAGACCAAGGAAATAGCTAAGTTCACCAATCATGGACATCTCAAATTCATTTGCCATCATTTCACCAAATTCTTCACAATATGCTTGATTGGTTGATCCAAAGATGATATCATCAACATAGATTTGCACAATGAAGAGATCATTTCCAATCTTCTTGGTGAATAGAGTAGTATCAATTTTGCCCATAATAAACCCTTTGGAGTGAAGAAAAGTCTTCAATCTCTCATACCATGCTCTAGGTGCTTGCTTCAAGCCATACAAAGCTTTCTTCAATTTGTACACATGGTTGGGTCTCTTCTCATCTTCAAAACCGGAGGTTGCTCAACATATACTAGCTCATTGATGATCCCATTGAGAAATGCACTCTTGACATCCATTTGATATAACTTGATATTATGGGCACATGCATAAGCCAATAGAATCCTTATTGCCTCCAATCTTGCCACGGGAGCATATGTCTCATCATAACCAAGACCTTCAACTTGAGTATAGCCTTGTGCAACTAGTCTTGCTTTGTTTCTAATCACAACACCATCTTGATCTTGCTTGTTTTTGAAAACCCATTTGGTTCCAATGACATTGTGGTCCTCCGGCCTCTCAACTAACTTCCACACATCATTTCTTGTGAAGTTATTGAGCTCTTCTTGCATTGCCATGATCCAATCGGCATCATCCAAGGCTTCCTCAACTTTCTTTGGCTCTTTGGTTGACACAAATGATGCATACGCACAAATCATAGCCACTCTTGATCTTGTTTGCATACCACTTCTAATATCACCAATAACACTATTGATTGGGTGATCTCTTGCAACATGTTGTGGTTGTAGCACTTGCACTTGATTGCTTGAACTAGGTTGATCACTTGGCTTGTCTTCATTTGATGAACTAGCACCATGATCTTGCACTTGAGCATTGCTAGCTTGCTTCAATGGAGAATTGAGCACTTCATCTTTATCATCTCGCACTTCAATCACTTGCTTTGCTCTAATGTCCCCAATGTCCATGTTCTTCACAGCTTCAACCAATTGAGTTCCACCAACATCTTCTAGGTTCTCATCTTCATCTTGTGATCCATTGGTTTCATCAAATTGCACATCATGGACTTCCTCTAGAGTGCCACTTGAGTTGTTCCAAACTCTATAAGCCTTGCTTGTAGTTGAATAACCGAGTAGGAACCCTTCATCACATCTCTTTTCAAACTTCCCCAATCTAGTGCCCTTTCTCAAGATGTAGCATTTACAACCAAATACTCTAAAATAGCCAATGTTGGGCTTTCTTTCATGAAGTAACTCATATGGGGTCTTCTCTAGCAAAGTATGACAATAGAGCCTATTGATGTAGTACCATGCCGTGTTGATTGCTTCATCCCAAAATGATTGACTAATATTGTACTCATGAAGCATTGATCTAGCCATATCAAGCAATGTTCTATTCTTCCTCTCAACTAGGCCATTTGATTGTGGAGCGTATTTGGCCGAGAATTGATGACCAATACCATAGTGATCACACAATTCTTCCATTCTTGTATTCTTGAACTCACTCCCATTGTCACTTCTCACTTTCTTGATTCTCATGTCAAACTCATTGTGAACTCTAGTGAGAAAGGTCTTGAAGGTGTCATACACTTCACTCTTGTCACTAAGAAAGAATAGCCATGTGAATCTTGTGAAGTCGTCCACTATGACAAACCCATATTTGTTGCCACCAATACTTGTATATGTAGTTGGGCCAAATAGATCCATGTGCAACAACTCAAATGCCTTGCATGTGCTCATTATACTCTTCTTTGGATGTGAGCTTCCAACTTGCTTCCTAAGTTTGACATGCACTACACAACTTGTCCTTCTCAAATACAACATCTTTCAAGCCTTCAACAAGATTGTGTTGTGTGAGCTTCTTCAATTGTTTCATGCCAACATGCCCAAACCTTCTATGCCAAAGCCAACCCAAACTTGATTTTGATATCAAACATGTTGTCAAAGAAGCTTCACTAGTGTTGAAATCAACAAGATAGAGATTCTCATATCTAAAGCCTTTGAACACCAAGTTGGAGCCATCAAGAGAAACTACCTCAACATCATTTGCACCAAATATGCACTTGTAGCCTCTATCACAAATTTGTGCCACCGAGAGAAGATTGAAATCCAAGCTTTCAACTAGCATCACATTGGAGATACTCATGTCATTTGATATTGCAATCTTGCCCAAACCAATAACCTTGCCTTTCTTGTTATTGCCAAAAGTAATTGACTCAATGCCACTATCATTCTTCTCAATTGAATCAAACATTCTTGATGTGCTGGTCATGTGTTGAGAACACCCACTATCAATGATCCAATGCCTTCCTCCGGCTTTATAGTTCACCTACAAGCAAATCAATGAAGCTTAGGTACCCATTTTTGCTTGGGTCCTTGTAGGTTAGTGACTAAGCTCTTTGGTACCCAAATAGCCTTCTTCTTTGGGCCAACAGTGGGTGTACCAACAAACTTAGCTTGCACACCTTTCACACCCTTGGTAAGAACATAACAAGAATCAAAAGATATAGCATTGTCAAGTTTCTTGTTTTGTTGCTTCTTGTTGCAATTTTGCTCTAGGTGCCCAACTTGCTTGCATCTATAGCAAAACCGACCATTGCTCTTCACAAAGCTAGGCTTTGGAGTTGCAAAGGCCGATTTGCCCTTGGAGGATGTGGCTTGGAATGCCACGGTCTTCTTCTTCTTCTCCTCTTCTACCTTCTCATCATCTTGATCAAATTTGTCATATGTCAAGACTTCACCAAGCAAATCATTTGGCTTCTTATTCTCAAGCCCATCTCTTTGTAGCATTAGCTTCAACATCTTGAAGCTCTTCGGCAAGCAAATCAAGAACTTGTGACAAAAGTCTTCATCTTTTGTCTTGTGCCCCAAACTCTTGAGATCATTCACAATCACTTGTAGACGATGAAATATTTCAATGATTGTTTCATCCTCCTTCTTCTTGAAGTTCTCGAACTCACTCTTGAGTCCATATAACTTGGCACTCTTCACAACCTTGGTGCCCTCATAGGTCCCCAACCTAGTCCACACTTCACTAGCAAGTTCCAAATCCTTGATCCCCTCAAACACCTTGGTATCAATGCCATTGTATAGGGTGTTGAGAGCCATTCTATTGCATGTGATGTTGGCTCTATCTTCATCGGTGAGGTGATCATGATCAAGTATAGCATAGTCATGCAAAGTGACTTGCAAGACTCTCTCTTGTATTGAACCAAGATACATGATCATCTTTCTCTTCCAATGATCAAAGGAACTAACTCCATCAAACATAGACGGTTTGCCCCCAACATGGTTGAACACAATTTGAGCCATCTTAACACCGTAGGATGTTAAACCTTGCACAAAAACGGTGACCTCGGCTCCGATACCACTTGTAAGGTCCTAGATGGCTAGAGGGGGGTGAATAGCCCATAAAAAATTCTACAAACTCACTAAGCAAACTTCGTTAGATAAACAAACGGCGGAAAGCAAGTTATGCTTAGCCTACTAGGTGTTGCAAGCCTCCTATCCAAACAATTCTAGTAGGTGATCACTAGTACACACAAGAGCTACCACTAGTGATCAAGAGTTCTACCCATTTTGTTTTGAGCCCATTTTGTTCCTCTAAATGATATGAACGCTTCACACCATCATGTGACCGTCTCGATCCATCGACCTTGACTTCACTTGCCCTTCACCGTGCATCGGTCCATCGGCGCCTAGTCTTGCCCGAGCTTCACCATCGCATGGTCCTTCACTCCGAAGCCTCGACTAGCCCTTCACCTTCAACACCGGTCCATGGAGCCAAGCATCGTCTTGATCTTCAACTTTGATCACATGACATGTGTCATGCTTCATATTCAATACGCTCATCATGTGGACAACCTTTCTCTAAATCAACCACTTAGATAAACAAGGTTAGTCCTAGGTTTCATCAATTAGCCAAAACCAAACTAGGGACTTTCACCGACGGACGCGGACCAGAAACTTTTGAGTTTCGGCCGGTCTGTCGGACGCGGGCGCTGGACGCGCGTTGGCGAGCGCCGGACGCCGCGCCGGACGCCGACGTGGCGGCACGCGGTTGGCCACGGTGCCAACGGTCGTCTGGGGCGCGCGCGCTGGCTGAAGCGCCGACGCGTCCGGCGGCTCGCGCGGACGCGTCAGGCGCGTGAAAATTCGCCCGAGGGGGCAACGGCTAGTTTGAAGAGTTTGGGCTATAAATAGATGGGTGGCCGGGCTTGGCTCCCTCTCTTTGCTCTCCCAACTCATTCATTCATCCTTTGAGCTGAAGAAACACTCTCCCTCTCATCTCTCTTGCTTGATTGTGAATCCAAAGTGAGATTGAGAGATCACCTAGTGCATTGCATTGCTTGAGGGCATCTAGTGGCACTTGTGGGTGGTTTCGCCGGTGGATTTCTTGTTACTCTTGGAGAGTACCGCTCCTAGCCGGCTTGGAGATTGTTGGAGGCGTTGGCAAGAGAAGGTGATTGTTCTTGGCCACCTCCGGTTGATTGTGAGAGGTTTGAGCTCACCTCGTGGGGATCACGAAGAGCATCCTAGTGGATTGCGCGTGTCGTTGAGTACCTCGCTTGAGAGTGGTGTCTTGCGGTGCCTTGCGGGGCGAGCCTTGAGGGGCTAGTGACTTGAGGGTCACACCGAGGAACCGTCTAGGTGTTGGTCGACACAACGGGTGACGTAGCTTGGCGGTGCCCAAGTGAACATCCGGGGATAAATCATTGTGTTCATCTTGTCTCCCGGTGATTGGTCATCATCCTTTGTGTGTTGCCGATTGTGATTGATTGTTCATCTCCTTGGTGATTGGCAACCTCGACTCAACACATCGGTATAACAAGCTCCTACCCTCTCTTGTATTACTTTGGTTGCATTCTTGCAAAGTAGAATTGCTTGCGTGGTCGGTCGGGAACCACATCTTGTGTAGACTAAATCCCGTGGGTAGAATTGCTTGTGTGGTCGGTCGAGAACCATTTCTTGTGTAGACTAAATCCCGTGGGTAGAACTCTTGATCACTAGTGGTAGCTTTTGTGTGTACTAGTGATCACCTACTAAAATTGCTTGGATAGGAGGCTTGCAACATCTAGTAGGCTAAGCATAACTTGCTTTCCGCCGTTTGTGTATCTAACGAAGTTTGCTTAGTGAGTTTGTAGAAATTTTTATAGGCTATTCACCCCCCTCTAGCCATCTAGGACCTTACAAGTGGTATCGGAGCCGAGGTCACTGTTTTAGTGCAAGGCTTAACATCCTACGGTGTTAAGATGGCTCAAATTGTGTTCAACCATGTTGGGGGCAAACCGCCTATGTTTGATGGAGTTAGTTCTTTTGATCATTGGAAGAGAAAGATGATCATGTATCTTGGTTCAATTCAAGAGAGAGTCTTGCAAGTCACTTTGCATGACTATGCTATACTTGATCATGATCACCTCACCGATGAAGATAGAGCCAACATCACATGCAATAGAATGGCTCTCAACACCCTATACAATGGCATTGATACAAAGGTGTTTGAGGGGATCAAAGATTTGGAGCTTGCTAGTGAAGGGTGGACAAGGTTGGGTGAGACCTATGAGGGCACCAAGGTTGTGAAAAGTGCCAAGTTATATGGACTCAAGAGTGAGTTCGAGAACTTCAAGAAGGAGGATGAAACAATCATTGAAATGTTTCATCGCTTGCAAGTGATTGTAAATGATCTCAAGAGTTTGGGGCACAAGACAAAAGATGAAGATTTTTGTCACAAGTTCTTGATTTGCTTGCCAAAGAGCATCAAGATGTTGAAGCTAATGCTACAAAGAGATGGGATTGAAAACAAGAAGCCAAATGATTTGCTTGGGAAAGTCTTGACATATGACAAATTTGATCAAGATGATGAGAAGGTGGAAGAAGAGAAGAAGAAGAAGACCGTGGCATTCCAAGCCACATTCTCCAATGGCAAAGCACCAATCTTTGAAGAAGAAGAAACCAATGAGGAAGATGGTGACTTTGAGATTGATGATGAGGCACTTGCTCTTGTGGTAAAGAAGATGGGACACATGTTCATCAAGAGAAGAGGCTTCAAGAGAAACAACTTCAAGGAGCAAGAGCAATCAAGAAAGTGCTTCAATTGTGATAGCACCGAGCATCTACAAGCCGAATGCCCATATGAGAAGAAGAAGAACTACAACAAGGGCAAATTTGAGAAGAAGAAGCATGAGGCCAAGATGACACTCAAGAAGGGCAAGAATGGTGCATTTGTGGTCAATTGGGAGAGTGACAATGATGATGAATATGAAGATACAAGCAACAAGGCTATGGCTTCCATTGCCATCAACAAGAAGCCTTCGTTATTTTCTTCATCACCATCGTGCTTCATGGCCAAAGAAACCAATGTACAATATGATGATAGTGATGATGATAGTGAGATGGAATATGCTCACGATGTTGATAATGTTGATGATGATGATGAACCTTCTAAGGATCAATTATATGACTTGATGCAAGAAACTAGAGATATAGCTATTGCCAAGGAAAAGGAGTGCAAGAAGCTTTCAATGAAAGTAGCAATACTTGAGAAAGCCCTAGGTGAGCTTATGACCACTCATGAGTGTCTAGTGGAAGACCATGAGAAACTTGGTGATGCTCATTCTAAGCTTGAAAAGGCTCACTCACTTCTACTTGAGCAACAAGCAAAGAAAGTGGTGGTTGCATCATGTGATATAGGCCTTACTTGTGACATCATTGATGAATCATTTTATCAACCTATCATCATGACAAATGCTAACCCTTCTTATAGCACATCATCCACCACCACCACCGACTCTATCTCCACTACTAGTGATGGTTTCACTTGTAATGCTACACTTATGGTTGAGAATGAGACTCTCAAGAAGGAGGTGGATGAGCTCACTCATGCCTTAGGCAAAGCCTATGGTGGTGAGGCCCGCTTGCTAAAGTGCTTGGGTAGCCAAAGATTCTCTCTTAATAAAGAGGGATTGGGCTATACCCCCAAGAAGGGCAAGTCGACCTTTGTAACTCCAAAGCCTAGCTTTGTGAAGAGCAATGGTCGGTTTTGCTATAGATGCAAGCAAGTTGGGCACCTAGAGCAAAATTGCAACAAGAAGCAACAAAACAAGAAACTTGACAATGCTATATCTTTTGATTCTTGTTATGTGCTTACCAAGGGTGTGAAAGGTGTGCAAGCTAAGTTTGTTGGTACACCCATTGTTGGCCCAAAGAAGAAGGCTATTTGGGTACCAAAGAGCTTAGTCACTAACCTACAAGGACCCAAGCAAAAATGGGTACCTAAGTTTCATTGATTTGCTTGTAGGTGAATTATAAAGCCGGAGGAAGGCATTGGATTATTGATAGTGGGTGTTCTCAACACATGACCGGCACATCAAGAATGTTTGATTCAATTGAGAAGAATGATAGTGGCATTGAGTCAATTACTTTTGGCAATAACAAGAAAGGCAAGGTTGTTGGTTTGGGCAAGATTGCAATATCAAATGACATGAGTATCTCCAATGTGACGCTAGTTGAAAGCTTGGATTTCAATCTTCTCTCCGTGGCACAAATTTGTGATCGAGGCTACAAGTGCATTTTTGGGGCAAATGATGTTGAGGTAGTTTCTCTTGATGACTCCAACTTGGTGTTCAAAGGCTTTAGATATGAGAATCTCTATCTTGTTGATTTCAACACTAGTGAAGCTTCTTTGACAACATGTTTGATATCAAAATCAAGTTTGGGTTGGCTTTGGCATAGAAGGCTTGGGCATGTTCTCATGAAACAATTGAAGAAGCTCACACAACACAATCTTGTTGAAGGCTTGAAAGATGTTGTATTTGAGAAGGACAAGTTGTGTAGTGCATGTCAAGCCGGGAAGCAAGTTGGTAGCTCACATCCAAAGAAGAGTATAATGAGCACATGCAAGGCATTTGAGTTGTTGCACATGGATCTATTTGGCCCAACTACGTACACAAGTATTGGTGGCAACAAATATGGGTTTGTCATAGTGGATGACTTCACAAGATTCACATGGATATTCTTTCTTAGTGACAAGAGTAAAGTGTATGACACCTTCAAGACTTTTCTCACTAGAGTTCATAATGAGTTTGACATGAGAATCAAGAAAGTGAGAAGTGACAATGGGAGTGAGTTCAAGAATACAAGAATGGAAGAATTGTGTGATCACTATGGCATTGGTCATCAATTCTCGGCCAAATACACTCCACAATCAAATGGCCTAGTTGAGAGGAAGAATAGAACATTGCTTGATATGGCTAGATCAATGCTTCATGAGTACAATGTTAGTCAATCATTTTGGGATGAAGCAATCAACACGGCGTGCTACTACATCAATAGGCTCTATTGTCATACTTTGCTATAGAAGACCCCATATGAGTTACTTCATGGAAGAAAGCCCAACATTGGCTATTTTAGAGTGTTTGGTTGCAAATGCTACATCTTGAGGAAGGGCACTAGATTGGGGAAGTTTGAAAAGAGATGTGATGAAGGGTTCCTACTCGGTTATTCAACTACAAGCAAGGCTTATAGAGTTTGGAACAATTCAAGTGGCATTAGAGAGGAAGTCCATGATGTGCAATTTGATGAAACCAATGGGTCACAAGATGAAGATGAGAATCTAGAAGATGTTGGTGGAACTCAATTGGTTAAAGCTATGAAGAACATGGACATTGATGACATAAGAGCAAAGCAAGTGGTTGATGTGCAAGATGATAAAGATGAAATGCTCAATTCTCCATTGAAGCAAGCTAGCAATGCTCAAGTGCAAGATCATGGTGCTAGTTCATCCAATGAAGATAAGTCAAGTGATCAACCAAGGTCAAGCAATCAAGTGCAAGTGCACAACCACAACATGTTGCAAGAGATCACCCAATTGATAGTGTTATTGGTGATATTAGAAGTGGTGTGCAAACAAGATCAAGAGTGGCAATGCTATGTGAATATGCATCATTTGTGTCAACCAAAGAGCCAAAGAAGATTGAGGAAGCCTTGGATGATGCCGATTGGATCATGGCAATGCAAGAAGAGCTTAACAACTTCACAAGAAATGATGTGTGGGAGTTAGTTGAGAGGTCGGAGGATCACAATGTCATTGGAACTAAATGGGTTTTCAGGAACAAGCAAGATCAAGATGGTGTTGTGATTAGAAACAAAGCAAGACTAGTTGCACAAGGCTATACTCAAGTTGAAGGTCTTGACTATGATGAGACATATGCTCCCGTGGCAAGATTGGAGGCAATAAGGATACTATTGGCTTATGCATGTGCCCACAACATCAAGTTATATCAAATGGATGTCAAGAGTGCATTTCTCAATGGGATCATCAATGAGCTAGTATATGTTGAGCAACCTCCCGGTTTTGAAGATGAGAAGAAACGCAACCATGTGTACAAGTTGAAGAAAGCTTTGTATGGCTTGAAGCAAGCACCTAGAGCATGGTATGAGAGATTGAAGACTTTCCTTCAATCCAAGGGGTTCATTATGGGTAAGGTTGATACTACTCTATTCACCAAGAAGATTGGTAATGATCTCTTCATTGTGCAAATCTATGTTGATGATATCATCTTTGGATCAACCAATCAAGCATATTGTGAAGAATTTGGTAAAATGATGGCAAATGAGTTTGAGATGTCCATGATTGGTGAACTCAGCTATTTCCTTGGTCTTCAAGTTAAGCAATTGAAGAATGGGACATTTGTGAGTCAAGGGAAATACATAAGGGACATGTTGAAGAAGTTTGGGATGCAAGATGCAAAGCCAATCTCAACTCCAATGGGCACCAATGGGAATCTTGATAGTGATTTTGATGGCAATATGGTGAATCAAAAGGAATATCGGTCTTTGATTGGAAGCCTACTCTATGTCACCGCATCAAGGCCGGATGTCATGTTTAGTGTTTGCATGTGTGCTAGATATCAAGCCTCACCTAGAGAGAGTCATCTCACGGCCGCAAAGAGAATATTGAGGTACTTGAAGCAAACAAGAGATGTTGGATTGTGGTATCCCAAGGAGTCAAAGTTTGAATTAATTGGATATTCGGACTCGAGTATGGCGGTTGCAAGATCAATAGAAAGAGCACAAGTGGTACATGTCAACTTCTTGGAAGATCACTTGTGTCATGGTCCTCAAAGAAACAAAATAGTGTGGCAATCTCTACCACCGAAGCCGAATATGTTAGTGTGGGGAGTTGTTGTGCACAATTGCTTTGGATGAAGTCAACTTTGAAGGATTATGGCATCAATTTCAAGAATGTGCCATTATTTTGTGATAATGAGAGTGCAATCAAGATGACATAAAACCCGGTTCAACATGGAAGAACAAAGCACATTGACATAAGGCATCATTTCATTAGAGATCATCAACAAAAGGGTGACATTTCCATTGAAAGTGTGGGTACCGATGATCAACTTGCCGATATCCTCACCAAGCCACTTGATGAAAGAAGGTTTTGCAAGCTAAGGAATGAGTTGAACATTCTTGACTTCTCAAACATGTGTTGAATGCACCCCACCACGACTTGACATGCCTCTTCTTCGACAAAGCAAGGTACCATTGGTTGACATGTCATTCACTCTCAGGATTATACTTGTGGTAGCACATGTAGACATACAAGGTGCATTTGAGCATTCATGATAAATCAAATGTGTTTGATGTATATATGTTTACCACTATTGCTTCTTTGCTTTGCTTGATCTAGTGGTGACATATGACATGTTTGTGGGCTTGCAATCCTAGTGTTGAATCTAGAATATTTGCTACAAGTGTTTAATTCAACATAGGCAAGATAACCCTTGTCATGAGGTGTGAAGAAGCTTGTCTTTGGTTCAAACCGAATTAAATGTCTTTGGCAAGTGGTCTAGATTGAACCAAATTTGACTAAAGTTTTGTTTACTCCATCAAAGTCCTTTTCTCTCCACAATTTGATCCCATTTTTGGGCAATTGTTGACAAAGGGAGAGAGAAAAAGATGATTGAACATGATAAAGGGGTAAATAAAATTTTGATGCACACAAAAAGGGGGAGCAAGCTCATGAACGGAGTTGTTGCATTTGTTTGTGCATTCTCATATGTCTTGTTCATGGCACCTAGTTTTCAAAGTTTTATACAAGTGGTGTCTCCTTGCTTGTGTAGTGCAATGCTAGTATAGGACTTGAATGGTGAAATGATCTACTAGCATGCATAGGTTGTAACAAGACTCCCCTTACCTTAGAAGTGGTTCAAGAACTTTGCTTATAATATTGATCTCACGGGGTTCTTGAGTTTTTGATGGATGTCTAGTTACTTCATGGTGCTAAGGATGGTGTAAAAGGCAACTCCGATTGGTATCACGCTTCAAAGGTCCATTTCTTACACCTTAGCATCATTTTGGTAGAATTACTCTCCCACACTTCTATCCATGCATATGTGCAAAGCTTCAAATCCAAACTCTATGCACATATGTAGGGGAGCAATACTACCAAAACCGAACTTGCTATAGTTGTCCAAATTTCTCTTGTGAGCTTAATGATTGGACAAGTATGACAAGTTCAAAATCTTTATTATAAAATCATCTTTGTTGAGGTTGTCATCAATTACCAAAAAGGGGGAGATTGAAAGTCCCTAGTTTGATTTTGGCTAATTGATGAAATCTAGGACTAACCTTGTTTATCTAAGTGGTTGATTTAGAGAAAGGTTGTCCACATGATGAGCATATTGAATATGAAGCATGACACGTGTCATGTGATCAAAGATGAAGATCAAGACGATGCTTGGCTCCATGGACCAGTGTTGAAGGTGAAGGGCTAGTCGAGACTTCGGAGTGAAGGACCATGCGATGGTGAAGCTCGGGCAAGACTAGGTGCCGATGGACCGATGCACGGTGAAGGGCAAGTGAAGTCAAGATCGATGGATCGAGACGGTCACATGATGGTGTGAAGTGTTCATATCATTTGGAGGAACAAAATGGGCTCAAGGCAAAGGTATAACCGTTAGGGCCATTTCGTTTTGCACTCAAGACACCATAGAGGGTGAGTGGTTTAGGATCGATAGCCGCACTATTAAGAGGGGAAGTCTTATCGGCTATTCGACGCACGGGTGCCACTAGGTGAATTCATGAAGTGCATTGCATGTAGGGCCTAGTGAGCTAACCTAACCTTTGGGAAATGATTGTGAAAAGCTAACACACAAGCACATGGAGATGTACACTTGGTTGTGTTGGCACATTTACAAAGGTGGCGTTTGAGCGCACTGTGGTTTGCAGGGTAGAGATGGGTTTGGGTCCCTCTCTTCCTCCCGCCGAGCCTGTGAGACGGGATTCGGCGCTTTTTGGAAAAATGGTTGCATATTTTCTATTGCGCCGGATGCAAAATTTGGTTGAAATCATGCTATCGCTGATGTTCAAGTTGGTATACTTGTTGGATAGCATGACGGAGAAGTTGGCGTCACGACGGGCTGAAAAACGAAGTTTTCGTAGCGCCGGACGTGCAGGGCTTTGGCGCCAGACGCGTCCGGCGCGTGTTAGCTTGGCTCAGGTTTGTGACTCCGCGTTGCTGAGCGCCGGACGAGCGACGGACGCGGGCGTCGGACGCGGCGTGGTCACTGTGCAGCGTCCGGCGCATGCTGAGTCTTGGCGTGGTGCTGGCTGGCAAGCTGAAGGCGGCGGACACCGGGCCGTGCGTCCGGCGGCCGACGGACGCGGACCGTAAACTTTGAGTTTCCGGCCCGTCGGACGCGGCACCGGACGCTGCGTTAAGCGCGCCGACGCCGCGCCGGACGCCGACGTGGCGGCACGCGGTTGGCCACGGTGCCAACGGTCGTCTGGGGCGCGCGCGCGGGCTGAAGCGTCGGACGCATCCGGCGGCCTGCGACGGACGCGTCCGGCGCAGTGAAAATTCGCCCCCGAGGGGGCAACGGCTAGTTTGAAGAGTTTGGGCTATAAATAGATGGGTGGCCGGGCTTGGCTCCCTCTCTTTGCTCTCCCAACTCATTCATTCATCCTTTGAGCTGAAGAAACACTCTCCCTCTCATCTCTCTTGCTTGATTGTGAATCCAAAGTGAGATTGAGAGATCACCTAGTGCATTGCATTGCTTGAGGGCATCTAGTGGCACTTGTGGGTGGTTTCGCCGGTGGATTTCTTGTTACTCTTGGAGAGTACCGCTCCTAGCCGGCTTGGAGATTGTTGGAGGCGTTGGCAAGAGAAGGTGATTGTTCTTGGCCACCTCCGGTTGATTGTGAGAGGTTTGAGCTCACCTCGTGGGGATCACGAAGAGCATCCTAGTGGATTGCGCGTGTCGTTGAGTACCTCGCTTGAGAGTGGTGTCTTGCGGTGCCTTGCGGGGCGAGCCTTGAGGGGCTAGTGACTTGAGGGTCACACCGAGGAACCGTCTAGGTGTTGGTCGACACAACGGGTGACGTAGCTTGGCGGTGCCCAAGTGAACATCCGGGGATAAATCATTGCGTTCATCTTGTCTCCCGGTGATTGGTCATCATCCTTTGTGTGTTGCCAATTGTGATTGATTGTTCATCTCCTTGGTGATTGGCAACCTCGACTCGACACGTCGGTATAACAAGCTCCTACCCTCTCTTGTATTACTTTGATTACATTCTTGCAAAGTAGAATTGCTTGCGTGGTCGGTCGGGAACCACATCTTGTGTAGACTAAATCCCGTGGGTAGAATTGCTTGTGTGGTCGGCCGAGAACCACTTCTTGTGTAGACTAAATCCCGTGGGTAGAACTCTTGATCACTAGTGGTAGCTTTTGTGTGTACTAGTGATCACCTACTAGAATTGCTTGGATAGGAGGCTTGCAACATCTAGTAGGGTAAGCATAACTTGCTTTCCACCGTTTGTGTATCTAACGAAGTTTGCTTAGTGAGTTTGTAGAAATTTTTATAGGCTATTCACCCCCTCTAGCCATCTAGGACCTTACAGGAGCAGGTCTCCGTGTAAAATTCCGGTGTCACAGTTCACTGATTGTTGTGCGGTGGCGATGGTGGGGGAAAGTCCAGACCTTGAGGTTCTACTCCTTCGGTTTTGCATCTTTCCCAGGCGGCGGCGATCTTGCAGTACAGTCTGAAAGGGGAGGCTTTGGCCAAACCGACTGTGCAGTTCAGCTAGCGTCTTCCCGGAAGCATACACATTTCCCATCCGGTCAGACGCAGATCATCCTTGACGCCATGACACGGCGCTCTGATGAAGAGAACTCCAAGTGGGAGCTGTTGCAGGAAAATTTTGACACATTGTTCAGTCAGATGAGTGAGATGAGCACAGCCCAGAAGGAAATGAGTCAAGCCCAAATTGAGATCAAGGCACAGATGAATCTTTATGGTTCTGTGATGGATGAGTACTCCAAGGAACAACAGAATATCAGCAGGAATGTTCTGCAGAATGGGGATGCCATTGCCAAGATAAACCTGAAGCTTAGGGAACCAACAGGGAAGCAACCTCAATCGCCCAGAGTTGATACAGGTCCAAGATTTGATGAAGATGACTTGGATTCTCTGCTCCATGAGCATTTGCCCTTTGAGAATGTGTCTGTTGATCCCAACATTCAAGAGCAGGCAGAACCCTCAAACCACTTGAGGACTGATCATCAATACTCAGCCAGGCAACCTGCAAGAGAAGCTCCAGTTCAAGCAAACAGACAGCTGAACACCAACAGAGATGATGAGAGAGATCAGAGGTTACCAAAGCATCTGATGCCAAAGATGGACTTCCCTGATTTCTATGGAGAGAATCCAAAAATGTGGTTGGACAACTGCAGGGATTATTTTGACCTCTACAAAATACCAGAATGTATGTGGATTACTGCAGCTAGAGTTCACCTCAAAGATAAAGCAGGCAATGGTACCAAGCTTTCAAGCAAAACAACACCTTTAGAAGCTGGACACATTTTTGCCATGAGGTGGAACAGGAATTTGGAAATGATGATTTTAGATCAGCTATGGATGCAATTTTGAACCTGAGGCAAACAGAAGCGATAGAAGCTTACAATGAGCAGTTTCAAAAGCTGCAATACAGAATCAGCATGCATCATGCTGGTTACAATGATGTCTTTTTTACTGGCCAATACATCAAGGCCTTAAGAGTGAAATCAGGGGCATGGTGAAAGCTCAGATGCCCACTACAGTGCTCAAAGCATCTACTTTGGCTAAAGTGCAAGAGCCCATTTTGGAGCAAGCCAAACCAAAATATACCAAGCAGCAGCACCAGCACAAGGGCCATCAGCACACCAAACCTGCAGTTTCCTGGCAAGACAGGCAATTGAGAGATTACAGACGAGCCAACAATCTCTGTTATAACTGTGGTGAGAAGTATGTACCTGGTCATATGGAAGTGTGCAAAGCCAGAAACAAAGCTTAAGCTAATGCTTTGGTGGTTAATGACCTAGACAGAGAGTTGCCTGATGAAGTCCTCAATGACTTAGCTACTGAAGATGCCATGCAAGAACAGTTCTGCCAATTATCTCTGAATGCCATTACATCCAAGGATCCAGTCTCCTGCATGAGATTCAGAGCAAAGGTGAAAGACAAGACTATGCTGATCTTATTGGACAGTGGTAGTTCTCACAGCTTTGTCAGTGCTCAGTTTGTTCACTTAGCAAAAATCCCCACTATCACAATTCCAAAGAAGAGTGTGACCTTAGCAAATGGGGAATGCTTAACCACTGACAAAATGGCTGCAAATTTACACTGGTTCTGCCAGGGACACACACTGTCTGCTGATATGGTGGTTCTGGAGATGCAACCATATGATGCAATACTTGGATATGACTGGCTGACAAAACAAGGCAACATGGGCTTTGACTGGAGTAAAATGACCATGAGTTTCACTCATCAGGGCAATACTATCACACTTCAGGGGGTGCAGTCACAACCTCCTCAGCTTGACACTATCTCTGCAACAAAAGTGTACAAATCTACACAGAGCAATGATGTGTGGGCATTGGTCATGCTCAATACAGTTCCATCCTCACCTACCAACCCAACACCAAATCCTATACCACAAGCCATACAACCACTTCTAGTCCAGTACTCTGACATTTTCCAAACACCACAAACCTTACCACCCCAAAGAACATATGATCACTCCATTCCCCTCCTTCCTAATGCCATACCAGTCAACAGCAAGCCATATCATTACTCCCCACACCATAAATCCGAAATAGAAGCCCAAGTACAAGAACTGCTTCAAGCAGGCTTCATTACCCATAGTAACAGCTCATTTGCATCTCCTATCTTACTTGTCAAGAAGAAGGACAAACTTGGAGACTATGTGTTGATTACAGAAAGCTCAATGCCCTCACTATCAAAAACAGATTCCCTATGCCTGTGATAGAAGAGATTCTGGATGAGTTATGTGGTGCCAAATATTTCACAAAGCTGGATATGAAGGCTGGGTACCACCAGGTGAGAATGAACCCTGCTGATGAGTATAAAACAGCTTTCAAGACCCATCAGGGACACTATCAATACAAAGTGATGCCATTTGGGCTCACTAATGCCCCAGCAACCTTCTAATGTCTGATGAACCAAATCCTTGAACCTTTTCTCAGAAAATTTGTCCTGGTGTTTCTAGATGATATCTTGGTGTACAGCTCTACATTGGAGGATCACATTGTTCACCTCCAGGAAGTATTTGAAGTGCTCAAGAAACATCAACTGTTTCTGAAACAATCCAAATGCTCTTTTGCTCAACCCAGTCTAGAGTATCTTGGTCATATCATTTCAGCACAAGGGGTGGCAACAGATCAGGCTAAAATCAAAGATATGCAGCAATGGCCTACTCCTACAAATGTGACAGAGCTCAGAGCATTCCTGGGACTCACAAGATATTACAGAAGATTTGTAAAAGGCTATGGCATTCTGACTAAGCCCTTGACCAACATTCTCAGACTGAAACAATTTGCCTGGTCACCTGAGGCTCAGCAAGCATTTGAGCAGGTCAAGAAAGCAATGACGACCACACCTGTCCTAGCATTGCCTAACTTTCAGGAGCCTTTCACACTAGAAACTGATGCCTGTGGAGATGGCATTGGTGCAATCCTTATGCAACATGGTAGACCCCTGGCTTATCTCAGCAAGGCTTTGGGCATTAGAAACAAATCTCTGTCCATCTATGAAAAAGAATTTTTAGCCCTGATCATGGCTGTTGAGAGATGGAGGCATTATTTGCAGAGGAATGAGTTCACAATCCTCACTGATCACAAATCATTGGCTTACTTGAATGAACAAAACTTGCATTCAGAGACGCAGAGGAAGGCAATGACAAGATTGATGGGCCTCAATTTCAAGGTAGTCTATAGAAAAGGCAAGGAAAACAAAGCAAACTGATGCATTGTCCGAGTGGCACATCTCGTTGGCAATTCAGCTTTACGTGGTACAACCGCATGGGTACAGGAGGTTCTCAACATTTATGCAACAGACACTAAAGCACAGCAGCTTCTCCAGCAGCTGGCCATTAACAGTCCTGATGACCAAGGTTACTCTCTCCACAAGGGTCTCATCTATTTCCATGGCAAGGTATGGATTGGTAATAACTCTGCCCTTCAAACTAAATTGATTGCATTCTGTCACTCCAGTGCCATTGGAGGACATTCTGGTATTGCTGCAACTTTCCACAGATTGAAAATATATTTTGCTTGGAAGGGCATGAAAAAGGATGTGGAAAACTTTGTCAAGCAGTGTACAATCTGCCAGCAGGCAAAGCACAGTAACAACCACCCATTAGGATTGCTGCAACCATTACCAGTGCCAGAGGGCATTTGGAGAGATTTATCCATGGACTTCATTGAGGGCTTACCCAAGTCCAAGGGATATAGTGTCATTTTGGTCATTGTTGATAGATTGACCAAATATGCACATTTCATACCACTCAAGCACCCTTACTCTGCAGCCACAATAGCTCAAGTGTTCTTTGATAATATTGTCAAGCTTCATGGCATGCCCAGCTCCATTGTCATAGACAGAGATACCATCTTCCTCAGTCACTTCTGGAAACATCTGTTCACTGCATACAAGGTGGATTTGAACCTGACCACAGCTTACCATCCACAAACTGATGGTCAAACTGAAAGAGTAAACCAATGCTTGGAAATGTTTCTGCACTGTTCTATGCAGGATGCTCCTACTTCCTGGAAAGATTGGCTATCACTTGCTGAAATCTGGTATAATTCCTCTCACCATTCTTCCATTGGCTGCTCCCCATTCAAAGCTATGTATGGATGTGAACCCAACCTGGGTCTGGTACCTGTCATATCCTCAGATACACCACCTGATGTTCAAGAGGTCATTGCCAACAGGGAGCTCCACCTGGAGTCTCTGAAACAAAACATGACTAGAGCTCAGAACAGAATGAAGATATTTGCTGACAAGAAGAGGACAGACTTTCAGTTCTCAGTGGGTGAGAAAGTTCTGCTCAAACTCCAACCTTATGTTCAATCCTCGGTGGCAAACAGGCCCTATCCCAAACTGTCATACAAGTATTTCGGACCGTACACTGTCTTGGAGCGTATTGGTGCAGTGGCATATCGTTTACAACTCCCAGCCAACTCCCTGATACATGATGTCTTCCATATATCTCAGCTCAAGCCCTTCACTGATGATTATACCCCAGTATTTGACAAGCTCCCTATGATCACCGATTTGCAAGCAGCTGCAGCAGTCCCTCTGAACATCATCGACCGTCGACTTGTGCACAAAGGTAACACTGCTGTTCCACAAGTGCAGGTTACATGGTCTGGGCTACCTGCGACTGCTACGACCTGGGAAGATTACTTCGTCCTCAAAGAGCGCTTCCCAGACGCGCCAGCTTGGGGACAAGCTGTTTCTCAAGGCGGGGGAGGTGTCACGGCGTCGACGGCAATGAAGAAGAAGACTGACGGAGGTGGCGTTGGGGAAGCGTAGTTTCTACTTTACGTTTTCGTTTACCATTTGCGCTGACGTGTGGGACCCACCGTTCAGTGATGTAATAACGAGTACAAGTACTCGCCCTGTATCAGACATGAGACCATCGATTCAGAAGAGAGAAAAACATTTGGCCAAGGCTCGGTGGTTTGCCCGGCCAACGCCACCATCGTAAATTTCTTGTGTTCTGCTTCGCGTGCTCACGTCGCCGGCGACGGGCGGCCACGGGGCGTGACACACCCTCGCCCCCTCCATCCTTCCCCAATGCCGGAATCCATCCCCCACCGTATGCCTAGAGAAGGAGAAGAAGGGCGCCTTCATTCCCCCGCCGTCGGGCTCCCCTGCGGTGGCGACGGGATTTGGCTGACACTCCCGCGTGAGGATCCTGCCTCTTGCGGCGATCTGGACCCTGCAGCGGCGACGGGATTTGGCTGGCGGTGTTGGGCTCCTTGTCCTGGTGTCCTGTACTTGCCACGGCTCTGTTTCCCGAACGTGGTTTTCAGTGGAGCCTGGATGATATGTGTGTGTCACCTGCTAGCGATGGAAAATGTCTGGTTTCACTTCATCAGTTCATGCCTGGTTCTCATTGGTTTCAGTGGATGCGTGGGAGAGTGTCTCCTAGTCCTAGCCATGGAAAATGTATCTACAAAGCCAAAAGAATACGAGTACTACATACAAAGCCAAAAAAAAAATCAGATTATTTGCTTGACATGATTATCTTGTAATAATATATATTGATATTTTAATTTAATTGAAATGCACTCATGTCAACACAAGGGTAAAGTGGACAATCTACAGTGACAAAACACAATTCTGGAGCTGAGAGTATACTTCTAGCCAAACACCCCCAACTGACAACTCTAACTCCACTTGGAGCCAACTCCACCTGGATTTCTGGAGTAGAGCCGCTCTGTCTGAAGTTGGAGCCATGCCAAACAGGCCCTAACTCTAACTCTAGCCGAGCTAGAGGGATCCAAACAGGACCTATGTATGAGTTTAGATAAGCTCACTTGACAATGCACCGGTGCTACGTTAACTTGACAATTAGGTTCATCAACTTTGAAAGTTTTATGGATTCATAAACTTTTTAGGTTGTTCAAGGTATGCTTGTACCTCTTTACCAAGGTTGTTATGTTATGTCCGGTGTTTATGAGTACCTCTTAAAAGGTTTATATGCTTAGGAATGCGCTTTTGAACTTGAAGGCATTTAACTCAATTCTTCTCTATTTTTTCTGTGGTGAATGTGGCTCTCGTGGCAATGTGTGTTAGCACAACAAACGATTAGGGGCCAGTGGCGATGGGCAAACAAAAAAAAAGTAGTGTCTCATTGCAAAAGTGTTGTGGTACTGGCTATTGAAGCTTCTCGTATGAGTATAGATGTAGATTTATAAAGCATATATGAGGATTATAGGCTACCAAAACTAGGGTTGGGGGTAGGGGGTTGGGGGTGGGGTGGGGGGGGGGTAGCATGTACCAAAACAAGGATGATGATGGGAGGAACCCTTCACTATTGTCTCCTTGTCCCCTCCTTTTCTTGTCCCTCATCCACAAATGGAAACCTTCATTTTATTGTTTTGGGCTGACCCCTGGATATGGCTCTTTACCTCCTAAAGTTTCTCCCTTGCTTCACATCAACCTTGTTGCAAAGTTTCTAGATTTATAAGTTTTGGTATATAGAATGGTTTCAATCACCTTTTGCATCCAACATTTCAGTAGACCGGAGCTGTATTGACATAGGCTTGTGTGGTGGTGTTGGCTCAAGATCTAAACCATTTTAGTATAAGAAACAACCAATTAAAATTTCCTATTATAATTTGATTACTCTATCTATCTAGTAATACAAGGAATCCACATTTGCATCTAACGATTTTAATCTACTGACATGAATCTTACAAGTTATCATTACACATTGTTAATAAATCTAGTCGATTTGTAGAACGACTTTGAACTAGAACAACCCAAAGGCACTTATATTTTTAGACAGAGGAAGTAGTTACACAAAACATATGGCCACAAAACCTACATGAATGCATATCTATTATTGTTGCTAATAGCTTTTTGCAAGTTGAGAGGTTGGAAGCACTTTGTTTTTTTTTTTTTAAAAAAAAAAAAAAAGGTTGGAAGCACGTTCGGAAGGCAGAAAAACAGGGCGGGGCTTTTGGCTGCCCTGCCATTGCCTCCAAGGCTCCAAGGCAGGCCGCAGGCTCCAACGGACGAGCCGAGACGAATGGAGACGCCGGGCGGCGGTTCGTTTGAAAGTCAGCAGCGACGAACGCGACGCGGGGTGGACTCCGCCCCGTCTCCGTCTCCTTCCTTCCTCTTCTCCCTCCGTCGAATCCCCAGGCAGGCCTTCATTGCCTGAGCCGAACCTCCCATCCACCACCTCCCTCCGCGGGTCAATCGCCCCTCAACACACGCGGTTCGTTTCTTGCTGGTTTCCCGGGAGGGAGGCCTTTCGTGTGTCTGCGTTTGCGCCGGCTGGCGGCTGCTGCCTCTTCATTCAAGTCGTCGTCTTGTTCTTGCACGCCCTTCTCTTCTCTTCTCCACTCTTCTCTCCCGGATTCATTCATGATTGGCGATATTTGGACTGGTTTGGTGTGATTCCTTCCCCCCTCCTGCGTTTCTTGGACTCCGGTCAGCAGGCGGCGATATCGCTCCTGATCCTTCGTCTTCCAATCCATTGGTTCTTTAATCCCGAGTGCTCTGCTCCAGTTCCCAACCTGATCAGCAGCAGTAAGAAGAGAAGGGGACAACGGAAACTTGAGAGAGCCGAGGCTTCTCGGATTGCTTCGGTTCCATTCTGATTCTTGATTGGAGGGAGGAGACACACGTACGCCCCCCAAATCGAATCGAATTTCTTGGCAGCAGCAACAGTAACCCAAACCAGATTCTTGATTCGTCCCATTTCCCTACTGTATATACTAGCAGCAGAGGGACAGCCAAAAGAAATGAGGCTGGTGGTGCGCGTCATCGAGGCGCGGGGCCTGCCGCCGGCGGACGGCGACGGGGCGCGGGACGCGTACGCCAGGGCGCAGCTCGGGAAGCAGCGGGCCAAGACCAAGGTGCTGCGCAAGACGCTCTCCCCCGCATGGGACGAGGAGTTCGCCTTCCGGGTCGGGGACCTCAGGGACACCCTCCTCGTCTCCGTGCTCCACGAGGACCGATACTTCGCCGACGACGTCCTCGGCCAGGTCAAGGTGCCCCTCACCGCCGTGCTCGACGCCGACAACCGCACGCTCGGGACGCAGTGGTACCAGCTGCAGCCCAAGAGCAAGAAGTCAAAGCTCAAGGATTGCGGTAAGGAAGGACACACCTTGCCAGTTATTTATCTTGTTTTTGTTTATTTATTTGCACTTCATTCATTCAGTTTGTGATTTTTGTTAACCTTCTAGTTAGACTTCTAGTTTCGATAGATATAGTTTAGCTGCCCTATGTCCCATGATGATAATACTCTGTGTATAGGAGAGATTAATCGCAAACCATGTCTGCTTCCTGACGATATTGGCTTTTGCAGGAGAAATTCGTCTCAGTGTTTCGCTGGCACAAAACTACTCTGAAGAGGCAACGACACTTGCACATTGGGCCTCAGACGACCTTGCGTCAAATTCAGACAAATCAACTGAACTGGTGAAGGGGTCTTCTTTGCCGAATATTCCCATTGAAGTGTCCACAGCAGTACCAGAGGTCGATGAGATAGAGGTTGCCAAGGAGGATAAACCAAGCGCTGCTCCATCATTTGTCAACAAGCTATATCAAATGTTTAATAGCAAACCAAAAGATGCGGAAGCTTCTGGTCCACCTCCCTCCAAGCTGGACGGCACTTCAGATATTACGGAAGAAACACTGTCGACCACCTCTGAAGCTCCCGAGAAGCAGGATCATGATGCCAGTGCAACTATGACCTTTGATGAGCTACTGAAGGCCTTTGGTTCTCAGCATGAGGGGCAAGAAATGCCTGAAAATTTGTCAGGTGGAGTTGTTCTTGATCAAGTTTATGCTGTCGCACCGAGTGATTTGAACACACTTCTTTTCTCTCCAAGTTCAGACTTTCTGCAATCACTTGCAGAGATTCAAGGAACTACAGGTCTTGAAGTTCAGCAATGGCGACTTGAAAATGACGGTGAAATGCTGAGGAGGGTGGTGAGCTACACAAAGGCTCCTACTAAACTAGTTAAGGCCGTGAAGGCAACAGAGGACATGACATATTTGAAGGCAGATGGAGAGATGTTTGCAGTTTTTGCAGATGTTAGTACTCCTGATGTTCCTTTTGGCAATACTTTCAGAGTGGAGGTTTTGACCTGTATAATGCCAGGACCTGAGCTACGAGATGACGAAAAATCTTCACGTCTTATGGTCTCTTGGTGCGTAAATTTTGTCCAAAGTACCATGATGAAGAGCATGGTTGAAAATGGAGCAAAACAAGGTTTGAAGGATAACTTCGTTCAGTTCTCTGAGCTGCTGGCTAAATATATTAGGCCGGTTGATGCAAAAGATACAACAGCCAGTAATGAAGTGCTTTCTTCTGTGCAACCAGAGCAAGAATCTGACTGGAAGCTAGCATTTCGAATATTTGGAAATTTTGCACTTTTGTCCTCAGTTTTTGCATTTGTTTATGTTTCTGCACACATCATCCTTGCAAGCCCTAGTATAATTCAAGGTCTTGAGTTCCCGGGCCTGGACTTGCCAGATTCTGCTGGTGAAGTTGTAGTTTGTGGAGTTCTTGTTCTACAAGGACAGCGTGTGCTAAATATGATTGCACGATTCATCCAGGCGAAGAGGCAGAGAGGTAGCGCATATCACTCTTTTTATGTTTTTTCTTTTTGACGGGGAGTGTAATACATTCTTAACGCAAGTCTTAATTCATCATAGTACACATGCACTAACTGGTGACAGTTAGAACTACTGTAAGTAATGAAATTCAAATAGATAAATCATGCAGTACATGACATTCAATAGGCACAAGAGCATGTAGCTGTTAGGGCTTAATTCCAGTGCTTCCAAATAGGACTAACGGGTTACTGTGTTTTTCTTTGATTCCACAAAACCTTCAGGTTTCGGTTACTGTTCTAGATAATTACTCTTACAATCTGCCATATTGACTTTTGGATTGTACATTAGGTGATCATGGAGTCAAAGCACAAGGGGATGGCTGGTTGCTGACTGTTGCTCTGATGGAGGGAACCAACTTGGCAGCAACCAAATCATCTGGTTACTCTGATCCATATGTTGTATTTACATGCAATGGGAAGACAAAGACAAGTTCGATTAAGTTTCATACGCTTGAGCCTCAGTGGAATGGTAAATCTATACCTTTCCTTTTTCTGTCATTCATCAGCCATTGCAGGATTCATTTGACATACATTGTCAAGCAGCTTTTCTTGTATATATTTGCCAGCACTTTTTAGTTATGTGGATCCTGTTACTAACCTTGGAAAGGACAAAGTCTGTCTCCATTAGTGGAGATGACCATATATATAGAGAGAGCCTCATGGGCAATATGGGCCTATAGGATGGGCCTTGATATACACTTAACACCCCCCTTCAAACTCAAGGTGGAAGCGGAGGATCTGAAGCATTGAGTTTGATCAAATGAAGCCGATGTTGCTCTCGAGTTTGAGCTTTAGTGAAGAAATCAGCCAGTTGCAACTCAGAGGGTACATACTGAAGATCAATTGTCTTCTCGATGACAAAGGAGAACGAGTGAAGAAGGCATCAACACCAATATGCTTAGTAAGCTCATGTTTGACAGATCATTGGCAATTTGGATGGCTCCAGTGTTATCACACAAAAGAGGTGTGGGTGCATCACAAGAGATACCAAAATCAGCGAGTAACCATCGAAGCCATACAATCTCTGCAGTGGTAGTAGCTAGTGCTCTAAGTTCTGCTTCGGCACTAGAGCGAGAGACAGCAGCTTGTTTCTTGGACTTCCATGCAAGAGGAGAAGAACCAAGAAGAATGCAATAACCTGTAACTGAGCAACGATCTGAGGGGTCACTTGCCCAAGTAGAGTCAGAATAAGCATGAAGCTGAAGAGGACTATTGCAAGCATAAAACAAGCACCGAGATGATGTCCCCCTTAAATATCGTAGCACCCGAAGCAAATGACCAAAATGGACTGAAGTAGGAGCACTCACAAACTGACTTAGAATGTGAACAGCATGAGCAATGTCAGGTCGAGTAACAGTAAGATAAACAAGGCTGCCCACTAGATGCCGATAGCGAGAAGGATCCTCAAGAGGCGTTCCATCAGTAGCACGAAGCTGTAAGTGCAAATCCATAGGTGTTGCAGCCGTGCGATTATCAGTAATGCCCGAACGAACAATCAGGTCCTGTATGTATTTTGATTGACAGAGGTAATAGCCATTGGCAGTACGTGAAACCTCAATGCCCAAGAAATAACTTAGAGGACCCAAATCAGACATTTGAAATTGCACACCAAGTTGCTTCTTCACATGGGAAATATGTTCCACATCATCTCCTGTAATTAAAATGTCATCGACATATAGAAGAAGCAAAGTACGCCCACGTGGAGAGAGATGAATAAATAGAGCAGGATCATGAGCACTAGGTGAAAAACCAGCAGCTCGTATCACAGAAACAAATCTCTCAAACCAAGCACGGGGAGCCTGTTTCAGACCATATAAAGCACGACGAAGACGACAAACATATCCTAAGGGAGCATTAACACCAGGAGGTGGCTGCATGTAAACTTCTTCATTCAAGTCACCATGAAGAAAAGCATTCTTAACATCCATCTGAGAGATAGCCCAATTAGAAGTGGCAGCCACTGCAATCAAAGTACGAACGGTAGTCATATGAGCAACGGGCGCAAATGTCTCATCATAATCACGTCCTTGAGCCTGTTGAAAACCTCTAGCAACAAGTCTAGCTTTATATCTGTCTATAGAGCCATCAGATTTTCTCTTAATCTTGAACACCCACTTAGATGTGATTGGCACTGCATGTGATGGTAATGCAACAAGATCCCAGGTCCCTTGACGATCAAGGGCAGCAAGCTCCTCACACATGGCAAGCTGCCATTCAGGGATATGGGAAGCTTCTTGATATGTGGAGGGTTCATCAACAACAACATTCACACTTGGAAAACCATACTTTTCAGCAGGTCCAATAGTACTGCGATCCCGAAGATTATATCTTGAACCAACCTGTAACTCATCAGAGAAAGCTTGTGACTCATTAGCATCATTAGAAACATCACCAACGGGATCATCAGGACTGGCCAGGGTGGTAGAGGTAGATGGATCTGTGGGCCCTTGGGGACGACGAGTGTATACATGTGTAATGGGTGGTTTAGATGGAG
Organism: Themeda triandra; assembly: GCA_018135685.1. Classification (NCBI taxonomy): domain Eukaryota; kingdom Viridiplantae; phylum Streptophyta; class Magnoliopsida; order Poales; family Poaceae; genus Themeda; species Themeda triandra. The sequence continues at coordinate 143,213 of JAENPR010000218.1, read as the reverse complement.
GTGGAGGTGGAGGAGGTGGTGGTGGAGGTGGTGGTGGTGGTGTACTCTCATGTGTAGATATCACATGAGATGGAATGGAGGATGATGGCGCAGGAACATCAACTCCAGATGAATTGGTAGGAAAACACAGAAAGGAGGTGGACTCAGTGGGGGAATATGAAGGTTTAGTAGAAGGGTTGTAAAAGAAGGGGCGATCCTCAACAAAGCTCACATCACGAGAGATACGTATACGACGAGATGTAGGATCATAACACCGATAACCCTTATGCTCAGGACTATACCCTAGAAAGACACACTCAACAGATTGAGCGGTCAACTTGGTTCGCTCACGAGGTGGAAGTAAAACATAGCATGTACATCCGAAGACTCGAAGATGATCATAGTTCGGAGGAGTGCCAAATAGGACTTCACCAGGACATTTGTCGAACAATTTGGATGAGGGCTGTCTATTGATGAGGTAGACAGCGGTAGAAACAGCTTCACCCCAAAAATGAGATGGAACAAAGGAGGAAATGAGAAGTGTTCTAGCAGTTTCTATGAGATGGCGGTGTTTGCGTTCAGCAACACCATTTTGAGCATGTGCGCCAGGACAAGAGAGTTGAGCAAGGGTGCCCTCAGAGGTCAAAAACTGGCGAAAAATATCAGATAGATACTCACCACCAGAGTCGGAGCGAAAAACTTTGATAGGAGTAGAGAACTGGGTGTGAACCATGCGCACAAAGGACTGGTAAATAGAACACAATTGAGAGCGATGTTTCATGAAATAAACCCAAGTATAACGAGAATGATCATCAATAAATATAACATAATATTTATGACCACCCTTGGAAGCAAAAGGTGCAGGACCCCATACATCTGAATGAACAAGATCAAAAGGTCTAGCCGAATGAGAAACACTAGAGGAATATGGAAGCTGTATTTGCTTTCCAAGCTTACAACCCTTACAATGAAAAGTGGACTCGACAGATGTATGACCTAGACAACCTTTATTTATTAATGTTGACAAACGGGACCCACATAAATGACCAAGACGGTGATGCCACTGGGCGAAGGACAAGGTAGCTGAAGATGCAGCGGATGACACACGAGACGTGGATGAAGCTGAAGAAGGAAGGCGTAAGGTGTCCAAGACGTAGAGGCTAGGAGCACCTTTACGGCGACCTTTAGAAGTGGAACCAGTACCACGACCACGGGCAGCACGACGGGCACGATACTCAGCCAATTTCTGTGGATGTTGAACAAAACAATTTTCTGGAGGATGACCAGTCCTGCCACAATGTTTGCAGGGCTCTGACGAGGTGCCTTTTGGTACAGCAGTCCTCTGTGAGGCTGCCAACACACTATGAGGCATAGATACAGAAGAAGCAGACATGGACTGGAGACGTGTTTCTTCTGCACGTAAATCAGCCAAGGCCTGTGCCATATTGATATTAGAGGAATTGTGAAGCAACCTAGTGCGAATGGAATCATATTCTGCCCGAACTCCCATGACAAATCTGTAGGTAAGGAACTGCTCAATGAAAGTAAGTGCTGTACAATCCTCTGCAGCTGTGCACTGAGGTACCATGGAGACCAAAGAGCTCATCAAGCGATCAAATGCAGAGTAATACTCATCAATGGACATATCTTTTTGCTCAATGACATGAAGTTGCTGCATAAGAGTATGCTGACGAGCACCACTAGCTTGAACATAGCGTTGCTTCAAATAATCCCACATGGGTTTGGCTTGCTTAAACTTACGAAGACTCATAATCATAGTAGGCTTAACACTATTGACCATGGCTGCCATCACCTTTCCATCATCAATTTGCCAGGTTTTGATAGCATCAGCATTACTACCATCAGTTTTGCGAGCAGGCGGTTCATCAGTTAGATGAGAATAAAAACCACAGCCCCTTAATGCAGTCTCAACAGTAAAGGCCCACTCAGGATAATTCTGACCATCTAAAGTGATGTTGATAACAATTGCATTGATCTGTGACATGGACTTAGTGGTCGACATGGCTACTGACCAACAGGAAGAGGAAGACAGGGATCAGTTACCAAGTTACCACCGTTGCTGGATGACAGGGTCCTCTGTTTCCTCTGCTCTTGTCCTCTGTTTCCTCTGCTCTGTTCCTCTGATCAGACGGAGTAGAAGGAGACGGAGTGGAAGAAGAGCCGATGGAGACCCAGGCGCGGACGGACGAGGGGCGGACGCGGGTCCGCGCACGCGCGGACGGACGAGGCACGCGACCCGCGCGGACGGACGAGGCGGGTCGAAGACGCAGGTGCGGCTCCGCGCACGCGCGACAGACGAGACGCGGAGGCGGCTCCGCGAATTCGCGGCGCGCCGGTGGAAGGAGATCCGCACGGGCGGATCGATGGGCCGCAATGGCGACCTGAGGAGCCGCGACAGCAGCCCGATGAATGGTGACCGCGACGGCGGCCCTACGGACCCGGACCCGACGAAACCGCGACGGCGGCCTGACGGACCGGATGAGACGACCGCGACGGCGGCGCCTGATGGAGATCGGATCGTGGGGGATTAAAAAATTTGATTAGCTCTAATCCCAACCCTAATCCATAGCTGTGATACCATGTTACTAACCTTGGAAAGGACAAAGTCTGTCTCCATTAGTGGAGATGACCATATATATAGAGAGAGCCTCATGGGCAATATGGGCCTATAGGATGGGCCTTGATATACACTTAACAGATCCATTACTTCAGCACTTATGTTGGACACTTTTATTATCTATTATCTGTAATCTGGTCTTATATAGAGCTGTGAGCTGTTGAGTTGTGTGCTATAACCTTTCCAAAACTTGCAGAAATTTTCGAATTTGATGCCATGGAAGATCCTCCATCAGTGATGGAAATACATGTATATGATTTCGATGGACCCTTCGACGAAGTTGCCTCCCTTGGCCATGCTGAAGTGAATTTCTTGAAATATAATAATATATCCGAGCTTGCCGACATTTGGATTCCTCTGAAAGGAAAGCTGGCTCAAGCATGTCAGTCAAAACTGCATCTAAGAATCTTTTAAACAATACAAGGGGTACTGAAGTTGTGAAGGATTACCTGGACAAAATGGAGAAAGAAGTTGGCAAAAAGGTGAGAATTTCCTCTCCTGTCATCAGTTGTGGGCAGTATCAATCATCCTATCTTGGCTATTGACTTACCCAAAATTCATTCTGCAGATTGCTATGAGGTCTCCTCACACAAACTTAGCATTCCAGAAAATCTTTTCTTTGCCACCAGATGAATTTCTTATCAATGATTTTACTTGTCACTTAAAGAGGAAATTGCTAACACAGGTAAATGTTCATTGTTTATGCTTATTTGCTTTTTGTGCTGTTTTTTTTTTTTTTACCATATACTTTGGGTGAGCCTCCAAGCAGTTCACTTCATAATGCTTCAGCACCCTTGTTATCATTATCCTAGAAACAAGCTGTCATATTTATGCACATGAATTGTTTTGCCAGGGGTTGGCAAATCTACAGATGGTAGTCAGGCTTTTCACCTTCTATCTAATACAAAGATACGCACACTCGTGCATGTTCGCGGAAAAAAAGACTTTTCACCTTCTATACCAGATCCTTTGTATTCATTATGATCCAGCTTCACAATCCTGTTTAACCTTTAACTAATATATTTAACTTATTTGTCTACTTATCTTGATTCAGTTATTCTAATCAGTGATTACTAAAGGGCAATCACCCTTTAGTTTACAACAAACTAAACATAACATTTTTATGTCATCATGCCTGAGAACTAAATCTTGTCTGCCTGTGTTGCAGGGTCGTTTGTTTCTATCTCCAAGAATATTTGGGTTTTACACAAATCTTTTTGGCCACAAAACAAAATTCTTCTTTCTTTGGGAAGATATTGAAGACATCCTACTGGTCCCTGCGACACTATCTTCAATGGGAAGTCCATCTCTGGTGATTATCCTTCGAAAAGGCAGAGGAATGGATGCAAAGCATGGAGCAAAGCAACTGGACAGTCAAGGGAGACTAAAGTTTCATTTCCAGTCTTTTGTCTCATTCAATGTGGCGCATAAGTAAGTACATTTTCTTGCATGATACATATGAAGCCAACTTATCATATGTGGTTGGCCATCACAAGAGAACCTCCTTAAAAAGGCCTCTATTTTTCTGTCTATTTACACCTCACCTGTTTAGTGATACTAACCTTGGAGATCTGAGAGTATGATCCATCAGTCCTAAGTAGAGAGATATATATAGACTTATATGGGCCATATGGGCCATAGTAGTAGACGGGCTTTCCCTTAACACCCCCTTCAAACTCAAGGCGGTATTGGATGATCTGAAGCATTGAGTTTGAGCAAATGAAGCCGATGTTGCTCTCTATTTTGCGCTCTAGTGAAATAGTCAGCCAATTGTAGCTCGGATGGCACATACTGAAGAGCAATGGTATGTTCATTACAATGATACCGAGTAAAGAAAGCATCAACACCGATATGCTTGGTAAGTTCATGCTTCACAGGATCATTGGCAATCTGTATAGCTCCTGTATTGTCGCATAGAAGAGGTGTGGCAGCATCACAAGAAATCCCAAAATCAGTCAACAACCATCGAAGCCATACGATTTCTGCAGTAGTGGTAGCGAGTGCTCGAAGTTCCGCCTCCGCACTAGAACGAGATACAGCTGTTTGCTTCTTGGACTTCCATGCAATAGGAGAGGACCCAAGAAGAATACAGTACCCTGTGACAGATTGACGATCATTTGGGTCACTCGCCCAAGTGGAGTCCGAGTAAGCGTGAAGCTGAAGCGGACTGTCACGAGCATAGAATAAGCTACGAGATGATGTCCCCCTCAAGTATCGCAAGACACGAAGTAAATGGCCAAAATGAACGGACGTAGGAGCATTCACAAACTGACTCAATATATGGACAGCATGAGATATCAGGTCGAGTAACAAATGAGATATCGACGCGGCGACGGGCCACGGGGTGACGACGCGGCGACGGGCTGAACCGACGCTGGCGATGAATGAACGCGGCAACGGACCGCAAAGAGAACGACGCGGCGACGGGCCACGTACAAACAGGATGATGGATCCCAAGGGGAAAAATTGGATCGTGGGTGAATTAGAATAGTCTAATCCCTAACCCTAATCCATGGAGCTGTTACCATGATACTAACCTTGGAGATCTGAGAGTATGATCCATCAGTCCTCAGTAGAGAGATATATGTAGACTTATATGGGCCATATGGGCCGTAGTAGTAGACGGGCTTTCCCTTAACATTTAGCTCTGTTTCTTCATGAGTATGTTTGTTTAAAAATGCCAATGGCCTGCTCTACAGAACAATAATGGCACTGTGGAAGGCAAGGTCCTTGACCCCTGAACAAAAGGTACAGCTTGTAGAAGATGAATCAGAAACAGAAGACTTCCAAAATGAGGAAGGAGAATCCTTCTTAGGGATAGAGGATGCCAAAATGTCAGGAGTGTTTTCATCTACAAAACCTTTTGATGTAAGATTCCTTATTTTATTGAGACATAATGTGCAATCCACCATGTTCTCCACAAAAGGCTCAAAGAGTTACAACTTTACATTGTAATTAACTGTGTTATTAGGTATCAACAGTCATGGGCATATTTGAGGGTGGTCCTTTGGAGTGCCGAGTGATGGAGAAAGTTGGCTGCATGGATTACTCTGTTACAGCATGGGAACCTGTCAGAGCTGATGTTTACCAGAGGCAAGTCCATTATAAGTTTAACAAGAAATCAGCACGGCATGGAGGAGAAGCAATGAGCACCCAGCAAAAGTCCCCTTGCCTAATAAAAATGGCTGGCTTATTGAAGAAGTGATGACACTTGAAGGTATCCCTGTTGGTGAATGTTTAAATGTAAGAGCCGGTTCCCTGATATTCTTTTATACAAATTTCAATGTCAGTTATATGTTACATTTTGCACGATACTATATATTAGCATGCTTCAAGTGTCATATCTTCTTTTTATGATTGACATTCTTTCTGTCATGTTTTCACTTTTTATTAGCTTGATAATCTTGAATGTGTTTTTGTTCTTTCTCTACATTATTTCTTTCTTTTGCTTGGGAATTCCATGGTCAGCGAGAAACACTGTGACAAGGTGTGTTTTCTTGGATGCCACACATGCTAGTGTGGTGGATATTGGCCATTTTTTCATTTGGGCCTTAATGATAATTATGATGGTGGCCATGCTAGAAGATCACCTGATTCTGAAATTCATGTGTGTTGTCATTGCAAAGTACACAAAATCATTGCAGTATTTACTAGTAGATGCACTTGGTAAGGGAAGAGCGAAAGAAATAAAAATTGTTTCATTGGTCATAGGCAACAGTCATTTCGTTTTTTTTTTCCATCACTTTGTCGCACTAAAGTGGTATACTTATTTCTTAATTCCCATTTAATTGTGCTCTCTCTCACAGCTCCATATTCGATACCAACTGGAGAACAACACAACCAAGCAGAAGACTTGCACTATGCAGGTATCTATTGGCATAGTATGGTTAAAGAGCTGCAAGAACAGAAAGAAGATCACGCAGGATATAGAAACCACTGCATCTTGTCGCCTCAAGAAGATATTCAGCCAACTTGAGAAGGAACCTATAGCAGCAAAGTAGGAACCTTGTTTTTGTCTGTGTCCTGCTTTTACTGCTGCACATATGCTGGCACTATGTTTGTTCTTGTGCGTCCTGCTGGCCATGCTGAGCAGAGATCAGTGGCATAATGAGAAGTTGCAGCACAAGGCAAAGCCCTCAAGAAGATTCTATAAAGCAACACAAAGCACCCCCATTGCAAGATTTTAGATTAGGAACTTTTAACTAACTGTATAGCCTAGAATGTGGTTTAGCTAACCATGATACACAATGTTCAAGCATTCTGACTTCTACAAAAGTTAAGAGGATATGAAATTCTGAATCGCGCCTACGCACTTTAGTTAGATTGGAAGGAAAGGTAGTTTCTAGGGTCACAGAAAAATAACTGTTAAGATAGCTTCCATGGTCACAGGAAAATAAATACTCCCTCCATCCCTAAATAAATAGATTTCTGGAGTTGTCTTAAGTCAAACTTTTTAAATTTTGAGAGTTTCTAGAAAAAACATTAAGATTTATTGTATCAGATTAATATAACTAATATCATTAGATTCACGATAGAATATATTTTCATAAGGTGTTCATTTTATTTGATAGATGCTATTTTTTTCTTATAAAGTTGGCACGGATTGTAAAAATTGATCTATTTGGGGACGTAGGGGGTATTCTTTTCTTGCACTTTTACTCTCGTGTAAGGTTGTGTTTGGAGCAAAGGATTGAGAGAGCGGAGGAAAGGAAGAAAACACAGAAGGATTGAGAAACAGAGGAAAGGAAACATAGGAATATGAAAGCAACATAATGAAAACTAAATTAGGCTGGTGAATTCAACCTCCATCAGCTGCTTGTAGCCAATACAAGCCTTCTAAGCTTGCTTTTTCATGAATGATAGGATCTACTTTTGTCATCGCATGGTCTTATTGGTTTATCAATTGCAGCCTCGCTTGTTCTTCACCATTGCACTAGGCCTATTGGCACCAAGCCCTTAGCTTTAGCTTCACTGCCTTGATGGTCCACTATACCCGAGTCTCTAGTTTGCCCTTTACACTAGAAAATCATCCTTTGCAGCCAAAGCCTTACCTCTTGGTCTTTTCCATCTAGCCACATGATACCATATCATGTCTCATATGCAATGAGCTCCTTCAACTCACTAGTTGAGCACTTGCAACATGTCGAAGCCACCTCTTCTACATGGCTTTATGTAGCTGCTCACACTAGTGTGCCAATAGTCTAAGCACTTATGCATCTCACATAATATATATTAGCCCACTTAAAGTTGTCATTCAATTATCAAAACCAAACTTTCAATCTCTACCTTTTTGGTAATTGATGACAATTTTACAAAGATATTGAAATTAAGTGCATTCCATGCTAGCACTTCACACAATTATAAACTGCTTACTTGATTTGAATTTTATATTACTTATCCAACTTTTAAAACCACTTGTCAATATTTGGATAAGCAACATAAAACCAGATTTGGTAGTGATAAATCCCCCTAGTGTGCTCAAATGGTTTGGTTTTGTCCTAAACTATTTTGTATTAACTTAGAAAAATATAACACCTAAAATATCAAATTCATTTCTTTAAAACCCTAGTGAAAGATAAGTGACATTAGACATCTACGTCTTCAAAAGAATGAGATTTGACCGCTTTTTTTTCGACTTACAAATTATTCTTAAGACAAGAGGATAGTTAAAAGATAAAAATTTAAGACAAATAATTATATAATTTGTAATATATTTTGAGACAAATAATCATATCATTTTTAAATATCCAAACTCAATGCATAAAAATTAATATGCAATCAAAGTTTGAAATGGTTGATTTGACAATCATCAAACACCACCGCTTATAATGGTGTACAACAGAAAATCAAGACCCTTTTCTAAGAAAAAAAAAAACAGAAAATCAAGAAAGCAGTGTTCCACATATGTTTTCCCAAAATAACCATAAGTTTCAACCAAAAAAAAAAAATAATAGGACAAAATTTTACCATCTAATATTGCTGTTTGGTACAAGAGGACATATTTGAGGTTTGAGCACATGCTCACTTGCTCAGTAGTCGATACACAATACAGATGATACCATCGAACCAGTCTGGAGGTTGGTTTGATCAGAGTGAGCACAGAAAGTCGGTGTCCACTGTCCAGTTACATGGGTTCCATCACCAACTTAAAAAGATCAAACTGACCACCAGTTTGACTCCTACCTGGTAATTACACAATCATAATAGCTGAAACAATCCAGATCCCAGCAAATTTTACATCATAATAATAGAAGGAAACTTCACAGGTAAACATCTAAAGCCATCTTTGTCTAATCTGGACGAACACCTCCAAAAAAACCGCAGCTGCAGCCCTGGACTGCTGCCAGAGTCAGGAGAATGGAGATCAAAATGCAACAGGTGTGTTTGGCTGGTTCAGGCTAATTCACAAAAGGTGAAAAGTGACTCAAATCGCTCCAGCAAAAAGAAACAGAAGATGTGGTTTCCATCCACTGTACAGGAGAAAAAGGAAGATCCTCATCCAAAAACTTCTGAAACATCCAAATATTTTTGTATTTTCTTTAACATGCCAGCGACTTTCTCCCATTTTTTGTTCTTTTCAAAGGCGCAATTTGTGGCCCAACAGCTTGATTGCCAGTGCTTTTGTTCTAGCTGCAATGAACCTTGGTTTAAGTTTGCTAATCTAAAACGCTTTAGTAACTCCTTGTTTGGCAGAGAGGATCGTAGTCATATGCTTCACCAGCCTTAATAAATCGTCCCTTGACCCTCTTTCGCACATCTGCTCGAGCCTTACGAGAAGCATACCTGATCTTCTTGTCGAACCTGTTAGAATGAACAATGATCACTTAGGTAACTAGAGTTTTAAAATATTGATTGCTCCAACTAAATATCTTTTACTGAGTTCCCATATGGTACAAATCAGCACAACGTTACCAGTTAAATTGAAGGATTTACAAGAGATGAACTTACTTTCTTCTCTTCTTCTTCTCCTTGTATCGTGTGATAGCGCTGTCTCTACTACCTCCAGCGATTGAGCCCTCAGGGCCAGGAGGCTGCCAAGGAGGCTCCCCATAAGGAGCAATGATGATACCACACAATCTGGGTGGTCTCCAGCACTACTCTCACCAGTCAAACCGGAAAGGAAAGAGACAGACTAGACCTAGCCTGCCTCAAAGGGATACAAACACTGGAATCACCTTTCACTCCTGGGTTCGACATGCCAGAGTCAGCAGATATCACATTGCTATTTGCAGGTTGCTTCAGTTTAGATTGCTGAAAAGCATGAGACATGAATCCTATTAATCATATGATAAACAAAGTTCCAATTGGTCCAAACAAAACTGACTATGGAATAACACCAAATGGTTTACAGATTTACTGGCATGCATTTAATGCTTATAGGTTACAATTTACAGTCCTAGCTGTGGTTACTCGTTACTTCTTAAACACAAGACCAGATTCGTGAAGTTGGCACAAGCTCTACCTCAAGACCCAAGACAAACAGGAAGAAGGCAAGATTGTTCCCACCTTTTTGCACTTCAGAACAGTCAACAATTTTGAACAGTTTGTCAATAATAAATTATGAATAAAAGAAAGAAAACCTGGGCCCCATATACCATTTTATTAAATTATCTTCTGAAGTCCCAGCTCTTGCTAAATTATTACTTCAATTGTATAAAAGGTTAAACTGAAAGATATGAGTTCATGACAAATAATCTAGGAACCATTTCATTTAGCTGCTTTTCTCAAATAAGGATTATAGTTGCACATGGAAACCTATCACTCAGTTCATTTTGGCAGTAGGTTTTCCATCTGAATTTTGATGAGGTAACACATATTGGGAGGACTACAGAATTGGTTCAGTCGATTGGAACAACAAAGAGAATACCAACGGTATGAGATGTGCATATGAACATGGATGTGAATGACTAAAGGATTAAGAAAAATAAAATATTCATTAGCAAACTACAAACCTCGTTGGAATTCCCATCAGGTGCTTCCTTCACTTCAAAGTAACTGTCTATTCCAGCATCATCAAACAGTTGCTCTGTTTGAACATGAGATGTACCAAAGAGTTCTTCGTAATTTTCGAAAGCAAGGTCAACATCATCCACACAAAAATCTTCATATATGCTGTCCTTACTGAACATATCTTTATCTGGTGTATAGGGCACCTGCACACAGGAATCCTGTGAATATGTTAGTGACAGATTAATATTTGAAAAGGCATGCTACAATGGGATAAGGCCTACAAATTTTGCCTATGCCATACAGAGAAATAACATATATGACAAGATACAACAAGTCCTTTCACCGCACTGCATCTGTGAATTCTCTCAGTCAAAAGAAGGCAACAAGGGAATACAGAATATACAGATTCTCCACCCTAGGAGTTCCTAAGGTGGTGGCTAAGGTAACATAAATAGCATCGGGACAAGATTCAGATGTGGATGCCACATAGTGAAAATAAACAAAAGATATATACCATTCCCAATTTTTCATTTCAGATAGACAGGGATATGCAATTATTTATACAATCTTATCAGTATTTTTGTGCATGGTACAGTAGATTTATTTATAAGCTTATTAACAATTCTTTTGTTCATAGCTCAGTTTTATCTTTTTTTCGTGAGGATTTGTTTTATGCTATTGTTCATTAAGTAAACCAAATGAAGTATAAAGCAGGCAGAATATAATACAAAAGAAAACAATTACGTGACATGTCAAATGGGAGTGAAGTCATTGGTCATCTTACATATTGCACATGGAAGTAGAATATGCAGCAGCAGAGGTGAATAGCTAAATCTATGTATGAGGTATCAGGGATATGTGAATAGCCTTAAAGCACCTTATCTGGCGTGGAATCCACAGATCCAGCTGTCTGATCAGTAGCATGCGGAAGCAGATTCACTCCAGCTCCTGAAGAGGAACCCACCAAAGGCTTGTCACAAGTACTAAGATCACTTATAAGTGTTGCACTAGCTATATCTAACAAATTATTGTCCCCTGCAGCATTATCTTGATTACTGACACCACTGTCGCTGATGCTCATCATGCTTATTCCTTGCTCACAGTTTGGCTCAGGTGCTACATTAGGAATATCTGAAACGAAGGACCATATTCTAGAAAGTTCTGCAGATGATGGACATCCTGAGTAGCAATTTATAGTCTGTCTTTTGTGTCCGGCAGCTGAGGATCCTGTAATGTGGCCATTCCAATCACAATTTTGGCAAAGGGAGGCATTCTCTACTAGACAGCGGACCATAGCAGGCTGTGAAGTACACCGGTCACATAAAAGGGTCCTTGTATGGCGCCGAGAAAGAGCATTAGCTGAATGCACATTACGGTCGCATGATAGACACAAGGATGCTGCATCTGATCGGCAGTAAACCATGGACCTCTGCTGCCCACAGAAATCACAGAGCGCGCCATGACCTTTCCTATCAGCAAACTTCAGACCACCTTCAGGAGATGTATGACTCTTCTTCACAGTGTTTCCCGATCAACAGTTACAAGCAACCTGTGCAGTATCGATAAGCAACTATTAAAAAGAATTACTACTACATCAGTAATCAGTCTGAATCTTTTACGACAGGAATAAGAATATTATTATAAGCACTACAATTTTAGGAACTACTAGTACCCATACATCATGTTGGAAAAATGTACATTATAGTATGACACTGACGTGATGACAGAACTTTGTTACTGGCAGATACTCTGACCATGGCACCCACCCAAACAGCAGGTTGTTTTTTCTTCAACTTAATCCAAGAGAAACACTCAAACATGTTCCACACATCAACATCTTACGGCATCAGCTACCAGCAATATAAAACCATGGATAATATAGATTTACTTCCTAATTAGGACATGTAGCCGCCACCTGCATTGAGACAATTCTAAGTATCAATTGACTCACTAATCCGTGGACTCCGCCCCAATTTGTCGACCAGGGCATAAAGAACTGAGAACCCACTACAAAAGCGCAGGCAACTAGTCTTGGAACCTTCTGATCTCCGTGCATATTATAATTGAAAGCCCCCACTCACTGCTCGCAAGAACGCAAGTATATATTCCACGAGGTCACTAGGTACTACGAATCCTAGAAGAGATAATGTGTAAAAAAAAATGGAAGCCAACCAACACAAGACACAATTCATAGTCATCACTGACGCTGGGCTCATTAGAAAATCCTATTCTATAATATCCATCTTTTTCCAAGCAACCAATGACAGCACGCACAATACTATGCTAGGGAGGAAACATAAGAAACATGAATGATTGGACCAATGAAGTGAGTGAGCCAACAAACACAGGTCGGTGATAATTTTGTTTAAGTTATTATAGTATTCCGAATAAGCGGAGAGGGTTACTTTTCACCAGCAAAATAATCTCAGAGTTGTCAGAGGGTTTCAGACTAGAAAGAAAATCATGTGTGTGAAAAGCAAGGAGTAAAGTTGACTCCATTGGAAAACTGTATTTGGAAAGGAAAAAAATGCAAAAAAAAAAAAAGTTTGTGACTTAAAATGCAAATCTTTTGAGGAAGTGTGCTCATACGGTTGCATAGCAAAGAGATTACACTTATGAAAAACAAATAAAAAAAGATTATAAATTATGAACATTTCTTAAAGCAATAGATTCACATCTTTGCTGCACCTAAGACTGGTATTTTGACGATTCATATGAGAAATAAAAAAAAAAAAAAAAATTGTTCCCTTAAAGATGAAATCTTGTATGAAGAAAAAAGATTACAGAGAAAGGAGGCAATACGATTACGATGATCGTTCAGATCAAGGGGGAAGAAACCCACCAAGCAGTTCTCTTACAGTATCCATTCATGTCTACTGAACTGAAAACCAGTATAAAAACACAACAAAGAAAAATAATAAAAAAAAACATAACCCAAGTGACGAAGAAAATCACAACAGACACCACGACTGACAGACACTCGTATAACACCCTTAATCGGCATCAGCCAGTCCGAAACGCAAACCAAACAAGAATCCAAGGCGGCCGCCTCGGAATCACCGAGCAGACAAACGAGGAACGCGATAAACCGCCCGGTAAAAAACAAATAAAATAAAGATAGGTATTTTGGTGAATCGGACGTTGGGATTGGAGCCAGCGAATCGGAAGGAAGAGATCGAGCAAAGAATGACTCACCGGACTGCGCGCGGCAAAGCAGCCGCCTCAGATCCGCCGGAGCGCGCGCCGGCGCCGGCTCGGCGCCCCGCGGGGGCCTCGGGTCCGCAGCAACAGAAACCCAGGGAGGGAGGTTCTAGAAAGGGATCGGAACCCTGGTTAAAAACCAACCTTTTTTTAGAGAGAGCGAGCAGGAACAAGAGAGAGGAGAGATGCAGAGAGCAGAGAGAAGGGCTGCAGAGGGGAAGAAAGAGAGAAGGGCTGGTAGCGTAGAGCAAGAGCGAGCCAGCAAGAGAGGGGATGAGGTGGCGGGTCCCACGCCGGTGCGCTTTTGTGGAACTTTTGTGCGCTTTTCCGGGGGCAGGAGCGCCATTTCCCTCCGCCACAGAGGATAAGCCCGGGCCCGCGCCACGTGTGCAGTGCCCCCTCGTCGCAGGCCGTCTTGTTTTGGCATGCGCGGCCGAGTTCACGCCGTTCGTGGCACGCCGCTGTCGCTGGCAGGTGGGCTATGCGCAGGTGGACCCACGGGTCGGCGAGTGATGTGGGTGCGGATCAGGTGCGCGTGGGCGCCGGCGGCGGGACCGTTGCCCCAAAAGGCGAGGCGAAGCAGTTCAGTGCGCGGTTTTGACTTGTCCGTGGACCGTGGTGGTACTGCTACAGGTGGGATGCTTCGCTGGCGCGTGGGCCCGCGCGTCACCGACGGACAGACAGCGGCCTCCGCCCTAGTTTTGCGAACCGGACAGGACCGGCGGTTGGACCGCTAAAAAACCGAACCAGAGCCTACATCGGTCTGGTTCACTTAAAAGACCACCTATGCAATCGAACCGCTAAAAACCGCTAAACTGGCTGGTTTTTTACAGAAATGGTGAACCGGCCGGTTTCACACGAACCGGGCGGCTTTTGAAAATCTTAGTGTGTGGCAACGTGCTCTCGCCTCTGATTGGTGCTTGGTGGGCGGTGGGGTGCATGCGCCTGTGTCCATCCGTGGTGGAGCATGCAACTGGGCTCCGCATGCTGCTGGTTAGCTGATGCCTGGTGTGCGGACGTCGGTTGCATGTTGACTGTTTCACGTGTGCGTGTACGAATGTATTTTATATATCCTATAGACAATTCTTGAGTATCAAAATTTGTAAATCTTACTACGAATGTATTTATATGTACATGTGATCAAATATATGTTATCACTTTGTATTTTTAATTTAAGACCATGCCATTCTATATTTTCATGATGTGTGAATCGTATGGTTACACAATTAAATTTTGTTGTTTCATCTGTCAATTATTTAATTATATGTACACTACTTTAATGTCAATTATTAATTAAATCATACATATAATCATATATATACACACCGGTTCAAAGTATTTGTGGCCGGTTTGATTTAACGGTTCACTTTAATCGAACCAGCAGTTCAACCTGTTCTAAACGGTTGGACCAATGAACCAGTGAACCGACGGCCTCACCGGTTCGATCTCCGGTCCAGTTCGAAAAACTTGGCCCTTGGCTCCTTGTGCTTGCTGATCTGGCCGTTTCGGCTCAGGTTCTTTACGCGCGCCAACGGCTTGGCTTTCTTCACTCCGGTTGGCTGTGTAATGTAGTAATGGTTTGGTGCTTGTATGATTTGGTTAGGTTTTTAGTTAAATAAAAAAGGCATTTTGAGGTTTATTTGTTGGATTTATTTTGGGCTAGGCCCAATTATATATATTCAATAAATCATTAAAACTCTATGGTATGTAATTTGTTGGGTGAACCGTTTTATACGGTACGAGATTTTGACCGAACGTCGACCGGGCCGAGCGAGGCTCAGGATATGACGTAGCAAGGGCGGCAGGCAGCGAATGGATGGAAATTCATATGCCAATTATGATGCTTGATTATGGGAGTAATTTCTAATTTGGAGTTAATTCCACTTGGAAGTTACTATCACTATTTTTAATTGGCATATTGATTTTCTCCTATAGTGGAGGCCAACGTGAGGCTCTTTGCCTCCCATCGTGAGGCTCTTTGCCTCCTAAAAGAGACTTGAGTCTCTTGGTCATCTCTTATGCCTTATGGCCTATATATTTGGGGCTTGTTCTTCGGTCATAGCTCTTGGTTCATTCCTCTCTCCAACAAGAGAACACACAACCGTAACCGCAATCCTCGCGGCCTTGCAGAGAGTTCCCATCTCGTTGATCCGCGCGCACGGTGAAGCGAGAGGGCAGGTGCCTCCGGAGCCTCTGCCGATTGAGACCTTGCACGGGGGGTCGGCAATTAGGTTTTTGGGGAGCGTCTTCGCGATCGCCCAACCTCCATTGTTGTTGTTCTTCGCGTTGGGAAGAGAAGAGATCGGCGCAGTTCGTCTTCTTCCTCTACATCCCGGAGAAGAGATCGGCTACCGCAAGTCTTCATCATGGCGTTAGAAGATGGACAGACTTCGGGAGCGAAGGGGTATGAGCTGTTCATCTCCTCTTTAGTTTTCACGCTTCGATCATGCCTCGTTTCGATAGCCGTTATGCGATGCTTCGCATGTGTTGTCGCTATGTTTCACTAGATCCGAACATTGTTTCAGCTCTTATATTGTCTCTGCTTCTTGCCAGTGCCGCTATACGTATTATCTATCTCGTTTCTATAGTTCCGTTAAAATGTTTCGTCGGTTGTTCTCTCGCATGTTCCAAAGAGCTCATTGAGATGTTTCTTATGCAATTTATTTTTAGCCATGATATACATGTTTAATCTTGATGCTATGCAATATATGTCATGTTTATATGTCTTTGATTATGATATATTTTGCATGATTATTAGTCACGTGGTTCATGTTCTTTCGAACATGATTGATGCTATGATCTTTATTTACAATTATATAAATGTCATCATCATTTTGTTAATTTATGGAATTAAATTGACATAGAAATTGTCTTATATTCTAACAATCCAAAAACCTAATTATAGGCATTTTTCTCGTCGAGGTTTTGTCAGCCGCATTAAAACCTCGATTCTTTTGATGGAAAGAATTTCTTGCTTTGTAAAGCTAAGATGGAACTGTGGTTGATCGCTATGTCTTGTTATCACGCCGGCGGGGCGAGCCCGAAAACTTGTCTTTGGAGCAGAGGACTAAGTTTAAGGCCGATGACAACCTCTTTAGAGGAGCAAAGGTGATCGGTGCATTGGATGCAAAGTTTCGAAGAGCTATATCATTCTTCCCACTCGGGAAAGCACCGTCGGATGCACTTGTTGGAAAGTTTGGAGTAACCGATGCCGGTAGTGAGCCGTACCTCATGGAGCAGGTTGTATGACTACAAGATGGTTGAGAACCGATCTGTAGTGGAACAGCTCATGAGATTCGGACCGGCTAAGGAACTCGAACTATTCCCTTGTCTTCTTCCCCGACAAGTTTGTGGCCGGCGGTATAATCGCCAAGTTACCACCTTCTTGGAAGGATTTTGCCACCTCCCTTAAACATAAGAGCGGGAGTTCAATGTTGAGGAGCTCATTGGCACTCTTGATGTTGAGGAGAGGGCAAGGGCAAAGGACAAAGGGAAAGGTGATGAGACCGCTTCGCAAATATGGTGCGTAAGAAAGTCAACAAGTTCAAGAAGAAGAAACAAAATAAGCAAGAGAATTCTCCAAAGCCTTCGGACGGCACGGTTTAAGAAGAAGAACAACACCAACAAAAGCAAGGGAGGTTGCTTTGTTTGTGGGAGTGAACAACATTGGGCTAGAGATTGCCCAGATCACAAGTTCAATCCGAGAGAAGAAATCAAGAAATGTTGTCACTACGTAGGCCGCAGATGGAAGTGGGGTATGGTAATTCTTTACCATTTGTTCTTTCGGTCGTAATTCACCGAGTGGTGGATGGATAGTGGTGCAAATATACATGTGTGTGCTGATATTTCTTTGTTCTCTTTTTACTAGGTCGGGAGGTCTGGCGCCTTGTTGATGGGAAATGGGTCGCGTGCTCATGTTCTTGGTGTTGGTACGGTCATTCTAAAGTTTACTTGGGGAAAGACGGTGTCGTTGAAGAGCGTGCGATGTGCCCTCAATAAAGAAGAACCTTGTTAGCGCATCTATGCTTTGTAAAGATGGCTACAAAGTTGTTCTTGAGGCGAATAAATGTGTTGTTTCTAAACATGGTACTTTTGTTGGAAAAGGTTATGATTGCGGAGGTCCGTTCCGCCTATCCTTGCATGATGTTTGTAATAAGTTGGTAAACTCGGTTGATTTTTCCGATGAATCCGATTTGTGGCATTCACGCTTCGTCATGCAAGTTATAGTTGTCTTATGCGGCTAGCAAACCTCAATTTAATACCTAAATTTAACCTAGTCAAAAAGTCTAAGTGCCATGTTTGTGTTGAATCAAAACAACCCCGCAAGCCCCACAAGGCCGTTGAGGCGAGGAATCGGCACCTCTAGAACTTGTTCATTCGATCTTTGTGAGATGATTGGAATTTTGACTAAAGGCGGCAAAAGATATTTCCTCACCTTTATAGATGATTCCACCAGATTTTGCTATGTATACCTCTTAAAAACAAAAGATGAAGCGCTGAATTATTTTAAGTCCTATAAAGCCGAAGTTGAAAACCAACTTGAGAGGAAAATAAAACGTTTAAGGTCGATAGAGGAGGTGAATATTTCTCTAATGTTTTCGATGAGTTCTCGTGGAACATGGAATTGTTCATGAGAGGACACCTCCATTCTCACCACAATCCAATAGGATTGCCGAAAGGAAAAACCGCACTCTAAATGATTTGGTAAATGCCATGTTGAGTACAGCGGGATTATCCAAGGAATGGTGGGGTGAGGCAATTTTGACCGCGTGTCATGTCCCGAACGAGTTCCTACAAAGAACAAAGAGATTACACCATTCGAGGAATGGGAGAAGAAAAGATTAAACCTCTCTTACTTGCGCACTTGGGGGTGTTTGGCTAAAGTGAATGTGCCAATAAACAAGAAGCGTAAGCTAGGGCCTAAAACTCGTTGATTGTATATTCCCGGGCTATGCCTTCCATAGTGTTGGTTATAGGTTCTTAATTATAAAATCGATGTGCCCGATATGTATGTTGATACTATCATGGAATCAAGAGACGCTACATTCTTTGAGAATGAGTTTCCAAAGAGGTCTACACCTAGTGAAACAAATCATGAGAATATAGTTTCAAATGAGCAAGAACTATCTATTCCCATAGATCATGCTGAGGAATCTCCTTTGCACATCCCTGAGGAGGATGATACTATAGTCACACGCAAGAGTAAGAGGCAAAGAGTTGCTAAAACTTTTGGTGATGATTTTATAGTATACCTTGTGGAAGACACGCCATCCACCATACAAGAGGCCTATTCTTCTCCCCGATGTCGACTTATGGAAGGAAGCAAAGAAGGAGTGAGATGGAATCTATTATGGGTAATGGAACATGGGAGGTCGTGGACCGTCCTTATGGCCGCCAACCTATAGGGTGCAAGTGGATTTTCAAGAAAAAGCTTAGGCCTGATGGTACTATTGAGAGGTACAAGGCAAGACTTGTGGCCAAAGGATATACCTAGAAAGAAGGGGAAGATTTCTTTGACACTTATTCACCTGTGGCTCGATTGACTACAATTCGTACTTTGATAGCCGTGGCAGCCTCTCATGGTCTTATCATTCATCGATGGATGTAAAGACAAATTTCCTAAACGGAGAGTTGGATGAGGAGATCTATATGGATCACCGAGATGGTTTCATTGCGGATGGTCAAGAGAACAAGGTGTGTAGGCTGTTAAAATCTTTGTATGGCCTGAAACAAGCTCCTAAGCGTGGGCATGAAAAGTTTGATAATACTCTCACTACCGGGATTTGCCGTGAATGAGGCGGATTCGTGTGTGTATTATAAACATGGTGGGGGTGAGGCCATCATGCTATGCCTTTATGTTGATGACATATTGATCTTTGGATCAAACCTCAAGGTCATTGAGGATGTGAAGAATCTTCTATCGAGCAATTTTGATATGAAGGATTTGGGAGAAGCCGATGTCATTCTAAACATCAAGCTCATCGTGAGAAGGTGATAGTGGGGTAACTTTGTTACAATCTCACTATGTGGAAAAGGTGTTGAGTCACTTTGGTTTCGTGGATCAGATCCCGCTCCCACACCTTATGACCCTAGCATGATTCGAGAAAGAATAGAAGAATTGCAAGGGATCAATTAACATACTCCCGCATCATTGGCTCTTTGATGTACTTGGCAAGTGCAACTAGGCCCGACATCTCTTATGCCATGTGCAAGCCGAGTCGGTTTGTTTCAAACCCAGGAGATGATCATTGGCGTGCCCTACAGAGAGTGTTGCGCTACCTGAAAGGTACTATGACTTATGGTATTCATTATACTGGGTACCCCAGAGTGCTAGAAGGCTATTGTGATGCCAACTGGATCTCTGATGCTGTAGGGTCGAGATGGACTAGAGGGGGGGTGAATAGTCCTTTCTAAAAACTTACGCACCGGCTAACCGAAACAAATGCGGAATTAAAACTATCGGTCTAGCCAAGACTTACCCCCACTAACTACAACTCTAGTAGCACCTTGTAAAAGATCCTAAACAAGAAGCAAGGTGCTAAACTAGCTAGTGCTCACCTAAACAATTCTAGCTTGCAAGGTCACACAAACCTAAGCAACTAGTACTTTAGTGAACCGGGGAGCACTTAAACAATTCTAATGAGCAAGAGCACAAAGCCAATCCTAAGCTCACTAAATGCTCAAGGACAAGGCTACACAAGCCGAACCCAAGAGCGCAATTCACTTAACTACACAAACTAAGCAAAACACTAAAACTACTTCTAGCTACACAAGCAAGAAGGTGCTCAACTAGCTACACAAGCAAACGAGCACAAGAGCCACTACTCAAGCTAAGCAAGAATGTAACGAATGTAAATGCAAGCTTGAGCTAGAGGGGATGCAAACCACCGTGAAGAGTGGACACACGAAGTCACGGCGGTGGTGAATCACCGGGCGTAGAGACCAACCACCTGCACACAATCACAAGGGAGGTCGAAGCCTCACACACAAGCACAAGGAGGTCAAAGCCTCGGCAATCACAAATCGACACACGATTTTTCCCCTGGTTCACTTGGTCGCCACCAAGCTACGTCCGGTGTGGCGATACACCGACTTGGTGATGAGATGGCCGCTCAAGTTGGCTCATCGCAACAACCCTCCGGGGAGCCCCAACTCCAATCATCACAAGAACGGGATCCTCCAAGCCACGCTCAACTAGAGTAGCCAATTCACGCTCCGCGGGGAAGGCTCAAGAACCCCTCACAAATCCTCCTTCGGAGCACCGCACAATCTCCACGCGGTGCTTCAACGAAGTCTCTTGCCGCCAAGCCGTCTAGGAGGTGGCGACCTCCAAGAGTAACAAGCACACCAGCTTGCAATACGATCACCTAGTGCCACTCGATGCAATCTCTCAAAGCAACGCACTAGAATCGATCTCTAACTCAAGTGGATGAACACTCTCAAGCATAGATGAGTTAGAGGGCTCCCAAGCACCACAACACAAGCCACTAAGGCCCTAGTGTGCTCAACCATCGGCCAAGGCCGGCCAAGGTCTCTATTTATAGCCCCCATGGGCTAACTAGCCGTTGCCCCCCACGAGCAGCTCCACAAAGACGCGGACGCGTCCCGGAGCAAGCCGCCGGACGCGTCCGACGCTCCTCCGCGCTCCACGTGTCCAGACCGTTCAAAGCCGACCGTTGAAGCCCCAACGGCTAGCAGCCGATCGCGTGAAGAAATCTTGCGCAACACGCGCGGACGCCGCACAAGAACCGGCCGAGTCCGACGCCCGAGTCCGCGTGCGTCCGGCGACCCAACCGCGAGATCGAGCCCGACCGTAAACTTTTCGGTCGGCGTCCGGGACCCCGGACGCGCCACCGCCGCGTCCGGCGCTCACTGCGCCCCGCCAGCACTCCCACGCCGACTCCAGCATACGCCGGACGCGTCCGGCCCGCTCGGGCCACACGTCCGGCGCTGCGTGCTCGGCGCCTTGTGAATCCATGATTCACGGCACAGCCGAAAACGCGATCTTCTCCACCATGCTATCCAACAAGTATACCAACTTGATCACCATGGATAGTATGTTTCCAACAACATTTTGCATCCGGCGCAATGGAAAATATGCCTCCAATTTTCCCAAAAGCCGAATCTCGCCTCGCAAGCTCGGCGGGAGGGAGAGAGGAACCCAAACCCAACTCTACCCTACAAACCAAAGCGATCAATGCCACCTTTGTAAATGTGCCAACACCACCAAGTGTACATCACCATGTGCATGTGTGTTAGCATTCTCATGATCATTTTCAAAGGATTTTCTCTTGTTCTCACAACGCCACTCGATCCTAGCATGTCGCAATGTCAGATCACTCAAGTGGCACTAGATGACCAAGATGCAAACAAGTTTGCCCCTCTTGATAGTACGGCTATCAATCCTAAATCCGGTCATCAACTTCTCTACACTCCTCATGACCGGTGAAATGAAATGCCCTATAGCATACCTTTGCCTTGCGCATTTCCACTTCCACCGTCTTCCACCAAAGTGCCAATGCAACACATGCACCGACACGATCTCAAGTTGATATGATCCACTTCATATCATCATGCAACCCTCTCGGTCCATCGATCTTGATCTCACTTGCTCTTCACCGCCTCATGGTCCATCGGAACCAAGTCTTGCCCGAGCTTCACCATCTCATGGTCCATCGCTCCACTGCCTTGACTTGTCCTTCACACACCCTCCGGCCTCGAGCCAAGCCTCATCTCGATCTTCACCATCGGTCACATGACTCCATGTCATGTCACATATTCAATGAAGCTCCTTCATCTCACATTCACCGTGGACTAAATCCCCGTGTATTCTCATGATCACACAATTAGTCCACCTAAGTTGTCACTCAATTATCAAAACCAAACAAAGGACCTTTCAATCTCCCCTTTTTGGTAATTGATGACAACTCTACAAAGATATGGAAATAAAGTTCATAAAGGACTTTACGTCACTTATCCAACATTTAAGCTCAATGTTATGATTTGGATAAGTTCCACAAAGTCAACTTGGTAGTGATAGCTCCCCGCATGTGTGCTCAAATGGTTTGGTTTCAAGCTTGCACACATGCATAGATATGAAAAATCTTGGGAGAGTAATCACTACTAAGTGATGCTAAGGTATATAGGATAAACCTTTGAAGTGTGATACCAATCGGAGTTGCACAATGAAGTTCATCCTTAGCATCATCATGGTTAGCTAGAAATCACTTGAAACAACACTAGAAACCCGTGAGATCAACATTAGAAGCAAGGTTCTAGTACCAAGTGGAAGGAGCACAAGTGTCTAGCTAAACCATCCTATGCATGCTAGTTATCAAATCATTAGTCAAAACTATGACTAGCATACACCACACAAGCATCGCATATTGAATTTAAAAAAGCAAGCAAACACATGAATATGCACATATCAAATGCAATCAATCAAGTTCATGAGCTTGTTCCCCCTACTTGTGTGCTTCTCTTGTCCAAGAACTTTGATCCTCTTCAATGTTGCTCTTCTCGGTCTATGTCCATCTTCTTCGTCCCTTTGTATGCAACTTGCATATCTTTGTACCATTCTCTCCCCCTTTGTCATCAAAGACCATAAAAGTGTCCAAGACCGCTTGTATGATACTTCATGTAAGACAAACTTCTTGATGCAAAGGATTGGAGCTCGGGGTTGATGGTTGATTCTTGAATCTTCCTTTTGATGGACACACCATATGTTGGAATGACACCACTTGTAATCTTCACATGTAGTTGCATGAACCCACTTGTCACTATGCATTGGGCACTCCCCTTTGTCATAGCACTAAAGATACCACGGGTGTAGGTCACTTTCAAGATCTTTGCCTCTAATACCAATGAAGTGGGGCTCCTCCCCCTATGACAAAGCATGGGTCACACCAAATGACAATCTTGAGCAAATCTTCATTTGATCACTTAAAGTTGAGGATCCCTTGTTGAACCACCTTGTTCAAATATGCATGAATACCACATTCTTGAACTAGATTGTTTTCATGAGCTTCTTTCTCTTTAACTTGAGCTAACTTGATTTGCACATGAGCTTCCAAGTCCGGTTTGAACCAATGACAAGCTTCTTCACACCTTACTAGAAGGGTTATCTTGCCAATGTTGGACTTGTAGCTAATATGCAACTCAAACTAGATCAAGTACTTGGGTTCACTAGCTCATGAACATGTTATATGTTACCACTAGAACAAATAAGGCATAGAAGCAATAGTGGCACCATATAAATATCAAAACCTTTTGATTTTTCATGAATGCTCCTAGATATCATGACTATATGCACTAAACAAGTCCTTAGCAAAATATGTATGCATATGTCAATCAATGTCACCTTTGCTATCTTGGAGTAGAGGATAGTCATGAGATTCCAATTTCATTACTCCAATAGCAATGTGAAGTCTATTCAATAGCTTGGTGAAGACCAATAGATACCCATGATGAATTTCATGCTTCACCCATATGAGATAAGGACCACTTATGATCAAGTACACTCTCTTGTTGTGGTTGACTTGCTTCTTCTTTTGATCTTTGCTTGCATCAGAGAATACCACTAATAATATCACTTGATTTGTCATGTATTGCTCTCTATTTAGATGTTGCTTGCTTTCTTGATCAATCTTCTTGATATATTCATCCTAGCATCTTGAACCTCCTTAGATCATCACTTCCATGTCGGCCTTTCAAGCTCACTTGTCAATCCCATCTCCTCATGGGCGGCACACCTCCTCGATGGAGAGAAGTGATCTCACTAAGAACAACCCTTGACACTCAATCGAATTTTCCATTCATTTGATTGATCCTTGGACTTGATAAGATGAAGTATCTTGAGTTCTTCTTTAAGTCCTTTTCTTTCTTGCTCTTGAGCTGATCTTGATCTTCAATGCACCAAACATAGGTTCCTCAATCACTTGTAATCATGATTCCAACTTGAGGACCTTTCAATGTGAGTGACACTTGATATATCCAATATTTGTCACTTTTCTGGCAGATTCTGTAACCTTCAAAGATTGACTCATATCTCCCAATGTATAGCTCCAAATGACATGAAATCTGGTCGACATGAGCATCACTAAGTCTTCATTCAGCTGTAAAAATTTGAGCTTCATTGGCCTTCTAGATTGCTGCCAGATATCACATCTTCCCACACTGCTACATGCTGAAAACTGCTGCACTATAGCTGGTAAAGACTACTCCAAAACTGTAGCAATCCTTATCCAAATTACTTGAAATTTGCACAGCATATTTACTCATAAGCATAGAGCATGCATACCAAATTTCAAGCCATTTCAATAAGATATGATCCAACAAACTCAGACTTGATCACAGCTAGCTCAGATTTCAGAATTTGGACTGATTTAAGCAATTGAGCTATGCTTCTTCAAAAATGACTCAAACTTGATGTCAACTTGTTAGAGCATCATCACAAGACATATATCCATTAAAACCACTCACTAAAAGTCATCTTGTGATCATATTTATCCAAACTAACTCAAATTTGATTACTAGGCATTTAATCCATTCAAACATCTCATAGCAAGCAACCAAAGCATATATATCCAATTCAATCAACTCATATGCATCCAAATGAATATGATCAACAATAGATATACCTTAGTATCACATGATCTTCCAATAGCAAGCTTCAACTCAAAATAATTTGCAAGCCATCCCATATGACCATTGATCACCACAACTTGACTTTGCACTTGTATGTTGTAGCACTTGGACTTCACTTGTTTTTGACTTGGCATTGGGTTGAGAGTAGCACTAAGCTTCAATACTTGATTCAATCATATGATAAAGAATATGAACTCAATTGAATCAAGCCTCCAATGCCATGGTACCTACAAACATTCATCCACTTGTTGATGGTACCCAAACAAGTTTGGGTCCTCTCAAGTTAGGAGCAACATACTTAGGCAAAGCCTTAGTATGAGTAGCGGGATGTTTTGCAATAGCAACCGAAGAGGTACCATCACCATCCTTTCTAAGCATATTAGTATCATCAATTGAACTAAGCTTAGAAGTTTTACCTAGGGGACATGAATGTGCCATGTGTCCCCTTTCCGGCATGAATAGCATCTTCTCTTTGGTAGAGCCTTCTCTTCATTGCTCTTGTGATGCTCTTCATGGCCTTGCCTCTCACGAGTTGCTTGAGCCTTCTTCTCAAGCTTGTTGGAACACTTTGAGGCAAAGTGTCCCATGTCACCACACTTGAAGCACTTGATGTGAGCATGAGTATTCTTCTCTTGAATCTTGCTCATCATTATCTTGGCATCTTGGATATGAGTTGGATGCCTTGCTCTTCTACCCCTTCTTGTCTTCTTCTTCATCATCTTCAAGTCATCAACTTTGGCTTCATGGTTGATCTTTACTTGAGCTTGGGGTGTTGATCTTGGCTCATCTTGAGGCTTTTTGGTAGGGCAATCCTTGGCTAGATGTCCCATTTCACGGCATTGGAAGCACATGAAATGAGATAGCCTCTCTTCTTCGAGTTTCTTCATGCTTCTCTCGAATTTCTTCTTGCCCCATCTTTTGCCTTTGATGTTGGTGTTGTTGTAGTTGATGCCATTCAAATTGCCATGCTTCTTGTAACTCTCTAAGAGTTGAGAGTGAGAGACTTTTGGCAATCCACCCAACCCAACATTCTTCTTGTTGTAGCCAAGGCCACTCATGTCACCAAATCTTCTCTTGTTCTTCAACATATGATCAAGAGTGACATGAGAGTTGGTCCACCTCTCTAGCTTGTTGCTCAAAATCTTCACTTCATTCTTGAGCTCATTGTTCTCCTTCAAAAGGCTAGCCTCACAAGACATAGAAGTAGAACAAGCATCTAAATGTGAAGAGCATGGCATAGCAAGTAAATCATCACAAGAGGTGGATACATGCTTCTTGCCTACATCACAAGGGTTAGTAACATGTGATTGATCATTTGACCCAAGTGATGAGCTCTCACTAGTTTTACCTTCTCCATTGCAAAACTTCTTAGTGAGAAAAACATGTTCTTGCACCAAGTTATCATGAGTAACACTAAGTTCCTCATGAGCCAATTTTAGCCCATCATGTGAACAAGTAGTAACATAAAGTAGATGCTCTTATTGTTCACATGTGTTCTTTAGAAAAGAGTTTTCCTTTTCCAATTTGCTTGTTTTAGCAAACTCTTTTTCTAAAGCTCTTGACAACTTAAACACAAGCTCAAGACTTGGATCATCACAATCAAAGATTACATTGCCAATCTTTACCTTGCGGTCACCATGTGACATGTAGCAATGTGATGAAGTCGGAGAGCTTGTGGTAGCATCATCACTCTCATAGCCATCATCAAGTGAGCTTGAGGTAGAATCTTCATTTGCTTCACTTGAGGCATTATCATCATCATCGTCAAGTGAACTTGTGGTAGGAAGTTCATCATCTTCACTTGACCTTGAGGTGGAGCAATCCTCCACAACAACTTTGTTGTAGTCATGCTCAACATCCTCAAGTGGCATCACCTCGGGCTTCTCCACCTTGAACTTTCCATCATCCCATGTGGAGGCATCACCATAGGTGTGCTTGATGGATTCCCACAACATGCGGGCGGTTCCCTCATGGTTCACCTTCATAAGCACATCACAACTCAAAGCATCTATTAGATAACCAAGTGCATTAACATCAAGATAATAGATTGCTTCTTGAGCCTTGGTGATGTTTTCCTCATCCAATGGTTGGGTGAGACCATTGGTGACAACCCACCACACCTTAGCTCCGGAGGCACGAAAGTGATCAAGCATATGGTGTTTCCACCGAGCAAAGTTCGTGCCATCAAAAGTGTGCGTGTCACAAGCGCACTCAACATCTATCCCTCTAGTTGCCATCCTCTCGGGTCGGTGAAGACCACTAAAATGAGAGACCCGGCTCCGATACCACGTGTAGGGTCGAGATGGACTAGAGGGGGGTGAATAGTCCTTCCTAAAAACTTACGCACCGACTAACCGAAACAAATGCGGAATTAAAACTATCGGTCTAGCCAAGACTTACCCCCACTAACTACAACTCTAGTAGCACCTTGTAAAAGATCCTAAACAAGAAGCAAGGTGCTAAACTAGCTAGTGCTCACCTAAACAATTCTAGCTTGCAAGGTCACACAAACCTAAGCAACTAGTACTTTAGTGAACCGGGGAGCACTTAAACAATTCTAATGAGCAAGAGCACAAAGCCAATCCTAAGCTCACTAAATGCTCAAGGACAAGGCTACACAAGCCGAACCCAAGAGCACAATTCACTTAACTACACAAACTAAGCAAAACACTAAAACTACTTCTAGCTACACAAGCAAGAAGGTGCTCAACTAGTTACACAAGCAAACGAGCACAAGAGCCACTACTCAAGCTAAGCAAGAATGTAACGAATATAAATGCAAGCTTGAGCTAGAGGGGATGCAAACCACCGTGAAGAGTGGACACACGAAGTCACGGCGGTGGTGAATCACCGGGCGTAGAGACCAACCACACGCACACAATCACAAGGGAGGTCGAAGCCTCACACACAAGCACAAGGAGGTCGAAGCCTCGGCAATCACAAATCGACACACGATTTTTCCCCGGTTCACTTGGTCGCCACCAAGCTACGTCCGGTTG
Organism: Themeda triandra; assembly: GCA_018135685.1. Lineage (NCBI taxonomy): Eukaryota > Viridiplantae > Streptophyta > Magnoliopsida > Poales > Poaceae > Themeda > Themeda triandra. The sequence continues at coordinate 114,800 of JAENPR010000218.1, read as the reverse complement.
TGGCGATACACCGACTTGGTGATGAGATGGCCGCTCAAGTTGGCTCATCGCAACAACCCTCCGGGGAGCCCCAACTCCAATCATCACAAGAACGGGATCCTCCAAGCCACGCTCAACTAGAGTAGCCAATTCGCTCCGCGGGAAGGCTCAAGAACCCTCACAAATCCTCCTTCGGAGCACCGCACAATCTCCACGCGGTGCTTCAACGAAGTCTCTTGCCGCCAAGCCGTCTAGGAGGTGGCGACCTCCAAGAGTAACAAGCACACCAGCTTGCAATACGATCACCTAGTGCCACTCGATGCAATCTCTCAAAGCAACGCACTAGAATCGATCTCTAACTCAAGTGGATGAACACTCTCAAGCATAGATGAGTTAGAGGGCTCCTAAGCACCACAACACAAGCCACTAAGGCCCTAGTGTGCTCAGCCACCGGCCAAGGCCGGCCAAGGTCTCTATTTATAGCCCCCATGGGCTAACTAGCCGTTGCCCCCACGAGCGGCTCCCACGGCCACGCGCGGACGCGTCCGGAGCAAGCCGCCGGACGCGTCCGACGCTCCTCCGCGCTCCACGTGTCCAGACCGTTCAAAGCCGACCGTTGAAGCCCCAACGGCTAGCAGCCGATCGCGCGAAGAAATCTTGCGCAACACGCGCCGGACGCTGCACAGTAAACCGGCCGAGTCCGACGCCCGAGTCTGCCGTGCGTCCGGCGACCCAACCGCGCGAGACCGAGCCCGACCAGAAACTTTTCTGGTCGGCGTCCGGGGACCGCCGGACGCGCCACCGCCACGTCCGGCGCTCACTGCGCCCCGCCAGCACTCCCACGCCGACTCCAGCATACGCCGGACGCGTCCGGCCCGCCTGGCCACACGTCCGGCGCCTGCGTCTGGCGCCTTGTGAATCCATGATTCACAGCCTGTCGAAAACGCGATCTTCTCCACCATGCTATCCAACAAGTATACCAACTTGATCACCATGGATAGTATGTTTCCAACAACATTTTGCATCCGGCGCAATGGAAAATATGCCTCCAATTTTCCCAAAAGCGCCGAATCTCGCCTCGCAAGCTCGGCGGGAGGGAGAGAGGAACCCAAACCCAACTCTACCCTACAAACCAAAGCGCGATCAATGCCACCTTTGTAAATGTGCCAACACCACCAAGTGTACATCACCATGTGCATGTGTGTTAGCATTCTCATTATCATTTTCAAAGGATTTTCTCTTGTTCTCACAACGCCACTCGATCCTAGCATGTCGCAATGTCAGATCACTCAAGTGGCACTAGATGACCAAGATGCAAACAAGTTTGCCCCTCTTGATAGTACGGCTATCAATCCTAAATCCGGTCATCAACTTCTCTACACTCCTCATGACCGGTGAAATGAAATGCCCTATAGCATACCTTTGCCTTGCGCATTTCCACTTCCACCGTCTTCCACCAAAGTGCCAATGCAACACATGCACCGACACGATCTCAAGTTGCTATGATCCACTTCATATCATCATGCAACCCTCTCGGTCCATCGATCTTGATCTCACTTGCTCTTCACCGCCTCATGGTCCATCGGAACCAAGTCTTGCCCGAGCTTCACCATCTCATGGTCCATCGCTCCACTGCCTTGACTTGTCCTTCACACACCCTCCGGCCTCGAGCCAAGCCTCATCTCGATCTTCACCATCGGTCACATGACTCCATGTCATGTCACATATTCAATGAAGCTCCTTCATCTCACATTCACCTGTGGACTAAATCCCTGTGTATTCTCATGATCACACAATTAGTCCACCTAAGTTGTCACTCAATTATCAAAACCAAACAAAGAACCTTTCAGATGCTGATGAGCTTCATGCCACAAGCGGATATGTATTCTTGCTTGGAGGTGGCGCTGTTTCCTGGAAGTCTTGCAAGCAGACTATCTTAACAAAGTCTATAATAGAAGCGAGTAACTCGCGGCATTAGACACTGGCTGGCCGAGGCCGAGTGGTTACGTGATCTTCTAATGGATTTACCGGTAGTTGAGAAACCAATATCGGTTATTTCCATGAACTGTGATAACCAGGCAGCTTATTACAAAGGTAAACAGTTCAAGGAGTAACATGAAGTCCACAAGGCATGTAAAGAGCGATTAAAATCTGCCGTAAAGCTGAAAAACTCCGGAGTTATAACGTTGGATTATGTCCATACGTCGAATAATGCGCGAGATCAGTTTACTAAGGGTCTCAATCACGCAATGTGATAGAAAGTGCATCAAGAGAAATGGGTATGAGACCCACATGAGGTCTACTTTAGTGGTAACTCACTCTTTGTGATCGAGATCCCGTGAATTGGAGTGGTGAAACAAGCTAGTAGTAGATCGAGAGGAAAGATCCCTTCTTGACTCATTTCGATGCACATCTTTCCTATCTATAAGGCGGGATGGTATATTTACCTTAATGTATTCCAAGAGTCTATTGAGGTGAGATGTTGTCCTACGTAACATCTTTTGAGGAGTACACCTATATGAGTCGACCGCTTGGTCACAGGTCTATGGGACTTGGGTAATCCCTAAATACTCATGAAAGGCACGAAGTGTGACTTATATGCTTCAAACAACGGGAATGTCTTTAGCTGCCCAAGGTATCGATAAAGGACTTGAGTGAATCTCATCTCGCACAAAACTATCAATTCAAGGCATAGTCTATTGTTCGGTTGTGATTGGGTGAAACTCTTGCTCTAGGTGGATGTTCAACTTAACAGTCTCCACCGAAACACCGGTATATCAAAGAGCGTGGGTTCGATGCTTTACTTTTACAAACCCTAGAGTTTGGTGGGGATTGTTGGATTTATTTTGGGCTGGGCCCAATTATATATATTCAATAAATCATTAAAACTCTATGGTATGTAATTTATTGGGTGAACCGTTTTATACGGTACGAGATTTTGACGAACGTCGACCGGCCGAGCGAGGCCGTGGATATGACGTAGCAAGGCAAAGGGAGCAGCGAATGGATGAAAATTCATATGCCAATTATGATGCTTGATTATGGGAGTAATTTCTTATTTGGAGTTAATTCCACTTGAAAGTTACTATCACTATTTTTAATTGGCATATTGATTTCCTCCTATAGTGGAGGCCAACGTGAGGCTCTTTGCCTCCCATCGTGAGGCTCTTTGCCTCCTAAAAGAGACTTGAGTCTCTTGGCTGTCTCTTATGCCTTATGGCCTATATATTTGGGGCATGTTCTTCAGTCATAGCTCTTGGTTCATTCCTCTCTCCAACAAGAGAACACACAACCAGAACCGCAATCCTCAGCAGCAACAGAGAGTTCCCATCTCGTTGATCCGCGCGCACGGTGAAGCGAGAGGGCAGGTGCCTCCGGAGCCTCTGCCGATTGAGACCTTGCACGGGGGGTCGGCAATTAGGTTTTTGGGGAGCGTCTTCGCGACTGCCCAACCTCCATTGTTGCTGTTCTTCGCGTTGGGAAGAGAAGAGATCGGCGAGTTCGTCTTCTTCCTCTACATCCCGGAGAAGAGATCGGCTACTGCAAGTCTTCATCATGGCGTTAGAAGATGGACAGACTTCGGGAGCGAAGGGGTATGAACTGTTCATCTCCTCTTTAGTTTTCACGCTTCTGATCATGCCTGTTTCGATAGCTGTTATGCGATGCTTCAGTATGTGTTGTCGCTATGTTTCACTAGATCCAGAACATTGTTTCAGCTCTTATATTGTCTCTGTTCTTGCTGTCTGCTATACGTATTATCTATCTGTTTCTATAGTTCTATTAAAATGTTTCGTCGGTTGTTCTCTCGCATGTTCCAAAGAGCTCTGTTGAGATGTTTCTTATGCAATTTGTTTTTAGCCATGATATACATGTTTAATCTTGATGCTATGCAATATATGTCATGTTTATATGTCTTTGATTATGATATGTTTTGCATGATTATTAGTCACGTGGTTCATGTTCTTTCGAACATGATTGATGCTATGATCTTTATTTACAATTATATAAATGTCATCATCATTTTGTTAATTTATGGAATTAAATTGACATAGAAATTGCCTTATATTCTAACATTATTAAGGATCGATTTACTAGCATTTTTTTTTATACAAGGGGTAAGTAAAAGGTATTTCTCATGTTTTCTTTAATAGAGAAAAGTTTTAGATTCAGGCATCTTAGAAGAAGAAGCATCAGTCCTTACAACTACCAATTAAGAGGGGAACGACAAAAATGAAATATTATTAACTAATAGGAAACCTAAAGGACCATCAACAAACAGAGAAACACTAGACGAGCTTCCAAATTAACTAATACGAACATAACCTCAAAAAAAAAAAATTAACTAATACGAACATGAGTTATACACAGTATAATTAACTTTGTGAATAATGTTCATGTGTGTACATGTGTGATAAATTAAATTAATAAAAAGCACATGACTGCCCTATATGAAGAGAAAATCGAGAAGCTACAGATGAAGAGTATGCTAGATTCATCATCATGTATTGAATCAGCTCCCAATGTTTACTACTGGAGTAGTTGGTTCCCCTACAACTGGGAAAACGGATAAATTTAGTACAATTTGCACACGTTGCTATCTTACTTAGGTCCCGTTTGGTTTTCACCTCCTAAACTAAAGTTGACTAAACTTTAGTCACTTTAGACACTAAAGTGTCAAACAAACTGACTAAAAAATGACTAAAACATTTTAATTTCGCTAGTTACTCAAGAGGGACTAAAAGGAGACTAAAAAAATTTAGTCCAATTTAGTTAGAAGGCGGAACCAAACAGACCCGTAGTACAAAAATATTTGATCGATGTGTCTTCTTTGATAAATCATCGATGGAGTGCAAAATTGTGATGGTAACAATTCATCAGCTGCAAGGTACACATGTGGAAGTTTAGCAGCATGTTTTGTCCATCCACATGCATGGAACTCAGACCACCGCAGCAGCGTGAATTTTCCACGATTAATTGGAACTTCAATCCAGGTACTACACGTACTAAAAGACTCATCCTATACTGTCGTCCTCTTCTTGTTAGTTGGGTATGCATTTTGATGACGTCCTTGATCTTTTTGGCAATACGTATGAATGAAGATAGAAGTCTTGGCTTGTCACTGCGCTCAATTCTCTCTCTGGTAATAACATCCATCGGCGACGCTTGTGATGGTAAGAGCATTATTGGCATACACAGATAAGAACACTGCAGCATCAACTCAACTCAACCCAGTGTGTGGGTGCGTGAGCAGATAAGAAGTGCGCAGCAAGTAGAGCACTCATAGAATGGATCTTGAGCTGTACAGGGGTCCCTTTCAGGCAATCATTGTAGACATGGACATTGTCGAAAACCAAAAAGGAGCCCAAGAAGCTAGGCCCTTCGCTGTTTGTGTTCTTTATTTAAGCAACTAATCTCTCTTTAAGCAAGCTCGCGTGCATCATGGTATCTTTCAACACAAATTAGCTACTAGGTCATGATTTTTAATGACTTTTATTCTGGGAGCTCCCATCCATCTCGCACCAACCAACTCGTACTCGACATGTGTTCTGCCCAATCTGTGTTGACGAAACCGATCAAGTTCGTCCACAAGCAAGCATACGCGTCGCGTGTCAATTCAAGTTCACACGTCATGCAATCCCTCTCAAAAGCAAAAATGAAAAGTCGTTAATGGCAACTTTTTGGACCAGAATATCTTGTGATGATAACAAAAAGATTTTAATATTATTGACCAATACGAAATCTAAAAGATGATCCATATAGACAGCTGCTCTTGTTTTGAGAAGTTGGAGCACTGAAATAAAACCATAACTCTGTGAATAATATCTGCTAATGTATATGTGTAATAATATAGAAGAACATGACTGCTCCATAGGACGACAAAATTAAGAAGCTACAAATAAAGAGTATTCTAATCAGCACACTTCCAATGTTTAGTGGTTCCTCAACAACAAGGAAAGGGGTAACATTAAAACAATGAGATTTGGACATGTTGCTATATCTTACCTACGAATGTATTTGATCGATCAGTCTTCTCTGATAACTCATCGATCAAGGGCAAAATTGCGATGGTAACAATTTATCAGCTGCAAGGTACAAATGTGGACGTTTAGCAGCAACCAGCATGTGTTTGTCCATCCACATGCGTCATGCATGAAACTGAGACATCAACAGACCACCGCAGCAGCGTGAATTTTCGACGACTAATTGGAGTTTCAATCCAGGTACACGTACTAAAAGACTCATCCTATCATGACGTCCTTAATCTTTTTGGCAATACGTATGAGATGAAGAATTGAAGATACAAATCTTTTTGGCTTATCACTGGTCACGGGAGACAGGACCAGTGCAGCATCAACTCAACTCAACCCGCTGCACTGCGGTGGCGTGAGCAATCAAGAAGAGTGCAGCAAGTAGCATCGACCTGTCATTTGAGCTGTACAGGGCCCCTGTCCCTTTCAGGCCATCATTGTAGCCATCGAAACCCAAAAAGGAGCAAGCCGGGCTGCTTATGTTTTGTTTAAGCAAGTATAATCACGCTTTAAGCAAGCTCGCGTGCATTAGCTTATCTTTCAACACAAATTAGCTACTAGGTCTGCAGGTCATGATTTTTAACGACTTTTGTGGGGAGCTCTGGGAGTTCGGAGGAGCTCCATCTTGAACTGACCAACTCGTACTCGACATGTGTTCTGCCCACCTTCTCTTGACGAACCGATCGTTCGTCGACAAGCAACCAAACCCGTCGCGCGTCGATTCACATTCACACGCCGTGTCCCTCTCAAAAGCAAAAGTGAAAAGTCGTTATTGGGAACTTTTTTGTACTGAAAAATATCTTGATAAGTCAAGATAACGCAACATCTCGTATCGTAAAAGAAAAGGACAGGTACGGCCCTAAGCTAGAAGTAAGAGGTAATTAGCTATGTTATTTGTTAAAAGAAAGAGCTAATATCTAATTGCTAGTTAGATAGTATAGGTAAGGCCCTAGCTAGAAGTATTAGCTAATGATCGAAACATCCTCTAGCTAATTCTTAGAAGCTAACTATTAGTTGTCGAGTTTATTTACAGTTTAAATTGTTTGTGTTTGTACATTGTTTATGAGAAAAAAAGAAACAATACGATTCTCATAAATAATACTAGCAATATACTCCTCCTACTCCCTCAATTCCAAATTATAAAACATTTTAATTTTTTAATGTATTATTTTTTACTATATCTTGATACAGTGTATATCTAACTACATAACAAAAGTTACGTATAAAAAAACATCTTATAGTTTAGAATAGATGGAGTATTAAAGAAAATATTATTATATGCTTATAGCAGAGTAAAAAAGGTTCAGCTTATAACGTTCTCATTCATTTTCCGTGGAAATATTCTCAAGTTCAACTAATATATACTATGATATAATTAACTATGTGATGGAGTTGGTAGGAGAGCTATAGGCTAGACTACGGGGTGCTCTCTCTTGTCTCTTCTATGATAACGAAATGCAAACTACTATTTGGTAATTTGTTTACCATTTCAATCGATAGGAAAGTATATGAATTTGAAATACAACTGTTTAATGACGTGAGAAAAGCTCAGTTAAAGAACGTCCTGTTCGTTGGATCGAATTTGGCTAGCTAATTATGGCTGATTTGTTGTGAGAGAAAAACACTGTTGAATGGCTGTCAGGTTCGGCTGATAAGCTCAAATGAACAGGGCGTAGATGTAGTGAGACCAAAATAAACCTAACAAATTAGAGATGGGCAGACACTCACAACATCACACCAAGCTCCAGATCCAGCTGGGGATCATCACCACAGATGACGCACACAGCTCGTCGTCGTCTTGCGGCCATGCGGTGCCCACTACTCTACACCGTTGGGTCCATTTCCTAACTGGCAGGGCTGCTTAACTTTTACTGTTCAATGGTTGACCATTTCACAGTTGAAATGTTGAATGCCCATATTTTTCCCTTCCCTTCGCCTATGAGGGAGAGATTGTCTCAAAAGTGCTCCTAGTCCCACGAGAGACGACAACTACTATGTTTTGGGTCTGGCTCTCTTTGGTTCCCGTTCTTTACCACCATGTCAAGAGTCTGAGCATGGGAGCTTGAAAATATGGCTTTTTAGGCCCCCCTAGTTTATTTCAGAGGAAAAAAATTTCTTATGATATTGCTGCTACAGTAGCTATGAGGAGCCATAGAGACTAGAGACTCTACCAAATATGCTTTTATTTTAGGGTCCATTTGAGAGAAGGCGCCGCCCGCATGGCCCGAGAATCCGAACCCCAAACAAAAAGCCACTTTTCTCCGATGCCTACATGAAAAAGGGTTTCATATATGTATTTATAGGGTTGAGTGTGTGCCTTAAAAAAAAGAGGCTTCGACTCCTTTGATTCATGGCCATCGAATGGTCGGTGCTTTATTCTTCCTCCTAATTAAGCATATGCAGGATCCGCTTGTTGATTTCTCTATCATTTCTCTTTTTGTATTAATACTAGGTGAGTACCCGTGCCTTGCAACGGAAATAAAAAACTTGCATTCAAACTTTTTTACATGAGCAACTTCAAAAACTAAAAAATTTATGCAAATATCATACTTGTCAAACCATATACTGCAAACAAAATATCTAAATAATGCATACAAGCCTCCTCAATATTAAAAAAACAAAGATATATTGTGATATACATTCAACTTAATTAATTTTTTTTTGACAAAAACACCAATAAAAAAATTATATAAGCCTATATGAACAACCTTGATGTCAACGTACTTATTGCCAGCTAAAAATGATAAAAGATTTCCGATTACATTTCATCTATCCTCATTCCATCCTTTCAGTTGATTTGGGAGCCAACTGGCCGTCCTTGTAGCTTGAAGAAAGTCAAGAGAAGATTCAATAAAAACACAATAAATGAAAAACAACTTTGTGCCATCAGCGCTTACATTGAAAATAACATGTCAGAGTGGTGCTACTAACCAAATTTGTCACATAGATGATCCATTGTGCGTCCTCAACGTTGAGGAGATGCCTCCACAAAACCATAGACAAAAAATATTAAAATCCACATATCCATTAAAGAAGAAAAATAGATGAATAAACTACACAAATTAGCTAACTCAACTCCAAGAACAACACAGGCACACATATTAGTTAAAAAGACTATCAAATGTTTGGCATAAGACTCTGGAGCTCTTCTTTAAAAACGTGGTTTGATGTTGGAAGATCCCCATGAAGATTCTTTGATTCTATTACAGCTATGAATACAGGGAGTTGCAAAACGGTTTAAACATGTTGGGCCAAATTTAAACAAAGAGTGAGAATAGAATAAGCTGTGTGGAAAGATAGAATTTGCGGCACTTTTCCCAAAGAGAAGAGAGTCCCTTGATATTTAAGCAAAAAAAATGGTGGAACATATTTGTGTTGAATCAGGGCTGAATTCTTTTTAGAAACCTAGTTACACTGGTGGTTGTTACTAATCACTGGTTAAGCCATTTTTGTTTCTAATAATGGCAAACTATAGTGGTTTCAATATAATGGTGCTGATTCATTTTCCCTTATAGGACACTCAGATAAATCAAAATGATAGAAACCTAACATAGCAAACTCTGTTCAGCAAATGAACCCTGTTGAAGCTATTGTAGAGATAAAATAAAATGATATAAACCTGACATAGAAACTACAATATATGCAGCAAAGCAACCTTAGTGAAGTTATCATTTCATTCCATTCAGACAAGCAGAGCTTATCTGAACCAACCTATGAAAAAAAGCAAGGATCAACAACAACTTTCAGCCTAAATTATGATGGTTTAGTGAAAGCCAAATGCTATAGTATTTTTCTAATGACATGATGATGCTTCAGTGAAAAATGACAAGGCTCTGACTATCTTTGCAGTCCAAAAAAGGGTTTATTCAGAGTCTTCGATCTGTGCACTACCCATATTGCAACTCCCTCAGCATATCTTGTGGTTTATTCATGTTGCCAGATCCAGTGTTGTTGCTTAGCAGCTTACTACATGATGACGGCTAGCATTAGCAAAGCTTAATCTTAGCAGATCCAGATCCAGTGTTGTTGCTAAGCAGCTTAAGCTTACTGCATGATGATGGCCTGCATGCATCATCTGATTGACATTTCATATTCCGACATCATTGTGAATCACTTAATTCCATGCTTATGGTCCATGGGACAATTTTTCAAAAATAGGAATATCCACTCCAAAGTAATCTTAGTGTTATATATTTTATTTTTTCTTAGAATAACCAAATTTTGTGAAGCCAATCTAACTTAAGTAGTCGTTTAAATTTGTTTCATGAATCATATTTATAATTTATCATCACTTGTAGCGGTTGTTCAGCATATATACATAGGACATAAGATTTTTTAGAAACGTCCAAATTTTAGTAAACAAAATTTCGGACATGTAGGAACAGATTTACATATCTGGTTTGGTGGTAATCTGTCTGCACCAGTCATTGGTTCTACTCATGGCTATAATATTTCATAGCAACAAAATGTCGGGAGTTGTTTATAAGGGAAAAAGTGGGAACTCACCTTCCTTTCTTTGTTGAAGCATAACCCAAGTTCTTCGACTGAACCTTGTTGCAAATAATTAGTGGTGATTCCCCAAAATAGAACTCTCTGTTAAGGTTATGCGGTTATGCCATTCTTAGAAACATCTGCAGAACCAAATCACATGCTGTCAGCCTCTACTTTGTAATCAAAATTCTGTATCATAATAGAAAGAATATTACTCCACTGAACACACCACCATCAAGAAATACAACATGCAAAGGAAACAACAACAACCCCATGTACCAGATCCAGATGTGTTGACCTGAAAACTAAAGAAATTAGTCCTGATTGTCATGCTTGGTATGACAGTTCCCATCGTCTTTAGCTATTCATGTCATTAAACTTGGCCTCCTTTTCAGGTTTTGAATGTCTAAAGACAGTTGTTCTACTAAACCAATATTTTAAACCTCTGGAGGTGGAGGGAACACTATGTGGAAGTAGGAAATTAAGAATGGCATTTTTTTAGTAATAATCTACACATTAAGGGACACCGACGAAGTGCCTCCTCTATTCCACGTGTGCAGCAACGTCAGAGTAGCTAAGCAAGCAGTCCAGTAGAAAACATCAGTATCATATCCCATTTTGATTCAAATTACTGAATACTACTACTATGTATACATACGTACTTTCAGTTTTATAGCAGCGCAGATAAACAAACAAGCTACGCAGCTTCGTTCCGGATCACATTGGAGCAGACCTCACCGGAGACTCTTCTTCCGGATCCGCGCGCACCCTGCCGTGGACTCTGGCGTGCCACGTCGGAGGACAACGAACTGGACTTTGTTCTCGAGGCCATTGGTCTCCAAAGAGAAAAATCAAAACAAATCGAACTGTAAACCAACGGCCCCTGGAGATGGAACGAGACCTCACCGCTGAAAACCAACCCATATGGAAATCCCCAATATGAGGCCATGGCACACAAAACTAACCTCGTCGCTGTAGAAGTTGTTGTCGCCATACTCCATCAGAGCCCAACTTGCTTGGTCCGGGCATGGATCCTGCTGCTGGGATGGCCGTCGCACCGTAGATCTCGCCTCTCGTCCGTCGTGGCTCGTGGGATGAGAATACAGTGCCGATCTATTCTTGGGGGCCAGGATCTTTGCGTGGACGACCTAGGGAGGGCCGAGATTTTTGCGTGGAGGAGCGAGGGAGGACCGGGATCTTCGGGATCTTTGCGCCGGAGAGCGAGGGAGCACCGGGTCACGCGGGGAGGCGAGGTGAAACCGTCGAAGCCGGGCGGCGTTGTGCGAGGGGTGGGCGAGGTGAAAGCCGGGCGAGCGAAGAGCGAGCCGGGCGCCGGGCGCCGGGCGGCGGCCGCGAGTGGGTGGCGCGCGGCGGACGGGGGCGAGGGCGGCGTGCGCGGCGGACGTGGGGTGAGGGCGGCGGTTCCTGGGCGCGGTGCGGAGCGGATGGGGCGATTTTTTCTTTTTTTTTTTTTTTTTTTTTTTTATTATGGGAGACGGGGGGAGGGGGTTACGGTGCGGGGCGAGGATTACGGTGCGAGAGGAGGATTACGGTGCGAGAGCGTGGATACAATACCATTTGAGTTCTTTTAGTAGCAAGATTTAGTAGTAAGATTAGCCAATCTCGTCACTGATACATAGAGGAGGAAAAAGAGCAAAGCTAGGCATGTGTGATTATAATGGTGGGTACAAATAACAAACCGATACAAGACAGGATTAGGAAGGCGAATGTGAGATATGATAAAAGCAATATTTTGTGAAAACAAAATCTTTTCTTGGACAAATAGAAGACATGTATACTTAGCTCTAACAACTTGACTTTTACTCAAATACTTAACTTTATTATTGGACTTGCTCCTAGGGATCTTCAGGGCAGTTTGGATATAATGAGCTAATTATTGTTAGTTGTTAAATAAGCTCTAGTGGATCCAAACATTCCATCTAATAGTCCAACTAAGAGCTCAAAATAAATTATTTTAGCTTATGAAAGTTACTAACAGGTATTATTGGCTAAGTAATACTAACACAAGTCAGCTAATAGCCTCGCTAGTAAAATCTATTAGCCGACTAACTCGGCTAGAAGTTAACAGTTAGGTACCTGAATCCAAACAAATCATCAGTGTACACACGTTTGAAAAGGTTTTGCCAACAAATAGCATTTGTTATGGGGAAAATCCTCAATATTTCTTCTTTATGCATATGGGCAGGGATTTTTAAAATGTCATCAAATTCATGACTTCTCCAGCATACTTACTTAAAACTATATTCTCTTTATTATATACAATAATTTGAGTAGTGATAATTTCCTCCATCGTTTTTCTTTCTGAAAAGAAAACAAAGACCGGAGCTCTGACTCTCATGTAAGGAAGGATTGATTGGATGTGTGCTTGCCATCCCTCTCATTGACGGAGCCAATACTGAATCCCAAATTTGAACGTAGTTTTTTCAGTCTTACCCAACGACTACCCTTTCTCACCAAACGCTATGATAGCTTGAATCAAACACGATCATTCCAATTTTCTACCGTGGGAGTAAGTTAAAGTAGGCGATACTATAGGCGAGCTATATAATGCTGTACCCGATACAACTCCATGACCCTGACAACGGGCGGCCTGCTTGGTTGGCTTTCAGCTTTTGCCAAATCAAAACAATGACATGCCAAATTTGTGGCTATTAATTGGTTCACTACCAAAGAATTGGCACAATAAATTTTTATGACCAAAGTTTTGGCTAATTTCTAGAAACTTCTTACAAACTATATAAATGAGAAAATTGGCAACGTTAGATCTTGGCAATCAACCAAGTATTATACCAAAACTCTTGCTAAGGTTTTAGCAAATAAAAGTGGGCACATCTTTATTTTGGTTTGCCTTAATTTTGGTAGAGCAACTTTTGAGTAGCAGCCAAGCAGGCCCTAAATATGATGATACTACTATCTGAACTCCGGTGACCTCTCCAATGCAGCACCCAGTGAATTGAGCCTGGTGTTCACTAAAAACAGGTTCTCTAGAGTCACCGTCCGGTATGACCTCCGACCCTCCGTTGACCCTACAAGAGTCACCGTCCGGTATGACCTCGGACCCTCCGTTGACCCAAGACAAATTCAGCGCATGAGCAGACTTCAAATGTTCATCACACATTGTAAGAACTCAGGTGCAATCTCACGGTGCTGCACATCTAGTGTGAGCACCGGATGTTTAGGTGACCAACCCGAAATTTTCATAGAAGTTAGCCAAGGCAACTAAGCTCTAGTGAGTTCAATTCACCGGTGAATAGCACACTAAACCACCCTTCTTAGCTAATCTTTGGTGGGCACTCCAGCCGGTCCGGTGACCCAGTGGACAGTTTTCGTGAGTGCATTTGTTCTACACCAGTGGTTTTCTCTTATCCATTTTTGCAAGCGTGCTAACTCTAAATGTGTAAAACATGAACATGAACTAGTTAACATTTTCAAAAGTTTTTTTCAAAGTATAATTGCTCATCACCACGTCACTAGGTTTAGTTAAGACTATGTATTCGGTTTAAACCGAGAATTTGGTTCACTTTGTTTTATTTCTCTAAACCTTGATTTCCTGAGATAGAGAACCAATTGGTTACCTAATACAAAAAAAAAAGAACTAACGAGTAGTTTTTTTCGGTTCAACCGAGCAAAGTGACTAACAATAGCACAAATGAAATAGCATGGAAATCTAAGAATGGATGACTAGCATCAGTAATACCTCCTTCGCGCACCACTATCGTGATGCGCCCCACCGAGTGCATAGACATGCGGAACCGCCCGTGGCCCGTGGATGAGTCGGTCGACCTAGTCGCAGAGGAGCCCAACTACTATTAATGCACCGCCCACCCGTGCCGGTTATAGCCACGATCCGTGGAGCAACCCTGCGGGTCTGTCCTGTCGCCGCTCTAGTTGCCCACCTTGCCTTTGTTGATGGGGATGGCCACTGGCAGCTAACTATTGTGTGGGTACGTTGCGAGACAGGGTTGAGTCGATTGCCTATTATCTCCTAAAAGGTGTATACGTGTTACGCGTGTACATGACTTATATGTTGTCAGAGTGAGTGAGTGCATGCAAACGAATTACTGTTTATAACTTTTGAATATAGTAAAAATACTCGTGATTGAAAGCCTTATGATTTAGTTAACGTGTAATGTGCATATAATCTATTTTATTAGTATTTTTTTTTTGAAATAACAGACATTTAGCAATAAAAAATAATGGTCGTTTGCATTTTGGATCTAATCGGAAAATTGGTCCTTAACCGGTTAACCCTTAACCTACCCGAGTTCCATTTTGCGGCCGCCGTCTCCGATCTACGGCGGATCGCCTGCCGTCTCCTGAGGTCGCCATGTCGCCGCCGTTCGGGCCATGGGCGGGCCTCCCCTCAGAGCTCCTCCTCCTCATCAGCAATGGCTGCGGCCTCCCGTTCGAATCCTACTGCCGCGTCCGCGGCGTCTGCACCGCGTGGCACGCCGCCCTCCCGCCGCCGGTCCCTTCGCTCATCACCGTCGCCATCCCGCCCGACGCTCCTCCACGCCCCAACAGGTACATCCCGTACCACCCGAGGGAGCGCCCGGTGCAGCTGTCCGTCCTGTCCCTCCCGGCGGACAGCGCGTTCCATCTCGCCACGCTCCCCAAACTCGGCGAATGCGTCGGCGCCAGCAACGGCTGGCTGGCTGTCACCAGCTACAGACAGGAGATCTCCCTCCTGAACCCTCTCGACGGCGGCAGGCAGATCCCTCTCCTCCCGCTCAGGAACGACGGGAAGCCGGTGCCGAAGGTCGTGTTCGCGCCGCGCCCGACGCCCGATGACTACGTCGCCGTGGCGATCTGCGACCTGCGCAGGCTCACCTACACCAAGACGCGGGACATGAAGTGGAGGATCATTGACGTCGACATGGAGAAGACGGACAGGCTCGCCGACCTCGCCTACGACACCGGCGCCGGCAAGGTGTACTGCGTCACCGCATGCGGGGACGTGCACGTTCTCCACATCCCCCAGGGCCGGCGGCGGAGGCCCATTGTCGAACGCTTGCAGCAGCAGGTCGAGCGCGCCGCCGGCCTCCCGTTCATGCCGGCCGCCATCTACGCCGCGCCCTACGACACCGCGTCCAAGTTCACCGGCGTCAAGAAGATCTTTTTCTTGGATGGAGGCGTGTACCAGGTGTGGCGGAACACCACCAGCGCCGTCTCTTGGCCCGTTAGGGGAGGCGGAGGTCGGTTTCGCATGGAGAAAGATGAGGTCTTCGTCCTCAGGTATGACCCCAGGCGCCAACCGTGCTGGGACGTGGCCAAGGATCTGGGAGGCTGCGCGGTGTTCATCGGCAAGAACAACCCCGTGGTGCTGCGGCCAGAGGATGCGCCGGGGGTGAGTCCCGACTGCGTGTACTGGATGGATGAGAGGTCCAGGAACGAGCTCATGGTGTTCGACATGGCCACAAGAACCTCCAGGCTGCATCCTTCTTCAGCCAAAGTACTGAATCCCTCATGCAGACCAGCCTGCTGCTGGTACTTTTTGGATGACAAGATTATAAGCATCAGGGACAATGGAAGGAAACGGCGCATAAGTGGAGAGGATTGTGAGCCAGTCATGAAGAATCAGAAAGTGCATTAGGGCTGGACTGCACAGAAGATTCATCAAGGTTCTTATGCGTTCCTGTGTACTGTGCCTTGGTCATGCCTTTTATGTTCTAAATTATTATGCATTATGAAATTCTTGTTCTCCTTGCAATGGTAGGCTGGCCTCCCTAAAACTCCTTGCTAGCAGTAGCAGAAGAGCTGAAACTTTGTTCAAGCAGGGTGAGAGGAAGGTAGCACAAGGGACCAAAGATATTTAGCTAGCTAGTTCTAAATTACCATCAGTTTGAGTAAACACTTTTTTTTTACTTATTTATCATGTAGGAGTAAGTTTGAGTTATTTGGTATGAAGTGTTTTGTTTGCAAAGCCGTTGGCAAAGAAATTTCTGTCTATTATTATTTGGTCTTTCATTTAACAGGTCACAATGGTAGAAGAGTTATGTGGGAGTAAGAAGTGTGATTACAGGTGTGGTATATAAACCTTGTGGATCTCAGGTGAGTAGGTGTCGGTGAACCTGAAAGCAGACATCTACTGTGCTACATGTCTGCATCGCTCCAAAAAGACCAGAAAGGTATCCATTAATCATTAAAAAGATTCTCTTGCTGTTGTTTAGAAAATCAGCATCCTAAATGCAATTGTTTAGCTATGGCATAATAAAAAAAATCTTTTCTTACATAAATAGAAAACATATTAAAATGAATGTACTAAAAAGGTAAAAAAAACAGAGTAATTCTTAGTCACTAATTAGCTAGTCCAACTAAGAGCTCAAAATAAATTATTATTTTAGCTAATAAAAGTTACTAACTGGCATTGTTGGCTAAATATTACTAACATTATCAAACGAGGCTCAGTTAATAGGTCAACTAATAGCCTCGCTTGTAAAAAACTATAGGGAAAATCCTCAATATTTAGGTGCCTAAATCCAAATAAATCCTAAGTGTACACACTTTTGAAAAAGTGGCTCCCTTGCCAATAAATACCATTTGTTATGGGGAAATCCTCAATATTTCTTCTTTATGCATATGGACAGGGAGTTTTAAGAGGCCAAATTCACGACTTCTCCGGCATACTTATTAAAAATATATTCTCTTATATATATAATAATCTGAGTAGCTAGTGTGATAATTTTTTCAATCGTTTTTTAGGTCAATTCAATCGTTTTCTTTCTGAAAACAGAAGAAGGACCGGAGTTGTTGACTCTCATGTAAGGAGGGGTTGGATGTGTGCTTGGCATCCCTCTCATTGACGGAGCCAACTGTCATGTGGGGGCGCACGTATACCCGGCGTCGTCGTGCCCGTGACATCAGCCGCGCTGCAGAGCGAGCGTCCAGCGCGGCTGGCGCCCAGGCCACCGAACGTGGCTAGGAGAAAGCTTGGCGATTTGTTTCCTTGAATCTAGGGAGTTTGTTTCCTCTTTTATTTATTTACCAAAGTAGTTGAGCCACGGGCTATATATATATCTTGTACGTGAGAACATTGGGATCATCAAGAAAGTATTACCCCAAATTCTATCTCTCTCTCGTGTTCTTAAGCCTGCGGCGGAGGGGCAAACCTCGCCGGAGAAGACGGATCGTGGCTACGAACTACGTAGCCGGGGTCGTGCTATCTTGGGGTTTGATGCCCTTGACAACCTGGTATCACAGACCAAACGATCCTCTACTCCCACCGCTAGCGCCGCGCCGTCGCCCTCCACCATAAACCCTAGACCACAAACCACCACCGCGCCATCATCACCCGATCCCGCCGCGTCCCGCGTCACCATCATGGGTGACCAAGTTGACTTGAAGACGACCCTGGAAGCCATTGCCGCGGCCCTGGCCGCCCTGCAAACGTCGTCCGAGGCCACCACCGCCGCCCTACAGGCCCTCGCCTCGGAGCGTTCGTCCTAGTCCTCGGGCTCCAAGGCAGCAACCGGGGAACACCACCACGACAGGCCACCGAAGCACTGGCGCCCGGAGTTTCCTCGCTACGACGGCAAGACCCACCCGCTCATCTTCATTAACAGATGCGAATCTTTCTTCATCCAGCAGCATGTCATACCCGCGGAGCGAACGTGGATGGCCTCGTACAATCTGCAAGAGGGCGCGCAGCTTTGGTACGTGCACATCCAGGAGACCGAGGGGACGCCAACGTGGGAGCGTTTCAAGGAGCTCCTCAATCTGCGCTATGGGCCTCCCCTCCGGTCGGTCCCCCTCTTCGAACTCTCGTCGTGCCGCCGCACCGGGTCGGTCGAGGACTACTGCGACAGGTTCCAAGCCCTACTGCCCCGCGCTGGTAAACTTGATGAAGCGCAACGCGTGGAACTGTTCACGGGTGGTCTCCTACCGCCACTCGGCCTCCAAGTGCAACAGCAACACCCGCCGACCCTCGCCGAGGCCATGAGTCTCGCTCGTCAGTTTGAGCTCATGGAGCCGTACCTCTTTCCGTCCAAGACGAGCGGCAAGGGCGTTCTGTCCACTCCAGCACCGCGGCCGGCCCAGCATCCAGTCCCTGCGATCAAGGCGGCACCGGCAACTACGTCGGTGGAGGGGCGGCCAGTGCGCCGGCTCACCCAAGCCGAGCAGGAGGAGCGCCGTCGCCTCAGCCTTTGCTTCAACTGCGACGAGCGGTACAGCAGGGGGCACAACAAGGTATGCAAACGCTTGTTCCTGCTGGACAGTGTCGAAGCCGGGGACGAGGATGACGCGGTCGAGGAGCAGCCAGACGCCTCGGACGCCAAGGACTCGGCCGTCTTCTCCCTTCACGCTGTGGCCGGGATCTACACCAACAATTCCCTGCTCCTGCGTGTGTCCCTGGGTACCGCCTCCCTCGTCGCATTGGTGGACACCGGGTCGACTCACAACTTCATTGGGGAAGCCGTGGCCGAGCGCATGGGACTTCAACCCCAGCCGCGCCCCCGACTGACGGCCACGGTGGCCAACGGCGACAAAATCGCCTGCCTAGGCGTGTTCCGGCGCGCGCCCATCTGCATCGATGGCACCACGTTCAATGTCGACCTCTTCGTCATGCCGCTCGCCGGTTATGATATGGTGCTCGGCATGCAGTGGCTGGAGCGGCTGGGGCGCATCGAGTGGGACGTTCCTGGCCGCAGCATGGCGTTCCAACATCAGGGCCAGCGCGTTTCTTGGCAGGGCATCAACCCCCAGCATGGCCCGGGCGCCCACGCTGTCTCCGTCGACGACAACCTCCTGGAGGGCCTGTTGGGTTCCTTCCCCGACGTCTTCGCCGAACCCACAGGCCTTCCACCACCGCGTGCTCGTGATCACGCCATCGTCCTCAAGCCGAACGCTTCACCAGTGGCTGTACGCCCATACCGGTACCCGGCGGCCCACAAAGACGAGCTCGAGCGACAGTGTGCCGCCATGATCGCCCAAGGCATTGTTCGGCGCAGCGACTCCGCGTTCTCGTCCCCGGTCCTCCTCGTCAAAAAGCCGGACGGGACGTGGCATTTCTGCGTCGACTACAGGGCGTTGAACGCGCTCACGATCAAGGATGCGTTTCTGATTCCGATTGTCGACGAGCTCCTCGACGAACTCCACGGCGCACGGTTCTTCTCCAAGCTAGACCTGCGCTCTGGGTACCACCAGGTGCGGATGCGCCATGAGGACATCCACAAGACGGCCTTCCGCACCCACGACGGCCTATACGAGTTTTTGGTGATGCCATTCGGCCTCTGCAACGCGCCGGCAACTTTTCAAGCTCTGATGAATGATGTACTTCGGCCGTTTCTTCGCTTTGTACTCGTGTTCTTTGACGATATTTTGATATACAGCAAGACGTGGGCGGATCACCTTCGCCACCTCCGGGCCGTCCTCACCGAGCTCCGTCGCCACCGCCTCTTCGTCAAGCGTTCCAAGTGTGCGTTCGGGGTGCCGTCCGTCTCCTACCTCGGACACGTGATCTCGGAGGCGGGCGTCGCCATGGACCCGGCCAAGGTGCAGGCCATCCACGGCGGCGGTGCCGCGGTCGGCACGCGCGGTCGCGGGCTTCCTCGGATTAGCGGGCTACTACCGCAAGTTCGTCCACGGCTACGGCACGGTCGCGGCTCCTCTGACGGCGCTCTTGAAGAAGGACGGGTTCTCATGGACGACGGAGGCGGCCGCGGCTTTCGACGCCCTCAAGTCCGCGGTCACTTCGGCGCCCGTGCTCGCCATGCCGGACTTCGCCAAGCCGTTCATCGTGGAGTGTGACGCGTCGACCCACGGCTTCGGCGCCGTGTTGATTCAAGACGGCCACCCGCTCGCATTCTACAGTCGGCCGGTTGCGCCCCGCCACCGTGCCCTTGCTGCATATGAGCGTGAGCTCATAGGCCTCGTCCAGGCGGTTCGGCATTGGAGGCCGTACTTGTGGGGCCGTCGATTCGTCGTCAAGACCGACCACTACAGCCTCAAATACTTGCTCGATCAACGGCTTGCTACTATCCCCCAACACCAGTGGGTGGGCAAGTTGCTGGGGTTCGACTTCTCGGTGGAGTACAAAGCCGGAGCGTCAAATACGGTGGCAGACGCTCTCTCGCGTCGCGACACGGCGGAGACCGGCGCGGTGCTGGCCCTCTCGGCGCCCCGCTTTGATTTCGTCGCTCGCCTCAAGCAGGCCCAGCAGACCGATCCAGTCCTCGTCGCGCTACACGATGATGTTCGCGCGGGCACTCGCGTGGCGCCATGGAGCGTGGTTGACGGCATGCTGCAGTTTGGGGGCCGCTTATACATTCCACCGGCGTCTCCCCTTCTTCATGAGATCATGACCGCGATACATGAGGAGGGACACGAGGGCGTCCAACGAACGCTGCATCGACTTCGCCGCGATTTTCACTTCCCTAACATGAAACAAGTTGTGCAGGACTTTGTTCGCGCTTGCGCCACATGCCAGAGGTACAAGTCCGAGCACCTCCACCCCGCTGGACTGCTCATGCCACTTCCAGTTCCTCAAGGCATATGGACGGACATCGCACTCGACTTCGTGGAGGCTCTACCGCGTGTCAAGGGGAAATCAGTCATCCTCACGGTGGTTGATCGTTTCAGCAAGTACTGCCACTTCATCCCCTTGGCACACCCCTACTCGGCGGAGTCCGTCGCCCAGGCGTTCTTCACCGACATCGTCCGCCTTCACGGCGTGCCGCAGTCCATAGTGTCGGACCGCGACCCGGTGTTCACGTCCACCTTCTGGCAGGAGCTGTGGCGTTTGGTGGGCTCCAAGCTGCACATGTCGACCGCGTTCCACCCGCAGTCTGACGGACAGTCCGAGGTGGCCAACAGGGTGATCATTATGTACCTGCGCTGTCTCACCGGGGATCGGCCTAAGCAGTGGCTACGGTGGCTGCCGTGGGCGGAATTCATCTTCAACACCGCATACCAAAGCTCGCTCCGGGACACTCCGTTTCGGGTGGTTTACGGTCGGGATCCGCCGTCCGTCCGTTCGTACGAGCCGGGGGAGACTCGTGTCCCGGCTGTCGCCAAGACCATGGAGGAACGGGATGCGTTCCTTGCTGACGTTCGTTACCGTCTTGAGCAGGCACAGGAGACGCAGAAGCGACACTATGACGCCAACCACCGCGAGGTCGTGTACAAGGTGGGCGATTGGGCTCTGTTGCGCCTACGCCACCGTGCTCCTGCATCGCTGCAGCAGCCCGTGACCGGCAAGCTGAAGCCGCGATTCTACGGCCCCTACCTCGTCACCGAAGTTATCAACCAGGTGGCCGTCCGCCTCGCCCTTCCTCCCCAGGCTCGTCTCCATGACGTGTTTCATGTGGGCGTACTAAAGAAGTTCGTCGGGCCACCACCTACTGCCACGCCACCGCTGCCTCCGATTCACTACGGTGCCGTGGCCCCGGAGCCTGAGTGCGCCATCCGCACACGCCTGGCTCGAGGAGTTCGTCAGGTCCTTGTCCAGTGGAAGGGCCAGTCCGCGTCTTCGGCTACATGGGAAGATGTTGAGCCGTTCCTCTCCAAGTTTCCATCCTTTCAGCTCGAGGACGAGCTGAACCTCGAGGGGGGGAGAGATGTCATGTGGGGGCGCACGTATACCCGGCGTCGTCGTGCCCGTGACATCCGCCGCGCTGCAGAGCGAGCGTCCAGCGCGGCTGGCGCCCAGGCCACCGAACGTGGCTAGGAGAAAGCTTGGCGATTTGTTTCCTTGAATCTAGGGAGTTTGTTTCCTCTTTTATTTATTTACCAAAGTAGTTGAGCCACGGGCTATATATATATCTTGTACGTGAGAACATTGGGATCATCAAGAAAGTATTACCCCAAATTCTATCTCTCTCTCGTGTTCTTAAGCCTGCGGTGGAGGGGCAAACCTCGCCGGAGAAGACGGATCGCGGCTACGAACTACGTAGCCGGGGTCGTGCTATCTTGGGGTTTGACGCCCTTGACAGCCAACACTGAATCCCAAATTTGAGCGTAGTTTTTTTCTAGTTTTCTCACCAAGACTATTATAGCTTGAAATATCGAGCCAATTTTTTCTGCCGTGGGAGCAAGTTAGATTAGGCAATACTATAAGATACTATAATAGAACGCCGCGTCTGATATAGCTCCATGAGCCCCCAACAACTAAATATGAATATGAATACTGTCAGAACTCCGGTGACCTCTACTGTGCTAGCACCAGAGAATTACGCGCGGTGAGATGTTCACTAAAAACATGCTCTCTGGAGTCACCGTCCGGTGTGACCTTCGTCTTTTTTATCAGAGTTGAACAAAGATATTGGAAGAGGTGTTTTCTTGCTCCACGTATCATAAAGTGCGAGCCATAGGAAAGGAGTGAGATGACTTTAAAAAATTTATCATAGACTTCGTGTATCTCTTGAGAGAAGCAACAAAGAGTAATAACTTTTGGTCCTACCTCCACTGAGCAGACTTGAATGTTTATCCCACACTGTTAGGATTCAGGTGCAACCGTAAGCTATGATGCTGCACATTTGGTGAGCACCAGATGTTAAGGCGTCCAACTTGAATTTTTCATAGAAGTTAGCCAAGGCAACTAAGCTCTCGCGAGTTCACCGGTTACCCTACCGGTCAGTGCTGGTGACCACCCAATAGCATTAATAAACCTTTTGTAGTCAATCTCCGGTGGGCACTCGGCCGGTGACCCACTGGAGTTATCGTGAGCGCATCTGCACTGCAACAGTGGCTTTTCTTGCCCGTTTTTGCAAGTGTGCTAACTCCAAATATGTTAAACATGAACACGTACCAACTATTAAACACTAAGTTGACATTTTCAAAAAAGATTTTTCAAAGCGTACTTAATTGCTTTGTCACCACGTCACTAGGTTTAATTAGGATTGCCTATTCGGTTTAAATCGAGAATTTGGTTCACTTTATTTAGTTCCTCTAAACTTTTGATTTCCTAAGTTAGAGAACCGATTAGTTACCCTATAAAGAATAAAAAACCAATGAGTTCAGTGTCAGTTTTTTTTCCCATTCAACTGTGCAAACTGACTGAAGGACCAGTGCAATATAAGAATGGAGGATTAACATCAAATCTCCTCTACGCACCATTGTCATGCACCCCATCAGATGCACAGTCGTGCGTAGCTACCCATGGATGAGTTGCCCTAGTAGCATGGAGGAACCCAACTACTATTGATGTGCCACCCACCCCCGACGATGATAGCCACGGTCTGCGCAGTAACCCCACTGCTGATGATGTGCCATGCCGTTGGACGCACCTACGGGTCCACCCCATCATAGTTGTAGTTTCCCACCCCGCCTCTGTCGAAGGGGATGGCCACTAGTAACTCACTATTGTGTGGTTTCATTGCAAGATGGGGTTGGGTCGTTGTGTGAAGGGATAGGGGGGACTAGGAGCTAGGGGCTAGGCTCTTCTTGGGCTGCAGCTCCTAGTGAAATGCTACAAACAATTTTGGTGAGCTTGTGCGTAGATTTTACATGTGGACATTAAGAATACCAAGGTCGACTGCCCCTGTAGGTGATCGGGTGACCATGCCCTACATCCACTGTCTTCCGCATTTTATCCATGCAAAGACGCATTGCTCCATCTTAACCATTATTTAAGGTCGTTTGATCCAATGGTAGAAGATGGAGAGCACATGGATCATGGGGACCACACCAAAAAGTGTTATAAATACTCTCTACCCTCTCACTCTCAAGTCATGACCACAAAGGAGGAGCTACACACTTTATACATAAGCGAAGCCCTGCTCTAGTAGTATCACAGAAAATAGTAAGAGGAGAGGAGTGTGGAGAAAGGCCTGGATGTGTCGTTAGTGTCTTCTCCATGCTAAGGATGACAAAGAAATACAATATATCTATAAATGAACTGTGTTAGTTTATGTATTCTTGATAAGCATATGGATATATAAAAGATTTAGCATAGTTTTCTCAAAATATTCGGCAAAGGTCCAAAGCGTTGCTTCTTTATTTATTTGATTACCATCAAATTTACTACTAACATATAAATCAAATACAACATGAACAATATATAGTGTATATATCTTTCCAGTGTGAATTGCTAGAACAACCATATTTCTATCAATTATATACTAGTTGATGCAAACAATTTTATGAACCTTCCGGCGAGCTCCTCCCCCAGGTCCAGCGGCGGAGCTCCGGCGTGTCCTTCCCCGCCTCCCTTCTTCTCCTTCCTTCCACCTTCTACTCCTCCAAATAGGAACAGTGGTGGTGGTTTGCGAAGCTGCAAGAGCGGCGGCGGCGGATGGGGGAACCCTAGAGGGCCAAGCCTCGGCTTTATAGGCGGGCGGCAGCGCTGGCAAATGAAGCGGACGACGATCCTTCACCGGCGCGGTCAAGCGGTGCGGGACCGTGCCACGTTGCGGCCGAGCGCGGGCAGGGCCACGCGCCAGTGGGGAAAACGGCTAAGGAACATCATCTTTTTTGTTTTAAGATCACCGATGAGGGAGAGCTCGCCAGCGGGCTATGTGTATGTTCTATTATGTACTACAATTGCATTATCATACCAGTCGTAGGAAAGTGCTCTTATGAAGAATAATCTTTCGACACTTGGGTGCAGTAGCCTTCCATATTCCTCGAGGCGCAATTTTCTTGCTTTTTGATGAATGATATTAATAAGAATTCATCCATATTTTAGCCGATAAGAAGCCATCCGGGCTCAACAAAGTCAACAAGACCAATATAAGCAAAGTTGCAGTGCATCCTTACTCACCTGACTCCTAAGATCCTAGCTTAGACTTCTAAACTAAACCCTGTGTCTTGCAACCATCTCTGTTAAAGCAATAGTCACTTCAATCATCCATTTGGAACTTCAAGAGTATGTACGTGTATATTGTCTTTAACCATATCATAGGAGATGATGTCTAGCGATTTTGCCCCTCATAGAGTGCAAAATCTACTGCACCAAAAACCTGAACAGGCACAACATTTTAGGCTGACCCTCACCCAAGTTGTAAAATACCACCTCATGTTTAGATATATGAAAGTAATCTATCTCATCAACAATGGCCACATTGTTGGCTTCTGTTGACGGTCCTTAATGTCAACCATACACCATCAACTATTGCATGATCTGACATGAAATGAATCATAAAGCATAGTCGTAGGGTTTAATTCTAACGGGTTCCACGAGTTTTGGTGTTCTCGCTTGTTTTGTAGGATATTCATTATTTCAGCATATAAAAGTACCTCAAGTGATGAATTAGAGTATTTCATTACAAAGAGCTCATCGGGATGATCAAAACAGACATATCACCTACTATATTTGGAGCACTAGTGAGAAAGATATCAAATCTGCGATAGAGTTCGACTTGGGAAGACTCTAGAACACCCTATAACCATCACACAACATATGTTTAAGGGTTAAACTAATAGAATTACATAGCTTTGGTGATCTATATTTTCTAGGGACTAAACATGAATTGGAACAAAGAGAGAACCTACATGTCATGTTTACTTGCAAATCTCGCGGGAGCACCAACTCTAGAAGGTTCTAGAGGACACGAGAGGACTCTAGAGCAAAAAAGGGGTGAGATGGCTGAAAAGTGGGGTCGACCGACCTCAACCCTAGGCTGGCCGGCCTGGGCTCACCTGGAAGTGAGTCCTCCTTCATATGGTGGCGCTTCACCGACCTAAAGTTCGCATCTTGACCGTTGAGGTCGGTTTGATTCAAGGGCCACAATGCATCTCACCGGCCTTTATAAATAGCCCCAGACCCCTAGGGGACAGGCATCCCTGAAATCATAATTCATATTCTCAAGTTAGGTTTAGTTAGCATTCAAGAGAAGATGTAGACCTCATTTGGATCTAGTCTTTAGAATAAGATAGGTAGAGAGAGGGAAGAGTTTAGATGAGGTGTTGGCCTGTCGGTGCTCTCTCTACGCCTTGTACCTTGGTGGAAGTTAACCTACGCCTGTGATTTCTCTGGTAATCAACTTCTTATTTCATTTAGAAATATTGTTTATATTGTTCTTCTAGTTCATAACTCTTTGAGTGATTAAAGTAGTAACGTTAAGTATAAGTGTGGCACTTAGACCTAGTTGCTTGCGTATGTACCCTACTCTCTGGATCTGTGGTAGATCATGTGTGCAACAGACTTGCTTTTATATTAGACCAGGCTAGGCTGTTAATTCATAGGCTTAGACCCCTATTTATCTTGGTTTGATGAGTCCTCTATAGTCCACCTCCTGTTTGTAGGATGAGTAGGACCTGGTTGCTAGGGGGAGCATGGGGAAGCATAGGGAAAGCATCCTCTGATGGTGTCTTTTCTCTAAGTAATGTCCCCTGATAAAACAATAGAAGGCATAGCTATCTGAGATTAGAATGTGAAGACCTTAGTATTTCTCTACACTCTCGACCTTTTTCAGTCTTGTACTACTCTAGGTTAAGTCAGATCATAGTTAACTTCACATGTTTCTTTGTGAATGTTGACGGGAGATAAGACCCAATTCTACATACTCAAGAACCCATCAATAGTCCTCGATTGAAGGAAGATAAGCATCACATGAACATATTTATCACTAATAAAGTTCCACTTGTACTCTTACCTTGTGAGATGCAGGGAAGATGGAAATGAGCTCTGTGGGACCCAAACCCAGGTCAACCGACCTGGACTTGGGCCCACCAGGGGCTGCCCTCCATGGCATGATCCTTGCCATGCTCCTGGGAGTCCTTCCCAACCCCTGGATCCAAGTGTGCTACCTCTCAACGGTTCAAACACTTAGCACATGGATCCATGGGTCCACATGGAAGCAAGCAGAGAACCAAATGAACTCAACTTCGGGCAAGACTTCACATGACAGGTGGGGACAGCTCCAGGGAGCCAGAGGTGGGCCAGGCACCCCAATGCCAGGTTGGCCGACCTGCCTATGGGGCCCTGCCACCCGTCCTGGCCTCCCACCGACCTCAGGAGCTTCTAGAAGCTAAGTGGGGCCCAGTGTCAGCCAGACCCCAGGTCAGCCGACCTGGAGATGGCCTCCTTGAGGCGGTTTGCTCCAACCGACATCCCACACATTTCCCATGTGTGGAATTCCCACTGCCGTCCATCTAAGGAGGTTGGGAGGTCGGTGGATCCAAAGGTGGAGAAGGAAGGAGCACGCAGATCGATGATGTGGCGATGGAGTAGCCCCTACTCCACCTCTCCACTATAAATACCCCCTAGGCCTTCACTTTAGAGCATCCCCAATTGTATCAACAAGTCATCTAGCTCAAGTTCTCTTGGGAGATCAAGTGTAGGGTAGTCTCGTCTAGAGTGGGAGTTAGAGTCGAGTCGAGCGAAGCTCGGGTCTCCAGAGTCATCTTCTGGAGAGTATGGTATAGCTCTTGTACCTGTTATCTTGTATTACATTCTTTATATTAATATAGTCTTCCTTTACTTTACTAAGTCTTTACTTTGAGTATTTACTTAGTGCATTACTATACTAGTATAGTAGTGTTGTGTCTTAGTCTTATTAGTGTAGTTGTCTTAGTTAGATTAGTGTTTACAACACCTTGTGTGTGTTTCACTACCAGGCTTTGGCTATTTACGTGATAGTTGAAGTCATAAGACTAGTGTAAGCGAGGTGCTTAGGTTAGCGCTTATTAGTGGATGCAACCTCTCTTTCTGACGTATATTAGCGAGCGGTGGTTAGCGTGACAGGCATTCGCTTCTCATTAAGTTCTATTTGCGTCGGGTTTGATCTGTAGGGCGTCCATAAGCCAAAGGTCTGCTCGAGTAGGAGTTTCGTCTCCTACTGCAATCGACTTCCCCAGCACCACAAGATTGTCTAGATACTAGTCTAGTTGGGTCATTTACATTGTTAGGATTAGAACACAAAAGTAGAGTTAGATACATAGGAGTCCTTACTCACTCATTGTCCTCCCACCTAGCTAGCTCACTACTAGTTATCTTTATTTATCTTTATCTATTACTCTACTCTTACCCCTTGTTAACACTAGTGAACTTAGATTGAGTAGACACACCACGGATATCCATCCACACATTTACTAGAGAGTCTTAGTCTGCTTTCCTGTGAGCGAACTATAAATCACGACACCGCGGATACTCACCTCGGTTGAAGTGCTACAGCGGTACCTGTGCGCTTACAGAGTTACCCACTTGGCACGTCTTGCGTCATCGCTAGAGTTTAGGTTTGCTTAGCATTTCTAGAACCATTTCCTGAGGAGGACTTGTGACACCCTCTCTCTAGTGATAGTTCAGGCTTGCTAGTAAGCATTGCTATTAGGCGCCACTATTGACAATTTATCTTTACTCTAGTCGGTGTGCGTTAAGATCTGCCAACAGTGGATACAATATTTAAAACCCATGGGTGAAAGCTACAACTGTATGTACGCTTGCGGATTTATCTATGTACGTCTTAAATATACCAACAACTTGAACTCTTCAAAATGATGTAGCATTAATCTCCCAAGCTTACACAATTTTAGGTGACAATGAAGAGTTTTGTTAGTTGAGGTTGTTTCTTGTATGTTATCCATGAGCTTCAAGCATTCTAAATCTAAATACTGAGTGGTCTTCATGTAATGCAGCTTGCACAAAACACTGCAAAGACCTTGGAAGTACTCACTACAAGAGTAAAAAGGCCAAGAAGCACAAAGATGCATTTGTTGCTCCTAATCATAATGTAAAAAAAGAACTGAGACAATGTTTTCTACCTGTTGGTTCGAAGAGAAACTTTTCACAATCTCTTACTCAAGGAAATGTTGTCAATAGACACGGGTGATTTCTCCCATCTGAGACATTCCCATGGAGGTGCCACTTTAGAGAACAAGGAGACGAGTACAATTGTGAAGAAAAATAGATTGGACAAAAGTGATTTTGGAAATTCACTTGTTTCAAAATCATATCGATGCATATCACTTTTCTCAAGTATCGTTGGGCGGTGATAACTTCCCTCCTCACTTAAAGCAAAAAGCAAAACAATAATTTTGGGGCTTTTTAATCAGGGTGAATAATAATCATTCACTTGCCACCTCCTGTTCCAGAAGATGTAAATACACTTACTTGGGCTAGTGATTCCAGTGAAGTGAAATTCAGAGTCATGGTGTATTGTTTTCGCTCACAGCAAAACAAAATCAGTCGATATAGTACCTGTAGAAACTACTACCAGCAGAACAACCCTGAAAACTATCAATTACACTTTAGTGATTTACTCCCTCCGTCCCACAAATAAATGAATGTTTTTGGCAATACTTTTTGTTTGATCATTCGTCTTATTTAAAAAATTTTGATAAATATTATTTATTATATTATGATTTATTTTATCATTAGAGATATTTTCATAAAAGTTTATTTATTTTATTATATGTATAAAAAATTTAAATAAGACGAATGGTCAAACGAGAATTATAAAATAAAAAATGTTCATTTATTTGTGGGACGGAGAGTACCTTCTATAAAGATGTCTTCTACTTCTATTGGAGCTGATTTTGAGAACGAAAGCTATCTTCAACATCCTAGTTAATTTTTTTAGAACAATGTACCACTTAGGGCCTGTTTGGTTCCAGGAACTAGGGACTAGGCACTAAAAAGGACTAGAGACTAGGGACTAATCCCATGTTTGGTTCTAGAGACTAAAGGAGACCAGAGAACATTACAAAGGCCAAATTACCCCGGGCTTTAGCCCCTTGCTGTGCTTCTCCTGCCCTTCCATCGCGAGATGAGTAGTGGAGCTTGCATTGGAGCGAACCCGCTGTCGTCGGTGGTGCACCCCGCCGAAGCCCTGCATCCGACGGTGCCCACCTCCAACCCACAGGCAGTGGCGAGCCTTCCCCTCACCGGTCGTCATGGGCCTTCTCTCACCGGCCGTGGTAGGACACGCCCCCAGGAGCTGCGGCGGGCCGCGACTGGATCCACGACGTTGCGACCCGCCCGGCGCTGACGGCGGTTGCGACAATCGCCCCTACCCCGAATCCGACAACAACTTCATCGAATCGGCGGCGATGAACTCCTCCCCGTGATGGCAGCGGCGCCCCCTTCCTTGTCTTCATCGGTGGCGGCAGCCCGTCCTGTCCTGGAGTCCGGCGTGGCGCTGCCTGCCCCCTCGTCGGTGGCCGCGGCCTCGCCTTGACGGGGAGGTCGAGCCATGCCGCGGGCTGGCGCTCCACCTCGCCGGCCCTGAGCGGACGAGGCCTCGCCGGGGAGGGCGCGCAGCACCGAACGGACGCGGCCTCGCCTCGCCGGGCCTTGCAGGAGCACCAGGCTGACACGGCCTTGCCTCGCCGGCCTTGCAGGAGGACCAGGCGGCCTCACCTCGCCTGGCCTTGCAGGAGCACCGGGCGGGGCGGACGCGGCCTCGCCTCGCCTTGCAGGGGCGCCTCGCCGGAGGAGCACCTGGTGGAGGACTACCAGGCTGGGAGAGAAGCCGCCGGTGGATCTGGCGGGTGGGGAGGAAGGCGGCTTCGGACGAGAGCCAGGCAGTGGTGGGGAGTCCCGGAGTGGAGGAGGAAGACGGCGTTGGGCAGGCCGGCTTCGGCGATGTGTGAACGCACGGGAGCGCGTGGTAGGGGAGAGAGGGAGGGGTATGGCCTGTCCAGATGGGGGAGTAGTCCCAATTAGCATCTCTCAAGGGGCTATGGACTAGGGACTATTAGTTCTTCTTTTAGTCCCTATTTTTGGCAATTTAGAGACTAATTGGGACTAATTTCTAGTCCCTAGTCCCTAGTCCCATGAAACCAAACAGGATCTTAATCTTACTACTAAAAGAACCCAAATTATATCGTAATCCTCTCACTAATCCCCCTCCCGCGGTAAACACCGTCCACTAATCTCCCCGCCTCTTCCTTCACCGCAGGCCCAGGGAAATACACAACCAAGGGAGTAACTGCACGGCGCGCGCGCGCCAGAAAGAATAGCGGTGCACGCGCGCCAGAAAGAATAGCGACGCGCAGGTGCATGCACTGGGCCATTGGTTGTCCAGGTTCCTCTGCCCCTGACAGTTGTGTGGCCCATATTGCTTCATGAGTTCTCCTGTCTAGAGTTATTGGGCTAAATTTTTATTCTGGGTTCTCATGTCTAGAATTATTGGGCTAAATTTTTATTCTGGGTTCTTCTATCTGGAGTCGCTGGGCTAAATTTTTACGAGCTATAACTTTATCCTTCGGGACATCGGGGTTGTGGGTGAAAAAAAGGGTGGGGGGATGGTTTCACATCCATATGGAAGCAAAAGTAAAAAAAAAAATATTTTAAAAAATCTTATGTCCATAAAAATACTTTTATACAACATTTTATATAAAAATTCTACTTCATAAAAAGAACAGTCTTAAAAGAAAGGGAAAAATGGAGTACATCCTATTTGTCGTATCCATGTATTTGCAAAAAAGGCTAATATAAAAAAGTACACGTTGCTTCTGTTTCTTCGAGACTTCAAAATAATGGATATTTCTCACTCATTAATACTCCTGGAAAAACATATCAATTATTAAAAATGTAAACTTATATTGAACTTTGCATTTGTATATGTAAAAAATAAGAAAACTACAGAATTGTCAAAACAAATTCTACAATTTTTTAAACTTTGACGTACCACATTACAAACTTTGTAGCCGTAGTTCAAAAAAACTTTGACCTATCATCTCATAAATCTTGTATTGATGGGTTCAGAACTTTACACTTGAAAAAAATACATAATACAAAAACTTTGTACTGTTTGGCCCAAAACTTTAAACTATAAACATTACAAACTTTGTGTTGCTAGATTGAAAAGCTTTGAACTAACATATTATAAATTTATACCGCTAGATTTAAAAATTTACACTCAGATTTATAAATTTTGAACTATCGCATAACAAAATTTTATACCACTAGATATACTAGAAAAAGAGTATACTAATAGGTTGAGAACTTTACAGTCGAAAGTAACAAACTTTTAATTGTGACATTACCAACTTTGCTATGTTCAAAAATTTTACACTTAAGATTTTATAAAAAAATTAATGATCACATTACAAACTTTAAACTACTATGGTTAAAAACTTTAAACTATCACATTATAAACTTTGTATTGCTCGTTTGAAAACTTCGCACTCAAAATCTATAAGCTTTATACCACTAGGTTGAAAGGTTTACAATCAAAAAATTTATAAAAATTTTAAACTATCACAGTACAACACTTTGGACTACCACATTATAAATTTTTATAATTCTAGTTCAAAATTTTACACTCCAAATTTATAAAAAAAGTTTGTACTACTGCGTTCAAAAACTTTAAAATATGATATTATAAAATTTGTATTGCTAGTCTGAAAAGTTTACACTTTAGAAATTTATGGAAATGTGCTCAACACTTTAACCTATCACATTAGTACCTTTGTACAACTATTTTAAAATTTTACACTTAGAATCTATAAAAACATTTTGCTACTATGACATTATAGACTTTACAAATCAGATTATAAGCTTTATGCTACTGTGTTCAAAGCTTTGAACTATTACAGTGCTACAAAAAGTTACACTTAGAATCTATAAAAGCACTGAAACTATTGTTGGCATTTCTTAGCGCGATTACCAAAACAGACTTAGAGCCTAATTCTGATAACAACGCCAGAAACGCAAATTGGCATTACTCGACATAATTACTAGAAACAGGTTCTAGCAACCATGCGAGAGTCGCCAAGAGATAGATCACATTCTATTAGAATAAATATCCGCAAGCGCACGGATCTATCGTTGCAAGATTTCACCGGAAGTATTCGGGGTATCGTTATTTATAATTTCCCAAAGGAAGGCATGGGTAGTTAAGTAATCTAGCATGGGTATGAATACAATATCTAGCATGAGGAGAAACCGACCAATGTGCTATACAGGGGGTAAGCATACGGTAGTTTGGACAAAGGGACATACACTCGAGCAACCTCAAAGGAATAAAGGTAAAATAAAGAATAAAGAATAATCTACGCGAGCGGCGGGTCCTATATAGTCAATGCTAGAACAGCTAATTCCACATGTTATACAAGTCAAGACTCGACTATAGACTAGGAATATGGGGAGACCGCGGGCAACCGGTCTCTTGATCGATGGCGGCATTTACGAACTCCTACTCAACATGCGGACGCGGGGATTACAAGGGACGGACAGGGCTGTCACCACCCGCCGCCTACCACCTCAACCGTGGCATGCCGACATATCCGAAGGTTCCTCGCACCCGGCACCATGCCCGCATACTAAGGAGCTACCTACATCCCCCCAGGACTCCCACCCTACGGATGGACGAGCTAAGACATAGGCAAACCTGAAGGTACATCGAACCGCTATTCCTCTTCTACAATCTAATCTAAACAAGTAAAACATATGAACGATGAAGAACAATGTAGAACACGATGAACAACTCTCACAAGAACTATGGCCTAGTTCTTGATCATTGAATATATCGTGTACTAGACTATACTCTAGTCCATATGCATGACTATATAAATGTAATGAGATCTTGACTAAGGAAGAACGCTCCATAGATTTATACCAAGAGTGTAGCTTTTCTTCCTGGAGACAAGCTCTCCAAGTAGCTTTGTCTAGCTCCAAAAGACTAATGCTAAAACTAATGAACAAGTGAGAGGTGTAGAGATGGCTCCAAATGGTGTGTGTGATGGTGGGGGCCTCTCCTCTTTATTTATAGGGCGCTGGAGGCGGTTCGGGGGTAGTGAGGTAAAAGCACCAGCGCAACCGTCGTTCCTTGGATGGAAGGCAGCGAACCGCCTTGGCCGGGCCCACCTGGCGGCAGGGCTGGCGCGCGCGCGCCCCAGGCGCGCCCGCGCCTGGGTGGCGCCGCCCCCTGACCGCCTTTGGCGTGTTGGCCTGGGCCGTCATCTGGGCTGCGCTTTTGCTGGTGTTTTGGCCCACTTCGACCCCGAGGTAGGCTGCCTTGTTCTCTTTGCCTTTTTACGCCTTCCGAAAAGCGGCTTTTTATTCCGTAAATTCCTATACTTGGTGTATATTCTGCAAAACAATATTTTCTCCAAGTACAAGTGGAACTAGGTCAATAGTAAAGATATATGTGCAATAAAATATTTATTTTCCCCTAAAATGATCTATAATAGGTGGGTAAAAATGGAGTTAAGGACCGCCAACAAGATCCCCCAAGCTTACCCCTTGCTCGTCCCGAGCAAGTCTTTGCTTTGGGTTGTTGATCAGGGGTTGCTGCAATGCCGATCATATCTCAGGTGTACAAGATAAAAGAGAGCGTTCTACTATTATTTGAATAAATCAGCAATTATATCTACTCTATGATTCCTGATAGAGTGGGGCTTTTAATTTTCTCAAGTCTTGGGCGATTGCAAAATAGAGCAGTTTCAAAGACCGGTGCTTTTCATTCGTCCCAAGATCAACTTTTAGTCCGGAGGTTTTGTAATTTTTTGTAAAAATAAACCAAGTTCCTCGAATGACCCACTCAATCGCTCAATGAGTATGGTAACCTTACCGAAGGCTTTTGATGGTTTAGCCTTTGTATCCTACCTCTAGTATTTTTGAGTGGAGTTCTAGGTAGGTATACAAAGAATGGCTTACTTATCGCTTGTGGATAGCCAAGTCACAACTCCAAACCAGGTTAAGGTAAAAGCCATACACTAGGTTGAGATGTGCAAGTGTGTGGGATGGATGAAAGATGATTCCTAATTTTTGTGGTATTTTTGGATCTTCATGCATCATGACATACTCTCTTTTATTGGTGGATGAAGAGATGAAGGAAAAATATGGGCTATCAAAGAGTGATTAGAAACTATTCTCTCATTTTTTCTCTCTTTTTTTTTTTTTGAATGGGGATCTAAGACTTTTCCCGTTTGTCTACAAGAGTGATAAACCCTACAACTAAATCCTTCTTCTCTTTTTTTTCTCTTTTTTTCTGACTAAGAATATAGCCCATAACTTTTTGCTTGGAAAAGATGAAGTGGAGAGAGATGTCATGATGAAATGCATGGAGAATTTTTGGCAGACTACAAGAGAGGGGTGCGCGATCCTCAGGGTAAGGGTCGGCAAAATTATTTGGTGGAATGGTGCGCAATTCTCGGTGTAAGAATTGGAATGTAGGCGTGAGGGGTGCATGTTGTGCGCAACTCCCAGTGTGAGAGTCGGCAATTATTTGGTGGGTGCAAGTGAAACTCAACCATATGTGTAAGACCCAAATCTAGGTTAGGTTCGAACCGTGACAAGGCCCAACAATTGGTAAGAAGCATATGACAAAAAGGGTTTGTGAATTTGTAGAAGAGCATGTCATATTTGGCCTTGGTAGGTATTTCACGATCATTGAGGAACTATTGTTTTTGAAATTTTTTTGAAACAAAACTCTGGACGTCAGGTTTTCTCAAAGAGACAAAGTCATTACTGTGGTCTATGTCACTATATCATATCGCGCAATAACCTAGACTAGAGCAACTTTATGCAACCCACTAAATCAAGTTTCTAGAGCATGATAATGTAAAGCCGATAAACCCAAATATTAGAGAAAACTCTATTTTAAACAAGTACAAGCGAGACATAAAACGAGCAACCAATCATTTCAACATGGGTAGAACTAAACATTTCATGGTACATATATGGAATGGAATATTTTTTTTGGATTTTTAATGCAAGATAAGAAACTTGAATTTAAACATGCTATAAAGGAAAATAAATTTGCGGGAATTTAAATATGCAATGCAGGTACCTCACGTGGGGGTCCTCCCCCAAGCTGTCCTGAAGCTTGTGGCCCAGGGTTGATCTTTTGTTTGGGCAGGACTTTCTCCA
Organism: Themeda triandra; assembly: GCA_018135685.1. NCBI lineage: Eukaryota > Viridiplantae > Streptophyta > Magnoliopsida > Poales > Poaceae > Themeda > Themeda triandra. The sequence goes on along the minus strand of JAENPR010000218.1, from coordinate 78,584 downwards.
TCTTTGTACTTGTAGATGGTACGTCTGTTTCAAGAGGTTTTGTTGACTGTACCTTCTTGGGCCTCCACTCCATCTTGATAACTTTCGGTGGTGTAGTTGTAGGTGGCTCTTCCTGCCCCTTCTGTACCACCTTCTTTGGTGGTGTGGAGACCTCTTCTTTCTTAGCTTTTTGTTTGGGAGCGGCCTTCTTTTTCTTAGGCTGTGTTGCAGCCTTTTGCTCCTTCTTAGGAGTCGCCTTGGGCTTCTCCTTATTTTCTTTTGGCTTTCTTGTGAAAGCCTGGGCTGGATCTCAACTTCCCATATACCTTGGGTGTTTGGTCCGTATTTGATATGGATCATGTTGCATTGCTCTTGCTTGCGGGGTCAAAATTCAAACTTCTCCTCCTGGCCATTTATGTTGAAGCGGATTTCTCCAGCTCCAACATCTATTTGGGCTCCAGCGGTGCTCAAGAATGGCCTCCCCAGGATGAGAGGGTTCTCTTTGGTAAGTTCCATGTCCAGCACCACGAAGTCGACTGGCACAAAGTACCCCCGGATTTTCACCGGGATGTCCTCCCCGCAATCCCCGCGGGGTAGCGGATGGAGGAGTCGGCCACTGAGTGTCATGGTTGTAGGTGCAAGCTGTGTGCAATCCAGCTTGTCAAAGACTGTCTTTGGTATGACGCTCACATTGGCCCCCAGATTGCATAGAGCATGGTCAAACTGTTAGCCCCCAATTGAACAAGTGATAGTTGGGCATCCAGGATCCTTTCTCTTTTCAGGCAGACGATTGAGTATCGCTGTGCTGCACTCCTCTGTCAGTTTGACCATTTCCGTGGATGGTAGAGGACGTTTGTTGTTGATGATATCTTTCACGTATCTTGCATAATAAGGGACATGCAAGACGTCCATGAGCGGAACACTCACATGTACACTATCATCTCAACAAAACGTGCGAATTGTTCATCCGCGGATAGCTTCTTGGTTCTGGAGGGAAATGATAGGTGAGTTGTGTCAGGGTAGTCTACCGTTGTTCCCCTTGGTGCTACTTCCTGTGGTTCTTCCTCTACAGGAGGTTCTCTTTGTTGCTGCGCTTTCTGTTTTCTGGATGCTGCTTGGTCAGGGTATGGTGGATCACGAGTGGACCTTCCTCCCCTTGTGGTTACTGATTTTAGTTCAGCCTTGGCATCCGTATCCCCAGGTTTGGGAAGAGCAGCAGCTAATTGGATAAGCTGGGTTTCTATCATTTTGTTGAAACTTTGCTGACTCCTGATAGCTGATAAGAGGGCTTCCAGCTTATTGTCCATGTTCTCCAAGACCTTATCATTTTGTATCATCTTTTTGGTGAGATTTTCGTTGATCTTGACTTGGCCGTAAACCAGGTCCTTCAATGAAGGCTGATTCGAATTAAACCCGGAGGCGTAATTCGAATTACCTTGGAATGGAGGACGGGACTGGTTGTTCCAGCCATTCCCTCCTTCTTGTTGCTGGCGAAACCCATTGTTGAGGTAGGCGGCCTCTTCATGGGTCTCGGGGCAGTCATTCCCCGAGTGTCCAGCTTCACCACAGACCTTGCATGTTATGCGAGTGTCCATGGCGTTGACAGTGCCGGATGCATCATTGATGGCACCACCGTCAATCTTCTTCAGGAGTAGGTCTATTTTTGTAGCAAGCATATCCGCCTCCTTCACGGTATGCATACCTTTTTGTCCTTTAGTGGGGGCGCGGTCCTCCTCCGAAGCTTGGTTTTCTATCATTTTGTTGATTAATGCTGTAGCACTATCAACAGTTAATGATAGAAAGGCGTCACCAGCGGCGGCATCCTGGTGCCCCTTCAACATGGGTGTTAACCCGTTGTAGAAGTTCTGGAGCACCAGCCAACTTTCCATCCCATGGTGAGGGCATTTCTGGATGTACTCCTGGAGCCTCTCCCATGCCTCAGGGATGGGTTCCAGTGAATTCTGCTGGAAGTTGGCGATTCTTCCCCGCAGGGCTTTGGTTTTGCCCATGGGGAAGAATTTAGCGAGGAACGCGGCGGAGCATTTGCTCCCGGTGTCAACAGCGGCCTTGTCCTTGTAGAACCAGGTCTTCGCCTTTCCCACAAGGGAGAAAGGGAAGAGCCTGAGCCTGATTGCATCAGGTGCGACATCCTTGATGACGATGGTGTCGCATATCTCCAAGAAACGCTGAAAATGGGCGTTGGCGTCCTCACTAGGCAGTCCACGAGAATGAACTTGCTCGCACCATGGTAATGAGCCTAGTCCGAGCTCGAAGTTCTTGTCTCCCAAGTTGACAAATGGGCCCGGGGGCATGTTGGCAACATTGGGGACAGAGAACTCGAAAGCGGGACTTGGCCATGGAGTGCGGCGTGGTAGGTGCGAGGTGACTGGTTCAGTTCAATTTGCCGGCGGAGTAGCAGAAGAGGAAGTGGCACGAGCCTTTTTCCTCCTTAGGAGTGCCTCCGAATTTGAATTGTAGTTTTCCGCCAGGGAGAAACCAGACATGCACTATCCTGTTTTCATCCACAACAGGAGAAAATATAAAAGTTAGCCTATATAGACATTGTCGTTTCTCATTTCATATTATATGCATATCCATGCTGCTAGATGCTTAACTTCCATGCCTTCCCCGGCAACGGCGCCAGAAATGCTTGTTGGCATTTCTTAGCGCGATTACCAAAACAGACTTAGAGCCTAATTCTGATAACAACGCCAGAAACGCAAATTGGCATTACTCGACATAATTACTAGAAACAGGTTCTAGCAACCATACGAGAGTCGCCAAGAGATAGATCACATCCTATTAGAATAAATATCCGCAAGCGCACGGATCTATCGTTACAGCATTTCACCCGGAAGTATTTAGGGTATCGTTATTTATAATTTCCCAAAGGAAGGCATGGGTAGTTAAGTAATCTAGCATGGGTATGAATACAATATCTAGCATGAGGAGAACCTGACCAATGTGCTATACGAGGTAAGCATACGGTAGTTTGGACAGACACACACTCGAGCAACCTCAAAGGAATAAAGGTAAAATAAAGAATAAAGAATAATCTACGCGGAGCAAAAGGTGTCCTATATAGTCAATGCTAGAACAGCTAATTCCACATGTTATACAAGTCAAGACTCGACTATAGACTAGGAATATGGGGAGACCATGGCAACTGGTCTGCCTGTTGATGGTGGCATTTACGAACTCCTACTCAACATGCGGACGTGGGGGATTACAAGGGACGGACAAGGCTGTCACCACCTGCCGCCTACCACCTCAACCGTGGCATGCCGACATATCCGAAGGTTCCCTCGCACCCGGGCACCATGCCCGCATACTAAGGAGCTACCTACATCCCCCCAGGACTCCCACCCTATGGATGGACGAGCTAAGACATAGGCGAACCCGAAGGTACATCGAACCGCTATTCCTCTTCTACAATCTAATCTAAACAAGTAAAACATATGAACGATGAAGAACAATGTAGAACACGATGAACAACTCTCACAAGAACTATGGCCTAGTTCTTGATCATTGAATATATCGTGTGCTAGACTATACTCTACTTCATATGCACGACTATATAAATGTAATGAGATCTTGACTAAGGAAGAACGCTCCATAGATTTATACCAAGAGTGTAGCTTTTCTTCCTGGAGACAAGCTCTCCAAGTAGCTTTGCCTAGCTCCAAAAGACTAATGCTAAAACTAATGAACAAGTGAGAGGTGTAGAGATGGCTCCAAATGGTGTGTGTGATGGTGGGGGCCTCTCCTCTTTATTTATAGGGCGCCGGAGGCGGTTCGGGGTAGTGAGGTAAAAGGACCCGGCCGAACCGTCGTTCCTTGGATGGAAGGCAGCGAACCGCCTTGGCCGGGCCCACCTGGCGGCAGGGCTGGCGCGCGCGCGCCCCAGGCGCGCTCGCGCCTGGGTGGCACCGCCCTCTGACCGCCTTTGGCGTGTGGGCCTGGGCCATCATCTGGGCTGCGCTTTTGCTGGTGTTTTGGCCCACTTCGACCCCGAGGTGGGCTGCCTTGTTCTCTTTGCCTTTTTACGCATTCCGAAAAGCGCCTTTTTATTCCATAAATTTCTGTACTTGGTGTATATTCTGCAAAACAATATTTTCTCCAAGTACAAGTGGAACTAGGTCAATAGTAAAGATATATGTGCAATAAAATATTTATTTCCCCCAAAATGATCTATAATTGGCGGGTAAAAATCGGAGTTAAGGATTGCTAACAACTATGTGACATTAGAAACTATGTTGCGTTCCAAAAAGTTTCAACTATTAGACTACAAGCTTTGGACTATTAAGTTCAAAGCTTTACATATAAGAATTAAGAACCTTGAGCTATTACAGTACAAAACTTTGAACTACTATTTAAAAACTATGAACTATCACATTGTAAACTTTGTATAGCTACTTCAAAAACTTTGCACTCCAAAATTTATAAACTTTGTACTACTTGGTTCAAAACTTTAAACCATCACATTGTAAACTTTGCACTAATAGGATGAAAAAAACTTTACACTACCAAAACTTATCAAAAGCTTTGAATATCACATTACAAACCTCTATATGTTCAAGTTCTCAACATTAGCTTCCAATATCGTGATAGATGATTATATCATAGAGAGATAAAGGAAGTAATAAAAACACACCAAAAAACTGTTTTCGTGCTATAAAAGAATCACAGCCATGAGCGCCATGGAACTGACACACAAATTCTCTTTCAAAAAGTATAGTTTACTATGTTTACTCTTATTTTATTTGAAGTTATAGTTCCAAATAATTTAAACACTTACCAAAACATAAAAAGATTTGCTTGTTATTTTTGGGGGATTCTTCAACTGATATGCAGGAACCTAGAGTAGTTGACCCCCTCTCCCCCGAAAAAAAATCCAAAATCTGAAACCAATGTGAAACTGATATGTTAGTACAAAGATTGTATTGAAATTAAAGTGCACTAAAACTCAGTGGATGCCTGGTGACATGGATTAAAATATTTGCTTACCTTTCCTTCTCAAGCCTAGACTTGGTGTCCTTTACAATAGTCTGAATCTCTATTGCCAACCTGAAAAGGATACCAAAAGGTTGTTACCAATGTACTCAAGATACCAAAAGACTTGGTTTTGCTAAGTATGCATGACTGCAAGTGATCAAGTTTTTTGTGCTACTGAATCTAGTGCAACTCCTTGGGCTAATATCCACCTTTGAGCCCTTTCTGGTGTTACCTACATTACTATAGTAGTTGGCACACCTGAATATGACAACATGTGTTTTATGAGGTCATTACAATAATACCTTCAAAATAGAGAATCTGGTTGAGCAATGACAATGGACTCAGTGTAGTGTGGTGGCCCAACTTGGGGAAGAAGAATAGTGATTGATGGTGTACTCCAAATTGACTGATGGACAGACTAGCTCGACCTGAGAGATAAATCATCATACTGTGGTTACAAAAACTGAACTTATCCAAAGATTTTATTTTCTAAGAACAGACATGATATTCTGTAAAAACCTAGTCCATTACGACCATGTAGCTAATATATCACTTGTCAACGACACTTGAGATAACCTCGAAGTCCTCAAAAGAAATTTAGTTCTCCAAGATTTTTTTTTTTTTTGTAAGCCAACAGGCTAGATCAGTCATTTGGTAATGCAACGATGACATTTGGTAATGCAAATATCTATTTCTAAAATTCAGATGGCTTGAACACATATTAGCTCCTAGATCCATGTACAATACAAAGTGCTCTACTTTTCAATCTCTATATAGTTATTGGAATCTGATAAGATCTCCACAATCATGCTGCTCAATCTATAGTGTCTTGTAGCATATTGCCTCTGAAATTCCCACACTGATTCCATGCAACAGGTCAGATGAAACAGGGCACTATTGCGTGTGGCGAGACCATTGAATTTTAGTCATCTTACACTAAAGTTATGTCTGAATAAAAACATTTCTTTCACCGAAGTCTAGATAAAAAACATTACATACTCATAGAAGTTGGATATAGCTTATTATAATTTCAACCAGTCAAATATGCAGTAAATAGAATCCCTCTGTGATATTCTATCCAACAATCTAACATAACTCCAGTGTCTTCTCATTTTACAATCTTAGTTCAAAAGTAGAACACCAACCCTGAGAACAAACCAACCTTTGTTTTGATATCCCATGATAATTTTGGAGTTGAGATACAATATGGGATCCAGTGCTACATTATAGGCCCAATCACTGGTATATTCAAGTCACATATGGATTATAAGTTAAACAGAACTAATTGCAAACAATAGATAAATGAGTTTAGTGGCTGCTAATATTCAGAAACACAAAGTAAGGAAGATCTCGAGTCTCAACATTGAACAAGTTAAGAATGATGAATAGGACTTCAGAATACACTCTAAGACATAAGTATGGTCGCGAGGAGATGACAAAAAATAAGGAAAAAGTAGCTTGCACTATTACTAAGGAAAACAGGATGGACAAAAGGTTAACCAATGCAGCGCAAACCTCAACTTAACCCACTCCAAAAAAAATTCTTCCTAAAACCTCTATGAGGAAAAGGCACATTCCTGTTGACTGTTGAGGTCTGAAATAGATATGATGATGCAACACATATGCAATTCAGAAAAATATTACACACATGACATAGCCATTTTTTATCACCATAGCTCATGCCCCAGTGATGAGGATAGGGGGAAAAACAAGTCAAGCGTATACGCACACTATGGCACCACAAATTATCGTTTTCCTTTTGCCTGGTATGGAACCTACACTTGCTGAGTATAAGAAGAGCTAGGAGGCCAAGCAAGGTGAATGCAAAAATGGCCTAGGTGCAGATTTTGACGGTGTCCCCTAAAAAATGTCGTATACGCTTAAAAAGGTCAATGATATGTACAATGAAAAGGAAGCAATAAGAGGATCAAACAAAGCTATGCAAGCACATCTGAAGCTGACAAAAACAAATTGCAGGAATTTGTGATATTACATTTTATTCTGGTACTATTTACTTGGCAATTGAGGTGCATACCTATTAGTGTGTCATGTCGTTAGATTTTTTATTTTTTTTTAAAAAAAGGCCTTTATGAGACTCTGAGTAGTTATCCTGTCTCAAACTTGTGTTGAAAAGTTACATTTGTGACCAAAAAAACTTGATTTATTTGAAGATTAAACAGAGTAAGACATGCATGCAGTCTCTTATGCATTGAAAAAGTAAGAAAGACAGATATGCATTGCTCCAATTAAAATATATCATCTATATGTTTTCCTGAGTAGCAGTAAAAATAAGTACCCCATAGCAGTGAATATATCACCAAATTTTAGAATCAAGCAAACGACCAAAACTGACCACTATCTCACGTGAAGATAGATAGCAAGAATAGACTAAAAAGGTCATTAACAAAAGAAAAGGGTAATTCCATAATTCCATCAATGACTAACCTGATGAGTCAATGGACTAATGCAAGGCTGGCCACTTGAGAATCCAAGAAAATTGAGTTTAGAAATTTGGACTGATGAAGATGGTGCCTGACAGTGAAGACTTTTACAACACAGTCCTGGAGTGAAAAAAATAGAGATGGGGTCAACATACTTAAATAAATACATACTAACAAAGTCCAAAAGTTGCAACACTTCAAAATCAGGGGTATTTTTCTTCATTAGAAACCGAAACTAAGCTACAATCTAATGATTACTAATACTAAAACTAGATTGACAAAATTATACTGAATATATACAAGACATTTTTAAGAAACTTATACCAAAGATTCAGAACAATTTACTGAAACTTATATTGAATATATACTGAAATCAAACAACAACCAAGAAATAACATGGTGGCACCTGCCTCTGGATATTTGATATTGAAGATTGAACAATTTACTATAACTAAGTATTTAGGAGATCTAAAATTTATTTACTGCATGAAACATGCAAAACAGGAACCCCCAAAACTTTATCTGACTGTAACTGAAACTCAACATATTTGCTAATATAACTAATTTACTCTTGTCCAAGAAGCAATGTTTAATTAAGATGCACCAAGAGACCATGACCTAAAAATGGAGGTAAGTCAATAATTGTATAATCCTCACAATATCATATGGAAACAATTATTGGATGGCTCCCCGAGCTAACATGTAGAATTATATATGAGACTTGGAATTCAAAATCAAAATCATCTTGAAGGAATCATGAAAATATAGGTTAACTTTCCATTTGTTAACTTCCTAAAATCTATTTCTTAGTTTCTATTTTAAAAAATTCATTATGTTAGCGCAATTCACTTGTTTGTTTTTTATTTTCTGACATAGGCGGATAGGCCCAAGAAGATGAACTTTCAAGATCCATAACTCCATGCAAAAGTAGAAGCAATCACCGTCGTGCTTGGATTAGCTTTTTGAAACGATATATGTAAATTGCAGTCCTTGTTTGGAGAGCTAAGGGAAAACCCAGGCCAAGTAAGTAGTAGACTCTCTTACTGAACCCCTGAACAACACATGGAAATAACTAATATCATTCTTAGAAGTTATAGGCTCAAAAATATTTGCTGACATATATTCCGCTTATGTTGACTGCATTGAAGAATTAAGAAGGCGTGGACTCTGCTTTGCAAAATTGACAAAGTATCATGTTTCTGCATATGTGGTCGTTAAATTGACTTTTACTTTCCGAGGAAGTGAAACATCATTGAGGCCTTCTGTTTACGATCTTTTGCACACCAAATATAAGTTATTCTTATGAAGTACTCTTTTGAAATTTTAAGAAGAGCTAAGCACATCTATTGGCTGTATCAGCGCATTTGTTGATAACTTGAAAATATTTGGTGACAGGTATGGTTTTTATTTTATCAAAGCCATACTGACGTGCTGCTTGTGAACCTCCCCAAAGGGACTGTTGTCCCCTAATGCGCACACAGTTATAGATCCATAAAAATCCGAAAGCATATTATAGCGATAGCTTGATAGGATCATCTAAATGTAATGCCCAAAAACATAAGGTCACTATGCCTACTCGACCTATTATCTACCTTTTGCTGCTACCATATGTTGAACTCTAACACACCAGTCAGTGGAGTGCATTCATCATTTGCTCAAGACAACAACCAATTACATTGACTCATTCACCATACCACTGATCCAACTCAAAGTAACAATAGTAGCAAAAAAAATGCGGAAACCCCTCCAAGGATTTAGGACTGCCACAACTCACTTTGGAAAAAGAAATACTAATGCAGGACAATGGATTTACGGAGCCAAAGCCATGCTCAGAAAGTGGGCAGCAGTTAAGGTTTTGATCTAAAACTGAAACTAGAATACCAAAAAAATTACAAACCACCGTGACCACTAAAAACACTATGGATCTGAGCTAAGTGGGCACTAAAGAATACTATAGATCCATAGGAATTTGGAGCACATCACACACAGATTAGGGGGATCTCGAGCAACATTTTTTTTTTTTTTTTGCATAAGAGAAGGCATGAGATAGTTTATACTATTTTTAGACGGATGGCATCACGCCACAAACACTAGAAACTCTACTAGCATGCCAAACCAGAGACGATTTCGGGCATGATGTTTTTAGATAAAAGGCATGATGCCTGGCTTTATAGAAAGCGTAATGAAACCATGTTTCACTGGTGTTACCAGCTTACAAAAAGAGCAAAGGGCCAGTGGCCAGCCAGGACCTCAACTTCTACTACTAAACTTCTGCCACGACCTCCTCTAACAGTGAGCACCAAAGAGACAGTTTTACAAAAGGATGCAGCACACAAGCTGGCTCAACTCTTCTCGCTGGAAGAAAGCTAGACATTTACTCTATTTGCTAGCAGCGACATCATCTCCTCCGCCATTGGCTTAATCTTCGGCTTCAGCAACGGCCTCCATGTTTGCAGCAGCATGATCGTCTTGTGAATCAGCGATGTTGGGGACGCAGCTGTCTTCTTCTCGAACACCACCTCATTCCGGCTCTTCCACACCGTCCACATTGCACCTGCACAAATAAACAAAGTTACCATCCTTCTTTTGCAACTTAGTTTATCAATGATATCCATGAAAAGGTAAGAACAACAGACAGGGGAAGAAGACCAGCCCAGCACATCTCGAAGAAAGGTCCAGAGGAAATTAGCAAATGGGGCACTGAAAGATGATGTGATCAAAAGTTTCCTCCTTATCACACATCACACACTTCTCGGGGCCCGACCACTGCTTTTTCCTCAACTGAACCTCACATTGGATTCTATCTCTACTAACCATCCAAATGAAAATTTTGACCTTCAAAGGAATCGGGCACTTCCAGACAAACATCATATGAGTGTCAACCACACCTCCAAAGGGTCGATTATCATACAAAGATCTAACCGAATATTTCCCAGTTTTTCAAGCAACCAGGTAGTTGCATCTCTACCCTCTCCTAAGTTAACCTCATCAAGCATATCTAACAGCATCATCTAGCTCCCTCCCTCTATTTTCATCTAGCTGTCTTCTAAATTTAATATTCCACACCCCATCTACAAAAACTTTAGCTACTTCTATATTAGGATCTCTAGCTATTTTGAACAACTCAGGGAAGGTATATTGCAAAGGACAAGTTCCCACCAACAATCAAGCCATAACCTAGTTTGTTCACCCGAGTTTACTATCACTCCTCTTCCTTTGTCATAATCATCTCTAAGTGCTAACAGAGATCTCCAGAACTGAGATCCCTTTTTACTTTTAACTTGGAAGATACTTCTATTACCTAGATACTTTCTTCTAAGCAAAGAGCAACACAAACTTTCATCTCCCCTCTCAATCTTGTCCATCCACTTAATCAACAAGCATTTGTTCATTACTCTGACATCCATGAATCCAAGCCCTCCAAATTTCTTTGGTCTATTCAAGGCTTCCCGTTTTATCATATGATACTTTCTTTTCTTTGCTGTCCCTTGCCAACAAAATCTGGACCTCACAGTATCCAACTTCTGGTGGTTACCCTCATAAAGTTGGTACACCCCCATGGTGTAAATGGGGATGCTGGAAAGACATGAGTTGACTAAGGATGATCTACCACCTTTTGTGAGATATTCACACTGCCAAGTTCCCAGTCTCTTCTCAGCCTCCTCATTCACAAAGCTCAGCTGAGCCTTGGTAATTTTATTGCAGCTAACTGGCATCCCTAGATATGTTATTGGGAAAGATCCCACCTTACACCCCAGAATAGCAGCAGCTTGTATCTGATCCTCCACATTAAGCCCCACAAGAACACTTCACTTTTCTCAAAATTGACCTTCATCCCAGACATAGCCTCATAGTGGCACAACAAGATCTTGGTATTCATCAAATTTTCAGGGGAAAAGTGCAGAAACAAGATGGTGTCATCTGCATATTGTAGGTGGGACAACCCTCCCTCTACCAAATGTGGAACCAACCCTCTAATGACCCCTCTCTCGCTTGCTCTAGAAAGCATAACCGACAAAGCATCACCACAATATTAAAGAGCAAGGGAGAGAGTGGGTCCTCCTGTCTTAAACCTTAAAACTTCTAAAATATTCACCTCTCTCTCCATTTACATCTATACAAACTCTGCCTCCTCTAACAGCTTGGCCAATCCATTATATCCATTTCTCACAGAATCCCTTCCTTCTAAGTACCTCCTCTAGAAAGTTCCAATCTACTTTATCATAGGCCTTCTCAAAATCCAACTTGAGAATCACCCCAGCAGACTTAGTAACTTTGAGCTCATGCAACACATCTTGTAGGATAACTATTCCTTCTAAAATGTTCCTCCCAGGAATGAATGCAGTTTGACAGGCTGATACACTTATCAGCCACTTCTGTTAGTCTCAATGTCAGGGTCTTGGTGATGATCTTATATATGACATTGAGCAGACAGATTGGCCTCTGAACTGTTTAACATTAACTGGAGGTTTAACTTTTGGAATTAAAATAATCACTCCATAGTTCAGCCTCCTCAAATCCAATGAGCCCTTCTCCAAATTATCCAACATTTCCTTGATCATGTCTCTGGCCTGGGCCCAAAATGATTTGTAGAATTCCACAGAGAACCCATCAGGGCCAGGGGCAGTGTTGTTCTTCAATCCCTTAATGACAGCATCTAATTCCTCCAGGTAGAAAGGTTTGGTAAGTTGTTCATTTTCCTCTAAGGTTAACCTCTGACTGGGCAGCCAAAGATTAGCATCTAAATGTACGTCAGCAACCACACCTTCCCCAAAAAGTTGTTTATAATAGTCAGTTATATGTTCCCTGAGCACTCCAGCATCTGTCACCTCTTGGCCATCTATTTCTAACATTTGAATCTGCATCTTCCTTCTCCTTCCAGTAGCACATTTGTGGAAGTAGCTTGAGTTAGAATCTCCAGCTAGAATCCACTGTTCCCCACCTTTCCTCTGCCACTGTGTTTCCTCTTCAGCTAGTATTTGTTGGAATTTCCTATCCAAGTCATACCTCTCTTCCCATTCTATCTGAGCCAGTGGCCTGGACTCACTCCAGTCATCTAGTAACTGAATTATGCATAACAAAGCTGATTTGTCTTTCTTCCTTTGGCTCTCAAAGTTTTGTCCCCAGCCTTTAATGCTTCTTCTTAACATGCTAGAGCAGATGTGCCAATGATCCAAGCACATCACACTTGTATCTTTTGGGCCACTTGGAGACAACCCAATCATGGAAGCCAACTTGAGCAAGCCAATGGGAGCAAAACCTAAAGTAAAACTGTTTTGACATAATTGTGCCATCTACATCAACCATCAGTGGGCTATGATCAGATCCAAGTCTAGGAGCAGTGTTCACAATGGCCAAACAAAATTTGTCCTCCCAGTCACCTGAGACCAGCACTCTGTCCAATCCACACATAATAGGAGGAGTCGGTTTATTTGTCCATGTAAATCTACTACCAATCCTGTGGAGTTCCCTCAAAGCAGTAACATTTATCATCTCATTAAAAGCATCTATTAGTGACTGATTAATGTTACTTTTAGATTTTTCCTCTACCCTTCTTATCAAATTGAAATCCCCCCTAGCAAAATAGGATCCTCAGAACTCAAAATTTTCTGCTGAATTTCCTCTAGAAAAAGTAACTTCATTTCATCATGTGCAGGCCCATAAATGTTAACTAACCTCCATCTAAATCCATCTACTTTCATTGAGACTAAACAACATTGAAAATATTCACCACAATCTTCCTCTATCACCTCAGCCATCTCTTTGTCAATCCCCATTAGCATTCCTCCTGAGTGACCTGAGCAAGGTAACCATGTCCAAAACATGTCCCTCTCGCCTGACAAACCTCTCAAGTTCCCTCTGTCTAAAAGAAGTTTTTATAGTCTCTTGTAGGCAAATAACTTCAAAGGAATGTTTATATTGCAGTTCTACAAGGAGTTTCCTTCTACCAAAGATTCCCTAAACCTCTAATATTCCAAAACAAGATTTTCATTTAATACTATTGTTGGGTAAATCAACCTCTAAATTTTCCTCTAGTGTTACTGCTTTAGTACCTTCTAACACATCATCAACATCTATACTCTCAACCCCCAAACTAGACTCAACATCTAATCTATCCAGTGGCTCCACACTAGGAGCATCCTCTTGATTAGTTACTTCTATCTCATGACTTTGGGCTAATTTTAGTTTAGCATTATTCAAAGCCAAAATAGCTTCCTCTTTTGCTTGGTCCAGAGAAATGTTAGCTAATCTACTCGACTCCTCTGGGCTAATAGAAAAACCACAAACTCTGGCCAAATCCTCTATAGAACAAGTATTAAGAGACAAAGGAGGTGGGAAAGGTTTTTGAGACTTAGTACCTTTGAGTGCTGCTTTTTGAGCCGTAGCCTTCTCTTGAACCTTTGTTGATTTGTCCCCAATCTTTGAGCTCTGTCTAGTACCCAGTGGAGGCATAGCAGCTTTAGGCTCCCCAGCATTCTGTCCAGACATAGTCTTGTTGTCATCCACCTCATCTAGTATCACCATCACTGGCTGAGAGCTCTCCACTGTGTCAGCACCACCAGTAGCAGCATTCTTTTCCTGAGCCCCATCTTCCAGGATAGGCATCACCTGAGTCTCCTCACTGATGGCCGACTGCTTCTCCATAACAATTTCTGTTTCATCTACTACATTGGTCACCTCTTCTACAGGCAGCTAATGGTCTCCAGGAATTATCATTTGTTCTGTCATAAGTTCCACACCCAAACTGTTCTTCTGGCCACCTGTCATAGCTTCCTCACCCATGCTGTCCTCCTGGCTAGGCAAGTTAACATCTTGGGAGATCTCCATGTCATTATTAGTCCTCCCCATACCAGAAGCATCTCTACCCTGAGTATCTGAAGGACCAGCACCCAAATTCTTTGGAGCTTGTTTACCAGAATTTTCCCATCTGCTTTCTTATGAATCTAGGTCTTCTTCATCTGTGACCTCATCATCTTCATCATCTATATCCTCATCATCATCTGGTTTAGCTGGAGGGAATTTCCTCATCTTGTCAGAGTAGAACCAGAATATCCTTCTCCCTTGCTTGTTAATGCATACATCAGATGATCCTTCAATTCTTTCTGGGAATCTGCAAGCAACTTTAATCCAAACATATTTCCAACTGAGAGAAGGGATATGCACCTCCTCAGGTTCTTCTACCAGCCTGGCCAATTCCATGACTGCAAACTCTGATCTAGCAACATCAGGGACCCCCTAGACTTGATCCAAACTGACTTAAGCTCATATAGGACATCAGGATCAATATCTGTCTCTTCTATCACAGCATCTATGTTAGCAGTCACAAAAGTCCTCTTCCTCATCTTATTCAACATGGTTAATCCCTCTCTTGATGGAAATGTGACAATGAATTCACTTCTAGAAATCCTCCTCACATTCTAGTTCCACTCAGAGCTAATAAGATATTGCAACTCAGTCTTGATCCTCAACTTGGTGCCCCTGCCCTCAAGCACAGATACTAGAGCATTTACAGGACCATCTATCTCCTTCTTTTTTTTCCTCTTTGCCAACAGGCACCTCTAAAGAATAGAAAACTTGATCTTGCAATCCATGCCCACATAGCTTCAAACCTCTAGACCCACTCATCTTGCCAGTATCCCCCTTCTGGAGCAGGTATGATATTCTTCTGAGGGCCAAACACCAACTTCTTGTTCTCCTTCTGGGGGCAGTTGAAAGAGATATGACCAGTATACCGACAGATGTAACAGAAGGGGTCATTCTCACACTCATACTGCTGGTGCCCCACCTCATTGCATTTGTAACACCTCATCTGAGTACCACCCTGACCAGCACCCGAATCCCAGGCTTGTTGAGGCCCCAAATTCTTCTTGCCTTCAAGCTTGTATCTGAGATCAGCCTCGGTCATCTGGCGAACCTCTCTTAGCATAGGCTGCTCACCCCCCTCTTGCGCCCTTGCTCCCCATTAGCAACACCCTCCCTGGATGGTGGACATACTCGGCGGTCCTGCTCCCTTCTCTGAGCATCCACCCGGCCATCCTCTCCCCTTCTTGGCCCTTGAGCATCGGCCCGGCGATCCCGAGCCCAGTCCCCCTCTCGCTGAGCTCGATAGCCACCGCCGACCCGATTCCTCTCCATCTTAGTGCAAGCAACTTCTACGACAGTTCAGGTCTGCTTAATGGTGGCCTGGAAGTTACTGTGTGTATCCTCCTTTCATACTCCTTTCTTGCTCTTTTGCTTTCGTGCTCCAAATTGGATCCGTCGGTGATAGCGTATATATGTCCTTGTGAAGGTAACACTGCATTCACCATGTGGCCTTCTTGAGCATTTTCTTGTTGTGCTTGGGGATGCTGTATTGGGTGATGATGCTCTTGTATGGCAGGTGAAGACACTGTTGCTGTAGTGGCTTGATTTTGCGGAAGTTGAACTATTGGATTTTGAGCTGGGTAAGTCCAGCTATACGCTTGCTGATGATACATAATTTTTTAGGGATATTGCTGAAGTGGTGCTTGGTAAGGCAGTTGGTATGGAGCCTGATTATGAGTTGAGCTGCAGCTTTGCTCTCGTCCTGAATTGTGAAAAACATGCTTCTGGTTTTCTTTGGGGGGCATGTCATCTTTTTCATTTTGTTTTTTCGCGATTTGGGCATATATGCAATCTCTTGAGAAATGACCCTTGTCTTCGCCGTAAATGAAATAGTATGAAACTCTTTGGCCTCCTCCGCGTCCTCTTCCTCTTCCGCGAGGTGGGCGTCCGCCTCTATTGCCTTGGAAACCATCTCTGTTGTTATGTTGTTGTGGTACTGCTTCATAATCAAAAGTTGTCTTTTGATTCCCTGGCTGTGCTGAAGATTGTTTACTTGTCGATAGTTCTGATTGTTTCTTTGGTTGTTCTGCTGGCCTGCCGGCTGGTTTTGTCACGGAGTGTTCTGCTTTAGGTTAATTCTTGTTGCCTTGCACTTTCGCAAGTCATGTTCTAATCTTGCGAACTTTCGCATTTCTTCAAATAGTTCTGTTATCGTGCTTGGTATCTCTCTGCTTAGATGAAAAGCGCCAGGGCCAATTTGCAAGCCTTGTATGGCTGCTGCGATGACTACATCGTCAGAAGCGTTTGGAACTTGAACTCTTAGTTGGATCAGCTTGTCTAGATATGACGAAAGTAACTCTCCTTCTTCTTGCCTGCATGTCATCAGGTCTCTAGTTGTCTTCTTTTCAGTTTGGAAACCTTGAAAGGTCGAAAGTAGTTCATCTTTTAATTGTGCCCATGTTCTGATCAAAAGTGGCCTCAGAGAGGTGTAACAGTCATATGCAACATCTTCTACTGCCATGATGAATGACTTTGATAAAGTTGTGGAATCTCCTCTGGATGAATGTACTGTAGCTTCATAACTTGCTATGAACTTTCGTGGGTTTGACTTTCCGTTGAAGGCTGGTAGCTTCGGCTTATAGTTGACTGGCCATGGGTGTCTTTGCAATTCTGGTGAAAGAGGGGAGCTTATATCTAATGTGATTTGCTCCAGATGCCTTGGGTGCATGTTTGCTTCTTGATAAATCGGTGGTGGCTGAGTTGCCTGAAGTTGAGCTGCTTGGAGTTGTTCAATTTCTCTTTGCAGGGCTATCCTTTTTGCTTCTACTTCTTGCACTTGTTGTTGTGTAAGAATTTCTCAGTTTTTTGCCGCAACGTACTGTGCCAATTGGTCACGCTATTGCTGGAGAGTTCTGACTTCATTTTGGCTTTCGTTGAGCTGCTTCAGAAGTCTGACGTGATTGCTTATCTGCATGTTCTCTTGCGTTAAATCTTCATCTTCTTGGTCTTTCGGGTCTTCTTGACCTCCTTGGGAGAGATGTTCATTGTTGAGTGTCATTTCTGTGGTAACAGCTGCTTCTGTTGGTACATCTGCCACTGGTGCATTCATTCCTGATGAGGTGCCAGCTTCTAGTTGCTGACTGGATGGTACTGCGGAAGGTGATAGCATTGCGGTAGCTTCTTCTATCATCTTTTGTGCCTTCTGTCTTCCTTTCAGTGGCATGGTTGTATCGAGCAACAACCACGGTGGGCGCCAATGTTGGTGTTCGCTCCAACGACCGAACACCCAAAGTAGAGACCGAAAGCTAGAATCGAAAGTAATTACGAAAGTAATAAACGAAAGCTTACAAAGGAGCGGAATAATCAACTTTATTCCATTCTAGAGTCGATCCTTTTACACGTTGCCCCGGGGTCTTTATATAGTAGTCCATAGACTTTTACATGGCAAAAATACCCTCAACACATGCACACTGCTGCCCTTTGCGTCTCCGCCTTCAGCTGAGGACAGGAAGGTCTTTTGCCTTGAAGGTCGGTTCCTCCCGCGCCGGCTCTGCCCATCCGACCAGCACCGGCATAAGACGAAGGTAGGCCCACCAACGGCCCAAGACAAAAGTGGGCCCACCAACGGCCCATTTCCCTGCACGACATCAGTCAGAAGCAACCATCATCCGAAACGCTTCCCGCGTTTACCCGCAGCGAAAGCGGCACGTGCCTTTCGCTCGAGTCATAAGCGAAAGGAGCAGATGCCTTTCGACTTGTCCAACACTGCACAGCACACTTTCCTCACTTGGCTCACTCTCGAAAGCAACGAGAGTCTTTCGACGCGGCTCACAACCCCGGTCCTCAACCAGAAAAAGGGTTACGCCATCAAACGGTAACGGTGAAAGCTACTCGCTTCTTCCGCGCCTATCATGCGAAAGAGGAAAGCCGCTTCACGGAGCGTCATGCGCAGCCGTAACAATGCACGCACGTTGTTGCAGGCTGTGCCACACTTTCACGCCAAACTCACGGAAGCGTGCAATCGCTCTTGCGCCAAACTCGCGAAAGCATGCAGTCGCTTTCGCGCCAAACTCGTGAAAGCGTTCAGCCACTTTCGCACCAAACTCCCGGAAGCGTGCAATTGCTTTCGTGCCAAACTCGCGAAAGCGTGCAATCACTTTCGCACCCGTCACTTTTAGGGGGCGTGCTGGGTGGCTCCACCCCAACAAAATGTTCTTCTGAAGCAATTCAGATTCTTTCACCTTCCACTACCATTTCTTGTTCGTTAAAGGGAACTTCCATAGAAACCCTACACAACCTCATAGTTGGGACTAATATCATGTCACAATTCCTGGCGGAAACCCTTTTGGGCAATATGCTACTAGCCCCAATCGACAAGCTCTATAAGAGTTTGTTAGGGCTTATCTTTGAGTGTTGTGGGATTGCTAGGGCCATGCCATTGGAAATTCATGAAACTGAGGTTTTCTTAGACTTCTACATCTATGCCGTCCTCGATTTTGATCTTCTCTTAGGCCACCCTCTTGAAAAATCTAATTCAAGAAAAATCTTCCTATGCCAGGATGAAAAGTTGGGAACAATTGCTTCCGCCACTCCAATCTTTTGCCCCAAAAATCTAGTGGCAGAACAACATCCTAACCATGACCCGTTTGGAGGACGTGAAATGTATATCTCCATTCATTTTGTTTGATCTTCCTTCTTATCCTTGTGGAGCGGAACGTCCATCATCACCCTCACTCGAACATAAGACATGTCCCTTTGGCTATCAAAATGTTTGTCTCGACATTGGTCGAGATTCAACGTTCATCCACCATGATATATCTTTTGAAAACAAAAACTCCCATGCCATGGACATGCCTAAAGCAACAACTCTAGAGACCAGGCTGGAATCTACCATCGAGCATGTTAATTTTCTTTTGAAGCATCTCATGTTTCATGCTCACTTTTGGGATCTCTAGAGTTTGTTACGCTTCTGACCACATGCCCCTACGAGGATTCCAACCGCCTCCTAATTTCTCGTTTCAAAACTTTTCAAGAGGTTGTTTGTCGATGCCTATGTTTATCATAAGCATTGCAAATCTCATAGTGGCACGATGGTGCTAACCTTGCAGCTTGAACATTTTGCCCAATGTTTGGTGGTGAAGCTGGGAACTACACCACCATTGATAGCTGCAAGATGAAGTTCCCACGGTCAAGCTTAAGACCATAACTTAAGCACTACCAAGAGATACCCCGCATTATCTTGAAAAAAATAAATAAATACACTTATTATTATTAGCATCATCATCATTAAAAATAATAATAATAATAATTATAAAATATATATAATATTATTAATATTATAAAAAACTTTCTTTTTTCAATAAAAGCAAGGACATGTTGTAAAGTTAGTATACACCTTCGGTATTCTTGTTGCTAACCATTACAGAGCACGAGTCATATGACATTTGACAATGTGGGAGCTACATCAACTACATTACCCTAATGCTATTGAGTGATGGAACACACTCACAAAGAGACCCTGACCTAGCACATTTGACTTTTACACAAAAGTCCAAGTGTGGGGAGGATGGTGAGAACCCCAAGTTCCACGCACACCGAGAGACATCCAAAAAATGAGTGGTGAATAAAAGTTGATGTCAGCCTTCCCTTGTTAAAAAAAAGAAGAAAAAAGAGGCGATATATGAAAAAGAAAGAAAAAAGGCTATAAAGAAGAAATAAAAAGATTATAAAAGAAAAGGACTACAAAAAAGAGAGAAAAGAGTATTGAAAAAATATATATAATCATGATTAAAAAAAGTGAAAAAAAGAGATAATAAAAAAAATGGAGGAGAGAGAAGGAGCAGGTTGGCCCTCTATATCCAAATAGAAACATCTATAGGCTGCCTGACTCCACCCAGCATTACTTCCACAAGCAAGAAGGGCTCGCCTCCAAACCTGTACTACTACCATCAAGGCTCTTGACCCATACACACTAAGCTATGTGTATGGCCTGGCCTTGTGGTTCACCTGGGTAGAACCATCATGCTAGCCGCAGTAATAATTTTGATGCTTCATACATATATACTGCCGTTACATATACTCAGGTATGCAAAGGTAATGTTCACTGACTCACTCACTCAAACTTGTCTCCATGTGATCATATAATTTCACATTTCATCTGTCTATGTCAAATGCTCAAGTTTAGATGTACTCCTACAGGGTACATCTATAGCCTGTTTTCAAATTAAGCATGGTGCTTAGGTTGAAATAGCTTACCTTAATCAAAATTTAACATGGAGTTGAATTTTGGTTATATAAACTTTTGAGTTGCTACCATATACAATTGAAGTAATACATGAATGGAGATGAATCAAGGCTAAATTTATTTTGCAGACTTTATCCTAGCCTTGCTTGAGTACTAATAAAATGTTGGTGAATAAGTTTTTAGCCATAACAAAATAAATAAATAATAAAGTAATAATAACCTAAATAATAAAATTCTAGCTCCTCGGTATTCCAGCCGGTAGAGCTCTTGCTTGTTTTTGTTCCTCTTGTTTCATTTTCTTTGTTAAAATAAAGAAGGTACAAAAAATAAGTGTGGGGGAGATCTCTCAAGCATAACTAAAATAAATTGGAGATCTCCCCAACACGTTGCACAAACATCGAACAATCCATCATGGAGAAGGATAAGACAAATGACTACCATTAGCTCCTTCATTTTTTATGGTGGTTTGTGCAACTCTACCCTCACATCTCCCAAATTTTTGAAAGTTTAAATCTAAACAAATTAAAAAAAAGAGAAAAAACTTTGATATACCATCTCTATGCTATCCTTTGATTAAATTTGCATACTCTTTATTCCTCGCTAACATTCCTAAAACTTGTGAACATTTTATCATAGGGACCCCATGTTATCTAAGTAATTAGAGTATGTGATATAGCTGGATGATTTGAACCTTGCACTTTTTATGAAGAACTTGGAATTTAATTTCAAAATTCAAAACTCAAATAGCATGCTCCTCAATGATATGAAAATTCCTACCAGAGTCATATCTAGTGTATCAAGTTTAAAACCCTCATACATATATGCTACTTATTTCTGCATTGAGTTTTGTCAAGTCTTGTTGAACCTTGTTGAGAAAGGTATCATGCCCTCAAGATCAAGATCACGTACACCCACATATCACTACAAGAATTCTTCTTTTCATGACAAAATCCCTCATGATGAGGCCTATTTTCGTCATATAATGTACCATAATATGACAAAAATTTTTGTGTCGTCATAAATCTATGGGAGCCAAAAATATTTGTGATGACATGGTACTTTGTGTCACATAAAGGTACCAAGTTTCGCCACAAATTGTCTCGCGCCAAGAGCCGATTCACGACTATGATTTTATGACAATGCATACAGTTTTTATGTGACGGCAAGTAGGACCGTCACCGAATGTTTTATCAAATATGACAACCCTAAACATCATAAAATACCCGTAGGAGCTGCACCCTTGACCCATGTCTGTTGGGCTCTTCGTTTTTTTTAAGAAAGTGTCTATTGGGCTCTGAGCTAGGCCTGTTTTATGTAGAACTTGGCGCCAGCTACTGGCTGGAACTTGTTTTATGTAGAAACTTGGCTCTAGCTACTGGCTAGAACTTGGCACAGGTAGCTAGAACTTGTTCAATTGGCTAGAACTATTTTTAAGTTTATTGCCTACTACTTACATTCTTTTGTGTTTTTTATTCAGTGAAAGTTGCAGCAAGCAAGGAGGGAAGTGAGGGTCATGGGAGGTACATATTCTTGCAAAGTGCACATTATTCTACTTTGTTGTGAGGGACATAGGAGCTAATGTATTGACAGAGCTACAAACTCTGTCTTGTCAGCAACTATATGAACTTATTTTCATATGTAAAGCACAAACTTGTGTGATGTATTTGAACCTTAGCACTATGTAATGTATCATATGATCTGGGTTGTATGTGAATGAAGGTGCGACTTTTATATTAAAGTTATGTAACATTTGCTGAGATTCATCACTGAATGAATATATAATGCATGATGGCTTCTTAACCATGGTTAACTACCTATACATGATGACTTCTTATCGTCATAATAGCGAGCATTAACCAGAGTATGTACTTGGCATTTGTGACGGTTCATACATTATGTGACACGTTGACCACTAATATGTGACGGTTATAGGCGTCATTAAATAGAACAGTATGTGACAATGAAAACATGACCGTCACAAAAGGTCCTGACATTATGTGATGGTTTCCATAATTTCATCATGCGATACTTTTTATGTCGGTTGTTTTGTGACGACCGCATGATGCTGGCTTTTTTGTCACAAAATACATTTTATGACAATTTTAGTGCTTTACATGACAATTTGGCTTTGTCATACAATCCAAAATTTCTTGTAGTGTATATAAGCTATTCCTACACTAGGAATACGCTAAAACATGCATTCCGTCCACCCAAAAACTCTGCTCCTACACTGGGAGTAGATAAAAATATGTCTTAGGAATGAATACTCCAAGTTCTATAGAATAATGATCTCTTTCTATATGTGGTTCAGAGACATGGCTATAAAAAGAAAAAAAATTAGGACACATGAAGGTCCCAAAAAAAGAAAAAATATATATAGGGACATATGAAGGTCCCAAAGAAAAAATGTGGATACATGAAGGTCCAAGTATAGAAAAAATGAAAAAATAATGAGCACATGAAGGCTCATGCAATATGATAGCCATGTTCTCAAAGTAAGTGTTTATTAGCAAGGTCACTCATCATATAAAGGAGTATAGTATAGGTTATGTCCACACACATGCACTTCTTAATCTAAGGGCATGACATCTTTCTCCTTAGATTTGAGCTTTGACTTTACAAAATATGCAGAGTAAGTATGCCTTCATATCTTTACCTACCCAAGCTCCACATAAAGCTTTTTAGAAGTAGGAAGAAAGAAGGCAACACTTTGATATGCCTTGATAAGGAATCACACTTATACATGAGCGATTTGAGAGAATCATTTGAGGAGCTAAGCTATGTTTTACATTTTCAAAATCAAATGAAAACCCAAGTTTCTGAGCTAACTGATGCAAGGGGATTTGAATCTATGTTGTTCCATTATTCAATTGCCCAAGATAATATGGTAGACAATTTGAAGTTCACAAGTGTGCAGGTGAAGCTTGGAATAACTTGTATGCAGGTTGCATATTAAGGGGATGACCCATCTTAGTCCTTAACTTTACTCGAGGACGAGCAAAGGGCTAAGTGTGGGAGAGCTTGTTGGCGGTCCTTAACTTACATTTTATACCGCCAATAAGAATATAAAATCCACACCAAACTTAGTGAATAGATGCTAACAATTTTCACAAGTTTTGATGTTTCACTTGTTTTGTAGGATAAACATGAAAATACATATATATTGGGCCAAGAATGGAAGAAAAGCATAATAAAATACAAACCATATTTCATGGCCTAATGCAAAGCAAGGAAAACACGAGGACAAAGCCCAAATACAATAGATCCAGGCCAAATCCCCACCATGGACCAAGTCCAAGACGTGTCATGGGCCAATGGGGTAAAGGCGGTGGCCAGAGGCGGCAACCCTGGCGTGATCGCGCCCCTGGCACGGTTGCGCCCTCCCCCCTACCACTTAGGCCCACCTTCGGTAGGGCGGTGCAATAACTCGAGGAGAGGTCGGTTTAAGTGGGGATTTCCACGTTCACTATACCTGGATGCGAGGGGAGGTCGGTTTGGGGGTAGTGATGAGTAGGAATTATGCACAGGCCTCACTCCTCTCCACCTATAAAAGGAGGGCCACTCCCCCTCCTCAACAACAAAAATTCTAAGGATCAAGAGCTACCACACTTAGAGCAACAATCCAATGGGCTTAAGCCCTAGCTAGCTAGTAGAACTTGGTACTGGAGAGATGTGTGAGGGAAGAGCCAGACTTGTCGGTCTCTCCCTAACCTTGTACCTCGATGAACACCTATGCTATGCTTCATCGAGTTTTCCCGCTAAGTGAGTGTTTGTGCTTCTTATGGTAATAAGTCTTTCGGTATTTACTCTTTGTTGAACTTGCTTGCGGGTTCATCATTCGTCCCCATGGTAGATACTCTACTACAGGGCCCTGATGAAGACGGATAACCCTACGCGACACTAGAGTAGTAGCTAATAGCATAGACATGGTGTCTAGGCTGGCGGCTACCTTCGTTTGCCTCGTTTCCCACGGTTGAGGGGTAGGCGGCAGGTGGTGATAGCCCTGTCTGTCCCTTGTAATCCTCCACATCCGGGTTCGGTGTAGAGCTACAGGCCAGCATCACCTGGTAGACCAGGTGTGATCCGGTGCCTGAAGTGAACAAGTGTAGGCAGAGTTTATCTATCATTAGACCCAAAAGTCATTGAATCCTTCTCTCATTTCTACCAACTCTACCCTTGTGTTGTCCTTGGACGTTCTAGCTAGGAGAAGTCACTCTGTTTCCTGTGAAAAATATGATACCCTGAATACTTCTAGGTGAAAGCTACAACAGTACTCCGTGCGCTTGCGGAATTATCTGCTTACGCTAAGAAATACCAACAATGGCCGCCCATGGAAGCTCCATGGCCGTCACCCGACCAGCTCCTCCATGCCTTTCCCATCCCAGCCAAGTACTGCTTTGCCTCCAACACCACACGTCGCCCCTGATGTGCCCCTTTTTTAGCCTCTCCCGCCGCTGCGGCCACCACCGAGGCTGTACCTCTAGGCACTGCATGCGCATGTGGCTAGGTGGCCATGAGCCACCTCCGGCAAAGCCGCTGCCTACTGTGGGTGTGCACAGGCCCGTGGCGCCTTCCCCGCCACTCCGACACTGCCGTCGGCCGCCTTCCCGCCTAAACCCGCCGGCCCGCAATCTCCCTGCTCTCTGTACAGAGGAAGAAGGAAGGGATTGTTGGTATTTCTTAACGTCATCACTAAATAATAGCAACGACATTAGAAATGCCTGAGGGGTACTTCTTATGTCTATTGGATTATTCCGCAAGCGCACAGAATATACCGTTGTAGCACTTCACCAAGGATGAGTATTCCAAGGTATCATTATTTGTTTTATCCCAAGGGAAAGCAGGGCTAGGAATATTTAATAAAAGGGAAGAGAGATCCTTATGTCTACTACACCCTAGTATCAACTAGTAGATAAGGGGGTAAGTGATAGATAGGATTGATAGATAAGTGAGGTAGCACAGATCCTGATCTAAGATAACTGGTAGAGTGTTAGCTAGGTGGGAGCACAACGAGTGAGTATAGGACTCCTATGTATCTAACTTTACTCCTGTGGACTCAATCATAATAGATAAATTACTTAACTAGAATGGCTCATACAACTTGTGTGAGGGGGATAGGCGAGAAAATAGGAGACATAACCCCTGTTAAAGCGGCTATACTCTAATGGGCGCCCTACACTTTAATAACTAGTTCGTACGTGAGGAGAATTCTAATGCCGAGCAGGGCCTGTCACTCCCCGCCAATGCGCTCCTACTGTCCGTCAAAACCAGCGGCAATCAAAGATAAGACTAAGTATGAGCACCACGCCCACACTCACTCTTACAACTCTAGTTAACACACAGATAGCTCAAGCTCCTATGCAAAATAGGATGATGATCTACACACAAGGAGTTGGTACAGGAAACCAATCCAACTAAGACAACTATTCTACTAAGGTGAGTACACTACAAGACTATAAAGGCTATAGACGTAAATACTAAAGTAAATATTGAGCAAAGTAAAGAAAGACTGATATATTAATAAAGATAAAGTCTTTCAAAAGAGGAAAGGTACAAGAGCTATACCAGACTCTCCAAAAGATGACTCCGGAGACCCCGAGCTTGCACGACTCGACTCTAACTCCCACTCTAGACTAACTACTACTACTCTTGCTCGAAAGATTGGAGATTGGAGAAATGAGAGATTGTTCTTCAAGGAGGTGGCAACCTCCTTTTATAGGGGGAGGTGGAGTAGGGGCTACTCCACCACCATGTCAGCAATCCGTGTGACCTTCCTTCTGGACCCTTGGATCAAACCAACCTTGGAACCGCCTTTGAGTGGATGGTGTGGATGAAACATCACGTGGATAGCTCTCTGAGGTCGGTGGGGGGCCAACCGACGTGGCTGGCCACCAGGGGGGATCGGTCGATCCCCTATGGCAGGTGGCCCCAGCCAAAGTTGATTGGCTGAGGTCCCCACCTGTCATAGTGGCTCCATCTTTTGGTCACTTGTTGTCACGTTGTTTGCTAACTTGTGGGCCCATGAATCCATGTGCAATGATCTTCCACCGTTGAGTGAAAGCACACCTTGATCTGAGGGCTGAAATAGACTCCTGAGGTGTTGCCACGAATCATGCCTGAAGCTCATGCCAGGGTGGACACATAGGGGGTCGGCCGACCCCTTATGTGGGCCCATTTTGGCTCTATTTTGTGTATTCCTGAAATCACAAGCTAAGAGTACAAGTGGAACTGATTATTGATAAAATATGCTCATGATGTGTTAATCTTCCTTGAAACCGAGGGATGTTGACGGTGTTTTGAGTGTGCATTTATATTCTATAATTACCGTCAACATGGACCTCACGCTAAAATTTGAGGAATGTGTTAACACTGAAATTTGGTAAGGAAGATGACAAGTGGACCCTCATTCGGCGGAGAGAAGGATTCGGCAAAGTATACATGCGGTCGGCTAAATCTCTACGTTTCGGCAAATGTTCGAGCAGTCGGTTATCCTCAGCGGAATGATGTTTCCATTCGGGAAGTGAAGAGTGACCAAAGGGGAAAGAAAGCCGTAGTGAACAAGAATTCCGACAAGGTTAAGAGTTAGAAGTTCTTGTTAGTTTTCTATATTTGTAAATCGTAGTCTTTTAGGACTCATGTTTTGTCCAGGGTATAAATATAAACCCTCGACCATTGTAAAAGGATATACACAATCAAATCAACACAAACCAGCCCCACGCCACTTTTCGAGTCCTTTTCGTCGTGTCATCGAGTTCTTCGAGAGGAATCATCGATCCGTCGACCTCCGTAAGTCCCGACAACCTTGCTATCATGTCTAGTATCATCCGGTGGATTTAGATCGTGATGCAAGTAGTCTCATCCATTTTGCTTAGTATCGTGCGGCGGATTTAAGCTTAATGATGGGAGGTTTTTGCTTGTGCCTTGTATCGTGCGGCGGATTAAGTCATGAGTAAAGATAGTTATCGGCTCTATTAGATTTGACAAGATCTACTAGATTCATTAAGTTATCACGTGTTGCATGATCTTTTTATGTTTTATTATTATTTTGTAACACTTTTTGCCCAACCTAGATTGATATTGTTCGGCTCTTGAAGGTCTTTTCATTATTATTTACTATTAAGTAGATCAAGCGCTTGAATAGCCGAATTAGATCAATCAAGGTTGTTACATGTTGCGAGTTCACGCATGTTAGAGCATTTAGATCTTAGACAAGGCTGGATATCATGCGGCAGATGTAGGCTTTGCTTAGCTCTAGATCGTAATGGCTTGCTTGTTCCTTCTTCATGGACCCCGATTCGGCAATATTGCCGATACGGTTATGCTTACATGAGTAATGAGTATTTATAGATCTGTTTAGACAATTGCATGCTTTTAGCTTCTTATTATTAGATTGTATCATGCGGTGGATTGATCTAGTTGTAAGAAGTGGTATAGATTCGTAGCAAGCGGTATCATGCGGTGGATTAACTTGCTTGAGTTTACACTTGACGGGTTTATGAAAGCTAGACGTGCGGCAGACTAGTTGGATTAGGCCTATGCATGTATTATCTTTATAGATTTATAGTTACAATTTACTTACCTTTAGTTTATTATATTTTGATGACATACCTGTTTGGATACATGTTTCGTGTGTTAATCAATTTTTCACTTGTTCAAACATGTCTTCTCATACACATGTATTCGGCAATCAGTACTTTGCATATTTTCTGTATTATATTAGCCGAATGACCTGCAAACATGATTGGCAGATAGCTTCTATAGCTATATGTCGTCGTAAGTGGCTTCAGGGCCATAAATATGGAACTGTCTGGTCTCACCCGACATATTCCAGTTTTGATCTTATCATTTTATCTCTTGTCGATTTTCAGGTCAAATCGACGGGCACGCCTCCGGATTCAGAAACGCCCGGGCACCCGATTGAAGCCACGCTTTCCAGCTTGCTGTGTGTGAGACACGGTGCGCCACATTTTGTGTCAACACACTTTTTGGCACGCCCAGTGGGACCAAATTCAAACTCAAGATGTCACTATCTGGGATCAGCAATCAGCACGTTACGGATGTGACTATGGAGGATTTATCGGCAGATCATAGAACGTTGATAGAACAAGCAACTGAACAGTTGCAACAAAAGTGCTTGATGTCTTTTTCCAAGAATAAAAGCAACAAGATCATTCAGAAGCAGCCTCTGCCAAGAGTTCTTCTTCCACATCAAACTGATGATACCGATGAAGAAGAGAAGCGGCGGGTAGTAGATATTATTCACAAGGCTGTGGGAGATACTATGTTGAATCACAATACAGCTTTTTTGAACACTTTTCGGGCGATTATGATCGATACTTTCGGTCCAACAGTTGACAAACGTTTTGAGGAGATCGTCGGTGCGCCTGGTGGACCAGTATTCTTCAACACACAGAAGACTTCAGGAAAACCGATTGAAGGAGAAGGTGTAATCGGTTCAAGTAAAAATGAAGTAGTTCATACAGAGAAGCAACAGACCCATGGGCAAGTAGCATTTGGTGCAACAGAGAAATACCAAGATCTCGCTATAAGATCTCTCCAATAGCCAACAGATTGCAAAAGAATATGTATGGAGATGGGTATCATGAATTCACTGATTACAATGCCCTCAATGCTTTACCTAATCCAGGGTACAAGAGTGCATCAGGTTTGCCTTCAGGGGGACAATTGCAAGGAAACCAGAGTTCAAATGTTGACGTTATTCTGCAAAAGATGGCCGATATGATGCAAAAACAATTCGGCTTGAAACCAAAGAACACAAGCTACTCTTACAAGTCTCCTTTTCCAGAATGGTACAACAGGGTAGCACTTCCACCAAGAGTGAAACCTCCCACAGATTTGACCAAATTCTCTGGTCAAGATGATACTAGCACCATAGAGCATATTAGTCGATACTTGATGCAACTAGGAGAAGCTGCTGGAGATGAGGCCTGGAGGATCAGATACTTTCCTATGTCTCTTATAGGGCCGGCTTTCACATGGTTTGCGTCTCAGCCGGCTAATTCTATTGGTACATGGGCAGAATTGGAACAGAAATTCCATGCATATTTTTACACAGGCACAAATGAGAAGAAGTTGGTTGATCTTTGGGGTATGAGGATGAGGGCTAATGAGACGCCTATGGATTATCTTCGCAGATTCAGAGAAGCTAAGAACATGTGTTATTCTCTGAACATACCTGATAATCAACTTCCTGAATTGGTCAATGCAGGCATGTTGCCACATATTAGGGATAAGCTATTTGGTATGGAGTTTGAAGACCTTGGTCAACTCGCACAAAAGTTGACAGCTATGAATAATCAGGCTCAAGGGTTCAGGAGAGATGCTCGCTTTCAGAAGAACAATGCTACTATTGATGTATATCAAGGTTTTCTAGAAGAAGCATCTGAATATGATGATGAGGATGAAATCACTGCTGTTGAACTGACCTGGGCAAAGGAACCTACTCTAGTCGATCGGCGTTGGGTAAAACAACGAAAGGGGGCTTACGACTTTGATATTACTAAAGGCACAAGCTTTTTCTCATCGGTTAGAGAAGGACGTATCAAACTCGCCGGAGGGACATCCTATGTTACGCCCCGAGGGGGTGAAAGACAAGAAATATTGTGGATGGCATAATACCGGCTCTCATCACATCAATGATTGCCGAGTGTTCAGGGTGAAGATTCAGAAGTCTATTCAGGATGGCCATTTGAGATTTGATGGCAAAACGCAAGTGGAACGACAACCTTTTCCTCGAACATGGTTTCTTTCCCTATTAATGTGGTTGCAATTGAAGATAAAGGCAAGGTGAAGATTTTAACTTCTGACAGGGCTAAAGAAAATGGTGCCGTAGACCCTAATCGGCAAGTTACCATAGAGGAAATGCAACAACAGGGTAGGAGTCATGATAGCCGAATGAGGAGAAACCAGGCTCCAAAATCTAAAGTTACAGCACGTCACTTGTTGAATAAATGGAGAAGAGAAAAAGAATTGGAGTATGACGAAGAGCAGCGGTTCATTGAGGAAGAGCATGAGTTCATGGCAGAACGTCGAAGATATGAAGAGGAGTATAGAAGAGAACAAGAGCAGTCTCATTGGAACTGTTCGTTCTTCAGACACTGTTGGAATGAAGGCTTGAAATTATCTGCTAGAAACAATTGTCCTGAATGCAGTGATCAGTATTCAGAGTACAGGCAATCTCGAGTCAACCGCTGTCCCGTCCATGATAGGCTTGGATTTTGATTTCCTGAGGACGATCGGCGCTTAAAATAAATAGTCTTGAAGGGCAGCAAAGGAAAAGGTTTGCAGATCAAGCCTGGAGTCACAGCAGAGTTCACAGCAGAGAAGAAAACTCTTATAGGTGGCAAAAAGGTCAATGGTGTCCTCCAGGGTTAAGGAAAAGCCAGAAGAGGAGAGTACAACGTCTCGAGGAATCAAGAATTGAAACAAGAAATAGCCGAAAGAAGCAAGCTTGGCGCCCCAAGAAAAAGGATAATGAGCATGGTCCTTCGGCTGATGCTAGTATGGTCTTCTTCATCCCACCAGAATTCATGGCTCCTGAGGATTAAGATGTTCAGGATGAAGTATACTCAGATTTTGATGAAGCTGATTATCAAGATTTAATGGCTCAACTCGTGTTGACTCGGTAAGCAGTCTTTGACAAGCCAGTGAAAAATCGTCACCTGAAACCGCTGTATTTAAAGGGATATGTGAATGGTAAACCTCTGACTAAGATGCTTGTTGATGGACGAGCTGCTATCAATATTATGCCTTATACTACTTTTAGAAAGCTAGGGATGACAAGTGAAGATCTATTACAGACTGACATGGTACTCAGAGATTTTGCTGGCAATCCTTCTGACACTCGTGGAGCTGTACACGTTGAGCTGATGTTTGGGTCCAAGACATTGATTACCACTTTCTTCGTTATTGATGGCAGGGGGGCATATAGTATGCTTCTAGGAAGAGATTGGATCCATGCAAATTGCTGCATACCTTCAACCATGCACCAAATTCTGATTCAGTGGATTGGAGACGATGTGGAAGTTGTTCACGCTGATGATTCGGTAAGTGTTGCTGCTTCAGAGCCTGCTTATTGGGAGTATGATGGATTGGACTGCCTTTCGGGTAAGGTATGGAAAGAAGGTCCTGTAAATGTATTCAACAGAGATCAATAGCCGATCCAAGCAGTCGGCTCTGACAGTAATTTTTAATGGATAATCCAATCGATGGTAATAAAGGGAAGCTGGGTCGAGGTTTTATGTCGGCTGATAAGTTGGAAGAAATTGATGTTGGTGATAGTTCAAAGCCGAGGCCAATGTATATTAGTACAAATCTAGACCTAGGATACAAGTTGAAATTAACAAGTTTGCTGAAAGAGTTCAAAGATTGTTTTGCCTGGGATTACACAGAGATGCCTGTATTGGATCGTTCTATTGTTGAGCATAAATTGCCTATCAAACCTGGGTTTCGTCCTTTCAAACAACCTCCACGAAGAATTTACAAAGCAGAGGTATTGGCCGATATGAAGAAAGAAGTTGAAAGATTGATTGAAGCAAACTTCATTCGGCCATGTAAGTATGCGATTGGATTTCAAACATAGTACCCGTGTACAAGAAGAATGGTAAAATGAGAGTATGCATAGATTTCGTAGATCTTAATAAAGCTACCCCTATGGATGGCTATCCGAGAGCGCTGCCGATTTGCTAATAGATGCAAATGCGAGGATATGAGGTGATCAGTTTCATAGATGGCAATGCCGCTATAATCAGATTTTTATGGCAAAGAGAAAACATTGCAAAGACAAACCTTCAGGTGTCCTGGTCATATAGGCTTATTTGAGTTGATAGTCATGACATTTGGATTGAAAAATGCCGGTGCAACTTATCAAAGGGCCATGAATTACATTTTTCATGAGTTGATCGGCAAAATTGTGGAGATCTATATTGATGACGTGGTGGTGAAGTCCAGAGATCACGAAGGTCATTTAGCCGATTTACGAAAAACTCTAGAGTGTACGAGAAGGCATGGTTTAAAGATGAATCCAAACAAGTGTGCCTTTGGAGTGTCGGTGGTGAATTTTTAGGATTTTTAATCCACAAAGGAGGGATAGAAGTTGGGAAAAAGAGCATGGAAGTAATAGATAAAGTTGTGCCTCCCACTAATCGACGACGAGTTACAATCGTTGTTAGGTAAAATCAACTTCGTAAGAAGATTCATATCCAATTTGTCGAAAGAGTATTGCCTTTCTCTCCACCGTTGAAGCTTAAAAAAGATCGACATTTGTTTGGGATGACATGCAAAAGAAAGCTTTTGATGAAATCAAACAAGACATGAAGGCACCACCAGTATTGGTACCTCCACAACTTGATAAGCCTTTCAAGCTGTATGTGGCGGCCGATAATCTGACAATAGGATCGGCCCTTATGTAAGAGTTTGATGGAAAGGAAAGAGTAATAGCTTACCATAGCCGAAAATTGTTGGATCCAGAAACGAGGTATTGGGCCATAGAAAAACTTTGTCTATGTGTTTATTACTCGTGTACCAAGCTTTGGCACTATCTGTTAAATGCCGAATGTATCGTGGTGTCTAGTTTTGATGTAATTAAACACATGTTATCAATGCCGATTTTGAGTGGAAGGATTGGCAAATGGGTATTGGCATTATCAGAGTTTGATCTGAATTATGAATCGGCTAAAGCAGTAAAAGGGCAGGTAATTGCCAATTTCATTACTCAACACCGTGATCTTTCTGTTAAAACGGTAAGCATTGCTCCATGGGCTTTGTTTTTTGATGGATCATCATGTGACAAAGGTGGTGGTGCTGGTATTGTCTTAATATTGCCACAAGGGAAAATATTTGAATATGCATTTCCAATTGAATCCCATGTCACTAACAATCAAGCAGAGTATGAAGCATTGCTCAGAGGACTTCGACTACTTACAGAGGTCGGGGCCACCGTGGAGATATTTGGCGACTCGAGTTGGTGATCAATCGCTTGATCGGGCAATATGAGTGCAAGAATGATATGTTAAAGAAATATCATGAAGAGTGTCGGGAGCTTCTAAAGAATTTTTTGGTAGTAACATTGCATCATATCCCTAGAGAACACAATGGAGAAGCAAACAAGTTAGCTCAAACTGCTTCTGGGTATCGTGAGAATCGGGAAGTCTTTGCTATAGAGGAAAGTATTCACAAGGTCGATCAAAGAGATGATGATTGGAGGCATGAAATTACTAGTTATTTGAAGGATCCGTCTCAGAGAGTTTCTCGAAAACTTAGGTACAAAGCCCTTAAGTTTGTACTTCTTGATGATCAATTGTACTACAAATCTATAGATGGAGTGTTGCTCAAGTGCTTGAATCAAGAAGAGGCCAAAAAGATAATGTTTGGAGTTCACGAAGGATTATGCGGTGCGCATCAGTCGGCTTACTGAATGAAGTGGATAATCAGGAGAACTGGGTATTTTTGGCCGACCATGCTAGAGGATTGTTTTGAATATTATAAGGGATGTCACGATTGCCAAAGATTCGGCAACATTCAAAAAGCTCGTGGCATCGGCTATGAACCCTATCATCAAGCCATGGCCATTCGGAGGATGGGGTATAGATTTAATTGGTCGATTAATCCTCCATCCAGCAAGGGGCACAAGTTCTTCCTCCTAGCCACACATTATTTTACCAAGTGGGTCAAAGATATCCCATTGAAGAAAGTAACATCAGAAAATATGATCAGTTTTGTTAAGGAACATATAATTCATAGGTTTGGAATTCCTCAGAGCATAACAACCGATCGGGATCTTAGTTCACTTCTTCGGAGTTTTGCGCTTTTGCCTAAGACATGGGAATCAAACTATATAATTCTTCTCCTTATTATGCACAAGCCAATGGACAAAGCATCAAATAAGATCATGATCAAGATCATCCAGAAGAAGATTGATGAGAAGCCAAGGAGATGGCACTTGGTCCTAAATGAAACGCTATGGGCTTATCGAATGGCATGTCATGGATCCACACAGGCATCCCCATATGAATTGGTTTACGGACACAATGCTATATTGCCATGGGAGTTGCAGTCAGGATCAAGACGGATTATGTTGCAAAAAGACTTGCGAGAAAAAGACTATAAAAATTTGATGATGGATGAATTGGAGGATCTACATTTGATTCGTCTCAAAGCATTGGAAAACATCGAAAAAACAAAATACGTATTGCCAAGTATTATAACAAGAAAGTCAAAGTGAAGCAATTTGCGAAAGGAGATTTAGTTTGGAAAACCATATTGCCGATCGGTACCAACGACAGAGCATTCGGCAAGTGGTCACCCAATTGGGAAGGACCTTTTTGGGTAGTAAGTTGTGCCCTCGGTAATGCGTGTATATTGAAAACTTTGCTTGGAGAAGAGCTCACGAGAGCTATCAATGGTAGATATCTCAAAAGATATTATCCGAGCATCGAAATTGGTTCATGAGAATTGGATCCGAGATAGCCGATTGTTTAATTGCCTTCAGACTAAAAAAGGAGGAGTTGGAAAGAATAGCTGATATCGTGCATATCGTCTTCAGCACAAAATAGCCAATACGAGTCGTATCACCTTCAGCGATTTTGAAAGTATTTTTGTGTGGCCAGAATAATTTTTACGTTTCCTCGATTGGTAGGTTTATCGGGCGAAGAGAAAGTGGAAATTAATTGCTACACGATGAGTGATGCCAATTATAGCACAGTTTGAGATTTAATCGGCTAACATGACGTCATGCGTTCGGGAAGTTATCACTTTGAAATAATCACGTGGTCAAAATTTTAAAGAAAACAAATGTCCTGCAAGAAGATTGTTGCAATCGAGCATCATTGGAGACAAACGAAGAGATAAGGACCAACATTCTTCATAAAAAAGTTTTTATTTACACCCACATCAACCCTAATACAAGCTACTCAATCTTCAATCTCAATGAAGAGCTTGTTAAGGACAGATTGGGGGTTGGTGGCCTCGGCGATGGCGGTGGCGTGGTCCTCGTACTCCTCCAGACGAGTACCGATGTCCTCGATCTCATCTGGGCGCCCACCGCGGAAACCAACCGGCTGGACGGAGTAGTCCTCGTTGGTGTGAGATGACATCGCCGCCAATCCAAGGGAGACGCCGAGGTGCACACCTTGGATGATGGCCTGATCAATTTGACCAGGCACCACCTCAAGACGAGCCTCAGCCGTATCTCCTTCGGCGTTCACCTTGTCGGTGACCGTCTTCGCCGCCGCCTTCAGACGGTCGAGCTCGGCGGAGAGCTCTGAATGCCAAGAGAAAGGAATAAGGTGACAGATAAACAAAGTCAAAAACGAAGAAGTTTGAGCAGGAATATCAAACCTGAGATAGCCATGCAAAACTGCTTCCGCTGGTCCTCCCACTCGAGCTGGGCGATTCCGAACTTCTTGGTCTCCTCACCAAGAAGCTCCTTGGCCACTTCCCGCTCCCGGAGGAAGATGAGAGCATCGTCGCCATTGTACGGATTCGGCTGACCCGCGTACGGGTCCTCCTCACCCGACCTCACTGGACCCCATGGACGGGGATGGTATGAACTGCCGGAGGCAGAACCCGGCGAAGCAGGAGCAGGAGCGGGAGCAACCGCCGCAGCCGCCGTGGCCGGTGGGAGGAGATGGTATTGGCCGGAGCCGATCCTTGCAACCTTGAAAATGAAGAAGAAAATCAAGATCGGCTAATAAAACCACGATGAAGATAAGAGGACTAATCAGTTACCTCTGGCGTCGGCCGCCGCGGTTGCTTCCTTCCGCCTCATCCGCGACAGGAGCAGGAGCAGGAGCAGGAGCCGCCACTGGACGATTGAAGTAATGTCCGGTGATACCTACGCCGCTGAAGGAACAAAAAGGAAAAAATCAAATCGGGAAGATGAACAGAAAAACAACCACAAGGGGGCAAAAGATTGATTTTTCACCACCGGCGCCGCTCGCCCTGAGCACGACTGCTTTCCACCTCATCCTCGGCGGGACGTTTTCCGCGGTTGTCACTGCTTGCCATGGAGGAGGCTAGGGTTTCGAGGGCTCTGGTTGAAGATGGAAGGTGAGGAGATGACAATGGCAAATGCTCAGATGAGATTGGTGATGGAAACCAAAGACTAGGGGTCTATTTATGTAGGCCAGGAGCCATGGCGGATGCTTCGGGAGAGCCAAACCACGTTAGGGTTTCTTTCGTCTCTATGGGCCGATATTGGGCTGGGCCGAACAAATCTACAAATGTCGTCGCTTCAGTTCCTGGAGTGCGTTCGGCTAAGAGTTTATGAACAAAGTGGATCAAATGCGGATCGGACGGAAGAGCGCTTATAATTCAAAGGTTGATGGCATTCGGCTAAAGGTGATTATCAATGAAAAGATGAAATTATCATTCCCCGAAAAAAGGTAAAATGAAAAGACATTCGAGATACACATTGCTTTGGAGATATGTATTTACATCGTGGATACAAAATTGCCGATTCACCTATTCAAGAATAAATTAATTGCATCCATAGCATCGTTCGATTTGGCTAATATCATCAAGCACCTTTCGATCATCTTCCTCAGAGCTTTGGATCTTGGACAGCCTAGTCTTGATTTGCTGATGCTCTTTGATAGCTGAAGTTATCTTTGCCTTAGATGCTTCAATGGCAGTTGGTAAATCGGCAATTTTCGATCTATGGGTTTGAATTTTGGCATTTAGTTGGGCCAGTTGAGCTTCCAATCGGCTTTTCTCTTCCTCCATAGCCTGCAACTCCGGCTCCAAGATTTCCAAGGAATATTTGGCTGACTTGATCTCAGAATGCAGTGCCTTGACCTGTTGTTCCTTGACTGATTTGTCATGCTGTAGAGTGGCCCTGACAGCTATGCTCTTGCTTGCTCTCCTAACGGTTGCAAAGTGGTCATCAAGATGAGAAATGGAGTCCAGTGAGGCCTTCAGGGTAGATGGAATTTCCTGATCAATAAGCTCAATAATATCCCTTATCTGATCTGCATCTTGAACCAAGGAGTTGATATCTTTGTTTAGGAGTGAGATTATGTTGGTTAGCCGAGCCTGGTTTTCTGCCGACAACTGATGTTGAGATGAAGCTTCTTCACCCCTTTCTTCAGTATATTCATCAGCAATGAGAGAGTAGCTGGCTTTCGGCTGAGTGTCATCCTTTTCATAAAAGAAGAGGCACCATTAGCCGAATGCATCAACTTAGTGGAAAAATGGTTAAACGAACAGAGATGTTACCTTTTCTCCAGATGTTTGGTTGGTCACATCCTGGATAGGTTCAATGATTTGAGTGCTTGATGTGGGAATCACCTCAGGATAAACAATATCATGGCCTGTTGAGGAAACTTGAATAGCCAGGGTTGGTGAATTCGAAACCAGATGAATAGGCTCATCGGCTATTTCCTCTTGATCATCGAATTATAAAAGAAAAATAGCAATAAAATGCCTAATAAGGGAGAAAAGAAAAAGAGAAAACAAGAAGAATTACCGTATGGCCGACAATTTGAGGATCTACCGGAATTGAGGGAGTCCTAGGAGAATCTTCCAAGTCAACCAATATAGCCGAGCCCTGGGGACTCGCTTCCCCCTGTTACAGAATAATAGATGTGAGGACATCAAACATTGCTAATATAGAAGAGTTAAGGATAT
Organism: Themeda triandra; assembly: GCA_018135685.1. Classification (NCBI taxonomy): domain Eukaryota; kingdom Viridiplantae; phylum Streptophyta; class Magnoliopsida; order Poales; family Poaceae; genus Themeda; species Themeda triandra. The sequence goes on along the minus strand of JAENPR010000218.1, from coordinate 40,475 downwards.
CCATACCTGAGGGAGTGGTTTAGCTTTCCTGGTCCTTGGCTTCTTGGGTGCAGCCATGTCTTTGCTTGGGACAAGAAGAGCTTTCCTTTTATAGTCTTTCAGAAGCACCTCATCTTTGCCAGAGGTTCTTTTAAAAATTGCCAGAGTTGGAGCATTGTGTCCCAAAGCAGCAATAGGACCAGTTGTGTAGTATTGGACTGCCTGAGGACTTGGAGGTGCAGTATCCTGTTTAAGAGAAAGTATTCAGGACATTAATAGAGGACAGGAAGTGCTGAATGATTCAGGAGAGGAGATGTTGCAAAGGAATTACCTCACTATCAGAAGAGAATTGAGGGGATAGGCTCGTGTTGACGGGAATAAAGACCAGTTTTGGTACACTCGTGAGATCCGTCCAAATCCTCGATAGAAGGAAGATAAGCATCACATGAGCATATTTATCACTAATAAATTTCCACTTGTACTCTTAGCTTGTAAAATGCGGGAAAATCCGGAAACGAGCCCCGTGAGACCAAAACCCAGGTCTTCTGACCTGATTCTGGTCTCACCAGGATTTGACCACCAAGCAGGGTCCCTGAACTCTATAGGAGAACCTGATCCTGGATCCAAATGTACCACACATCAATATTCCACCTGATTGGTACAATGGAACAAGGATCCACATAGAAGCAAGCAAGATATCAAGTGAACCCAACTTCGGACAAGACTACACGTGACAAGCCAGGACAGCACCAGGAAGCTGCCACGTGGACCAGGGGTCCAATGCCAGGTCGGCCGACCCGCCTTTGGTGGCAGGACTCCTTGGCATTGCACCCACCGCCACCCGGACCTTCTAGAAGGCCGGTGGGACCCACCCGTCGACCAACCATAGGTCGGCCGACCTGCAGTGGGCCCCACTTGGGGTCGGGCCGCTTCCACCGCCTTCCCCGCATGACTCCCACATGTCCCGCACCGAGAGACGTCCATTCAAGTCGGTTGAAGGTCGGTTTGATCCAACGGCGCATGGCGGAGAGCACATGGATGGCTGATGTGGCGCTGGAGTAACCCCTACTCTACCTCCACTATAAATACCCCCTAGTCTCTCATTGTAAAGTGTCCCCAAGTAGTTCACATTAGTGTTCTCAAGCTCAAGCTCTCTTGGGAGATCAAGAGTAGTGTAGTCTAGTCTAGAGTGGGAGTTAGAGTCGAGTCGAGCGGCTCGGTCTCCGAGTCGTCTTACGGAGAATCTGGTATAGCTCTTGTACCTTTACTTTCGAAGTACTTTCCTTATATTAATATAGTCTTGCTTTACTTTATTAAGTCTTTACTTTGAGTACTTTACTTTCGGTATTTACTTAGTGCAATTTGCTATACTAGTGTAGTAGTGTTGTGTTTTAGTCTCATTAGTGTAGAGTCTAAACTAGTTAGTGTCTAGATCCTTTGTGTGTGTTTCACTACCAACTGGGACCGAGGTTACTTACGTGGTAGCCGGAGTCTTAAGACTAGATTAGGCGAGGTGCTTAGGCTAGTGCTTAATAGTGGATGCACCCTATCGTTGATTGGTAATTCCATTCATTCTTGAGTGGTAAATCCATTCACTGTCCAACGTAATATAGCGGGGGCGGTTGTGACAGAACGCAGCCTTTCAGTTATATCTATTTGTGTTAGGGGTAGGCTGTAGGGCGCCCATTAAAGTCATAGGTCCGCTGGAATAGGAGTTAGTCCCTCGGGAGACGCTACCCTCCTATTTGTCGGCCCGATCTCCCCTATCACATCGATGGTCTAGGCATTAGTTTAGTTAAGTCGTTACACTAGTTAGATTAGAACACAGAAGTATAGTTATAAGCATAGGAGTCCTTACTCACTCGTTGTCCTCCCACCTAGCTAGCTACCTACTAGTTACCCTTAGTTTATCACTCATATCAACACTCACACCCTTTATCAATATCAATAGCTTAGATTGAGTAGAACCACCACGGATTTCCATCACACATTTGCTAGAGAGTCTTAATCCGCTTCCCGTGAGCAAACTACAAATTCGACACCGGAATACTCACCCGGTTGAAGTGCTATGTCGGTACCTGTACGCTTGGAGAGTTACCCTTTGGTTAGTCCTACATTGTCACTAGAGTCTAGCTTAGCTTAGCATTCTTAGGTCAAGTGCTAAAGAGGAATTGTGACACCCTCTCTCCGGTAGTAGTTCGGGTTTGCGTAGGCTTAGCTACCGGACGCCGCCGCATTTACTTAATTCCGGTGATTGCGCTAAGATCTCGCTAACAAGCATTTCTTGAGCCGTTGCCGGGAACTAGAATCCTTACCCAAATCCGGTGACAGCGTAATATTAACCAACACTCGGCACAAGGGATGCACTTGAATGCTAAAGATATGAGAATGCCATTCTTGCCACCAAGAAGTAAATGTAGGATGAGCAACCTCAATTAACCCAAGAGGGTTGGGTGCATAGGTTGGGAGATTCCACCCCAGTTCAAAGACTTTGTTGGCCTCTACATTGTCTGACAGTTTTTCTCTCGGCCTTATAATATTGGAGAAATATAGCCTTGGGGGCAATTGGTCGAGTCCCAGCTGTCTAGCAGACATATTTGGGTTGTAAAATTCATAAGTTGAATTCACCAATCCGCCATGGTGGAATTCTCAGCCGGTAGGGTGCGGGCTTGACAAAGGAATTGAAAATTTCTATAGCCACATCATCCGAATGACCGATTGATAGTTGAATTTGCAAGGTAGAATTAAATTTTCATTCTCTCTCGTAGGGAAACTAGATTACCTTGCTGAAACCTCTGTAAAAGATTTTGAAGAGATGGCCAGGATCTATGTCAATGACAATAGATGATGCAGCTTCACCATATGTCTGACAAGCCTTCTGTGTGGCATCTTCACCTTTAGCATAGTTAATTGATGGAAAGCCCAGATTATGAAGGTCTACTGAGATGATTTGATGCATGTACAATTGTAGCCACATTTGGACTAGCCACCATGGACCATTGACACAAGAAATTTCTCCATGCTGACGCATTTGGACAGTAATCTGATGCATCATGTGATAGACGGCTCCCAAAAGATATCTGCCCAAAGGGATCAACTGACCTGCAGCCAAATCCTCAGCCATGACTATGTGGTTCAAAGTCGGCTCATTAGACTTGCTGCAAAAAATGAATCTACACAGCCACATGTTCATGAAGGCTCTGTATTCCTTGTCGATACGCACCGAAAGCATACGTTTGGATATACTTGGTCCAACCACCTCCGATTTGACCGATTTCGGAGTGGTACCCTTATACTTGGTTGGGTATGGTGCATTGGTGACATTCAGTCCAGTCATCATAAAAATATCTGCAAGGGTGATGAGCATTGGGCCATGACCGAAGACAAAAGCATTAATGGCGTCAGACCAGAAATGAGAGGCAGCTATCAAAAGAGAGTCATTTCTAGGCATGTCAGCCAGGGATAATTCTAAGCAATGCTGAATATCCTGTGTTTCCCAAAGGCTGCTATTCTTAGCCTGCATTCTGCGATACCAATTCCTCCAGCCTGCGATAGAAGGGAGGGGCCATGTTTTGAAAGTATTTGGCCATCTATTTGGTGGAGCAAGCCCAGAATTGAAAGGGATTCTCAGGGTTTCCTTCTCGATAAATTCCCTTGGATCGGGATTCCCCATCGGACCGAGGAAATAAGAATCAGGTTGCGCAAGATGAGGAATCAAGATGTCATCTTTAAGTTCCTTCAAACAGGAATAAAGAAATTAAGCGAAGAATATGACGGAGATTGGTCTGAAAATTGCTGAATAAGTTAAGCAGGTAGGTTTACCTCCAGGATTTCATCTTGAGTTCCCGTTGAAAGGACGGAACGGATTGAAGCCTCCGGGGTCACCATCAGGGAGAGCAGAGAAGATCGAAACAAGGTGGATTTCTCAAATGGCGGCCGCAATCGGAAACAAAGTGTTGACCTAGGTGAAGTACGCTTGTAGTCAATTTCGGAAAAAAATCCTTTTTATCCCGAAATTGAGGGGGCATGTGTTAACACTAAAATTTGGTAAGGAAGATGACGGTGGACCCTCATTCGGCAGAGAGAAGGATTCGACAAAGTATACATGCGGTCGGCTAAATCTCTACATTTCGGCAAATGTTCGAGCGGTCGGTTATCCTCGCCGGAACGATGTTTCCATTCGGGAAGTGAAGAGTGACCAAAGGGGAAAGAAAGCCATAGTGAACAAGAATTCCGACAAGGTTTAGAGTTAGAAGTTCTTGTTAGTTTTCTATATTTGTAAATCATAGTCTTTTAGGACTCATGTTTTATCCGGTATAAATATAAACCTCGACCATTGTAAAAGGATATACACAATCAAATCAACACAAACCAGCCCCGCACCACTTTTTGAGTCCTTTTCGTCGTGTCGTCAAGTTCTTCGAGAGGAATCATCGATCCGTCGACCTCCGTAAGTCCCGGCAACCTTGCTATCATGTCTAGTATCATCCGGTGGATTTAGATCATGATGCAAGTAGTCTCATCCGTTTTGCTTAGTATCGTGCAGCGGATTTAAGCTTAATGATGGGAGGTTTTTGCTTGTGCCTTGTATTGTGTGGCGGATTAAGTCATGAGTAAAGATAGTTATCGGCTCTATTAGATTTGGCAAGATCTACTAGATTCATTAAGTTATCATGTGTTGCATGATCTTTTTATGTTTTATTATTATTTTGTAACACTTTTTGCCCAACCTAGATTGATATTGTTCGGCTCTTGAAGGTCTTTTCATTATTATTTACTATTAAGTAGATCAAGCGCTTGAATAGCCGAATTAGATCAATCAAGGTTGTTACATGTTGCGGGTTCACGCATGTTAGAGCATTTAGATCTTAGACAAGGCTGGATATCGTGTGGCAGATGTAGGCTTTGCTTAGCTCTAGATCGTAGTGGCTTGCTTGTTCCTTCTTCATGGACACCGATTCGGCAATATTGCCGATACGGTTATGCTTACACGAGTAATGAGTATTTATAGATCTGTTTAGACAATTGCATGCTTTTAGCTTCTTATTATTAGATTGTATCATGCGGTGGATTGATCTAGTTGTAAGAAGTGGTATAGATTCGTAGCAAGCGGTATCATGCGGTGGATTAACTTGCTTGAGTTTACACTCGACGGGTTTATGAAAGCTAGACGTGCGGCAGACTAGTTGGATTAGGCCTATGCATGTATTATCTTTATAGATTTATAGTTACAAATTACTTACCTTTAGTTTATTATATTTTGATGACATACCTGTTTGGATACATGTTTCGTGTGTTAATCAATTTTTCACTTGTTCAAACATGTCTTCTCATACACATGTATTCGGCAATCGCACTTTGCATATTTTCGTATTATATTAGCCGAATGACACGCAAACATGATTGGCGGATAGCTTCTATAGCTATATGTCGTCGTAAGTGGCTTCGGGGCCGTAAATATGGAACCTGTCTGGTCTCACCCGACACATTCCAGTTTGATCTTATCATTTTATCCCTTGTCGATTTTCAGGTCAAATCGATCGCACGCTCCGGATTCGAAACGCCCGGCACCCGATTGAAGCCACGCTTTCCGGCTTGCCGTGTGTGAGACACGGTGCGCCACATTTTGTGTCAACAGAATGGAGAGGGGTTAAGTGAAAAGCCACTGACTCACATGAATGGTGCCTCAGGGACTCCTTTGCACTGTTTAATTAAAGTTTCTTTTAGGGGCCCTGATACAAAGTTTTTGTCCTTTTCGGTTTTCTCTTTTTCTTTTTCAAGAAAATGGCTAAAATTTTGAAAATGCATAATAAATTGTAGAAAAATCATAAAATAGCAAATGAGGACTTTTTGAAATTCTTGTGAGTAGATCTATGCAGTGGATCTATAATATGGCATGTTTTAGTTTAAAGTTGTTGCTGTAAAAATAGATTTATGTAGGTTAGGGTTTTAATGCTTGTCTTACTTGTCTTTTTCGTAGCTACAGTAGTCTTGCTCCAATAAATGTGAAATTTTTATGGCATGCTAATTAGGTGATGATAGATGGCTGCTGAACATTTCAGGATTTTAGGATTGATAGTTTGGGATATATAAAAATAACAAATGCTCTGTGTTGCTTTGCTCCTATTCTAAACAGACATGAAAGATTGTATTATTTGGCTCAGTTAAGTTTTGAATCATGCTTTGATGAGAATAAATGATTGTAGTAATTTTCTTGAGCTCTTCAAAAGTTAAAAGTCACAATTTTTGGTTAAGTAGATGTTCAGCTATAGTTGTTTAAATTCCTGTGGCTGATTCTGCCCAAGTCCTGACAGGATTGACTTGTTTGTAATGTGTGGCCTTGTTAATAGTAGAATTAGCTATAGATGATAATATAAAAGTTGTATCTTATCTTGCTTGTGTTAAATTTTAATTATCTCAAACTTGATAGTTTAGGAGTTACTTGACTTTTAACGCTGCTGTCAGGTTTTGATTGTATTCTAAGCAGATCTGAAAGATGCTAGTGTTTGATCTAGTTAGGATTTGAATCACCCCTGGGTGATAATAGAAGAGTTGTATTTCTTTTCTTAAGCTTTCCAAAATGTCTATGAACACCGTTTTTGGTGATCTAGATCTTTAGATACAACTGGTTGAAGTTGCATGGCAGAATCTGTCCAAGTCTGGACAGAGGTGCTTAATTATGCTTGTTTGACCTTTTTAACTGTTGAATCACCGTGTGATGATAATGATCATGTTTTATATAATTTAATAAGCTTTTAGAGAGATAAGGCTCATGCTTGTTTGAGGTCTATAACTTCAGTTTTAATCCACTGAAGTTTAGCATCAGGTTCTGTCCACAGTTTGGACAGAATTACTTGTTTGGATTGTTTGGCTTAGTTAATGTTTGATATAGCTCTGGATATTAATAACTATGTTGTAGGAAATTTCATTAGCTTTCCAGAAAGTCTAGGATCGCCTTCACTGGATGTCTATATCTCAAGTTATGGTTAAAATACATGGCTGCTGTGCTGCTGTCTAGAAACTGCATGTGTAGGTTGATTGCTTTAGCTTACTATTGTTTGGCTAAATATGTCTAGTTAGTTCTTGATGATGAATACTTGGATAGCTAAACTTAAGTTCACTTGTGTGTCATGCTTAATGTGCTTGCTATCTCTTTGCAATATAATAGGTTGTGTGGTGTTTAGTTAAATATCTCTAGGTGCCTATGTCTTGCATAATCTTGTGTTTGTCTTGAATGCTCTTATGAGATGCATCTCCTATTGCCATTCTTTGCATTCATGCACTTGCATCTTGCATCTCATTTAGGTATGCTAGATGCACCACATGAAGGATGTGATGTCGGAGCTGAACCCGAAGACGGTGTTTGGTGGACCATCCAAAAGATGGAAGGGCTAGGGTGGAAGATGCTCGCCAAATGATGCCATCTAACTGAACTGACTTTGTGTCGGATCCCAGGCAAGCCCCGAAGCATCCTAAGCCTCTTACTCATTCTTTTTATAAATGCACATAAGTATAACTTTTGAATGATGCATTAGGTGTTAGGAGTTGAATGAAACCGTTGGTGCATATTCCCTACCTTGTCCACTATGTATAAATACTTGTACCCTTACTAGATGAGGAGACCGATCTATGCTTAGCCATGCTTAGCTCGGTATTTGGTCACCTGTGAGATATAGGTAGATATTTGGTCATGGTTGGCTATATTTGCTATCGTGGAAATAACCATGTGTTGATAATTAAATGAAGACTGGGAGGGATTGCGATAGAGAAGCAACAACCCATGGAGGTCTTAGGTGTCTATATATCCCCGTCTGTGTCGGTTAAGCTTTGAGCGTTGTTGTTGACGGTGATTAAGTATCAATTTTATACCATCAACGTAGCAAGAGAAAGGACTAAAATGAGTTCACCTATTAGATATAGGGGTTACACCGATGTAATTCCACGAGTTTTGGTGATTGTCTATTTCTACAAGGGGTTATCAACAAAGAACCAAAAGAGGCCCACATGTCGGGATTACATAGAGATAAAGACCGAACGGGTAAAATTGTATACTCTAGAAGACTCCGAAGACGACCACGCAAACCCGGGCCCACAGGGCAGCCGCACGTGGGCGGCCGCCCGTGTGGCGGGGGCGGCCGCCCCTCCACTTCAACCAATCAGGTTGAGTCTCGTGGATTATGCCTCCACCGCCTTTGAGGATGAATAATAATCGTCCATGTGGTGCATTCTAGAGGGCTACATATTCAGAGCCCCTGACCCCAGGAGAAACCCTAATTCATTCAAGAGTTCATTCTCTCATCTGAAGAATTCAGAGAAGCCAGAGCCACCATCTCAATTAGAGCTCCATAGTTTAGTAGCATAGCTACATAGGAATAGATCTAGAGGGAATCAAGCCAAGCTTGGAGTCCGGATCTGTCAGAGTTCTTGGTAATTCCCCTCTACATTCTTGTAATATTCATCATTGTTCATGATACTATGAGTAGTACTTTATTCTATTCTATTATATCGAATTAACTTTACTCTATTTGATTATGTTCTCAATTATATTGTTCTTAGTCTACTTTGATTATATGTTTAGCATAGTTGGACTAGAATTATGTTTATGCATAGGATCGTATAGAGCTTGCTCATTAGATCGATGGGTGAGTGGTAAATATTGTGTAGGCGTGGTGCCTAGACCGTATTTATCTCGCGATTGCACCCTATATTCCGGATCGTGAGGTAGATCGCGGAGTGACAAATCTGTTGAGTCCTTTGTAGCCCTTCTCCCGAGTATAGGTCTAGCGTAACAACCCTATTACATTGAAGTCATTGCTATGTCTCTAGTCTTCTCGGTAATATCACTATGCATAGATGTAACCTTTTCCCGCCATGATTGCTAGATGTTCTTGCACTAATCATTGTATGCTTTGACTTTATAGTTAGAATAACATAGGATTATACCCTAGATCATCCTAGTCCATGCTACTGTTATAAACTTAAGAGTGCTAAGTTAAGATGGTTACTATTATTTTATGTGGCTAAATGCTCTCATTTATCTTATGTCAATTATCATTCATTCTTATATTTTATGTGACACTTACCCCGTATGAGATGATCGATACGTACAAGGTTAAGCTCTCCATTATCGCATGTGCATTGCTCATCACTCATTATCCAAGGCATTCCCTTCCTAGTGGTAAAATTATAAATAACGATACCTGGATTACTCCTGGTGAAAATGCTACATCGGTATTATCTGTGCGCTTGCGGATCCCATATTTATTTTAAGAAGCAGTTGCATTTATTAGTACCAACATTTTTGGCGCCATGTTGGGGATGACAACCTAACACTGAGTGGCGTTAGAAATGTCAACAAGCATTTTTGGCGCCGTTGCCGGGGAAGGTTGAAAGCCAATAGATAATGAGCAGCATTGCACTAGATGATGAGATTGAGCGCTGTCACCATTCTCTACTCATACAGCTTCACCCTTGTCTTTTGTTTATTTTATATCTTATGCAGGGTAATGTATGAAAAAGACTACTCTTCCTGATAATTACATTGACAATCCAGAAGCTTTATTCAGGAAGGCCAGAAGCAAGTTGAAGAAGACCAATTAATCATCATCATCAACTCAACTTGAAAACTTCTCGGAAGCAGAAAGTTGATCTTTCGTTCAAGACTTGACACCAGCGTTTGAAGCTATGGTGAACAAGTCACTCCGTGAGTTCTCAGCTCCTACTACGGACAACATTCGTACTGAACCAGCTGCGGACATCGACAGAACTTTTGAGCTCAAGCCTGCGCTGATCAACATGGTGCAAGCAAGCCAGTTCTGTGGGAAGGCCCATGAAGATGCTAGTGCTCATCTCCAACACTTCCTGGAGATTTGTAGCACATTCACCATCAAGGATGTCCCCAGAGATGCTATACTACTTCGCCTCTTCCCATTCTCACTTTTGGGGAGAGCGAAGCAGTGGTTCTATGCCAATAAGGAGAAGAATACTACGTTGGCACTATGTTCCACCAATTTCTTGGCGAAGTCCTTTCCCATGGGCAAGACAAATGCTCTTCGTGGGAAGATATCAAGTTTTCAGCAACAACATGATGAGACTGTCCCAGAAGCTTGGGAGCGCTTTCAAGATTACATCCTCGAATGTCCTCATCATGGCATGGAGAATTGGCCGCTTATGCGTACATTCTACCATGGGCTCAACAACAAAGACGCGTGAGACAATGGATGCCGCTGCTGGAGGTGCATTCTTATCACTCACTATACCTCAAGCCACAGCTCTTGTGGAGAAGATGGCATCCAATCAAGGTTGGAGTGAAGAAAGAACTCAGACCCGCAGGAGAGGTGGAGGAATGCACCAGCTGAAGGAGGTAGACATGCTGTCTGCCAAAATGGACTTATTAATGAGGAGGCTCAATGAGAGAGCCATTGTGAAGAAGGAAGTCATGCATATACATGATGCTCGCATGACATGTGAAGAGTATGGAGAGACTGGGCACACAGGTGCTAACTGCCCAGAGCTGAAGGAGGACATGAACTACCTCAACAACAACAACAATTACTATCGTCCTCAGTAGAATCAAGGTTGGAATCAACAGCAGAGGCCTAACTACTCAGGCAATTATTCAGGCAACTACCAAGGTAACAGTTCCTCCTACAATAATTACAACCAGCCACCTTTGAGAGAGTTAGTGCTGAATCAAGGCAAGTTGATGGATAACTTGTCCAAGAAGCTGGCATCAAATGACAAAGCCCTAGAGACAATTAGCAATAGAATGGATGGCTTTTCCAATGCCATTAAGAGTCAGCTCAGCTTCAACAAAATACTAGAGTCTCAGGTACAATAGCTTGCCAACTTTGCTCCCTCTGCCGGCCAAGGTAAACTGGCAGGACAACGGAAGAGCTCGAAACTGCAAATCTTGTTGATATATTCAATGCAGAAAGTAGCTAGAGTAACCCATCGAAAGGGTCATGGATTGATTCAACTCTGCCAATCAAGAAAGGTGATCTAGGGAGACCAGTCATTCCGATCTCCCTTGGAAGTACCAACTTCAATGAGGCAATCTGTGATTTCGGTGCAAGCATCAATATCATGCCAAGAGTGATATACGAGAAGCTATTCGATGTCCCCTAGCATACACAACCATGTGCTTGCAGCTTGCGTATCGCGTCACTCCGTGTTCCCTTGGGAATACTAGAAGACATATGTGTACGAGTGGGCAACTCGTATGTTCCCCGCAGACTTCGTGGTAGTGGATACAGCGGTAACAAAAAGGTCTCCCATCATTCTAGGACGACCATTCTTGAACACCGCCGGAGCTATTATGCATGCCAACACCGCCAAGATCATCTTCAACATCAAGGGCAAGAGAGACCTTCTTCTTCAAGAACGAGTGTTGCAGCTTCCCAAAGACACCCTCATCACAGAGAACAATGAGAAAAAGAAGAATCCAGCTTAGAAGAACAAGACCAAGGATAAGAAGACAAAGAAGACGGAGACAGTGAGGATGGTCACTGCAGTCCACAAGGAGCATGATCACCAACTTAGGTCCCCACGTCTGATCAAGAATGATGACCCAGTGTTCCAACCATTCAATGCTCCATCAACGAGCTCTTTCAATAAAGTCATCGTGACACCGGATCGGGCGTCAACATTATGGCCAAGATAATCTATGAATATCTATATGGCACTATGCCTTTGAGCCCACCTATGCCCAACCACGGATGGCGATCGGACATTCCGCTTCGTCGAAGGAGAAGTGAAGGATGTCCTCATCCAGATAGATGACCATTATGTCCCAACAGACTTCCTAGTCGTCAATATGGGAGATGACTACGACCCTCCGATCATCCTAGGAAGACCATTCCCGAACACCACCGAGCTATCATCTATATTGGGACAAAGGAGAGATCCATTTCCACTTTCCCACCGAGAAGGTACGCCACTATTTCAACAATAATTATATAATCACCGAGGAACCCAAGAAGAAACAGAACAAGGAGAAGGCAGCGTACCACGTCGCGAACAAGAAGAACATCACTACGATGGATGGGCCGACTATGAAGGAGAAGTGTCTAGATATGAAGATCGGTACCCAGAAGAAAAGAACGTTATAGAAGAAGAAGATGTGTTACCAACAGAAGAAAAACAAGTGCTCCATGAAGCTTCCTCTTCAAGGTCATCCTCTCCAACAAAGAAGGTGTGGAAGGCAAAAGCAAAATCAGAATCAATTCCTACACACGAGGCGACATCATCGAGAGGCGCCCCAATGCGCCCTTGAAAAATGAACGAACATGACAAGTCCCGTTCGGAGGACTTAAAACCACCGAACGCCGTGCCAAGAGGTAACTTGGTATTTATCGCATTTACTTTTCAGCATTGCATTGTTTTTACCTTAGCATATTTATTTTCCTACTTCCATCTTAGTTGCATCTTTGCTTTACTATCCCTGCATTAGAAAGGAAAATAAAGATATTGTGCATTTGCATCCGTAAAATTGTAAGCCCCATGTGGATAATCATTCACCGTGGTGGCACAAAAATAATTTCTCGGCATTTTTTTCCCGTCTCGCATTCCTTAAATAATAAAAAGATAAAAATATTTTCTTGAGATCCTATTAGAATAAGTTTAAGTTAGGAAAGTTCTAGACAACCAAGGCCTAGAGGTTTTATCACTAACACTTAATTAGTTCCACAAGCTTTGTTGTCTATTTGAGCTTCACAGAACATCGAGGATCAAGAAGAGCTAACAGGCAGAGGGACATCCAGTTCACTGTTGTAACATCCCAAAAATCTGAACTACAAATTTTTTTTTCTGAATAAACCCATGTTTGTTGTTTGTCATGTAAGAAACCCTACTAGTTTGCATATAAAGCATCTATGTTTAGTAGTGAGCGTTGCTATGCAACAACATCCCATGTGTCTTAATACAATTCTTAAGCCACATGTGATTAGGACCTTAGGGAAACCTCCTATACTTACCGATGAGAGTATGTGACCAACCTTTCACTATAGTAAGCCCTAGTGTTAGCCCCTAGGCCATGAACCTAAACCCTAGTAATCCTATGCTAGAATTAGTAGCAATGTTACCAAGGTGTAATGGGTGTACACGTACACCTACCCATAGTATAAACCCTACAACCATCTACGGCCTAACTAGAGCTAGCTAGTGGTTAGTGTTACCACCCCAAACCGTGACATAGTGACTCGTACCTATGCCCATGACTCCACATAGAGGAGTATTGATCCCGAACCCTAGGCCATGATAATAGAACCTATCCACTCCAAGTGACTATCTACCCGACCCTAGCTAGACAAAGACTAGTGATATCATGTCAACCGTGGTAACACCTCTCCACGTGAGAATGTTGATACTCGTGTCGTGGTACTAGAAAACCACCTACACATATAGCTGCCTAACTACCCTAGTAGACCAACCCACACCAACCCAGGAAAATACCTCTATCCTTGAGAGGTAGTTGCCTAAACCACATACCTCGATAATAGGAGCTACCTACCTTAGCTCGACTAGCTACCTCACCACTCTTATGGGTGAACCCCACCAAGACCACCCTAGTGGGACAACCTATTAACTATGCCAACTTAGAGAGAGATGCCCTAGCCCTATGCTTATCACCTAGTGGACCCTCAAGTCGCCATAGTGCTATAAGGAGTAAGCCTGGCAGTTAAACCGAGGTGTAACTACTTAGATGTCCACCCATAACCAACCTGGATAGAGTACCTAGTGCTAAGCCGAGAGGGATGAGGTGTCACTAGGAACCTACCCTTGGTCTCATATTGGTCTAAACCTAGCCTTGCACCTCAATGCAGATCACCCATCTAGGTACCACACTGTTATAGCCCTAGCATTACACCTTTACTTATGAGTGAGTATCCTAGTTAAGCATTCATAGATGCATATGATTAATAATTCGTGATTTGGATTTTATTGGATCTTCCATTGTATTGATGATAATAAATCACCTACAATAAATAAATGTGCAATATACAATATTGTTGTGGGGAATAATGCCCTACCTTGACCTATGACTAATTAGGACCACCATGAAATTTTATACAAGAAATGCAAATCACAAAGTATATACATACATGTTTACAAAAGAAAACAGAAATAGAAAAAGCAAAGGAAAAAGAAAACGAAAAGAACAAGCCATTCTGGCCCATGACTCAACCTCGGCCTTCTCTCGCCCTCGGCCCGAGATGAACCGGCCCGGCCCGAGCTCTCCTACCGCCCGATCCTCCCACCTCCTCACCGAGCCGGCTTGCCGGACCCTATCCCTCTCTTCCTCTTCTCGCGGCCCGCCAACGCATCCAGCCCGGAAGGCAAGAAGACGCCATGGCCCGCGAACAACAGGCACCCCGTCTTCCCTTCCCCTGTACCGCTGACGAACGGCCCCCGCGGTGGAACCCGCATGTCATACCTTTCCCCTCTCCTCTCTGTCTCACACGCGAACGGGAAAAAGCAGAGCACGTCGTACTCGCCTCCGCGCCCGCGGTTTCCTTACGCAAACCACCACCACCGCTCGATCCTCCCACCTCTCGATCAAATGCCCGTGCGCACGCCACCTAAGCTGACAAGACCCGACACCCAGGCACAGAATGCCCGCAGCCGCGAGCAACTTTACCTCCCGCGCGCACCCAAGCACATGCGCCTGTTTCCCCCTCTTTCTTGGCCGCGAAGGCGAATTGCCACCAGCCGCTGGCAACTGGAGCCCACGGGGCGAGCGATAGCGACCCGCCAAGCCATCGGGAACCGCCTGATCGCGCCCGCGGCCTCGATCACCATCCGCCGGCCGAGCTCGCCACCTGCCCGTGCTCTGTGATGCCGCCACGTCGCCGGCTATCACATCACACGGTCCCGGACGCCGAGACCCCCTCGCGAACCCTAGCCGGCCGCCTATAAGAACCACTCAGCTGCCACTTTCCTCCGGGAGCTTCCAGGCCGCTCCGCCACCTCTTTGTGTTGACGCGCCGCCAAGCCAAAGCCGTTCCATCCACCTCGCAGCCGCTGTGCAACCCCGGCCGAATCACACCCAAACCGAGAGCAAGAAAACAGAGGGAAGGAGGAAGGAGTGAGGAAGAAGAAGGGTGGAGACGGGGAAGAGAAGAAGAGAAAGCCGGGCACTGCCGCTGGGAGCCGCAAGGGAAGAACGCCGCTGTGGCGGACTGCCGCTCGCCGGGAGCGCACCTTGCTGGAGGGGACGAGCCCGCTGTACCACGACCACCACGAGCTGTACCTCGACGATGCGCTGCATCGACGCCACGCCAAACCACCACCGACTCGCCGCCCCAAATCTTCTTCCCCTGCCTCACAGGTGAGTCGCCATGCCCCTATACCAAATCCCGACCTTGCTATTCACCGCCATGGCGCCTTGAGCGCGTAGGCGAGGGCCATCACCGGCCTCTCGGATACACACACGCACGAGCATGACCGACCCAAGCCCCTGGAAAGCCGGCGCCACCATGCCGATGGACTTGCCCGCCATGTCGCCGCCGTGGCCATGCCAAGCCGCGTGCGCTGCCGTTGCCGGCCACATGCGTGAGCCATGAACACGCTGGACCCCCCGGACAACGTCCACCGCAATGGGGCGCACCCCGTGCGCCAGTCGCCGGCGCGGGACGCCCGCAGGGGAGATCTACCCCGACCTCGCACCGAGGGTACGTCCGCGCGGGACGCTCCGGGAGCGCCACCGCGGCGCACTTGCGCCGGCCGGCTTCAGCTGTCTCGACTGTCGAGACCACGCCGTTGAGCCGCGCCGCGGGCTGCTGCATGCCACGGCACCCTCGGATGGTGAAGATGAGGCCCCTAGTGGCCGCCTTGATGATATGTTGCACGCTGCCATGCTCACGGAGCACCGCCATGGCGAGCTCGCGCCGGCCGACTTTGGATGCGTCGCTCATCGAGAACGCACCGTAGAGCTCCGCCCCGACCTACCGCATCCAACCCTGTGAAAAGATGAAGCCTTGCACCCGACCTTGTTGTCCTGCCGCGCGCCGCCATGCCCGCGGCGCCGCCGCGTGCCCCTGCCGCGGACTAGTGCGCCGCCGTGCCTATTGGTCGTCGCCGGCATGTCGCTTGGCCACTGGGCGATCCCAATCGTACTTATGAGCCCTCGAATCGAACCAAACGACCCTTCTTGACCCTCGCCATCGGTCGCACCGTGCGGCGGAGCTGCTGCCGCTGCTACCGGCCGCGCTAGGGATCCCAAGGCCTGAAGATTGGACTCGCCGTGTCCGCCACGTCGTTGCGGAGCCGACGCGCTCGCCGGCATTAGCAGAGCATCGCCACGGCGCCCAGACGCGTCGCCTTGCCACCGGTGGACACGCCGTTGCCGCCGGGAGCGCTGCGAAGGAGATGAGGTTGGAGAAAGACTCTGGCGCGGTGTAGATGGACATGGTCCAGGTGGACCGAGCCACCATTGGTGGGTCCCCGTGGTCCTGTCCACCGTGCGCCCGATTCCATGGACCGAGCCCCACATGAAGGTAAATCCGTGGAACCGCCCACAAAGTGGACTAAGAGAAGGAAAAGGGAGATGCACACGGTGCACTGTGAACCAGAGTGTGGTCCGTGGACCAATGTGCCACAGCCCATGATGAACCGACCGCGTAGACCAAGCCCAAAACCGATCCAGTGGAGTGACGTGGCCTTACGACAGCACGCCACGTGTTGGGCCCGGCCCGGCCCAAGCCCGGCCCTCACGGCCCATTTCTGGCCCAGTAAAAGCCCATCTGGCCCATTAGTGGCCCATTTAGGGTTGACCTGGTCAACGATGATGTCATGCTGATGTCATCATGACCCCACCTGTCAGTGCCACATCAGCAGCTCGCCAGCGCGCCAAGTGGCCTATCCTGGTGCTGCCACGTGTCGGCCCCATATTAATCAGCCATTTATTATTTTTAGAATATTGTTTAAACTTCGGAAATTCATAACTTATTCATACGAGCTCCGAAAATTATGACCTTTATATGTAAATTCATCTAAAATCGAGATGTACAGTTTAAGACTATGTTTGAGTGCATTTGGTTCTTCTATATTTCATTGCTTCTTTGTGGATTCTATAGGAGTCGCTAACGCGACTATTACGTTTCGGTTTCAGAGTCGATTCGGGGAAGGAGCGACCTAAGGACGTGAGGTGGAGATCCACTGTACGACTATGGAGGAGGACTTGTACCACTACTGTCGGATTCGTACCACTACTTCCTCGACATCGCAGGTGTCATGGCAGCACCCTCTTTTAGAGAATCCTATTAGACATTGCATGTGTAGAATTGCTAGCGCTTTATATTTATTCCTTTGCTAGTATATGATGCATGATATTGCCTGAGCTATATTTACCTTGTTCGAAGCCCTTTTACCATGATTACCTTTGCGCTCGCACTTATATATATTACCGCCCTTCTCGTGCTTGCATTTATTATCACCATACTTATTATAACTCCACCGCGCATTGTATATGTGGTGCGGGTGGTGAACCCCTGGGAATGGTTTGGCTTGGGATGCCGGACTTGTGGTTATGGTGATGAGCGGTGTCTTGCGTGAGTCTTGGTTGTGTGGTGAGGGTTGAGTCGGCGGACAGGATTACGACGAGCTTCGAGCGAGTCGTGCCGAGGGGATACGGCACCGGGTATCCCCGCTTTGTGAGTACCTGTGGCGGGTAACTGGTTTGGATTGAGGTGTCCTTGGTGTGAGTTCCTTGGGGTGGAGCCTTGGAAAGGGGGTGCCGTGGCAGCACGGTAAAGATTAGCCCATACGGGGAGACATCGGCGTCACGGCCAATACCTAAGGACTTGTGTGCTAGTGACCGGATCATTGGACGCTTACTTTCCACTCGCTCTCTAATGGGAAGGAGAAGGTCTAACCATCGGTAGAACGAATGCCATTACCGTCCGGAGTAAGCGGATGTGTCGGGAGGTACGGGCCGAGAGTGCTCACACCCTCCTTAACCAACATAGTGACCCCCGAGGCCCGGTACTATGTCTCACGCCTCGGCGGCGGGGTCGAGTGGTAGGATGGTATTCGTTCTAGGCTTATGGCGATCGAAATCGCCTAGATGTGGCCGCATCGATGATGGCTATCTTGTGGAATAGTGAAACCTCTCGCAGAGTGTATGGTTGATCGATCGATACATAGCTGACTCGTTGGCTATGGACCAGTCCCGTGTGATGCTTGCTTGACTAGGAGAGGAGTCTTCTGCCTTTCTTGGAATATGGGTACGTTATATCCGACCGTGAGCCTGGGAGGCTGCGGGTCGTTGAGGCCTGACGAGAGGGTGTCGTCTTGCCGGCCACGTGAAGCGTGGTGGGGTATGGTGTGTGGTGTGTGGGGTGTGGTGATGTGTGGATGGGATGGATGGGATGGTGGATGGATGTGTGTGTGGGATTTGGGAATGTGTTAAACTTGATTATTATTATATATTATACTTGTTACTACTTCGCATGCACTAAGATGCAAACAACGGCCAAATATAGGATCGCGTATCCCTTTATTTTCTTTTTCCACTAAAGCTCATTCGGTCTTGACCATGGCACCGCACATCCGGCGGTGTGCGGTTTTCCCGTGATGTTAGGATTGAAAGGATTAGAAGGTCTCGTGCTCGCGCTCAAGTTGGAGTTCGAAGCCGCTTCCGCGTTATACTTCTTCCTTCGCAAGCCGTTCTCGATGTTAGAAATACTTTGTGTGCGCCAAAGGTAGCGTTGTAATTATTATTGTAAACCCTTCTACTTGTACTCTATAATCTCCGAATTCGATGTATGGAATTGATTATCAACTGTTGTATATCATTCTGTGGATTTTCCCTTCGTGGAAAATTGAGGATGTTTCAGTTGGTATCAGCTCCAGTGCTTGACCCTAGGACGAGACCCTTAGGATTGGACGATAGAATAGGATAAACCAGCCCTTCTTTCGGTTATATTACCGACCTTGCACCATTTTGTGCATGGCTTACCTCTTATAATGGACTTGCTAACCATGTTCTTGGACTCCAATGCAAATGATGGTGATCTTTTAGAAGTATGCCCTTCTCCCTCGAGTACCATGATGGATACGCCTAAGTTCTACAAGAAGTGCTTCAAGAGTTAAGTAGTCCCTGGAGACAATTGATAATAGACGTGCCACAAATAGGTAGCGCCTAGAAGAGCCGAAGTCTACTATATGAAAACCCTGCTAACTCTCCCGAGAAAAGAAATGCTGTAACAAAGCCTTGTACCATTCCTAAGGTAGAAGACACGGTCCTTACTGCTGTGCAACCTATTGTCCATACGGCTATTCATGCGTACGAACTCTTCGAGCATGGCCTCCTGCCGTCAATTACCCCGTGCCCTCGATGCCTCCAATAGTGCCATAGGGTAATGGGATGAAGCTGAACACGTCTAGGCAAAGGGACTGATGACAACCTTAATGATTACTAGAGAAGCGCCTGCTTATCCAAGATAGACTCATGCTAAAGCTAGACTACACCAAATTGATGAAGATAAGATTTGCTTTGGAGCCTTTAAACCTCACCATCGTTGCTTACTTCCAGCCTGCACCTGAATCCGCCCTGAAATAGGAGGAAGCTCGCCAATGCACATAGCTAAAATTCCTGACTAATGCCCTACCATTAGAACGGAAGGAAGTTCTTCGACCCCACCTATCTAAATTCTTAGACAAGACTCATCATGATAAGGGGGTAGGAAGAGGATGATTAGAATAAGCCATGTATAGCTAGAAGTTGTGCCATGAATAGAGTAGAATGTCTACCATTTTAAGCTACTTACGTGTAGTATGTTTTCTCCGCGGATCTCTTGGCGTAGCTACCAAGGATATCGCTTTGTAATAAACCCAATGTAATGAGTGCTTGGTTTTTATCGGATTTTATGGTTCTTCATGCTTCTTTGTATGAGTGTAGGATAGATTTAAATGTTTTTAAATTGTTTAAATCATCTAAACTCAAGTTAAAATTGTTAATAAATCATGTCACTTGCACATGATTCCTAATCCTTATGACCCTTACAACAGGATGCCCAAATAAGAATCGGGTAGCTTGAACCATTGCTCAACCCCTTCGTAAGACACCATGGACAAGTGATCAAGGTAGTCACAAGCCATCCCCAGGACTCAACCCCAAGAAGGAAGAACTCCATGGAACCCCCACTCAGGAACCGTTCAACAAATCTCAGCATGAGCAAGGGAATTCATCTCTGATGAAGCCCCCTTCTTTCGATGGAACCGACGAAGATCCTATCACCGCTGTAGACTGGCTATATGATATGGCAGAAGAGTTAGACTTGACCACCTACACTGAAGAAGAAAGCATGAAGGTTGCAGCCCATCAGCTCATAGGTTCCGCACATACATGGTGGAACACATTCAGCAATGCCCATTCCAACCCAACCAACATCTCATGGAGAGAGTTCAGCAAAGCCTTTCACAAACACTATGTACCAGATGATGCAATGGAAGACTTGAAAAGAGAGATTCGAAGCGTAAGGCAAGGAATAGGAAGTGTTCACGAGTACAACATCCGCTTCAACCGCATGTTGCGTTACGCACCTGTCGTACGTGACTCTAAGAAAGATATGGTGTTCTACTACCATAGGGGCCTAAACGATGGCATCCGAATGGTTCTTGCCGGAAGCACCTACCACACCATTGAAGAAGTAATTAACAAGGCAATTGAGATAGAAGAAGACCTCCTCGAGTATGAAATAGTCGATGGAAGGAAGAGATGCCGCATTGATGGATCATTAAGTGGCTCACTAGTACGACAAATGAGAGCAATCACGTACTCATATCGTACCCGTGCTCGAAGTATGTGGAACGCTACGCACCTACTTCTACGGGCGTGTGCCGTTCACTTACTATGGATCCGACCACTCTAACCTTAGGGATGCTGACATCAAAGGAATGAAGACCACTCCGCCAATTCAAAACCTTGGTATAAAGAACCTCGTGGCAATCACAAGTAGCGTGTTTATCACCTGCTATGGATGCGACAAAATGGGCCACATGATCGCCAAGTGCCCAGAAAGAAAGACTACCCCTACTACAACTCCTGTCCTCAATCTAGACAATGATACTCACTAAGCATGTAGTCAAGTATTCAATCTTATCTGATGTAACATGCTTGAACATATCTTCAAGATTGTATGAGAGTTCATCTTATCACTAAATACAAGGATTTTCCCTTCTGTACAAGAACACTTGTGAATGATTCCAGGATCTCCGGGATATAGGTATCTCTGCCTAATCTGATTTTAAAATCTATCTCCCTGAGTGCATTGGAAAGCCGATAATTTCAAAACATGCTTTGCGAAAGTCTTTCATTTCGAAATAAAAGTTTTACTTTGCACATCAACCTTTGATAAAATGCTTACAAACTAAAAATGGCTCAAGTTTTATTTTAAAATCTTTTGATTTCAACCAAGGAGCCAAACCTATTTCAAATAAACCTCGTCTTTTAAAATGGATTGCAACACATTCACCAAATAAAATAATTGTGAAAAGGTTATGTTTGCAATTATCCTCCAAAAGGAACTTTTTCAAAACCTAGTTTCGAAAACCAAATTTGATTGCGAAAACCAAGATTTGCAAAATGAGCAAAGTGACTTTGAACCATTTTCAAAACCACCCAAGTTTTAAATGATTGAAAAAGAGTCTTACTTTGTTTAAAAAGTAAAACCATGATTCAAAACTATGTAAATTGAAAACACACGAAATGATGTTTCGGTTTCAAAACAAAGCCTTTCAAAAGTATTTGATTTTAAAACTCACATTGATTTCAAACCTCTTCAAAATCACTCTTGGACTTGAAAGCTTACAAAATCACTATCTATTTTTAAAATAAGAATTTTGAGAATAACCACGACAATGTGGGTCCAATGAATGACTTGTCCAACCAACAAATGCATGCTATGCGTAATCATTATGGGTACCTTGTACAAATTTGGATCGGGTTACCAAATGAAGCAAAGGACGACAATTCCTTTCGCAAGATCCTTTGAAGCGGCTACGCCGACAAAAAAAGCAAGGATAGCAACTACACTTATCAGAGTAGCACAGCGGAAGTGTGGTGAACTCATAACCCACTGGACCCTGGATTGAAATCAGGAGCCTAAACCGCACCTCTGAAATTTAGAAAGACATGATATAGCCTAAACTAATATGTGTTCCTCCCACATGCTAAACCCTGCGATGAAACATCCTACTGTGATAACTCCTCGATCATCGTTGAAGTATCTTTTTGTAAACCCTCAATATCTACTTAGTGCATTTACACAAACACCAAACCTGCGCACACTTGATCAGTAATCTAGACAAGGAAATCAGACTTCACTACTCAATCCTTCAACTCGGTGGAGCGACTACTTCAAGCCATGAGGAATTGGAAGTCAGATTCATGGGGAGCATCACCTTACCGTTGCATAGAGTACTACACACCTTAAATCTCGGGGACGAGATTCTGATAAGGGGGTAGGACTGTAACATCCCAAAAATCCGAACTACAAATTTTTTTTTTCTGAATAAACCCATGTTTGTTGTTTGTCGTGTAAGAAACCCTACTAGTTTGCATATAAAGCATCTATGTTTAGTAGTGAGCGTTGCTATGCAACAACATCCCATGTGTCTTAATACAATTCTTAAGCCACATGTGATTAGGACCTTAGGGAAACCTCCTATACTTACCGATGAGAGTATGTGACCAACCTTTCACTATAGTAAGCCCTAGTGTTAGCCCCTAGGCCATGAACCTAAACCCTAGTAATCCTATGCTAGAATTAGTAGCAATGTTACCAAGGTGTAATGGGTGTACACGTACACCTACCCATAGTATAAACCCTACAACCATCTACGGCCTAACTAGAGCTAGCTAGTGGTTAGTGTTACCACCCCAAACCGTGACATAGTGACTCAGACCTATGCCCATGACTCCACATAGAGGAGTATTGATCCTGAACCCTAGGCCATGATAATAGAACCTATCCACTCCAAGTGACTATCTACCTGACCCTAGCTAGACAAAGACTAGTGATATCATGTCAACCGTGGTAACACCTCTCCACGTGAGAATGTTGATACTCAGTGTCGTGGTACTAGAAAACCACCTACACATATAGCCGCCTAACTACCCTAGTAGACCAACCCACACCAACCCAGGAAAATACCTCTATCCTTGAGAGGTAGTTGCCTAAACCACATACCTCGATAATAGGAGCTACCTACCTTAGCTCGACTAGCTACCTCACCACTCTTATGGGTGAACCCCACCGACCACCCTAGTGGGGCAACCTACTAACTATGCCAACTTAGAGAGATGCCCTAGCCCTATGCTTATCACCTAGTGGACCCTCAAGTTGCCATAGTGCTATAAGGAGTAAGCCTAGCAGTTAAACCGAGGTGTAACTACTTAGATGTCCACCCATAACCTAACCTGGATAGAGTACCTAGTGCTAAGCCGAGAGGGTTGAGGTGTCACTAGGAACCTACCCTTGGTCTCATATTGGTCTAAACCTAGCCTTGCACCTCAATGCAGATCACCCATCTAGGTACCACACTGTTATAGCCCAAGCATTACACCTTTACTTATGAGTGAGTATCCTAGTTAAGCATTCATAGATGCATATGATTAATAATTCGTGATTTGGATTTTATTGGATCTTCCATTGTATTGATGATAATAAATCACCTACAATAAATAGATGTGCAATATACAATATTGTTGTGGGGAATAATACCCTACCTTGACCTATGACTAATTAGGACCACCATGAAATTTTATACAAGAAATGCAAATCACAAAGTATATACATACATGTTTACAAAAGAAAATAGAAATAGAAAAAGCAAAGGAAAAAGAAAACGAAAAGAACAAGCCATTCTGGCCCATGACTCAACCTCGGCCTTCTCTCGCTCGGCCGAGACGAACTGCCCGGCCCGACCAGTACCCTCTCCTACCGGCCCGATCCTCCCACCTCCTCACCGAGCCGGCTTGCTGGACCCTATCCTTCTCTTCCTCTTCTCGCGGCCCGCGAACACATCCAGCCCAGGAAGACGCTGCGGCCCGCGAACAACAGGCACCCCGTCTCCCCTTCCCCTGTACCGCTGACGAACGGCCCCCGCGGTGGAACCCGCATGTCATACCTTTCCCCTCTCCTCTCTATCTCACACGTAAACGGGAAAAAGCAAAGCACGTCGTACTCGCCTCCGCGCCCGCGGTTTCCTTACGCAAACCAGCACCACTACTCGATCCTCCCACCTCTCGATCAAACGCCCGCGCGCACGCCACCTAAGCCGACAAGACCCGACACCCAGGCACAAAATGTCCGCAGCCGCGAGCAACTTTACCTCCCGCGGGGCGAGCGACAGCGACCCGCCAAGCCATCGGGAGCCGCCTGATCACACCCGCGGCCTCGATCACCGTCCGCCGGCCGAGCTCACCACCTGCCCGTGCTCTGTGATGCCGCCACGTCGTCGGCTATCACATCACACGGTCTCGGACGCCGAGACCCCCTCGCGAACCCTAGCCGGCCGCCTATAAGAACCACCCAGCTGCCACTTTCCTCCGGGAGCTTCCAGGCCGCGCTGCCACCTCTTTGTGTCGACGCGCCGCCAAGCCAAAGCCGTTCCATCCACCTCGCCGCCGCTGTGCAACCCTGGCCGAATCACACCCAAACCGAGAGCAAGAAAACAGAGGGAAAGAGGAAGGAGTGAGGAAGAAGAAGGGTGGAGACGAGGAAGAGAAGAAGAGGAAGCCGGGCACTGCCGCCGGGAGCCGCAAGGGAAGAACGCCGCTGTGGCGGACTGTCGCTCGCCGGGAGCGCACCTTGCTGGAGGGGACGAGCCCGCTGTACCACGACCACCGCGAGCTGTACCTCGACGACGCGCTGCATCGACGCCATGCCAAACCACCACCGACTCGCCGCCCCAAATCTTCTTCCCCTGCCGCGCAGGTGAGTCGCCATGCCCCTATACCAAATCCCGACCTTGCTATTCACCGCCATGGCACCTTGAGCGTGTAGGCGAGAGCCATCATCGGCCTCTCGGATACACGCACGCACGAGCACTGACTGACCCAAGCCCCTGGAAAGCCAGTGCCACCATGCCGACGGACTTGCCCGCCATGTCGCCGCTGTGGCCATGCCAAGCCGCGTGCGCTGCCGTTGCCGGCCACATGAGTGAGCCATGAACACGCTGGACCCCCCGGACAACGTCCGCCGCGACGGGGCGCACCCCGTGCGCCTGTCGCCGGCGCGAGACGCCCGCGGGGGAGATCTACCCCGACCTCGCACCGAGGGTACGTCCGCGCGGGACGCTCCGGGAGCGCCACCGCGGCGCACTTGCGCCGGCCGGCTCCGGCTGTCTCGACCGTCGAGACCACGCCGTTGAGCCGCGCCGCGGGCTGCTGCACGCCGCGGCACCCTCGGATGGTGAAGATGAGGCCCCTAGTAGCCGCCTTGATGATATGTTGCACGCTGCCGTGCTCGCGGAGCACCGCCATGGCGAGCTCGCGCCGGCCGACTCTGGACGCGTCGCTCGTCGAGAACGCACCGTAGAGCTCCGCCCCGACCTACCGCATCCAACCCTGTGAAAATATGAAGCCTTGCACCCCACCTTGTTGTCCTGCCGCGTGCCGCCATGCCCGCCGGCGCCGCCGCGTGCCCCTGCCGCGGACTAGTGCGCCGCCGTGCCTATTGGTCATCGCCGGCATGTCGCTTGGCCACCGGGCGATCCCAATCGTACTTATGAGCCCTCGATCGAACCAAACGACCCTTCTTGACCCTCACCGTCGGTCGCACCGTGCGGCGGAGCTGCTGCCGCTGCTACCGGCCGCGCTAGGGATCCCAAGGCCTGAAGATTGGACTCGCCGTGTCCGCCACGTCGTTGCGGAGCCGACGCACTCACCGGCATTAGCAGAGCATCGCCACGGCGCCCAGACGCGCCGCCTTGCCGCCGGTGGACACGCCGTTGCCGCCGGGAGCGCTGGGAAGGAGATGAGGTTGGAGAAAGACTCTGGCGCGGTGTAGATGGACATGGTCCAGGTGGACCGAGCCACCATTGGTGGGTCCCCGTGGTCCTGTCCACCGTGCGCCTGATTCCATGGACCGAGCCCCACATGAAGGTAAATCCGTGGAACCAGTTCACAGTGGACCAAGAGAAGGAAAAGGGAGATGCACACGGTGCACCGTGAACCAGAGTGTGGTCCATGGACCAATGTGCCACAGCCCATGATGAACCGACCGCGTAGACCAAGCCCAAAACCGATCCAGTGGAGTGACGTGGCCTTACGACAGCACGCCACGTGTTGGGCCCGGCCCGGCCCAAGCCCGGCCCTCACGGCCCATTTCTGGCCCAGTAAAAGCCCATCTGGCCCATTAGTGGCCCATTTAGGGTTGACCTGGTCAACGATGACGTCATGCTGACGTCATCATGACCCCACTCCGTCGTGCCACATCGCAGCTCGCGCCGCGCCAAATGGCCTATCCCGGTCCGCACGTGTCGGCCCCATATTAATCGGCCATTTATTATTTTCGAAATATTGTTTAAACTTCAAAAATTCATAACTTATTCATACGAGCTCCGAAAATTATGATCTTTATATGTAAATTCATCTAAAATCGAGATGTACAGTTTAAGACTATGTTTGAGTGCATTTGGTTCTTCTATATTTCATTGCTTCTTTGTGGATTCTATAGAAGTCGCTTACGCGACTATTACGTTTCGGTTTTGAGTCGATTCGGGAAGGAGCGACCTAAGGACGTGAGGTGGAGATCCACCGTACGACTACGGAGGAGGACTTGTACCACTACCGTCGGATTCGTACCACTACTTCCTCGACATCGCAGTGTCATGGCGGCACCCTCTTTTAGAGAATCCTATTAGACATTGCATGTGTAGAATTGCTAGCGCTTTATATTTATTCCTTTGCTAGTATATGATGCATGATATTGCCTGAGCTATATTTACCTTGTTCGAAGCCCTTTTACCATGATTACCCAGCCTTGCGCTCGCACTTATATATATTACCGCCGTTCTGCGTGCTTGCATTTATTATCACCATACTTATTATAACTCCACTTCGCATTGTATATGTGGTGCGGGTGGTGAACCCCTGGGAATGGTTTGGCTTGGGATGCCGGACTTGTGGTTATGGTGATGAGCGGTGTGCTACGTGAGTCTTGGGTGTGTGGTGAGGGTTGAGTCGGCCGGACAGGGATTACGACGAGCTTCGAGCGAGTCATGCCGAGGGGATACGACCTGGGTATCCCCGCTTTGTGAGTACCTGTGGCGGGTAACTGGTTTGGATTGAGGTGTCCTTGGTGTGAGCTCCTTGGGTGGAGCCTTGGAAAGGGGGTGCCGTGGCAGCATGGTAAAGTTTAGCCCATACAGGGGAGACATCACTGTCTGGCCAATACCTAAGGACTTGTGTGCTAGTGACCGGATCATTGGACGCTTACTTTCCACTCGCTCTCTAATGGGAAGGGAGACGGTCTAACCATCTGGTAGAACGAATGCCATTACTGTCCGGAGTAAGCGGATGTGTCGGGAGGTACGGGCCGAGAGTGCTCACACCCTCCTTAACCAACATAGTGACCCCCGAGGCCTGGTACTATGTCTCACAGTCTCGGCGGCCAGGGTTGAGTGGCAGGATGGTATCCGTTCTAGGCTTATGGCGATCGAAATCTGCCTAGATGTGGCCGCATCAATGATGGCTATCTTGTGGAATAGTGAAACCTCTGCAGAGTGTATGGTTGATCGATCGATACATAGCTGACTCATTGGCTACGGACCAGTCCCGTGTGATGCTTGCTTGACTAGGAGAGGAGTCTTCTGCCTTTCTTGGAATATGGGTATGTTACATCCGACCGTGAGCCTGGGAGGCTGCGGGTCGTTGAGGCCTGACGAGAGGGAGTCGTCTTGCCGGCCACGTGAAGCGTGGTGGGGTATGGTGTGTGGTGTGTGGGGTGTGGTGATGTGTGGATGGGACGGATGGGATGGTGGATGGATGTGTGTGTGGGATTTAGGAATGTGTTAAACTTGATTATTATTATATATTATACTTGTTACTACTTCGCATGCGCTAGGATGTAAACCACAGCCAAATATAGGATCGCCGGATCCCTTTATTTTCTTTTTCCACTAAAGCTCATTCGGTGCTGACCATGGCCTGCACACATCTGGCGGTGTGCAGTTTTCCTGTGATGTTAGGATTGAAAGGATTAGAAGGTCTCGTGCCTGCGCTCAAGTTGGAGTTCGAAGCTGCTTCCGCGTTATACTTCTTCCTTCGCAAGCTGTTCTGGATGTTAGAAATACTTTGTGTGCGCCAGTGTGGCGTTGTAATTATTATTGTAAACCCTTCCACTTGTACTCTATAATCTCCGAATTCGATGTATGGAATTGATTATCAACTGTTGTATATCATTCTGTGGATTTTCCCTTCGCGAAAAATTGAGGATAACACCCCGGCCCAGAGCTTAACAGGATTAATAGGATACTCATATCAACAAGCTGCAACTTCTTTTTCGAAGCCCATCTGCTAAAAACTCCAAAGCGTGCTTGGCCGGGAACGATGGGTGACCGACCGGGAAGTTCTTCCCGGGTGCGCATGAGTGAGGACAAAGTGCGCAGAAAAGACTAGTGTTGGTCTGTGAGGACAGTCTATGGTCTACTTAAGCAGCCAGGTGTAAGCGGGCCCGGCCTCGGAGGGGCGGGACGTTACAGATGGTATCAGAGCCGACCCTTGCGGTTTCACGGGCGCGTGTGTCAGTGCGCAAGCATGGTGCGCATGGCTGGTGTGGATCCGGAGTGGTCGCTCAGCATGGCTCATGCGCTGGCACTGGACACACGGACGTGGCCAAAAGGGGGCGGTCCTGGCCTGGGGTTGACCGACGGGGACGTCGGTCTTCTAAGGGGGTGAGAATGTAACACCCCGGCCCAGAGCTTAACAGGATTAATAGGATACTCATATCAACAAGTTGCAACTTCTTTTCCGAAAGCCCATCTGCTAAAAACTCCAAAGTTAAGCGTGCTTGGCCTGGAACGATGGGTGACCGACCGGGAAGTTCTTCCCGGGTGCGTATGAGTGAGGACAAAGTGCGCAATAAAGACTAGTGTTGGTCTGTGAGGACAGTCTATGGTCTACTTAAGCAGCCAGGTGTAAGTGGGCCCGGCCTCGGAGGGGCGGGACGTTACACCTGTCGGAGTGCTGCCCACAACATTAAAGTGGTGTCTCCAACAGCAACTATCCACGGCACTCCAGGAGGGCTAGAACGTCTCCATTGCCTGTCAGCAACATCAGCAGACTATGTCAACATCCAGCTTGGGGGAGGGCATCCCCCGTGTACCAAGCTAGGTGTTTCCAACTTATCTATTTATGCCTTGTTAGAGTGTGCTTTGTTAAAACAACTAAAAAAGATGCATAACCATAGAAACCCAAAAAGATATCCTTATTTATCTTTTTCTACTTTTGGAGAGCTCTTGCAATCTGTCTTTAAGTTATTCCCTAGAATAAACTCTATATGGAGATGATGAATAGTTGCTCTGCCTAATTCCTTTCAAGTACCTAGTTTTCAACCTTGCACTCACCCGAGTTTTGGACACAACTGTTTAGATTTGAGATTTGCTCTGAACCTAAAACTTGTGGGTAGCAAATACTTGATCTAAGTCTAGGTGGTTGACGGGTATGATATGGGAAAGTTTTGAGCTGCTGTCCATCTTGTTCCTAGAGATACTAGAGTTCTGGAGAATTTATTTACGAAAATATTAAATTTCTACATGATGAGTTCCTTTATGATGAGAGTTCAATTTCCTACCACAGCCATATATTCATGCTTACTAGATTAGGAAAACCTATCTCGTTTATATAGATCATTTTGTAGGCATTGAGTGTAGTCTTTATAGGCATTGAATGTAGTTATCTTTGTGGACCCATAAGGAATCAGTCATGTAAAGTCAATACTATGTGCTCTCCATCCATTGATCTATGCTACTTCTGTCCTCAGAAGCATGCACCTGTTTTATAAATACTACATTCATTCTGTGCTACTTCTGTCCCTAAAGGTATCACCCACATATAGATCCATATCCACCACGTATTGTGCTACCTCTACCCTGGAGATACGCACCTATGCTACTCCTACCCTGGGAGTACGCATTTCTCCATTTGATGTGCTGTCTCTACCGTGGAGATACGCACTTGTGCTACTCCTACCCTGGGAGTACGCATCCATCCATCCATCCATCCACATATACATACGCCAGTCATTTCACTTCATCCAGAAAAGGTTACTCCTATCCTGGGAGTGAACATCTAGAAATAATCATTGCCATCCCATTTGCCTACATAAAAGCTCCAGTCATTATCATTCCAAGTTATACACTCCCCGTTGTTAAAGTTTTCAGAGGATTGGTTATTCTATAAAAAAAAGAGAAGAAAAAGAGAGAGAGAGAAAGAGTAGCCAAGTCCTTCCTTCAAGAAATTTCAAAGTTTCTAAATAAAGGGAGTTATGTTATCCCCAAAGGAGCAAGTGTAGAAGTAGATGTTCACCAAGTAATCACCCCTTGATAATCATTTCCTTATTATCATCCTATCATTCATCCCATTCCCTCGTTCACATGCACATATGACTTTATTATTATTTTAGTTCCTTTTGGATTCATGGTTTAACTATGCAATATATGAAAGTGAGTTTTGAGTGTCTCCCCACCTATGAGTTCCACATAAGCCTATTAGAAAGTAGGGTGAGAGAGAGAAGGCACTTTCTACTATGCCTTAGTTCCATAAATACCACATATTTTGAGAGAAGAGAGAAGGCATACACTACTCATGCCTTGGAGAGGATCCAGAAATACCACAAATGAGAGACCTGAAAGGTTCATACAAGGAACTCTAAGTTTTATTTTGAAACTTTGCAAAAACTCTGGAATAATAGTTGATCAAAGAGCGAGAAACATGGCGCTTGACGTGACCGTTCTATCTTTCAACTACTCAAGACCCAAGTGACGGTTACAAGCCCCATGGTAAAAGGTAATATGAGTAAGTTTTGAGTTAGGATAGTTCACTCTAATCCGGAGGAAAGTTCTTGTTTGAACGCATGTGTACTTGTGAGGAGTGAAAGCATTGTAGCAACTCCTGATCCATCACTGAGTCTATCTTTGCTCAGGGACGAGCAAAAGGTAAGCTTGGGGGAGTTTGTTGACGGTGATTAAGTATCAATTTTATACCATCAACGTAGCAAGAGAAAGGACTAAAATGAGTTCACCTATTAGATATAGGGGTTACACTGACAGAATTCCACGAGTTTTGGTGATTGTCTATTTCTGTAGGGGGTTATTAACAGAGAACCAAAAGAGGCCCACATGTCGGGATTACATAGAGATAAAGACCGAACGGGTAAAATTGTATACTCTAGAAGACTCCAGAAGACGACCCTGCAAACCTAGGCCCACACAGCGGTTGCACGAGGCGGCCGCCCAGATAGTAGGGGCGGCCGCCCCTCCACTTCAACCAATCAGGTTGAGTCTCGCGGATTATGCCTCCACCGCCTTTGAGGATGAATAATAATCGTCCATTTAGGTCGGTTTGATCCGAGGGCTGTGGTGCATTCTAGAGGGCTATATATTCAGAGCCCCTAACCCCAGGAGAAACCCTAATTCATTCAAGAGTTCATTCTCTCATCTGAAGAATTCAGAGAAGCCAGAGCCACCATCTCAATTAGAGCTCCATAGTTTAGTAGCATAGCTACATAGGAATAGATCTAGAGGGAATCAAGCCTAGCTTGGAGTCCGGATCTATCGGAGTTCTTGGTAATTCCCCTCTACATTCTTGTAATATTCATCATTGTTCGTGATACTATGAGTAGTACTTTATTCTATTCTATTATATCGAATTAACTTTGCTCTATTTGATTATGTTCTCAATTATATTGTTCTTAGTCTACTTTGATTATATGTTTAGCATAGTTGGACTAGAATTATGTTTATGCATAGGATCGTATAGCGCTTGCTCATTAGATCGATGGGTGAGTGGTAAATATTGTGTAGGCGTGGTGCCTAGACCGTATTTATCTACGATTGCACCCTATATTCCGGAACGTGAGGTAGATCGCGGGAGTGACAGTCCTGTTGAGTCCTTTGTAGCCCTTCTCCCGAGTATAGGTCTAGCAGAACAACCCTATTACATTGAAGTCATTGCGATGTCTCTAGTCGTCTCTGGTAATATCACTATGCATAGATGTAACCTTTTTCCTGCCATGATTGCTAGATGTTCTTGCACTAATCATTGTATGCTTTGACTTTATAGTTAGAATAATATAGGATTATACCCTGGATCGTCCTAGTCCATGCTAGTGTTATAAACTTAAGAGTGCTAAGTTGAGATGGTTACTATTATTTTATGTGTCTAAATGCTCTCATTTATCTTATGTCAATTATCATTCATTCTTATATTTTATGTGACACTTACCCCGTATGAGATGATCGATACAGACAAGGTTAAGCTCTCCATTATCGCATGTGCATTGCTCATCACTCATTATCCAGTGCATTCCCTTCCCAGTGGTAAAAATATAAATAACGATACCTAGATTACTCCTGGTGAAAATGCTACATCGGTATTATCTGTGCGCTTGCGGATCCCATATTTATTTCAAGATGCAGTTGCATTTATTAGTACCAACATTTTTGGCGCCATGTTGGGGATGACAACCTAACATTGAGTGGCGCCATATTGAAAGTAAGGACTCATGATAGTAATGCTCTTTTCACAAAGTTATGCTATTCAACTAACTCCACAAGTAAGCCTTAAATATCCTTGAGAGTCTTTTTATTTCTCTCCTGTCGGGTAAGTCTAGCTGAGTACATTCGAGTACTCAGGGTTTATCCCACCATGTTGCAGGTGAAGTTCTTGACCTATTGAAGATGGTGGCTAACCGCCAGTGGGATCGGTGATTCTATATAGCATTCTTATCTATATGCTTTTGTTAAAGGATGTCACTCATGCTAGCAATGTATTTGGAACTTATATTATTGTAAATGTTCAAAGCTATGTTGTTCTTCAAATTAGATTTGATTTCAAACTTGTACTATTACTTGTGAGTACTCCTTTGTAATAAGATTTCCGCTGCAAACTCCCTGTATTTGCTTAATCATGCGATCTTGGTTGTGAAGTTGATTTACCGAGGTCATTCGTGACACTCAGTGGACTACCGGGTTTATATAAGTGAAAGTACACGCGTGTCAACAAGTTTGGCGGGATAGCCATACTTGATCTTGTAGAAATTGGGCGGTTCTGTCAACCTCTTTCTTGCATTTAACTTTTCTTTGATCCTTCCGATCCAGGAGATGAGGTGCGGACCGTTGTATGCTCTTCTTTCATCAACCTTTCTTGATTTTCATTGACTCCTACTCAACAAATTGGATGTTCACTAGAGGTGAAAACTAAAGTTCCTCCTTGATGGTCTTTGTCTTCTTGTGGCATGGTGAAGAGTTGTTCTTTTCTTATTTGTTAGCGATACACCAGCCATCTTGATGATCATTGGAGGAATCTCATTGGTACTTGCATGAAAGCTTCATCTCCAATGACTTAAGGACATCATCTTACAATTGTGGTTGTTCATGGTTTTGCAGGACTTAGTCGGCAGCCTACCATTGATTGATGTTAGTTGACATAGGGATGCATGACATGCTATAATGGCATCTCGTCATCCTTGTCCTTGCTGTCGATGTGCATGATGGTGTCTTTGTTGGCGTTTCTTAGCGTATGCAGCCAAATCCGCAAGCGCACGGAAATCACCGTTATAGCACTTCACCCAGTGAGTAATCGGGTATCGTATTTCTTTCACGAAGAATGGCTTGTGAGTTAATTCTAAACAGAGGTTGCCCAGAGATGGAGTAGGATAGCTTAGGTAGTGAGGTTTTCTAAAGGTAAAGTCCTAGGAGATGGCTAAACTCATTGTTATACTTCTTACTTCGGGCACCGGATCGCACCTGGTCTGCCAGGTGATGCGGGCCTGTAGCTCTACATCGTAGTCGGACGTGGGGGATTACGCGGGACGGACAGGGCTGTCACCACCTACCGCCTACCACCTCAACCATGGACTACGAGGCAAACGAAGGTAGGTTCTAGCCTAGACACCACGTCTATGCCAGTTGCTACAACTCTAGCGGTGGCCAGGAGCTCCCGTCTCTATCAGGGGTCCTCTTACTAGAGCTTCCGTCACGGGGACGAATGACGAACCCACAAGAAGATAACAAACAAGAGTAACTTACTCAAAGGTATTACCAGAAGATAAACACGATGTCTTACTTCAAGTAGCAAGACGCCGTAGAGGTACAAGCGAGGAGATAACCGACAAGTCCGGCACTCCGCCCCTTGGAAGACTAGCTTCCGAGAGCTCTCTTGAAGAGATGCTCTGCTCTTGCTCCTCTCTCACTCCTTACTTCTATTCTAGCTAGGCTAGGAAGAGTGGCTCTGCTCTCTCTATTGTACACTTGTGGAGAGGAGGTGTGGTGAAGAGTGAGGTAACAAATGAATAATGAATTGTTGTTTGAAGGAGGAGGCATGCCCATGCTTATATAGGTGAGGGATGGTCGGTTTCCACAGGACAAATGTCGAAAACACCCCCGAACCGACCATCAGAGGCAGTAACCCAATTGCCTGACCGAAGCTGGGCCTGGGCCGCGCCCAACTCGGCGCGCGCGCGCCTCAGGCGCGGGCGCGCCTGGATGGGCCCCGCCGGCCTTCAGCTTTGGTCGGTGGCCTCCTGGCTGGGCCTCTGGTCGGCCCATGCTGGTGTTTCTGGTCGGTTTGGCTCCGAGTGGGCTTTTCCTCCTCTTTTCTCTTGTTTGCTTGGGCCCAAAATAAAAAGTAATTATTTATAGTTGATTTTCTTAATGTCTTGTCCCATTTTGCGTGTATTTCGATGATGTCCTGCAAAACAAGAATTCTGCGCTACACTTTGGAAATAGTTAGAGTAGAGCCCTATTCTAGGTGATTTTTGGTGTTGCCTAGGCTAATGTTGGCGGGGTTAGAATCGAGTTAAGGACCGCCAACAAACTCCCCATACTTAGCTCTTTGCTCGTCCTCGAGTAAAGGTTGAAGAACTAAGGTGGTTGTATTCTCCCAAGAGCTAATCTGCATACAGATTATTCTGAGCTTTTTCCTGCATTTGTGAACATTTATGGTGGCTACCAAGTTATCTTATAGCCATTGGGAGGAGGAATAGCTTGAAATCAAGTCAACTCACACTACCCATGCTTTGAGACTTAGGGTTTTAGCATTTTCGCAAAGATAGATAGCCTTAGCTCCTCATGTGATACTCTCAAATCGCTCTTTTTAAGTGTCTAGTCCTATCTAGGTGTTCTTGATCATCCTACTACTAAAGGCTGATATGTGGAGTTTTGGGTATGGATGATGAACAGGTTGCAACGTCAAGCTCACTGGACTCATGAAGAGAAAGCCATATCCCTAGATGTGCAAGTGCAAGTGTAGAAATATTTGTGGACTCCTGATCATGTTTCTCTCTTTATGAAGGAATATGCAAGAAGGTATGGACTCAAAAATATCTCTAAAACTTGCTTTATTTCTTCCTTTCTTTCTTTCTCTCTTTTTTTCTTTCTTTCTCTTTTCTCTCTCTTTTTTTATCTCAAGACCTTGGAGAAAAAGAACTCTTCCTTATTCACAAACAAAGCCTTCTTTTTGTAGGATCTTTCTAATGACAGTCCATACTCTTCCTGAATGAAAGATGAGAGAGAGATGCATGACTTTGTTGGCAGGAGTATTTTTTGGTGGAAGAGGGAGAAGATATGGAATATATGTGCTCAATTCTCAGTGTAAGAAATGAGCGTTTTGGTGGAATGGTGGGTGCATAATGTGCGTGGTTCTCAGTGTGAGAGTCGGCATGTTAATTTGGTGGGTGAATGCAATCATCTTGGGGATAAGAACAACTCTAGCAAGAATCTCAGGGCTTGACACCACGCAACACTAATAAGTAGTTAAACAGGTTTTTTTCCAAGTGTAGGCGATTATTTGGCTCTGGTAGGACATAGAACTTATCACTGAGGAGCTTGCTATAATTTAAGTTTCATAAAGAAATTCCCAAGTCCATTGCACGAGTTGGTAAGCTTCATATCATTCTACTATATCTCAACTGCCAATAACTTAGATAAAACATGGGGTCCCTATTGTACGAGTTGTTCACACAATCAATATTAGCAAGGAATAAAAAATATGCAACGCGTTCTCAATTGGTGAAAATAAGAGATGGAGTTTGCAGAATTTTTAGTTTTATTTATTTTATTATCAGCATAAGGAGAATTAGCAGGGAGTGAGAGGGTGCACAAACTGTGTTTTTGCCGTGTCGAATATTTTTGTGCACCAAGGAGCGTGGTGCCTCCCCCACACTTGTTTTTGTACCTATCTTTTTCTTATATGCACACAAAAACAAGTGGAGACAAGACACAAAATATATGTATATAAAAGAAATATTTCATTGATAATCAAGATCGATACAATAGGCACACTTTTAGGGAAATTTTAAACCGAATAAAAAAGATGATTGGAAAGGAAAATGCGTGCGTGTGCCTAGTCTTTTTGAGGGCTCTACTGTGGTGGGTTGCGCGCATACTTGTTGTGGAGCGCGCGCACTACCCTATCAAGTTTAGTGGAGAAACTACGGCATAAGTCCCTCACTTCCTTGACTAAGTCAAGGCGCCTGAGGTCTCTAGTTCCTATCTCAGATTCCATCTCGGCCGCAATGTCGTAGAGCCCGTTTAGACGGCTATTGAGGAAAGCTAAAGTGGTAACCTTTGGCTGAGGTTCGCCACTTTTGCTCTCATCGGGAGCTTTTCCAAGGTTATTCCTTGGGAACCGCTGAGCTGAAGATGCTCCCGATGGCTTAGGGGCGGCCTTTTTGGTGGGGTTTGGCATTACCCCTTTCCCACGGCCGCCGTTTGGCAAGTCTATGCCCACAATGATCTTGGAGGGGCTGCTTGCAGCCGTGTGGTAGGAAGAAGTGCTATTAGAAGGGGCTGCCGAAGGAGGTTTGTTTGGTCCTCCCATCTTGGAGAGGTTGGACTTGAGGTGGATTGCCCCCGTGGTTGGCCTCCTTGTGGGTCCAGCCTTCACCTTCGCACCGGACAGCGGAGGCCTCGACCTTGCCTTCAACCTAAGGCTGTCCCCATGGCTAGACCCGCTGCTCCAAGGTGCTAGCGTGGTGATGGGCTCAACAGCCATGGCCTCTCTCTCTAGGTCTTCTTGAGTGAAAGAGGGAGCCTCGCTATTCGGAGTGCGAGCGGAGTTGTAAAGGGCTAGAATGTGGCTCGCCATTGGCGCTCAAAGCTAGGCAACCTTGCTGGTTTAGAGAGGGAGAGAGAGGTAGAAGACAATGCTTGTCTTGATGTGAAGAGAAGGAGAAGTAGGGGGTGATATTTATAGGTGAAGATGTCCTACTCTCGCATCTCTCGCGCACCAAGATCAGAATCACCATGATCATCAGTATCAGCACAGCACAGGAAAGAAATGGGCGAAAATCAGGCGCCAGAGGAGGCCACCCAGGCGCGCGCGTGCCTGAGGCACGGGCACGCCGGCTGGCGCCTCTGCGCCCGGTTTTCTTCCATTTCCGGGATGCGTCGATTTTCAAATATCTTTGGTGATTTTGACTTGCTACGCGAGAAAAATTGATTGTGACCAAGATTTTGAAAATATTTTTGATATTTTGGTTAAAATAAAATATTTTTTTGTGGGAAAAGATCCTAAAATCGAGAGAAGCTAGAAGATCCCCACACAAAAATATAAATGTAAATTTTTTTATAAACACAACAAAGATAGAATAAATAAAAGTCATGCCTTAAATCAAATCATAATTTATCCAACATGACTAAATCTATTCTATCAATTTCTTGGTTTAATTTTGTGCGATAAGAAGGCTCAAGGAAAGCCTTTAAGCGTTGACCATTTACCTTGAAGATGTTACCTTCGTCATCTTGAATCATGATTGCGCTATGAAACGATGTGTTGATGACGGTATATGGTCCCTTCCACTTGCTTCTTAGCTTTCCCTCTCCGAATAACTTCACCTTGGAGTTGAACAGCAGGACCTTATCGCCCTGCCGAAACTCCTTGGCTTTGATCCGGTTGTCGTGCCATCTCTTTGTTCGCTCTTTGTAGAGCTTGGCACTGCGGTAAGCCTTCTCATGCCATTCCTCAAGCTCGGAGATTTGCCTCTGGCGGTGTCTCTCGGCTAGCTTGAGGTCCATGTTCCAGCTTTTAATTGCCCAGTAGGCTCGCTGCTCATATTCTACTGGCAAATGGCAGCTTTTTCCATATACAAGCTGGAACGGTGACATGCCGATGGGAGTTTTGTAAGTGGTCCTGTATGCCCAGAGTGCATCAGGAAGCTTACTTTTCCAGCCTTTCCCCATGTCATTGACCGTTTTCTGTAGGATGTTCTTTATCTGCTTATTTGAGGTCTCGGCTTGGCCACTGGTTTGTGGGTGGTATGGCGTGGCGATGTTATGCTTGGCCCCCAGCTCTTTCAAGAATGCTCTGAAGGTCCGATCGACGAAATGTGATCATCCATCGCTTATCACCATGCGTGGTGTGCCAAAACGAAGATTATTTCATGGAACATCCTTCGGGCATGCTTGGCGTCGCTACTCGCACGCATGGCCTCCACCCACTTGGAGACATAGTCGACAAAATGACAAGGATGTACTTGCGGTCTTGGGACTTCCCGGAAGGGCCCCATGAAGTCAATGCCCCACACATCAAATATTTCTATTTGAAGTTATAGTGGAGGGGCATTGCATTGCGAGCCGTGATGCTACCACGAGGCCGGCACTTCCGACACCTCCGAATGAATTCTTTGGTGTCGGCATACATTGTTGGCCAGAAGAATCCGCACTGCCAGATTTTTGCTTGAGTGCGGAATACTCCATAGTGGCCTCCGTATGGTGCCGAATGACAACTTTCGATGATCTGCATCCCTTCTGCTGCCGGCACACATCTCCTTAGTATGTGTTGACGGTTGTTAACGATCAATTTTATATGTCAACTAAAGAGAGAAAGAGGGGCATAATCTGTTCACCACCATAGACTTAGGGTTTACACCGACAAATTCCACAAGTTTTGGTGAATATGTGTTTTCGCGGGGATTATCGAAAACATCCAAGAAGGCCCACATGTCGGGATTACATAGAGATAAAGACCGAACGGGTAAAATTGTATACTCTAGAAGACTCTAGAAGACGACCCTGCAAACCTGGGCCCACCTGACAGCTGCACAGGGGCGGCTGCCCAGGTGGCAGGGGCGGCCGCCCCTCCACCTCAACCAATCAGGTTGAGTCTCGCGGATCCTGCCTCCACCGACTTTGAGGAGCAATAAAAATCGTCCATTTAGGTCGGTTTTTGATCCGACGGTTGTGGTGCCTCCGAGAGGGCTATATATTCAGGGCCCCTCCCCCTGGGTGAAACCCTAATTCATTCAAGAATTCATTATTCGGAGGTAGCCATCAAGCAAAGCCCGGTTTAGAGAGATCTCTCCACCGGAGAATTAGAATAGCTACTCTAGTTCTTCAAATTCTACATAGGTTTAGACTAGATAGAGGAAGAATCGGGCGCTGTGCTCGGAATTTCGGATCTTCATCATCAAGAATTTGGTATTATCTTGTATCTATTCTTGTGACTTTATTCTAATATCATTATGTTTCTATTTATTATGTTCCTAAGTTTATGTATATGTTTGCAAAGCGCTTAGCTCTCGTCACGGGAGGGTTAGGTGGTAGATTTCATGTGAGCATGGTGCTTAGATGCCGTTTACCTGCAAATGCACCCTATTGGCCGGGTCGTGTGGTAGATCGTGGAAGTGATAGTTCCGTTGAGTCATTTGTATTCCATCCCCCGTTGGTAGGTCTAGCAGAACCAAAGTTGCGTAGGAAGTCCTGCTATGTCTTGGCTTGTTATAGCAATGATCCTTATACATAGATGAAGAGTCTTTTGTGCTATATGTGATAGTGTAGCATTGGAGTAGATGAATGACTTAGTAAATTAGAACCTACCTAGGATTTCTATTTCTTGTGCTAATCAGATGTCAACCTACCTTTTGTGAGTAGTCTGTATCTAATCTCTGTGATTTATACCCCGAGCTTATTACTTATATTCCCTTATTTATCATGGTTTACCCTCTCGCCAAAGTATGTGACAGCGCAATCAATCACTCATAAGTAGTCGTGTTTAGCAAGTTCATCTCATTGTTTAAGTCCTTAGTTCTTTCCCTTGAGCTAAATATAAATTACGATACCTGGAATACTTCCCGGTGAAGTGCTACGATGGTGTATTATCTGTTTGCTTGCAGATCCCATATTTTCTTTACTAGAGGAGCAGTTTCTATACCAACACTTTTGGCACCATGCTAGGGATGACAACTTAGCGTGAGTGGTGTTAGAAGTGTCAACAAGCATTTACGCGCCATTGCCGGGGAAGAAATAAACTTTTAGAGAAAAATTGCTTA